>JARHVA010000014.1:1350000-2550000 GCA_037957365.1 Torreya grandis
AAATTAGAAACAAGAGTACTTTGTTCATTGTGCATATGTAGATCTAAGATGAAATAGGATGGAAGTCGATTAGATCAAGATCTTGTAATATCTATCAGATTCTATAATTTTACATTTTTTGCCCTCAAACACATGTGTTAGATCTGAATAGTTACGTTAAAATTGGTGTTTGAGTTAGATGTAGGTGTCTAGTATGGAATAGTGACTACATTTGGATGCGAACATATATAGTCTTCTAGTTTTTATATCACATTTATTTTGATTCATATATATTATGCACATAGGTTATCACTCTTTATCAAAATATCAAACCCTAGCTTCCTCACCTTTATATAAGTTTTGGAAAAAATGGGTTAGTGAGCACATGGTGTCGAGCTACCCCAAGGAAACCTTTGTCAATGGGCACTACCTAAATAGCCAATACTCTGAAGAGGGCCTCATACTTATGTATTTCTCCCTTATGTGTTGGATTGTGTGTGCATAAGGATGCAATGTGTGATAAGCATGTACATAAAGTGACCTAGCTTATAACTTGGAAAATGTAGCTCATGGGATGATCCTTCAGTATTTTAGACTTGTAGGGATATTGCTCCTATGTTTGATATT
Source organism: Torreya grandis (assembly GCA_037957365.1). Lineage (NCBI taxonomy): Eukaryota > Viridiplantae > Streptophyta > Pinopsida > Cupressales > Taxaceae > Torreya > Torreya grandis. Next base: position 1,350,607 of record JARHVA010000014.1, read on the forward strand.
GAAATAAGGATGAATAGGGAAAGTTGTCTCACTTGAATGCTTGATTGAGTGTTTTTAGTAAGTTGCCTTCTGATTTCCTAGTATTTTATAGGTGAGGAATGAATGAGGGTTGATATTTTATATATACCAATCCTTTTTTAAAATATATTTCATTAAAGCACTTAGGCTGACTATTAGAATAAGTTTTATTTTCAAAATTGATGAATTTTGGGCATTGGACACTTAGTTTTAAAGGGGACACTTGTGTTGAAGCAGGGGTCTGGCTTGGATGTAAGTGTTCAAGTAGATGGAAAATAGGTACAGGTCCAAAACTTGTAGAGAATGATAATGCTCAAGTTTATATCATTTTTCATAGTATATAAGGCTTAGTCATCATAATAATGGTGGTCAAACTAAGAAATAATCAATTTGGCATAAAGAGATAGTGAACATGAGCCTTTGACAATGAGAATTTATCTTAATTGAAGGCTACATCCATGATAGGTATTTTCCAAGTGTACAAGATAGAGGCACTATAAAATTTAGATTTAGTGTCTACATTTTCCCACCCTTTAATCTAGTAATGAAATTACTAGTTTAAAGGAAAGAAATGTGTACCTAAGTGTGTATAACACACCTTGCCTTTACATAAGTCTAACTTCAATGTTTTATTGGTGACTGAACTGCAACCAAGAGCATTTTATAGTATATAATTAGTGTATATAATCTATAATTTGGAAGACTTTAAAATGTTTGAAAGTAAAGAGAGCAAGGTTAGGAGTATATTTTTGTATTGATGAAGCCACTTTGCCTTTTATAAATTTTATTTGAAGAGATGATTCATTATAAAGCCTTAGAGTTGACATTAGGACAACTTGGAAACCTGTAAGTGCATATATAGATATTGGAGGATCAAATTCACCCAAACTTGATAAAAAGGTTAGTTGTCACATGATCATTGAGTATATCTCAATCATGCAACCCAATAATACTTATAACTCAATGAGTGTGAGTGATAAAATCAACTCACACTATATATCTTGTGAAGCTAGATGATTTAATCAACTCTAACTTGTAAACCTAGTAAGATTGAGTGATTTAATCACCTCAAACTTTCTAAAATATGAACCAACTAATGCAGTAGATTGGCTCAATAAAGTCCATAAAAGTCCATCTTGGGTATGATAACAATCTATAATAGTATTTAAAATGTAAAATATGATTTGATTTTGCAAGTTAAGGTGCTCTTTACATGACATATGCACTTGATATATGTATCAAGCTGAAATCTAGGTATAACAATGGTACCAATGTATAGAATGATGCCATAAATATGTATCTAAATCATATAACTTTTAAATTAGGCCAATTTTAAAAATTTCAAGTGTGGAGGACATGTTCCCATGAAATGCCCCCACTGAATCTGTAAAATCTTAAAATTGGTGTGAGTATAGAGAACATATTTCCATAACATGCCCTCACACTAATTTGGAGATGCTAAATATTGAATAAGTGTGAGGGTCATGCCTTTTTGGCATGCCCCCACTAAAATATGAAACTATGAAGGTATGAAATCCATGCCTCTATGATATGCCCCCAATTATATTCCCCCTCCCCTCTTTTAAGGTGAGGGAAGTAGAAAATGGTAGTTACCTTACCTCAAAAGGATAAGATAACTATATAATATATGTATGGATCATGTAGCATATACAAGCAACATGTGTAGGTAGATATAACAAGGAGGTACATAGTATGTGATCACATAAATTCATAATATGTATGATGTGAATCATGACAACATCTAAAGAGTATGCTGAACAAGCTCAAAAAGTAGTCAAACACACACACAAGAGCTCTCAAAAGCAAGACAAAAGGCAATGGTCTAAGGAGACCTAATACAAGGAGCATGATCAAATACCTCACAAGAAAAGGGACACAAATTAATAAAATGTCCACAAAGCATAGAAAGACATGTTCAAATGTACACATACAATAAACCAATACATATTCAAATGTCACAATGGGCAAACATAGGCATGGGGGCCATAATCAATGGATCATATTCAAATGCTTGAATAAGTAATACAATGCAAGACAATAACAAGCAGGGAACACATTCAAGGAAGTGAAAAAAGGAAAACATGAAATCTTAGGAAACCAACATAATAGTATCATACTATTCCATGGATATATGTGTTAGCAAAAAATGTTAAGTACATAACATATCAAGTACACTATGAAATATCTAAGCATGGATAAAGGCATGCGTAAGTATATAATATCAAACATGATAATGTAAATTATCATATAAAAATGTAACATGGATGTATCATGATCAAGGAAAAGGATGCCCCCAAGTATTGATGATGTGAGTAGATGGAACGCCCAACATCTATATGTACATATCATTGACTTTTTGAGTTTGCTTAATCTCTCACCACTTCACACGCTATGAATAGGACTTATTTTTCCAAGACCAACTAAGCATGAGATTAGGTGTACTTTCATGCTAATAACCTTGGATTAAAATTAGGTATATCATGAGTTAGTTAAGGTTCTCCATACTTTTGCATATTTTAATTAGGTCTAACAAGCATTCTAGTCCATAAAGTTATATTAGCCTTAACAAGGCCCAATTGATGTTTGGAGGTATGTAGGGTTGTTTCTCAATGTAAAAATAGATAAAAAGGTCCTAATATCAATTTTTTAAGTCATGAAAAGGATTTAAACATTCTAAAAGGTAATAAAAGTCATTTAGAAGGTTTGAAACTCCTTCACAATCTCTTAAAAGCCATACACCTTGCTCAAAACATATTTGAATTTGTGTTTCCCTCTTATCTTACCTATTTGTGAACTTATTCAAGTTTCCAAAATGGGAAAATATCCTTCAAGACATGGTTTCTCAAATTATTGCATGTTTCTTACATCTAAAAGTTTCACAATATGAAGATTGTAGGTTTTCAAGCATTAAAAATGTCAATGTTCCCAAGTTCTTGAGCATAAAAACTAAATTGTAGGTTTTTGATGATGTTTTCCATTGTTTCCAAGATTATAAGATAAAATCATGGTTCCTAAGACCTTTAAAGATACAAGGTTCACAAGAACTACAACATAGTTTCAAATTCTTTAATGATATTAAAATGTTCCACAGGTCTCAAACTCCAAATAACATTCATGAAAACTATAGATAGAGAATGCAAGGTTTTGAAGTCATTGATGAATGTGTTAAGGTATTATATCCATGTTTACATTATTTTTTCAAGACAAATCATAGGTTTCCATGAGGGTGTAAGGATAAGGTAGAGTTTTAAGTATGTTTGTAGGTCATATCAAGTTGTAAGGACCATCAAAGAGAAAACAAGGTTGAAGAGGTTGGGAGGAGTCCAATGAACATCAAAACAAAGCTAAAAAACCTTAAAAGTTATATTCTAATATATTTTTAGTAGTTTGTAGGCCATGTCACAAGCCAAAAACCAAGAAAATGAAGATATGTAGGACTGAAATGAGTCTGTAGGTCCCTAAGAGAGAGCTTAATAATGAAGCAGGGGTTGAAGTGTCTTTAAGATCATAAATGATGAGTTATAAGTCCTTGAAAATGAGAAATAAGGTTTGTAATAAGTGAACAAGCCAAAATACAATGTGTGTGGGGTTTCAATAAAAAAACTAGTTTATGTTCTCTCATTGTTCTCCTTATGCATGGTATGGGAAAAGTTTTGGAGGGATTATAGTAAACCTTGATGCATATTTTGGTGATCTATAGGCATGTTAAGAAGGTAAAAACTATGTGGATCCACTAAAAACTCTAAAAATAGTCTCAAAAGACTACTAAAACCCTAAACTTGTGATGATGTACTTTGGTTGTTTGAAGGCTTAGAGAGGCATATAATGAATTTGCAAACCCTTTCTAGGCACAAAACAAAGGTAGTAGTAAAGTTCCAAGCCTATAGGCATGTATCCAAGAGTCTTGAAGCAAATTTGAGGTATATGAGTAAATATCTTAAGCAAATATCATAATGTTGTAGGTTTTATAGGGTTTCTTGGATGATACAAGATATCTACAGGTATGTTATGCAAAAAAGACAAGGTTTCCATGATCTTGAATGTCAAAGTAAGGGTTCTAAAGCATGATATAAGAACATCAGTAGGTCTATAACATGTCTCCAAGGCTTCAATCATCATTTTCTAGTTTTTATAATCTTATAATACCTAGAACATGTTCGAGAAGGTGGTTAAACCCCTAGCCTACATGTTTCATAAAGGGTTTCAACACCTCCAAACCTATGAACAGGTTTATAGGGTAGGGTTTCATGAAATTTGGAGCATGTACAAGAACATATAACATCTCCTTGATGGTATGAATATTAAACTAGATTTTTATCATGATCTAGACCCCTATAAAAACACCAACATGCATGAATACAAAAGTTATAGACCCCTTCTCAATAGCCAACAAATCCAAAATCAAGATTATATAAGGTCTAATAGTGAACATATAGTGCCCTGTTAGAGGTTTTTAAGTAGGATAAATGAGGTTTCATGCCTATAAAATGATAAATAGGGTTTTTAAGTATGTTTCCATAATGATGCAGGAAGACAAGGTTTTATGATTTAAATCCCAATCAATAGGTCTATAGATAGTATCCTCAAGAATATCCTATAGATTTATAACTGAAGAATCATAAAGGTTTACAAACATGTTTACAAGATACCTATTGGTATATAAGTCAAGAATGTAAATATTCATGATTCAAAAACTTTAATGTGGGTCTGTAAACCAAGTTATAAGGTCTCATGATGTTGTTATAGACCTAGATAAGGTCTAGAGACAAGTTTTCAAGATTCTCATGAGTACCAAGGTCTATTTCCAAGATCTTAACCATGTTTCTAAGACCGCAAGTCTACATGCATGTTTGTGAGGTCTTAACAATAATATTTTATCATTTAATGGTTTTAGGTCTATTATGCAATAGACAAAGTTTCCATGGTGTTCAAACCTTTAAACAAGACAGTAAGACAAAGTCTCATATGGTCTTAAGCATGATCAAGACCTAACTAATAACTTTCAGGGTTCTATGGTTGATTAATGATCAAGATAGAGTGGTTGTAAAGTTTTTAAATGTTATAATGATAAAACAAAGGTTCTAGAGAATATTTTAAAGTACCTACAGGGATACAGGTTTGTAGGTAGAGTATACAAGTTTTAAAGCTCTTAGCATGAAAGTTGTAGGTTACAGACTATGATCCAAGATCCTTTCAAGCATCAACTAGTTTATAAGGTAGGGAATACAAGGTTTTTAAATATAAAAAAGGTTTTGAAACATGAAAAATCACACCTATAGATATGTAGGAAAATTAGATAGGGTAAATGACCTTAAGGCATAACCTATAGGCCTGCAACAAGATGTAACATGTTTTTATGATTTTGTAAGCATAAGAAAAGGGTTATAGAGATATTCTTGAGGATGAGTAAGAACACTGTAAGGTTTTAACATGCTCTAATGTCATTCAAAATCTCATTTATAGGATTATAACTAAGATATAAACATACTATAGGTTTACAAATAAAGTTTTCAAAGGTTTATTGACCCCAAGACCTAGCTAGTACTTATACATTAGAGTTCTTACAAGATTTTTGATGGTTAGATATGAAAATTATAGGTTTAAAGCATCTATAAATCATGGAAAATGATTATAAATAGGGCATTTATGAAGTGTAACCTCTTTCAAATGACTAGCATCAATGAGAACATGTGCCTAAGGCTCTAGAGGGGTGAGTTAGGCCTATTTACATGTCGAAAAATTAGAAAGGGATCTAGCCATTGAAAATAGGTCAATATTAACTAAATTCTCTCCAACCATGAATGCCCAAGAGGAATTGGTGAGTTCAAGGATATTTAAGGCAAGAATACCAGGTATACTCCAAGAATATAGTAATATGGGGTGAGTTATTCCTAGAATATAACAACATGGGGGGACCTTTTGACTAAATTCATCATGGATAAAACTTCTCAAAGAGACAACTAGAGTGAAGATAGGGTGGCTTATCCTCTACTTACCAAGCACAAGTAGGTCTTCTTGGAATAATTACAAAGCATTAAAAAGCCTTAATATTTCCAAATTTTTGGTCTCTCTTCCTACACATGTTGATTTAATGAAAGTAGTTGAGGAAGTTATGATGTCTCTTCTTCTGTCACTTATTTTATTATATATATGATTAAAAAAATAATTTTTTAGGAGCCCTCTTATTTAGTGTAGCAAAATTTTACTCATTTGAAAATTGTAACATTGGCTTTAACATTGAAATCAATAAAGAACTGAGATTACCTTTCTTCAAAATGTCTCACATTTTATGTGTAATATTTGGATTGTTTATCTTTGCTTATGGAATTCTATTCTTCCCTTGTATTTTTGTCCAATCCTTCTCACATCATACATAAATTTATTCTATTACATGTTGTATGTTGTGTATAATCAGGTTTATGTAGAAACTAGATATGGATTCTCACCATTTGAGCCTTTTGCAAGGTGATTTGTGATCCATATTAATGTTGTATAGGATTTTTACCTTCATACAAAACACTTATGTAAGCTAAGTCTAAAATTTAATATCATGTAGATTAGTTATCGATTTTGAATATTGTCTTGTGATAATTCAAACAAGTTGAGGAGTTATCTAAGCTTTGGTGCATCACCATATTTATTTTTAGATCATTCCTACTCCCTTTTCCATGATAAGAAGCTTAACAAAAACTATGAATAAGTATTTCAAGTAGTGTTTTAGGCCTAAAATATGGTATTACATTAAGTTAATTTAGTTTAGTCAATAGTTACACTTATCAAAGGTTTCATCCCAAGGATCCAAGGTCCCATACCTAAGGGATGTTCTCATTGTTACACTGAATCAAACAATGATCAAGTGGGTGAAAGATTCACATGATAATAGTTTTTGGTATGCTTGGTGGGACATTCAATTAATTGTTAGATACCCAACCAAAAGCTCTGATACCGCATTTGTTGGGAATTATGGAAGCACACAATTGATTACCAAATACAAGCAACTTACATGCGGAATTAAACCAGAATCACAAGTAACTAGAATTCAGAAATAACACAGAATATGAGAGACAATACACAACTTGTATTAATACTCATCCAGAAAAGAATACAATAAAGAAGATGCCACTTCTTCTCCACCACCTCTTAGAGGCTTCCCACACCTCAAGTGAACAGTACTTCTTTCCTCAAAGCTCTCTCTCTTGCGGTCCCAACACACAACTCAAACATAGAGTTGGTGTTCACCTCTAACTAGTCAGTATCCACTACTGCCAGTACACCAGTGCTCCATGCACTCCACCAGTGCTCCACGCACTCCAAGAACACAATCATACTTCAATTAGATCTATCCTGAACTGCAACAACCTACAACCCAAATGATCTCACTTATGGAAGGAACTGCCTTGCCTTCCTCTTTGCTCTCTTTCTGAGTACACACTATGCTCCAAGTAGATCCCACCTGATCCTACTCCCTATTATGTTGCTGTCCTCCTTGATCTTGCACACCTATAAATCAATCTGGTTATGCACACCTACAAACCTGGATCATGCACACACATACACCTACAGATCAATGATCTTACTTACCATGTAGATCTCCTAACGTAGCCATGCACCCCTGATGACCAAGATCCTACACACCTGAAGAACCCTTCTGATTCTCCAAAACTAGCACCCACACTTGGTACTGCTATGGAACTAGGAGGAACACCCTTGCTCACCTCACACACAGAAGGAGCTAACTTTTCTCAACTCAAACTAGAACACTTTACAATACAACCCATGAGTCTCTTAAATAGATCTCATGCAAACAATAATTAGACATCTAATTACAATAATTAGATCCATAGCTTCTAGTCTAAATTTGGCTCTTGACATGTAAACACTTGATTCATTAACTAACTGCCCATAAAACTTGTAGTTCTGAACTGCACAGGCGATCGACATCGGTCCCTGTCTGCCTGGAGGTGACCGATGTCAGCTAACTTCTGACCGACGTCGGTTACTCTTCTATCTAATCCTACCAATGTTGGTTGGCCTGACTGCCGCTGGTGTCTATGACACTCAACAACCTTTATGCAACCTCCTCCTCTATTTGCATTAGTGAAGCTTTTAGCTCTACAACCTAACAATCTCCCACTTGGAGATAAATAGCTGCACTGTACCTATACCTGTACCCCGTCTAATTTGTTTCTTGGCTTGTATCCCTCTTTAAGATCAATCTTGAAGACCAACCACCACACAACCTATGGTGCACCCACTGTCATCCAAGTAACCTGCCACATCCGAACCTACAAACCCATGTAGTGAAGTCATGACCCTTCATAGCATGAATCCCTGCTACTGGTCCCTCTCAAATACTTGAGAACCCACTTCCCCGAATTGGCTCCTAACTCTCTAACAGCTCCCACTGCTTGGGAAAACTCAGGTCTATACTAGACCTCATGTGATTTTGGACACTGAACTGTCTAGCCCTTGGTGTGCTCTGGTTTTGCATCTTGCATATTAAACCTCACTAACACCTGATTCACATCAGCTCTCACTAGAGACAAAATCAACCTGTGATCTTCCATGTCTCTCATGCCAAAGAATTTCGCTGCTCCAAATTCCTCATGACATGCCACTAAACTAACCTTACCTTTAGCTCAGCAAAACTCTGTATGTACAAACCTGCTAGCTAGCATACCATCCACATACAGTAATAGGATAATGTTGCAATCATCATCCACCTGGTAAGACAAACCACAGTAGTTACCCTGACATTGAATAAAGCCATGCTTTGTCATCCACCTGTCAAACTCTGTACCACTATCCTACAGATTCCTCAAGACCATATGACCTGGTCTTCTATCTCATGTGTCCGTTCTCTCTATTCTTTAACTAAGGTATCCATTCATCTTTGTGCTTTCTTTCGATTGGCAACCCTACCAAATCTCCCGCTTCATTCTGCATTCTCATCATGCCATGCTCCCACTGTTTCCTAGATCCTTCCTGCTCGCAACAAGTATAAAGAAGAGGAAAAATGAATTTGAGGCTTGCTTACACTTTCAGTCCTCCATATGGGCATTTGAGACTCCTTGACAGTTTGTTGTCTACCCAAAATTTGTTACAGTGACCGACCTCGGTCACTACACAGTCTGCATCCGATCGATGTTGATTCCCATGCACCTATCCTGACTATCGACCCTGCCAACGTCGGTGTCTCCTATTGCCGATGTCGGTCCTCCTGACCAATGTCAGTCTTACCTATTGCTGACGTCGGTCCTCCTGACTGATGTTGGTCTTACCCTGCCCAACATCACTGGCTTCGGTCTGCACATGATAGACATCGACACCAGTCTGTTTGACACCAGTTCCTCCTAACCAACACTGGTACCTGTGTTCACTTATGAGTGATGAATTTTTACCTGTGAGCTCCTTTAAATCAAAACCCATGTCCAAACTGCCCTGCTCAGAAGTATCCAGCCCCATCCACTGGTCTCTGTCCGTCATCTCCTCCAAGAACACCAAGGCTTTCCAGTTCTTAAGTCTGTCAAAGACATCTGACTTCCTCTTAAGAACATGCATCTCCTTCTTACTCATGTGACCAAGCCTACAAAGCCACGTCTCTGTAACAGAAGAAGAATCAGTAATATAAGTAGATAGATAAAGGATACCTACTTTCTTACCACCCGCTAATTCAAGTGTATCCACTGTGAGAGTTTTTGTGCATCTCTCATCACCCAAATTTCCTGAAGCAATTAGCCGCATCTCCAAGACTGGGACGTGCATGACCTTCTTCAACACCCATGTGTTTGCCGCCTATAATTTCAGCAACACTTCCCCTTTGCCAACAATCTGACAAGGCTCACCAACCCCTCTACTTGGGGCTGCATGGAAAGAGGCAACAAAATTTATTATACAAGATTCAATTTTATCCAGAGCATCTTGTGCAACAACACCTGTAACATTTGCTTCTTCATGCTGATCTGTTACCAACCAATAATCTCTTTTTACCTGCTCTTTCTTTTCATAACACCGTAAGTGATCATTTGTGCTTTTCAACTCCTCCATTCTTAGCTTACTTTCTTCTATTGTTGCTCTACTCCCACTCAATCAGAAACCCCTGAGAGTGACCTGTAATCAAACACAAAACTTGCTCCCTACAACCTTAGCTATGATACCACTTGTTAGATACCCAACCAAAAGCTCTGATACCGCCTTTGTTGGGAATTATGGAAGCACACAATTGATTACCAAATACAAGCAACTTACATGCATAATTAAACCAGAATCACAAGTAACTAGAATTTAGAAATAACACAGAATATGAGAGACAATACACAACTTGTATTAATACTCATCTAGAAAAGAATACAATAAAGAAGATGCCACTTCTTCTCCACCACCTTTCAGAGGCTTCCCACACCTCAAGTGAACAGTACTTCTTTCCTCAAAGCTCTCTCTCTTACGGTCCCAACACACAACTCAAACACAAAGTTGGTGTTCACCTCCAACCAGTCAGTATCCACTACTTCCAGTACACCAGTGCTCCACGCACTCCACAAGTACTCCATGCACTCCAAGTACACAATCATACTTCAAGTAGATCTCCCCTGAACTACAACAACCTGCAACCCAAATGATCTCACTTATGGAAGGAACTGCCTTGCCTTCCTCTTTGCTCTCTTTTTGAGTACACACTGTACTCCAAGTAGATCCCACCTGATCCTGCTCCCTATTGTGTTGTTTTCCTCCCTGATCTTGCACACCTACAAATCAATCTGGTTCTGCACACCTGCAAACCTAGATCATGCACACACATACACCTACAGATCAATGATCTTACTTACCATGTAGATCTCCTAACATAGCCATGCACCCCTGATAACCAAGATCCTACACACCTGAAGAACCCTTCTGATTCTCCAAAACTAGCACCCACACTTGGTACTGTTGTGGAACTAGGAGGAACACCCTTGCTCACCTCACACACAAAAGGAGCTAACTTTGCTCAACTCAAACTAGAACACTTTACAATATAACCCATGAGTCTCTTAAATAGATCTCATGCAAACAATAATTAGACATCTAATTACAATAATTAGATCCACAGCTTCTGGTTTAAATTTGGCTCTTGACATGTAAACACTTGGTTCATTAACTAACTACCCATAAAACTTGCAGTTTTGAATTACACAGGCGATCGACATCAGTCCCTGTCTACCTGGAGGTGACCGATGTCGGCCAACTTCTAACCGACGTAGGTTGCTCTTCTATCTAATCCTACCAATGTCAGTTGGCCTGACTGACGCTAGTGTCTATGACACTCAACAACCTTTCTGCAACCTCTTCCTCTGTTTGCATCAGTGAAATTTGGTGTTATTATTGGCAATTTATGGATTTGAAAACATTCTAAAAGCACCTGGTGACTTCACAAGTTATTGGTTTCCATCCTATACTTTTATGCCAAGAATGGAGATAAGAGTTTTTTAAAGAGGTAAATATTTTTAGTTTTATTAATTAAATTAGTTTCATCAAGAAGGAGAACTAGAAAATTTAGATCATATCCCTCAAGATCCCAATCCTCACCTCCTCCAAGGTTTCAATCCACACCTCCCTTTGGTAGGTTTCTTGAGCCAAGAGATAGTATAGTTCCAATCCCATTCATGAATCTACCAAAAATTCATATTTTTTTCACCTTTAATGGAGGTATCCATCTTGCCCTTTACCAATGTGATGAAATTTTAGTTGCATCCCTTAATAGTATACCCTATTTCACTTTATAAAATGCCACTACCCTGCAAATCACATTCAATACATTACCAACATATACTTAGTCCAAAAATTGTAGTAAACAATGTAGTTTTAATAATCCTTGCCACTTACCTTAAAGGAAAATCACTTCAATGGTATAGGGGATTGAATCCCAATTCAATACCCAACTAGGATGAATTAGGACAAAAAAGTTGTAAAAAATTTGAATATAAAAGTGACCATTTCTCCCTAATGGAGTAGCTTACCACTATCAAGATAGCCCTTCATGAGGTCATTGTAAACTTCAATTTCAAATTTTAGAAGACTTGGGATAGGATTCCACCACTAGTCAAGACTTCCTTAAGCATTGAATTTTTATATTATTTAAGTTCTTTGAATAATGATGTGGTTATCATGATTCAGTCCATGGGAGGAACCATCTTACCTGATATATATGGGGTAGCTATAAGATTTAAAAATTGTCTAATACAAGCTATAAAAATAACTCCTAGACCATCAATGCCTCTTTTCCTTGAGCGTACACCCAATCATCCCACTAATTAACCCAGTTTGTCACCTCTTCTTGGAGTAACTAGCTAGACAACTTCCCCTATTACCCCTACCAATGAGTTGCATGAAGTCAATACCTTACTATAGAGTTTTGGAAATGAATTGGTTGCCTTGAAAGTCTAACAAGCTTAGCATAATATACCCTATTGGCCTTTCATTCAACCATATTAACCCAATAGGAAACCTTATTAGGTAATGCCCAAGGACAAGGTCAAATAGACAATACTAGGTCCTTTAACACCCAAAAACTAGTTGTTACAATTTCTTCTAGGGTCATTGTTCTTTTTTAAAATACCCTAATGCAAGACTATGTATGGTGTTACCTATGTAACAAGCTGCAAAACCAAAATTCTTATCCAAATGGTGTTCTTAGTCAATATTTGATTGTTAAAAGTGCATCAATAATTAAAGATAAATAATTTGAATCAATTATAAAAGGGGAAGAAGCTCAAGAACATGTGACAAATGAGTTTACATATTCCATGGTTGATCAAGCATCTACCTCTCAAGCACCACAAGAGGCTGAAAAATAAAGTATAAGTACAAATCACACTGCTAGAAGGGACATTCAGTCCAAAAATTAGACTCCAATGGGTTAAAAATCAAAATAAGATGTTGCTACCACCAAATTACATTTAAAGGTTGGTCACATTCCATTTAATATGGTAAAACAAATTAAGAGAACCAATTCGAATGTGACTATGTGGGAAGCACTCTCCATTCCAACACAAAGGGATCTATTTCAAGAGGCTTTGAACCATTTTTATCAAGAAAGTGAACCAACAAAGGGTGCATAAACTAATCTTACAAGTTTGTTCCAACCAAAGGAAGAATAAATAAGTAATATCAGAAATCCATCTCCCTTCTACATCTCTCTCATCATTGGTAAGCATCTTGTTCACAATTGTATGATTGATTATGGGGTTAGTAGTTTTATTATGCTGAAGAAGATAGCTAATTTATTTGGCATAGAATATACACCATTTACTAAAGGAGTTGTCCAATTAGATGTTATTTTTGTTAAATTAGTAGGAGTCATTAAAAATCTAAATCTTACCCTTCATGCATGCCCAAGTCTTTCCATTTTTTTAGACATTTCAGTCATTGACCTCCCTCCCTATTTTTCCATATGCCTTTCTAGAGACTTTACTAAAAAAATGGGGGGATATTTGTCTTTATATTGGTCACATACATTTATTAGGATTAGATATGGGACAAGGGTAACCATCAAGGTTGAGTCTATCTCTAAATATCACATTGAACCTTATATGCCTAGTTTTATTAACATGATTTGTACTATGCATGATATAGAGGAGACGGTATTCTTCACGAGGCTACTAATTTTATGGAGGAAGTTCTAGATACTTTGCTTTATGATTGGGCAAAGGCACACTATGATTTTTATCTATATGATCATATGAAAGAAATTGGGTTAGGCACTTATTATATACATGAGGAATATTTTGTTATACCTAACCTCATGAAGCCACAAGAAGATCTTAAAGGAGTATGGTATTTCTATTTTGATTATCAACTTAAGAATAATGCAAAGATGATTATGAATACTAAATAAGAAGATTTTAAACAAGTGGATATCTCAAATGACAAGCTCTTGAAGGCTGGAAAAGTATGCACTAAATCTAAAAAAGAAACTTTTATTTCCCTTTGTAGAGAGTATGATGATGTGTTTACATGGAGTTATGAGGATCTTAAAAGTTTTGACCTAGGGATACACTTTAAATCCTACCTTTGATGACTTTTTCAAACCTTGTACATAGTAGTGTATTGTTTCTCATTCCTCCAAGTGTTGTTTCATATTGTTTCCTGAGTAATCTATTTGTTTTACATTCCTCCAAGTGTTATTGCACATTATTTTTTGTTCTTTGCTTTCTTATTATGTATTTTGAGGCATTTTCAGTTCATCTAAAGGATAGCCAACCATATTTCAATCATTATTTCACTTTTATAATGAGTTATTTGAAATATTTAATGAATATTATGCCTAATGGACTTGTATAAGGCTTATGTATCCTTGTTTAGTAGGCAAGTAGCCCACATAGTTCACCAAAATGTTGACTTTTTGAGTCTCCTTGATCTATCACCACTTCACATATTGTGAATAAGACTTCTTCTACCAAGACCAACTAATCATGAGATTAGATGTACCTTAATAGTGATCACCTTTTCTAAAATTAGGTATTTCATGAGTTCGTTAAGGTCCTCCATACTTTTGCATATTTCAGTTAGGTCCAACAAGCATTCTAGTCGATAAAGCCATATTAGCCCTAACAAGGCACAATTGATGTTTGGAGGTATGTAGGGGTGTTTATGAATGTAAAAATAGATAAAAAGGTCCTAATATCAATTTATTAAGTCATGAAAATGGGTCAAACATTTTAAAAGGGAGATAAATTCCATTTAGAAGGTTTCAAACTCCTTCACAATCCCTTGAAATCCATACACCTTACTTAAAACATATTTGAATTTATGTTTACCTCCTATCTTATCTCTTTGTGAACTTATTCAAGATTATAACATGGGAATATATCCTTCAAAACATGGTTTCTCAAACTATTTCATGTTTCATGCATCCAAAAGTATCATGCTAAGAATATTACAAATTTTTAAGCATGGATATTTTCAATCTTGCCAAGTTATTGATCATAAAAACCAAGTTGTAGGTTTTTTATGATGTTTTTAATTATTTAAAAGATTTCAAGATCCAAGCATGGTTCTTAATATCTTCATACAAGGTTCATAATAGTGAAAACATAGTTTCAAACACTTTCATGATGATATTAACATGTTCCACGGGTCTTAAGCTCCAAAGAACATTCATGCAAACTATGGACAAATAATACAAGGTTTTTGATCTCATTGATGAATGATTATAGGTATTTGATTCATGTTTACATGACCATTTTAAGAGAAATCATAAGTTTTCATGAGGGTTTAAGGAGAAAATAGAGTTTTAAGCATGTATGTAGGTCATATCAAGAAGTTGTAGGGCCCTGTTAAGAGAAACCAAGGTTGAAGAGGTTAGGAGGAGTCTAATGAAAATAAAAAAAAGCTAAAAAATCCTACCAAGTTTTAATCTAAGATATTTTTTGTAGTTTTCATGCCATGTCACAAGCCAAAAACTAGGAAAATGAAGATATACAAGACTAAAACGAGTTTGTAGGTCCTTATGAAAGAACTTAAACATAAAGCATGGGTGAAAGTGTCTTGAAGATCATAGATGATGAGTTCCAAATCCTTGAAAATGAGAAAATGAGGTCTCCAATAAGTGAACAATCCAAAATACAATGTTAATAGGGTTTCAAAAAAAAACCAATTTAAATTATCTCATCATTCTCCTTATGCATAGTATGGGAA
Organism: Torreya grandis; assembly: GCA_037957365.1. Lineage (NCBI taxonomy): Eukaryota > Viridiplantae > Streptophyta > Pinopsida > Cupressales > Taxaceae > Torreya > Torreya grandis. The sequence continues at coordinate 1,366,321 of JARHVA010000014.1, forward strand.
AAGTTTTGGAGGGATCTTAGTAAGCCTTGATGCATCTGTTGGTGATCTCTAGACTTCTAAAGAAGGTAAAAAATATGTAGATACACTAAAAAACTTAGTAAATAGTCTCAAAATATTTCTAAAACCTTAAACCCATGATCATGGCTTGGAGAGGGATAAAACGAATTTGCAGACCCCTTCTAAGTACAAAACAAAGGTAGTAGTAAAGTTGCAGGACCATGAACATCTATCTAAGAGTATTGAAGTAAGTTTGAGATTTTTGAGCAAGGATCCTATGCAAATATCATGATGTTGCATGTTTTCCAAGATTTATCAGATGATAAAATATATCTACATGTTTTCTATGCAAGAAAGACAAGGTTTCCATGATCTTGAATGTCAAAACAAGGGATCTATAGCATGATCTAGGAACATCAGGAGGTCTAAAACATGTTTCCAAGGATTCAAGCATAATTTTCAATTTTTTATGATCTTATAATACCTAAAATAGGTTTTATAACGTATTCAAACACCTAACCTAAATGGTTTCAAGACCTCAAAACCTATGGACAAGTATGTAGGGTAGAGTTTCACAGAAATTAGAGCATGTAAAAAAATATATAACATCTCCTTAAAGGTATGATGATTGAACCTTTTTTTTAGCATGATCTAGACTCATATAAAATCACTTATAGGCTTGAATATAGAAGTTACAAACCCCTTCTCAATAGACAACAAATCCAAAATCAAGATTGTAGAAGGTATGATAGTGAACATGTAGTGCCCTGATAGCAGTTTTTAAGTAAGATAAATGAGGTTTTAGGCTTGTAGAATGATAAATGAAGGCTTCAAGTATGTTTCCATAAAGATTTAATGAAGACAAGGTTTGATGATCTAAAACCCAATCAATAAGTTTGTAAATGGCATCCTCAAGAACCTCTTAAAGGTCTATAACTGAAGAGTCCTAAAGGTTTACAAATATGTTTCCAAGATTCCTATTGGTATGTAAGTCAATCATGTAAAGTTTCATGATTTCAAATTTTAATGTAGGCTTGCAAACCAAGTTTTAAGGCTCTCTTGATGTTTCTACAAACCTAGATAAGGTTGAGAAAAAAGTTTTCAAGATTCTCATGAGTATTAAGGTCTATTTCCAAGTTCTTATCCATGTTTTGAAGACTACAGGTCTGTGATGTCTTAAAGGAAATATTTTAGCATGTTTTCAATGGTTACAGGTATGTTATCTAGTAGACAAAGTTTCCATGGTGTACAAACCTTCAAACAAGACTGTAAGGCAAAATCTCACATGGTCTTAAGCATGATCAAGACCTAACTAATAACTTGTAGGGTTCCATGGTTGATTAATGAACAATACATGGAAGTTTCAAGGTTTTCAAATGTTTTAATGATAAAACAAAGGTTCTAAATCATCCTTTAATATACCTATAGGTATACATATCTACAGGTAGAGTATGCAAGTTTTAGATCTCTTAGAATTAAATTTGTAAGTTGTAGATCATGATCCAAGCTCTTCTAAGAATCAAAAAGTTTATAAGGTAAGGATTACAAGGTTTTTAAACATGTAAAATTAGACCTACAGGTCTTCAGGCAGCTTAGATAGGGTAAAATTACCTTAAGGCATAACCTATAGGCTTTTAGTAAGATTTAACATGATTATATGATTTTGTAAGCATAATATAAGGGTTATAGAGAGATTCTTGATCATGAATAAGAACATTGTAAGGCCTGATCACACTCTAATCTCCTTCAAAAGCTCACTTATAGGCTTGTAACTAAGATGTAAATAAACTAAACTTCTACAAATAATTTTTTCAAAGGGTTATTGACCCCAAGACTTAGCTAATACTTATGCATTAGCATTATTACAAGGTTGTTGATGGTTAGAGATGAAAAGTATAGGTTTAAAGCATACAAAAAGGAAATAAACTAATTTTAAATAGGTTATTTATGAAGTGCAACCTCCTTTTAGTGATTATAATTGATGAGATCATGTGCCCAAGGTACTATAAGAATGAGATAGGCCTATTTACATGTAAGAAACTTAGCAAGCGGTCCAACCATTAAGAATTGGTCAATATTATCTAAATTATCTCCAACCATGTATTCTTAAGAAGAAATGGTGAGTTGAAGGATCTTTAAGGCAAGAATACCAGGTATACTCCAATAATATAGTAACATGCAATGAACTATTCCAATAATATAACAACATGGGGGGACCTTTTGAATAAATTCATCATGGACAAGCCTTCTCAAGGAGACAAATACAGTGAAGATAGGGTGGCTTACCCTCTAATATGCCAATCACCCAAGTAGGCATTCATGGAACAATTTCAAAGTATTGAAAAGGCTTAATGTTTCCAATTTTTTGGTCTTTCTTCTTACACGTTGATTTAATGAATGTAGCTAAGTTAAGATGTCTCTTTTTCTCTCACTTCTTTTATTTTATAAATATTAATGAAAAATGAATTTTTTAGGATCCCTCATAGTTGGTATATAAAAATTATAATCATTTTAAACATTTGATTGTCTTTAGACTTTAAATCAATAAAGAACTGAGATTACCTTTCTTCAAAATTTATTACATTTTGTGTGTAATCTTTGGATTGTTGATCTTTGCTTGTGGAAATCTATTCTTCCCTTGTATTATTGTCCAATCCTTCTCACCTTCATGTAGAAACATATTATTTTACATGATGTATGTTGTGTATAATCAGGTTTATGCAAAAACTAGTCATGGATTCTCACCATTTGAGTCTTTTACAAGGTGATTTGTGATCCCTCCGAGTATTATTTAGGCTTCTTACCTTCATACAAAACATTTATGTGAGATAAGTATGAAGTTTAAGATTGTGTATAGGATTTATTAGTCCTGAAGGTTTTCTTGTGATAATTCAAGAAGGTTGAGGAGTTATCTAGGCTTTGGTTCATCACCCCATTATATTTTCAGTTTATCCCTACTCCCTTTTCCATGATAATAAGCTTAACAATAGTTGTAAATATTTGTTTTGGTATTTTTTAGGCCTGAAGCTTATCTTACATGAGTTATCACATATTTAAGGTAGGATTCAACCTTTTTTATAGGTTTATTGATGGATAGGTCATAAATAAATTGTCTTTCATGGATAAAATTACATACACAAACACCTGCCTCTCCTACCTAGCTCTAATCTCTTTGATTGTCTTGTTTATTTATGTTTGTGAATTTAATCTTAAATATATTTATACTATTATAGAACTTATGCATTATTGACATTAGTATTCACTCAATTACCTTCACCCATTACATGCTTTCTCACTCACTCTTGATTTCATTCACATACTAGTCTTTATATCACCTTTATTTGACTCAATGACTTAGGAACTTGGCTCAAAACTCATTGTAGGTTTCCTTTATATCCATAAATGTTATTTTCATCCACAAAATGATACACATGTCTTATTTTTCCTCCCATTAAATTCAAAAACCTCTCAAACAACTCTTATCACCTACCTTACTTCTTACTTTATCATAGGCTTTCTCTAGTAGCCTTTTTCTAAGACTTTTCCCTTAGTACAAATTGGTACATACCCATATTTAAAAAATATTACCATATTTAGACACCTTTTATTATATTTTGGATATTCACAAAGTTTATTGACCCAACTTATATGTTTCACGTCTTTATTAAGCCCTTCTTACTCTTAGTTTAGGCCTTTTAGATCTGTTTAGCCCTGTTTCACTCTCAGTTGCTCTAAATCATACATACATGATCCTATAGATACAAATATATTTAATAAAATAAACCCACACATAACCATAAATTTTCATGAAATATTTAAGGTTTGAATTCTTAAAAATCTAATTTGTGTGTATAAACCCTAACAAAGGGTTTCCTGCAAGCTATATGACCCGAGAGGGTTGATATTAAGATTTCAAACTTAATGAGGTTTAAACCCAATATGAAGGATGTTTGAGGTTTATATTACTAACATACTCTTTTCCAAACCATTGGAATTAACTAATGATGATACTATTCATTATTTTCTCTTCATACTGTGTTTAATTGTGTGAACACAACAAAACTGTATATAGCTTAGAGGAGACATAAAATTGTTCTAGGTTTATATAAAGGTTTAAAACCTATGTGAAGGATTATTACACCCTATAAAAACTATTTATGCCTATTCTAAACAATTATAGTCTCTCTGACAACTTGGTTCTCCCATTTCTCATTATTTACAGTTGATTGTGTGAGGTTTCTTAACAATTACAGGTCTGATATTCTTGTTCATGAAAACCTTATACATTAAAACTCATTGAAACATATAAGGAAATAATAATATTTAATAAATAACTTACCAATATACACATTCTTATTCAAAATCAATTTAAACTCGATCCTTCTCTCCACAAAATAGGCTACTTCTCAATCTTCAACACATATTTTAATAATGTAGGGAAAACAAGCTCTGTCTTGAGTTTCTTAACCACACATTTGAAATAAAATTAATTGAATATAAATAAATTCAAAACATAGGGAATCAAATTACCAAAGTTAAAAAAATGAATCAAACATGTATTTATTAAATTATCTTTCACATGCTCTATTTACACATTTAACATTATTGTATACATAAAAGGTATAGGGTTTGTCAATAGAAATATCTCCACATAGAGTGATATCTATTTTTTATTCTTGGGGTTATCTTTATTTAAAATTATAATCCATCCCCATCATTATCTCTACCAATAAAATACAATTACAACTTATTTTATTCCCTATAACTGGTCTAACTAACTTCTAACTCCCTTCGAGTACGTTGGGAGGGTCTTAATTAACTTAACCATTAACAAAATTATCAAATGACTAATATAATGAGTCATGTATTGTGTTGAAACACCTTTGACCTCTTTATAAAACCTAACCACACAAATAAAATGTTTGAACTTATTGAAACAATATTGAAGCCCCCAAAACTTAACATGAAAGTTTGAAAATTTAAATGAAGGATTTTGGCAGGAAAAGGTTAATATGATCCTAATTATTTTTCAAAGGTCTAGTACCCATGAATGAATAATACCAACATAAAATGATTTTAATGACTCCATAATGACTAAAAACATGTGAAATAGACTAATATGTACAAAGGTATTGATTTTCCTGCATCATTTATCCCAAGGAGCCAATGTCCCACACCTTTGGGATGTTCCTATTGTTACATTCAATCAAACAGTGACCAAGCAGGAGCAAGATTCATGTGACAACATATATATCATGTGCCTAGGCATTCTTGTATCACACTCAAAATATGCATGAAACATATGTGTATATATATAAATAAATCGTATGTTAACTACCAACATGGAACCAATAACATAGATGCTAAGGAGCTAATAAGATATGGAAATGCTAAATATTCTTGGATTTGTGAATGTTTTAATTTTTTTGTATTTTGAAATATTTGAAAGGACTAAGCCTATCCTATTATCACTACTAAAGGATAGTCATAGGTATCTCCCCACTCAAAACTTGGTATAATAAACTAGGTGTACTATTGTTTAACCCTAAAATCTAGATAAAGGAGATATCTAGGGTTAAATGGGTAGAGATAGCCTAGGGCAAAAGGATTGTATACTATATATAAAGTAGGCCAATTATTTTTCAAAACTTAGATAAAATATATATTGAATTTATTATGCTGAGATGCTAAAGATATAAAGTAAAACTCTGCTAGATATTGTAATGATAAAGAAAACAATATAGTTGGTTCTTTTGTTAATATAGATTTCAATCTGGAATAGGTAGAAAGTGGAATAGATTTAGATTTTGTAAAGTCACCTAATTTTATAAATTTGACCTTTATAGCTACAGTAACTTACATCTACTCGAGATGGTTGTGTCAACACTACTATTTGACTTAGATGTAGGTGTCTAGTATGGAATACCTATTGAAACTAGATGAAATCATCTGGATGCTTTGGGTTCTATGCAGCCTTCACTCTAGTGTATTTAGATATAGGTCATGGAATTTTGTTCCTTATCAAATAACAAAACCCTAATTATTTATCTTCATATTGATTGTGGAAAAAATGGATTAGTGGGCACATAGTCCGGAACTACTCTAAAGATCCCTTTGTTAATGAGTTCTACCTATATATCTAATACTACAAAGATAATATTAGATTTATGTATTTATACCCTATGTGTTGGATTATGTGTGAATCATGGAATGTATGATAAGCAAGTACAATATTGACCTAGCTTGTAACTTTGAAAATATAGATCTTAAGTTGCTCCTTCAGTACTTCAGACTATAAATGTGTTATTTATGATTAATATAGAAATGGGATAAAATAGGGAAGCTTTGCTCACTTAAGTGCTTGATAGAATACTTTTGGTAAGTTGCCTTGGTCTATTTAGGTCTTTTCTAGGTGAGGAATGAATGAGGGTTGATCTTATATTCATAACAAACCCTTTGGATAATATCTTAAAATAAATCACTTAGGTCGACCATAGGAATACATTTTAATTTTAAATTGGATGAATTTAGGGCACTAGACACCTTCATTGGGATAGGACACTTATGTCAACATAGGCATCTAACTAGGATGCAAATGTCTAAATAGTTGGAAAGAAGGTCCAGGTCCAAAACTTGTAGAGATGGAGTAGGTTTATAGCATTCTAGGCAAGATAGTAGGTCTGAATCATCAAAATATCATTGGTCAAACTAAGATATAACTAAGGAGGCATAAAGAGATAGTGTATGCAAGCCTTTTGGTAGTGGGAAAGGTCTATAAGTTAAAGGTACATCCATGATATGTATTTTCCAAGTGTATAAGACTGAGGTGTTATGTAATTCAAAAATAGTGTCTACATTTTCTCCCTTTAATCTTAGTAATGAAATTTTTAGATTAAAGGAAAAGGAATGCGTATATAGGTGTTTATAATACACCTTATATTTGATTGAGTCAAACTCAAGTGCTTTTTTGGTGTTTAACCTGCAACCAAGAGTATGTTAGAATATATAATCAATGTGTATAATCTAAAATTAAAATAATTAAAATTATTGAAATTCAAAGAGAACAAAGTTTAGGAGTACACTTGTGTGTGTATACAACCTTATTTACTTTTATCAATTTAATTTTAAAGATATATAACTATGAATCATTAAAACTAAGATTAGGACAAACATAAATATGGAAAGTGGATATATCTAAATAGATAAATGGAGAGAGAGAGATATCGGAGGACACATGCCCCCAACCTTGGAGAAAAGATGAGTTGCCACCTAACAGTTGAGATTATTTTAACTATGTAACCCAATCATACTTATAACTTGGTGGGTGTGAGTGAACCAAGTCAACTCACACTATAAAACTAGTGAGACTAGATGATGCAATCAATTTCAACTATAAACTTGTCAAGATTAAGTGATGTAAATATAGTGCATAAAAGGATAACTTAGTGGGTGGTGACAGTCCTTGAAAGTGTTTAGAATTAGAAATTGATTTGATTTTATAATATTAGGTGCACATTACATAACATATGTACCTTAGATATGTGTCATGCTAAAATTGTGTAAAATAATGATAATAATGTATATAATTTTTCCACAAATGTGTATTTGAATCATATAACTATGTAATTTAGACAATTTAAAAACTATGTAGGTGTGGAGAACATGTTTCCAAAACATCCCCCCACTATATATGGATAAATATGAAAATTGATATAAGTGCCAATGTGGAGGACATGTTTCCAAAACATGCCCCCACTGAATCTAAAACTATAAAAAATTTGGAAAACATGTTTCCAAAATATGCTCCCATTACAATATGAATCTATGAATTAACGTGGAAGTCATGCCTCTATGGCATGCACCCACTAATATGCCCCCCATTTTAAGGTGAAGGAAGTAGAAATTGTTTGTTACTTAACCTCAAAAGGATAAGATAACCATGTAAACTATGAATGTACCATGTATCATATAGAGGGAACATATTTAGGTAGATTTGTCATTGAAGCACAAATAATGTGATCATACCAAGTCCTAGGATACATGATGTGAATCATGTAAATGTCTAGATAGTAACAGTACAAGCTCAACAAGAAATCAAGCACACACACAACAACACTCAAAATCAAATAAAAAATTAAAGGTCCAAGGATACCAAAAATAAGGGCATGTTCAAATGTTTCATAATTAAAGGGACATGACTTAGTCAAATCTCCAAAAATTTAGATATGACATTAATAAATATTAGCATACAATAGGGAATGACATATTTTAATTTTAAAGAGGCAACCAAAGGCACGAGGGCTGCAAACAATGGAGCATATTTAAATGCTCAAACAAACAAGATACTAACAAGGTAATACACTTGAGGAAGTGCATAAATTAAAGTATAAGCAACCAACATAAACATATCATATTAGTCCCTGGATATATGTGTTAGAAAAAATGTTAATTTCATAGCATATCAAGAAACTACGAAAGATATAAGCATGGATAAAAGAATGTGTAAGTACATAGATGAGCTAAAACATGATAATGTAAAGTGACCAGTGAATGATATAACTTGGATGTATCATTATCAAAGAAATAGATGCCCCCAATGTCTAAATGACATTTGTAGATAGAAGGCCCAACATATGAAAGTGCATAAATTATGTATTTATGTATGCTTGTATCACACTCAAAAGATATGTAACACGTGTGTATATAGGAAGTACTGATATGCCATCTACCAACATGGAATTGACAACATATATGCCAATGAGCTAATAGGATATGTAAATTTTGAACATATTTTTTGATTTTTGAAGTTTTTTTGTATTTTTCAGATCCATGGGACCTTGTAACCTTAATTTGGATATTTTACATTGTTTGAATCATGGTTGGATAATTGAAAAAGGTACATAACATGTTCCTCCTCATGTTTTACATGTGTAGTAGAAGAACCAATGTTATCATGGTGACTTAGATAAGTGTGTAAATTATCTCCTTAGTAAATTGGTTAAGACAAGTTGCTTAGTTTTTATAATAGTGTATCAACTGATGTTGTGTTATTTGTATAAGAGATGGGTTGAGTTATACCATACTCATTTATGCCCAATCCCTATTCTTTTTATCCATATTTTATCAAATATCAAATTCCAAAACTAGGTTTATAAGATTATAGTGCATGATCATTTGTTTGTTAGACCTTTACATGATGTTTAAAGGGATTAGTATCCATTGGATGTGTAAATAAATCCACAATGGATGAATTTTAAGTATGAGTGAAAATTAGATGAAACCACATAAATTTTTTATATACAAGGCTGTTGTAATAGTATATTATAGTTTGAATCATTTGGCATAACGTAGCAAAAATTAGGTAGTGTATGGGGTCCCAAATTAATGTTCAATGTGATATTCCTCAATACTTTTCATGAAATATTATCAAACCCTTTGATGCTCATATTATAAGTTTCTAAATCATTAATCCCAATGCCAAGTAAGGAAAGAAAGGATTTGTTACAAATGTTGACCCCTGAACCATTGTCCACAAGGACTCTTTTGACAATTTTATTACACAAACTAACTTGGATGTATAATGGTAAATAATAATTTATGAGGTCTTGAGGTGGTGGATCTTATTTCAAAGTAAATATTATGTTTAGTTTGTTTGAGGACCCTCCCATTATATTGATAGATCTACATATTTATTTGGATTAACATATTACAATAGTAGATTATTATTACAACTATAAATTACAACATAAAATGAGCTATACATACATCCATATTGAAAATGTGGATAGAAAAGGAGATCTAATTTTTAACTTGTAAAATATTGTTAAATCAGAAATTAGAAATCATAAATAGAGAATCTATAAATCCAAGATCAAAATATAAGGTTTTATGGATGAAAGGTCATGTTCAACAAATTTTTAAACCTAAAATATAGATATGGGGGATATCTAGGGTTAAAGGGGTAAGAGATAGCCTAGGATACACGGATGGTATACTATCTCTAAAGTAGGCCAATTAATTTGTAAAACTTAGATATAAAATATATTAAATTTATTATGTTGAGATGCTACATATATAAAATACATTTATGTTAGATATTACAATAATAAGTAAAACAAGATACTTAGTTGGTTATGATGCTAATATAGATCTAGATCTAGAACCGGTAGAATGTGGACTAGATTTAGATTCTAAAATGGTCTCCTAATTTTGGAAATTTGACACCTGTAGCCGTGAACATTTGTATCGACCTAGGATGATTATGTTAACACTATTTTTTAAATTAGATGCAGGTGTCTAGTATGGAATAATTACTAAAATTGGATGTGACCACTTAGATTATTTTGGGTTCTATTTTTCCTTCACTCTAGTGCATTCATATCTAGGTCATACATTGCCACTCCTTATCAAATAGTAAAACCCTAGTTCTTCTTCTTCATATTGGTTATGGGGAAAATGGGTTAGTGTGCACATGATGTCAATCTTACCCAAATACCCCTTTGTTAATGAGCACTACATACATAGCCAATACTTTGAAGAGGGATTTAGACTTATGTAGTTCTCCCTTACATGTTGGTTTGTGTGTGAATCATGCAATGTGTAATAAGCAAGTATAATAATGACCTAGATTATAACTTCAAAAATGTAGCTCTTAGGCTACCCATTTAGTACTTTAACCTTGTAGATGTGTTTATCCCTATGATTGATATGGAAATAGGAGAAAAAAATGAATAGATACTCACTTGAGTGCTTTATATAATTCTTTTCGTAAGTTTCCCTAGTCTCTTTAAGTCTTTTCTAGGTTACAAAATGATGAGGGTTGATATTGTATTTATACCAACCCATTTGGAGAATATATTGAATTAAATCACTTAGGAAAACCATAATAATATATTTAATTTGTATATTATATGACTTTAGGGCACTAAACAACTACATTGGGATAAAACACTTGTGTTGATGTAGGTGTCTGACTGGGACACAAGTGTCTGGGCAGTTAAAAAATAGATGCAGGTCCAAAACTTGTAGAAATGAAAGATAAGTATGTTTATATAATTATGGAAAAGATAATAGGTTTGAGTCATCACAATAACATTAATTATACTAAGATATAATTAAAGAGGTGTTGAGCATTGTTTCTATTGTTGAAGTTTGGCATTGAAATGGTCATTAATGTTAAAGGTTATTCATGAGGTCATTGAATAATGGATTTTTTTTATTGCATCCTTGAGAGGTATTAAATTGGTTTAGAAAAATATAAGTCAAGTGATAAAGGTTTATAATAAATAAATAGGTTTAAATATTAGTTTCCAAAATTGTCAAGTGTTTGAACCTAGCAAGAGACTTGAGAAGGCTTATGCATAGGATGCCTAGTCTTGTGCATGAAGGAGCATGGTGGCCTAGTGAGATGGATGAAAAAAGACATAAGAGTATGTATAATTTTGTTTTATCATGATTATGAGGATTTATATCACTCAGGTGAGTCTCAATGTAAGCCTATAGTTGTAAGACCTACAGACCTAGTATGCAACTAGATCACCTTTAGACCCTGCTTGGCCTAATGAGGCAAAATGAGCTATTGATGAGACATATGAATAATGTTTAACACTATTTGAGTATGTTATATGTTTTATGAGCATGTATATGATGTGTATATCACATGGAAAGAGACTTTAAGGTCAATTTCAAGACCTAATATGGTTTGTAGGTCAAGGTCCAAGTAAGCAAAGAGGGAGATGGTGGCCAAATGAGGTATGAGTTTCATATTTCAAGACAATTATGGAAAAATGAGAATTTTAAGATGTATTTAATTTTTTTTAAATAATTTTTACCAAATTTTAGGTCAAAATTTAAATTCTAAGGCAAGAAAAAGTCTTTTGAGGTCTCTCATGTGAACAAAATGAAGGGTTCTCAACCTGAGAAGAACTTTCAAGTGTTCATTGGCATCTGTAACATTTGAATGATAATATAATATATTAATGGTATATGGGGAAGGGTTATATATTAAATTTATAAGAATTGGTTTTTGGAATAAGGAGCTAAGCTTTATGAATGATTGTTAAGACTGAAAGATGGTTTAAACCCTCAAAGAACCCTAACAATGCCCTGATGTGAAAGATATTATTATAAAGTGATTATAATAGATTGGTATGGATATTTAAGTGATTTTATGTTGTATTAAACTCTCCCATGAACCTCCAAGTATGATTGGATTTTTATGTGAGTGAGTGGACCCTATAGAAAAGGCCTTATTTCTCAAAGATTTATTGTAGCAGTCAAATTTGACCAAGTCAAAGTTGATAAATAGATGGAGGATAAATCTTGAGACTTTTATTTCATGTTAATGGTGGTTTTTGAGTAGGTTATATCCCTCATGGGTGATAAATATTTATTATAATTTGACTAGTCACTAACAAGCCTAATGGTGCAGGTAGTGAGAAAACCAGGCAGAAGTGAGAAGTTGATTAGGGATGTGTTATCATGGATTAGAGATGAATACAAGTGCATAGAATTTTTTTTTCAAAAAATTTAATACATGTTCATGTTGGATATATTTTTTTTAGGTCATTGGATATGATGAAAATATTGTTCATAAGTTGACCTATCTTGTTTAGAGGAGATAGTGAGTTATAAGACTATGAGATTGTCTGTAAGACAAATATTTCCATGTGACCATATTATATATATATATATATATATATATATATATATATATATATATATATATATATATATATATATATATATAAGAATGGTATAATGAAATAAAAATATCATATAAATGAATAAGAATTCTAGAAAATTGGTTCTACAATATTTTTAGGTCATTATTTCCATGATTGTGTTTTGAGGCTAGTTGACAGTTTTGACTAGGCTACTTGCAGAGAAGGGTTTGAGTCCTTTTTCACAGTGTAATTAAGTCTAATGAAATTTTAAAATTTTTAAAGTTAATTTGGATTTTATATGTGTAATTTTTTTCCATATTTTTTTGGAAAAATTGTGATTATGCTTTAGTTGTTCAAGATAGACTTTATGGGTATGCACAATCCTAGTGTGAATAGTGTTTTGAAAAGAGGTTCAAGTGTTGGTTGGACCTAAAAGGTGTTATGGACCTAAATTTAATTTATATAAGGTATATTTTATTTATATTTGATATTTTACTTCTATGTGATAATTTTTATAGTGTTCCAAATATTTTAAAGGGTAACGTGTGCTAATGAAGGCCTAATTGAATTAGGTCTACTTAAGGTTGAAAAAGGGGTTTTGGTCCTATATGATATGAATGACATATTTTAATGTTTATTCATGTTTTTATAATATTATAAGACCTATTTAATTTAAAATATAAGTATTTAAGTGTCTATGGTTGACCAATAGGTGTATGAGCAAGAGCCTAGTATAAGAATAAAGGCTAATAGGCCCATTTGGCTAGTTAGCGAGAATGAGAGTTGAAGCAGAAGATATATTATTTTGAACAGATAAAAGAGATTTGGTATAACATAATCAGGGTGTAGATATACTATCATGAAGATATAATATGGGTACTTTAGATGACTATCAAGGTCAAATGACCTAATTTGTCTTGAAGAGACCTAATTGAGCGAAGAAGGCTAGAGACTAGTTTGACAAGGATATAAGTGTGTGAAGAGATAAATAAGGATATAACCATATGTTGTATGATAAATAAAGGTTTATTAAGGTGATTAAAATTTTTAGGTAGATTATTTGGTGCTAAGTCATCTAGGGGTTTGGTGCCTCCTTGCAAGTGGGTGCTTGTTAAAGCCTAGTCAAGTTGGTGCTTGGCTAGTTGGGGTTGGTACTCCAAGTGAAGTTGGTGATTCACAAAATATTGATGTTTGAATTATATTTAAATAGTCCATTTTAAACATCAATGGGTTTTCTTCCCCATGAGGGTTTCCCACTCAAATACATGTTCTATGTGTTATGCTCTTGTCTCATGTTCATGGCTCTTAATGTGTTGCTAGTTCATTGTATTGTTTTGATAAGTTCATGAATGATAAAATAAAGTTGTAAAAGTTTTTAAGACTGATTCAACACACCCCCCCTCTCATTAATTGTGATTCCAATAACTAGTATCAAATCTTGGTCCTTTGAGGCAAGTCTAACAGCTTCAAGGTGATCATAAGAAGCACAAGAATGTCTTGTGATCAACAAGAAGAAAACAACATGTATGATGAAGAAGTCTACTATGATAGTGAAGAAGGAGAAGTTTAAGTAGACATTGAGACTGATATCATAAGTAACCTTGATGATTTTAAACATTAAAATAAGACTATCAAGGATCTTAGGAGTCAATTAGAAGAGGTCAACATAAAGTGTAAGTCAAAGGAAGTTGAGTATGACCATTTTAAAATAGAGTCAGATTCCTTAAAGGTTGATCATGAACAAATCATAGATAAACTGATAAAGTTTGAGAGAGATAATTATAAGTCATAAAAATTCAATAGTACTAACCTAAAAATATCAATTATCCAACCCAATGCTACAAAAGATAAGTCATCATGGAACCATGATAAGTACAAAAATGTTGTTTGCTACATCTGTCACAATATAGGACACATTGAAAAATCTTCATCTAATAGAGTTAGAAGGTCCATAAGATTAAATAAGGCATATGAATGTCCTAGAATTCATAATAAGGATCAAACATTGGTATTGAAGCCAAATCAAGCTAGAATGGATTAGATTGAGCTCAAGAAGCAAGATGGAGTACTTGTCAAGAATGAATAGAATACCAAAGAGGACTCTATGCTATCTTAGATTGCCTTTAAAATTCAAGATGAATAAATGGTATATATATAGTGGTTTCTCAAACCACATGATCGGATGCAGAAACAAGTTCATCTCATTAAAGAAGAATGCTGCAAGAACAGTGAGGTTTGGAGATAACATAACTACCAATATAGTTGGCAAGGGTGTCTTGAGTTTGGATAATGGAAATACCAAGACACAAAATGTGTTTTATATAGAAGGTCTAAAACATAACTTTCTTAGTGTGATTCAAATGTGCAATCAAGGACACACACTAACCTTTCATGATAGAGGATGTGAGATAAGGAGAGCCAAATTAGGAAGGCTAATTATCGATACCAAGAAGACTAAGAATAACCTATATATATTGAATGAAATCAAGAAGGAGAGATGTTTCATTATCAAGATAGGTGAAATTTGGTTATGGAAAAAATGGCTAGGTCACTTAAACTTTGAAAACTTGGTCAGGATTAACACTAAGAAGTCTGTGAAGAACATGCCTAAGATCATCAAAACCATAAACATACTTTTCAAGGCACATCAACATGGTAAGTAGACTAGAAGAATGTTTGATTCCAAGGAGTAATCTACTATAATACCCTTGGAGTTAATACACACTGATCTCTATGGGCCTACACTAATTCAAAGCATTCAAGGAGATAACTACTTTATGTTATTCATTGATGATTACACAAGAATGACTTAGGTTGCATTTTTGAAAGAGAAATTAGAAGATCTTGACAAGTTCAAGGCATTCAAGGCTCTTGTTGAGAATGATAAGAATTGGAAGATCAATTTCTTAAGATCTGATAGAGGAGGAGAATTTTGATCTAATGAGTTTGATGAATTTTGTGAGGTTTATGGAATAAATAGACAATTCTCAACAGCTAAGACACCTCAACAGAATCGGGTAGTGGAAAAGAAGAGTAGGATAGTTCAAGATATGGATAGAACTATGTTAAATGAGTCTATATTATCTGATGGATATTGGATAAAGGTATTAAGCATTTTTATCTACATTTTGAATAGAGGATAGATAAGGACTAATGTCAATAAAACTCCTTATAAACTATGAAAAGGTAGACCTACCAATGTAGAACACTTTAGCATGTTTGGGAGTAAATGTTTCATCAGAAGGGATGATGAAGAATTGGATAAGTTTGATTCTAGATTTGATGAAGGCATATTCTTACTATACTCATCAATGAGCTCAACCTATACATGTTATAACAAAATATTATAAAAGATAGTGGAAAGTACCAATGTGAAGGTTCATGAGACAAGGAAATCTCACTCATAATCAAAGAACACTTTAGAGAATTTGGACTTCAATAATGAAGAGGATATTATATAGGTTGATGATAAATAAGAAGAAGTTGAAGAGAGACAAGACTCAAAAGGACTCTCAAGATAGATTCAAAGATATCGCCCTAAATATCAAATCATTGGCAACAAGAATGCAGGTATGCAAATAAGGAGAAGACTAGTAAGTGATCTAAATCAAGATAATGTTGTGCTATTATCCAAGATTTAACCTAAGAGTCTTATAGAATCAAGCGAAGATAAATTTTGGATAGGTTATATGAATGAGGAGTTAGATCAAATAGAGAAGAATGAGACTTGGGAACTAGTTCCTAAGCCTAAAGACAAGAATGGCATTGGCACTATTTAAAAACAAGTTAAATGAAGATGGAGAAGTAAATAGGAACAAGGATAGACTGGTATGTAAGGGATATAAACAAGTTGAAGGTGTAGAATTTGAGGATACCTTTGCACCATTAGCAAGATTGGAGGCCATCATATTGTTTCTAGCTTATGCAGGATTCAAAGAATTCAAGGTATATCATATAGATGCCAAATCTGCCTTTTTGAGTGGGAATTAGGAATAAAAAGTGTACATTTATAAATTTGAAGGGTTATCACTATCATATGACAAAGACTATGTTTTCAAATTTAAAAAGGTTCTCTATGGTCTAAATCAAGCTCTAAGAGCTTGGTATGCTAGGTTGGACAAGCATCTATTGGATAAAGGATTTAAAAGAGGAGTTGTAGACAATAATCTATATATCAAGCTAGAAGATGACCATTAAATGATAGTATTTATCTATGTGGATGACATCATATTTTGTGAAAATAATGAGAACATAATAAAGTACTTTGTAGAGGTGATGAATAAATAGTTTGGGATGTCCATGTTAGCATAAATATCATTCTTTCTTGGGTTACAAATCACTTAATCTAAAAAAAGCATATTCATCTCACAAGCTAAATACATAAGAGAGATGTTGAAGAAGTTTCAGATGGAGGATTATAAGGTAGTTAATACACCCATGATCATATGATGTAAGTTGAGCAAGGAAGATGAGTCTTCAAAAGTCAATCAGATGTCATATAGGTCAATGATTGGAAGTTTGTTGTATACCATTACCTCTAGACATGACATCATGCAAGTAGTAGGTCTTATGGGAAGGTTTCAAGTACATCCAAAAGAGAATCATCTGTAAGCAGTCAAAAGGATACTCATGTATCTCAAAGATGCTATGGAGTATGGATTGTGGTATCCAATAATTAAGGAGTTCAATTTGATAGCCTACACAGATGCAGATTAGGAAGTCTAGATGATAAGAAGAGTATTAGTGGAGGAGCCTTCTTCGTAGGTGGATGCCTAGTTTCATGGATAAGAAAGAAATTACCATCAACATATTTTTCCACTTGTGAGGCTAAGTAAATTGTAGCATCTTCATGTTGCACTCAGGTCCTATGGATGAGATAAAACCTAAAAGACTACAAGGTGGAGTTGATGGTCCTAGCCCTATCTATTGTGACAATACAAGTGTTATAAGTGTCTTAAAGAACCCTGTCATGCACTTAAGGACCAAACACCTTCCCATCAGGTATCATTTTATAAGTGATCAGGTAAGTGAACAAAGCATAAAACTTGAATATGTTTCTACACAAGATCATATTGCAGACATCTTGACCAAACCACTTCCAAAGGTAACTTTTGAACACCTAAGATAGGAATTGGGTGTAATTCCCACCCCTAGCAATAATTTAAGAAGACAAGTACATAAGAGGATCTAATAATTATCATTAGATCCAATAACAGGTGAGTTTTTCCAAGAAGGTATGCATGAAGATAGAGGGAGATTCTTTTTTTTATGTCTCATAAACTCATAGTTCTGTATGCTGAGTATTTTGGTTGCAAGGAGTGTGATCCAAGGAATTAAAGACATCACTTTGTAATTTATGTCAAAGGGGGAGAAATATTATAATGGATAGATAAGGATGATTAGTTTTTAGTATGGTTTGCCATCGATGACAAAGGGAGTGATTGTTGAGCATTATTTCTATTGTTGAGGTTTGGCATTAAAATTGTCATTGATGTCAAAGGTTATTCATGAGGTCATTCAAAAATGTTTTTGTTTGATTACATCCTTGAGAGGTATATAATTGGTTGAGAAACATATAAGTCATGTGATAAATGTGTAAAATCATCAAAGAGTGTTTCAAGATCAGTTTCCAAAATTGTCAAGTGTTTGAACCTAGCGAGAGACTTAAGAAGGCTTATGCATAAGATGCCTAGTCTTGTGCATGAAGAAGCATGGTGGCCTAGTGATATGGATGCACAGATGAATAAGAGGATGTATAGGGTTATTTTATCATGATTATTAGGTTTTGGATCACTTAGGTGAGTCTTGAGGTAAGCCTACAGGGGTAAGACCTATAGACCTAGTATGCAACTAGATCACCTCTAGACCATGCTTGGCCTAATGAGGTAACATTAGTTGTTTACAAGACATATGAATAATATTTGACATTTTTTGAGTATGTGAGATGTTTTATGAGCATGTATATAAGGTGGAGAGCACATGGAAAGAGACTTAAAGGTCAATTTCAAAACCTAATGTGGTTTGCAGGTCAAGGTCCAAACAAGCAAAGAGAGAGATGGTGGCCAAATGAGGTATGCATTTCAGATTTAAAGATAAGTATGGAAATATGAGAATTTTTATATGTTTTCAATGTTTTTTCAATCATGTTTACAAAGTTTTATGTCAAAATTTGAAGGCTAAGGCAATAAAAAGTGTTTTGAGGTCTCTCGCATAGAATAAAGGGTTCTCAACCCGAGAAGAACTTTCAAGTGTTCATTGGAACATGTTAGGATAAATTAAAACCCAAATTTGTCCCCAAATCACATACAAGAGAAACTATTAAATGAATTAATAAAATATTTAGAAAATAAACAAAAACATACACATAACAAGAGACACCAGATTTAATGTGGTTCACCCAAAATGGGCTACATCCACAAAAATTGTCCAATATATTATTTCCAACAATATAAGAAAGAAAAAAAATCCTGTAACAAACACTATTACTCCTCTATCCCCTTGTCTTCCTCCACTATATTTTAATTTTTATTAACATACATCTCAACCATATCTCAATACATTTTAGGGTAAAATCCACCTAAACACAACCTCTACCATCAAATATAGAAACCTATAATAAATGGCCCAGATTGACTATGAAATTATTATTTTAAAATTCAATTTAACCTCATAAGGGGTGTTCCCCCTTGAAACCCCCATGCCAATAGGGATACAAAGAATGGGATCCAAACCTAGTTGAAATAATCATCAGAATTTTAACCTCTGACCTTGGAAGATAATTAAGATCCACACCTAACATCACATGTAAACTCTAAATTGGAACCTAATATATTCATGGTATATTGGGAATGTTTTTATCTCAAATTTTTAAGCATTCATTTCTAGAATAAGGAGATAATCTTTATAAATGACCGTTAAGACTAGAAGATGTTTTAAACCCTCAAAAAACCCTAACAATGACTTGATGTGAAAGATATTGTTCTAAAATTCTTAGAATGGATTGGTATGGATAGTTCAGTGATTTTAAGTTTTATTCAACTCTCTTAGGCACCTCTAGGTATGATTGGTTTGTTAGGTGAGTGAGTGTGCCCTATAGAAAGGTCTTGTTTCTCAAAGATTTACTCTTGCAGTCAAAGTTGACCAAGTCAAAGTTGATAAATAGATGGATGATAAATATTGATTATTGTATTTAATGTTCATGGTGGTTTATTATTAGGTTATATCCCTCATGATTTTTAAACTAGTCTTATATGTTGACCAGTCATTAACAAGTCTAATGGTGCAAATAGTGAGAAAAACATGCAGAAGTGAGAAGTTGATTAGGGATGTGTTATCATGGATTAGTGATGAATCCAAGTGCATGTATAAGTTTTTAAATAATTATAATACATTTTCATGCTTTATATATGTTTTTTATGTCATTTGATATGATGAAAATGTTGCTCATAAGTTGACCTATCTTGTTCAGATGAGATAGTGAGATATAAGACTATGAGATTAGTTTGCAAGAGCAATATTTCCATGTGACCATATTATCTATCTATCTATCTAATAATGGTATAATGAAATCATAGGATAATTTACATGAATTTTAAGTCTTTTAAAGTGGTTCTATATGAGTTTTAGGTCATTGTTTCTATGACTGCATTTTGAGGCTAGTTGACAATTCTGACTGGGCTACTTATAGAGAAGGGTTTGAGTCCTTTTGTCCTATGTAATGAAGTATAATAAACTTAGTCAAGTTTTTAAGGTCAAATATATTTTTTATGTGATATTTTTTTCCATGTTTTTTTTCGAATTTTTGATATTATGCTTCATTTGTTCAAGACAGACTTACTAGGTATGCATAGGCCTAGTATGAACAATGTTTTGAGAAGAGGTTCAATGGTGGTTAGAAATAAAAGTTGTTTTGGACCTAGTGAATTTTTACAAGGTATATTTGATTTTATTTTATATTTTAATTTTGTGTGATAATTTTAAGAGTGTTCCAAATATTTTAAAGGGTAATGTGTGCTAATGAAGGCCTAATTAAATTAGGTCTCCTTAAGACCTAAAAAGGGGTTTTGGTCATATATGCTATATTGACCTATTGTAACATTTGATTCATGTTTTTGGCATGTTATAAGGCCTATTTAATTGAAAATATAAGTGTTCAAGTGTGTATGTCTGATCAAGAGGTGTATGAGCAAGAGCCTAATATAAGAACAAGGTCTAATAGGCATAATTAGCTAGTTAGCAAGGATGAGAGTTGAAGCGGAAGATGTAGTATTTTTAAGAGATAAAAGAGGTATATTAAAACATAATAAATGTGTATATATATTATAATTAATATATAATATGATTACTCTAGATGAATATCAAGTTTAATTGACCAATTCTATCTTGAAGAGACCTAATTAAGCAAAAAAGGGTAGAGACCAGTTTGAGAAGGATAAAAGCATGTGAAGAGCTGAAGAAGGAGATAATAATATATGGTATGAGTAAAAAAGTGTTTTTAAGGTGATAAAAAGTTTTATGTGGATGATTTGGTTCTAATTCATCTAGGGGGTTGGTGCCTCCTTGCAAGTGGGTGCTTACCAAAGCCTAGTCAAGTTGGTAATTGGCTAGTTAGGGTTGGTGCTCCAAGTGAAGTTGGTGCTTCACTAAATCTTAATGTTTGAATTATAGTATAGTATTACATTTTAATTATCAATGGTTTTTCTTCCCCTTGATTATTTCCCACTCAAATAAGTATTCTACATGTTATGCTCTTGTCTCATGCTCATGGATCTTAATGTATTGTTAGTTCATTGTATTGTTTGGATAAGTTCATGAATGATAAAATAAAGTTGTAAAAGTTATCAAGATTAATTCACCCCCCATCTCAATCATTGTGCTTCCAATAAGAGGCACAAAGAGATAGTGTATGTGAGCCTTTTAGTAGCGAGACAGGTTTATAAGCTTAAGGTACATTCATGATATGTATTTTACAAGTGTACAAGACTGAGGTGCTATATAATTCATAAATAGTGTTTAAAACTACAAAGGAACATGTATAATAGGGATAATTTTAATAATGGACCCCTAAAATCTTACTATAAAATCTTGGTGAATCTTAGAGTTTAGGTATAATTTCATTGGTAAATCTTCTGCAAAATCACCATGTCAGCATAAATTGACAGGAAATTTCTATTAACTCTTTAAAAAAATTATAAATAGCTAGAGAATCAAGCATCATATTCAAATTAATAAATAATGGTGAAAAATCCAAGTTAAACCCCTTTCCCCAAACACATTCACAAGGCAAATATTCTTGAGGTGGAATAATGATTATGATCAGTAGATACCCTAAGTTTTTCAAAACAACTATTTTACTTTGCCCTATAAAATTGGGGGAAATCCAATCATTTCAAACACTTTCTTGAATGAATAAATCCAAGCAAGGAATACATGATAGATGACATGAATAAGAATTGCTATAGACCCATCCCAAACCCAAACCCTTAGTGGTTGTGTGCGACTATGAAAAAAGTCATCACCACATTTATACTCAAACACACATTCACAAGATTTTTGAGGTATTTTTGATATCATTACTAAGAAAATAATCCCAAACAAATGCAAAAATCTTGTTGATCTCATTACTAAACAAATAATCTCATGTGATAACTAAATTATGTCTAATATTAAGGGTTTTGATATAAGATAAAAAAGGGTTTTAACATTATGACCAAAGATCTGATGAAAAAAATAACATGGCAGAAATTTAAATCCCTTAAAAGATAGGTATAATTCATTAAAAGTGTTAAAAAAAGTGTAGATATGTATGAATTATATTTCTTACTTGAATTGTACTTCATTGTTGGGTACTTATACTCCTTCTTGGCCTCATCTTGAAATTGTCACTTCACGATTCTCATGGCATGTAGGGATTGTATTTCTTACTTGGATTATACTTCATTATTGGATTCTTAGACTCCCCGGCTTCCTCTTGCAACTATCACTCACTTCATGATTCCTGAACCACAAAGGAATAAAACTTTAATATAAATGAAGTTATATGAATTTAGGTTTTAAAGTTTTGTGGTTCTAGGGTTTTAAGCAATTTGAAGGACTTATGTAGATTTATGTTATAAGAGGTAATTTGTGTTAAATGAAAAACCAATGGAGAAAGAGGTTAGAGGGTGAGAAGTCTAAAGTTGAGATCTTGTTTATGGTTCCTTCTTTTTAATGATTAAATTTGTCCTTCTTTTCAAAGATTAAATTTATCCTTATTAAGTGTTAAATTTGATGGCCATATGACTATGTATAAATTGAGTATAGACCTTTATAGGTCTCTCAAAAGACTAACTAGGTAATATAATAAATAGAGTATATAGAAAAATTGTGGTAAAAATCAGAGTATAGAGTATAAACCAACTATGAGGCCATAGGGAAAAACAACTATGAAATTGTTAGAATTCTAGATTGCACCCTAGCTAGGCAAGGGATTGTTTAGGTCTTTTACCCAATTATAGCTCAACATGGGAATGACCCTATGTTGTGAGTATATTATAACAGGGTTAGATAGGATTTTTAAGGAGGCTATCTCCTTAGATTTCATAGTTTAGACCTCTATTTATAAAACCTAAAATTGGTTGGGATGAAAATAGTCAAGAAATTGCATAAAGTAAACCTATCTAACTTGTGGTGATGCACCATACATATCCACTCCTAGGTTTGGACTCTTTAACACACTAATGGACTATGAAAGGAGATAATGCAATATTTACTATAATTTCTAAGCAATAGTATTTCATATAGAGGTCAATTTGTTGCACTAAGACTAGAGAGCAATGAAAGTAAGGTCTGGTTGAAGACACTTACATTCAACAACCCACTATATCCTTGAGAGATCAATGCTACACACTATATGACCTAAAAATAAAGTTGCTAGCATTTATTCTGAGCTTAGAATTTTTAAAGGGAGTATTAAACCACTTCAAATATCAAGCAAACACAAAATGCTAACATAGATTGATAAAAAACTGCAAAAAGTGCCTTTCTCTTTACTCCAAGAGGTGCATAATATAATTTTTTGGTAGAGTCTATTCATACCAACCTAAGGGATCCTCATCAATAGTTTGAAGGCTATATTTATAAAATAAAGGAAACAAGAGAGAGAGAGAGAGAGAGAGTTTTGGTGCTCAAAGGGGAATCAAATGAGCTCAAATTCATTTGAAATGTAGTTACAACTACCTCCACAAATTATGCACATTCAAACCCTTTTGATTGATATGGGTTACTTAAAGTGGTTGCATAGTTACACTGATGTTCCTTCTTGTTACAATGGTAAGGTCAAATTTTTCTAAACTAGGTTCTTCCATCCATACATTTACAACAACTACGCTGGTTTGTTAGAATCTTATCTTGTCATTAATTACTCCTAAATAGTTTGTTGTGGCACACACAGTGGAGAAAAGGGGTAATTTTCATGCAATTGGTCTTAGAAATGAAATCATTAGGGTCTATGTGTATGCCTTCATGGCACCCTTAAAAATTATAGCTCCTTCTTCTAACAATGGCAAACACAGTCATAGAAAGATCCCTTTATGACACAAACCCTTGAGTCATAGGTCCATGTTTAGCCTTAATGGAGGTCCCTTTATATCCTTGATCACCTTGGCTGCATGGATATATCCACTCCTTAGAATTTGTTTGATATCTAATGGTGAATTAATGACCATGTAATACCTTGTTTTATTTCATCAAAAATTGGTCCTTAGCTTGACTTTGCCCATTGAAAATTACTTGGGCCAATCAAAATGCTCCAAGTTGTATTTACTCTCATTGTCATCATAGATCCTTGTTGTCAAATCTTGACCTTTTGAAATTATATGTGACTTTGATCTCCTTGGTATGAACCAATGTAGTATATTGATTTCCTACCATGAATAACATGTTCATGCCAATTTTTCAACATGCATTGATCTTAGATCTTGTTGTTAGTCTGTCAGCTTTTGTGTTTGTGTCATGCGGTAGCCTCTCAAAATCCTTAACCTTTTGACTCATCTCGCACTATAAGATTTTGCTTGGACCCACTTCTTTATTAGTCAAGCTCGCATTGTTGGATCTATGCTTAGTTTATCCATACCATTAGATCTTGTCCAACTTGTAGTTCTTTAAATGGCCTTAACCCAAGGACGTTTTGACTTGTTTGACCCCATCATAAACCATTAGATCTCAAGTTTCAATTTGTGAGCTCATGTGAACCATTAGATCTTGATAAAATTTAAACCTTTTAAGGACCTTTTGAACCCAAATGGTTACTTTATGGATCTCAAACTTGACATTAGCATTAACATCTTATGATGCAAGTCCAAATTTTAAGTTTCAAAACTCAAGCTAGAGAACTTACATAGGCATGAAACTTTCAGAGGATGATCTTGGTATGTAAAACTCCATGGCATTGTAATATTTGGCTTACACAGCTTTTTGAGGTGCATTTATTAAATGCTTAAATAGGCTGGTCCATTTATTTTTAGAAGATGTCTAGGTGATGGTCTCCAAAGCTTGCATAATTCACCCTTTACTAGACCCTTCAAATTTTTGATGATCTCTCAACACTTTGTCAATCTAGTCCATACCCCCACATGCACACGAGTACCATGAGATCCTACTTGGATCCATCTATTTGCATTACCTGGACCCATTTTTAATCCATTAGGTTTTCTAATTCATTAGGACCCTACTAGGCTTATCCTTCCAACTGCAAGCAAAGCCTAATATGTGGGTCAAAATGGCCAACACTTTTGGTGACTTAGCTAATTTGACCATCCTATTGGTTATGGGACCTATATTTTGATCAAGTTTGTTCAAGATGACTAAACAAATGAAATTATACTTACAAAAAGACTATTCTTGACTTCTAGAAACACTTTTTAGAGTAATGGGGGGCAAATAATAATAAAATAGACCTATCTACCTATGTACAAGGGGCAAGCTATAAAACTATTAGTAGAACTTGAGATACCTTACATTGATAGGAATGGAAAGTCTCTCTCCATTCAATCTAGAAAGCTCAAAGGTATTGCTCTCTTTGCAACTTATGATGACATAGGTTTCACTCCAAAGGCTATCAAACTTGGAGTGTTTCCCTGGTTGTGCACGATACTCATCCTAGTTGAGGATTATGTCACCTTATTAAAATGTTCTTGAGGAAGATATTTTTTCAAATGAATTCTTCATTTGGTGTTGGTTGGACCACATGGTATACATGGCATCATCTCTTATTTCCTCTAATTCTCTTAGTTCATTCATCTTGACCTCCATTGCATCACTTTATAGAAGCTCTACTTGGTGTGTAAGATCCAAAGCTAGAAGTTCCAATGAAATTGGAAGCCTTGATTCTATTCCAAAGACTAAGATATAGGGTGAATGACAAGTGGATTTCTTAGGGGTGATCTTATCAGCCTATAAGGTAGTCTTCAAATTTGTATGCTAAGATCTCTAATTATCTTCCATTATTCTCTTGATGATCCAAATTAGGTTCTTATTAGTAGACTCAGTTAGTCCATTACCCTATATATAGTAATTTGATGAAGATGTTAGATAGATACCTTGCTTAAGAGACCATTCACATACCTTTTTACTACTAAATTCCAAAGCATTGTCTAATATTATAGTGGAAAGTGCTCCAAAATGGGTGACTAGACACTTATAAAACTCAAGCATAGAGTTTTCATTTGCTTCCTTCAAGGGAACTAATTCCACTCACCTAGTGAAGTAATCTGTAGCTATCAAGACCCACTTATGACCGGCAATGGATGGAGGATGAATCATGAAAATGAGGTCTAAAACCCATTACATGAAAGGTTGTTCAACCTGAATAGGCTTTAGTGGCATAACAACTAGTTTCTATTTCCCTGCAAACATTGCACACTTCTTAACCGATGCATGTGTATATTTGAATAAATTAGGCCAAAATTAACCAACTCTAATGTTTTTTCCAGCTATGTTCTTGGCTAAAAAATGGCCTTTATAAGGACTATCATGAAATTACTTGAGAAGCTTATCAAATTGGCTAGTTTCAACACATCTTAAAAGCATACCTCCAATGTCCTTGTTGAACAACACTCCATCAATAAAAATGTATGGCACTAATTGCATCTTAAAGTGTCTTCTTAATGATGCATGCAAACCCATTGGACACTCTCTTATTTGAATAAATCTAGCAATATCCTATGTCCAACTTGTAGGAGGGGTATTTTTAGCTCCATGTTGAGTGTCTTGAATTAAAAAAATTGTCTCTTTTTATTCTCTCACATCTTCTGCAAGATGTTCACACAATCCTTTACCTCAGAATAGATTTTTAACCTTGACTTAAATGTCATACTCCATGCACTTAGTGACCCATCCAAATATCTTTTTATCTAAGTCTCTGTTGAGGATAAAATCCTTCACACTTGGATGAGCTATAATTAGTATAATCTTATTGTTTGAAACCAAATGTTGGAATTTCTTCAAACTTCTTACAATATCAATTACATCTTTTTAACAAAGCTATATATTTCCTCATAACCTTCCAAATATTGATTGAAGAAATCAATTGGCTACTTCAGACCTTCATTATTCTATTGCATAAGCATGGCTGAAATTGCATCTAATATAGAGAAGGCATACAAATATAATTCCTTATTGAAATATGGATTTAGAAGTGTGGGGGCATGAGCTATATTCTCTTACTTTTTATTTTCCATGCAAAATCTTTACCTTTTCTTAACATATGAGTGAGGGGCTTGACCAAATCTCTAAATCTTGCATAATTAACCCTTTACTAGACCCTTAGAGTTTTGATGATCTCTCAATACTTTTTCAATCTGGTCAATGCCCCTAAATGTTCACGAGCACCATGAGATCCTACTTGGATCCATTTATTTGCATTACTTGGACCCATTTTTAAGCCATTATTTTTTCTACTTCATTAGAACCATGTTAGGCTTCTCCCTCCAACTATAGGTAAGTCTTGATATGTGGGCCAAAATGGCCAACACTTCTGGTGACTCAACTCACTTGACCAACTTGTTGGTTATGGGACCTAGATTTTGATCAAGTTTGTCTAAGATGACTAAATAAATTAAATGCTACTTACAAAAAGACTCTGCTTGATTTTTGAAAACACTTTTTGGAGTAATGGGGGGAAAACAACAACAAAGTAATAAAATAGACCAAGCAATGATAGATAAAGCAATGTGCAAAATCACCTAGAGGAAAAATAGACCTATCTACCTATGTACAAGGGCAAGATATAAAACTATTATACAAACTTGAGATACCTTCCATTGATAGGGATGGTAAGTCTTTCTCCATTCAATATAGAAAGCTCAAAGGCATTGCTCTCTTTACAACTTGTGATGACATAGGTTTCACTCCAAAGGCCAACAAACTTGGAGTGTTTTCTTGGTTTTACACGGTCCTCATCCCATTTGAGGACTATGTCACCTTGTTAAAATGTCCTTGAGGAAGATATTTTGTCAAATGACTTATTCACTTGGTGTTGGTTAGACCACATGGTATGCATGGCATCATCTCTTATTTCCTTTAATTCTCTCAATTCATTCATCTTGACCTCCATTGTATCACTTTCTAGAAGCTCTAGTTGGTGTGCAAGATCTAAAGCTAGAAGCTCTAAAGAAATTGGCAACCTTGCTTTTCTTACATAGACTAAGATATAGGGTGAAAAATAAGTGGCTTTTTTGGGGGTGATCCCATCATCCTATAAGGTAGTCTTCAACTCTTTATGCCAAGATATTTGATTATCTTCCATTATTCTCTTGATGATCTGAATTAGGTTCTTGTTAGTGGACTCAGCTAGTCCATTACCATGTGGATAGTAATTTGATGAAGATTTAAGATAGATAGCTTGATCAATATCCCATTCACATACATTTTTATTACTAAATTCCAAAGTATTGTCTAATATTATAGTGAAAAGTGCTCCAAAATGGGTGACTAGACTCTTATAAAACTCAAGCACAGATTTATCATTTGTTTCCTTCAAAGGAACTTCTTCCACCCACCTAGTGAAGTAATCTATAGCTATCAAGACCCACTTAGGACAAGAATTGGATAGAGGTTGAATCATGCAAATGAAGTCTAAACCCCACTGCATGAAAGGTTGTTCAACCTAAATAGGCTTTAGTGGCATAACAACTAGTCTTTATTTCCCTACAAACATTGCACACTTCCTAACCCATGCATGTGCATATTTGGATAAATTAGACAAAAAATAACTAGCTCTAATGTTTTTTTTAGTTGTGGTCTTTGGCTAAAAAATGGCCTCTATAAGGACTATCATGAAATTACTTGAGAAGCTTATCAAATTGGCTAGTTTCAACAAATCTTAAAAGCATACCTCCAATGTCCTTTTTGAACAAAACTCCATCAATCAGAATGTATGGCACTGATTATATCCTAAAGTGTCTTCTTTATGATGCATTAAAACCCATTGGACACTCTCTTATTTGAATAAATATCACAATATCCTATGTCTAGCTTGGAGGAGGAGTATTTTTAGCTCCATGTTGAGTGTCCTGAATTAAAAAAATTATCTCTTTTTCTTCTCTCACATCTTCTACAAGATGTTCACACAATCCTTTACCTTGGAATATCTTTGTTACCTTGAATTCAATGTCATACTCCATGCACTTAGTGACCCATCCAACTCTCTTTTTGTTTAAGTCTCTATTGAGGATAAAATCCTTCACACTTGGATGAGCTACCATTAGTATAATA
Organism: Torreya grandis; assembly: GCA_037957365.1. Lineage (NCBI taxonomy): Eukaryota > Viridiplantae > Streptophyta > Pinopsida > Cupressales > Taxaceae > Torreya > Torreya grandis. The sequence goes on from JARHVA010000014.1 coordinate 1,395,735, forward strand.
TTATTGTTTGAAACCAAATGTCTGAATTTCTTCAAATTATTAAAATATCAAGTACATGTTTTTCAAAAATATATATATATTTCCTCATAACCTTCCAAATTTTGACTGAACAAAGTAATCAGCTACTCTAGACCATTATTCTGCTGCATAAGCATGGCTGAAATTGCATCTAATGTAGAGAAGGCATAAAAATAGAATTATTTATTGAAATATGGATTTATAAGTGTGGGGGAATGAGATATGGCCTCCTTAATGGCCTCAAATCTTCCCTTACCTTATATTTTCCATGCAAACTCTTTGCCTATTCTTAACATATGAGTGAGGGGATTGACCAACTCTGCAAAGCCTAGAATGAACCTCCTGATGAAATTGATCTTGCCTAAGAAGCTATGAAATATTTTATTGTGTTTAGGAAATGATAGAGAAATGATTTCTCCTATCTTCTCTAGATAAATGGAAACATTTGTTTTCGACACCACATGCCCAAGAATTCTTCCTTCATGCACTAAAAAATGCATTCTTTAGATTCAATGAAACTCCAAACTGTCTACATCTATAAAAAACAAACCTCAATTATGTTAGATTATCATTAGGATTATTTTAAAATACTATTATATCATCAAGATAAACTAAAACCCTATCTTTCAAAATACCATGAAAAGCAACATCCATTGCTCTTTGGAAGTTAGCTTCAACATTGTAGAGTCCAAAGGGCATTTTAACATATGCATAGGTGCCCCATTTTATATTGAAGGCAGTCTTATGCCTATCTTCTTATTTGACCATGATATGATTATAGCTAGAATATCCATCAAGCAATGAAAACTTTGAGAACCTACCACCTTTTACAAAATTTGATTCATGGAGGGCAGTGGGTAATGATGCTTTAGGGACACCTTATTGAGGTCCCTAAAGTAAACACATAAACAAATCTCTTAATTATTTTTCCTCACTGGCATAAGCTTTTCCACCCATGAATAATGCTTCATTTAAAATATTATCTTTGATTCAATCAATTTATAGAGTTCTCTTTTCATGAGGTCCTCCACTCTTAGATTAACATGCCTTTATTTTTGCCTAACTCGCTTGGCATTGCTTTGTAATTCAATTATGTGTTGTAAAAGTTTGGAGTCAAATCCCTTCAATTATTTGTACTCCCAAGAAAATATATCAAAAAATTCTTGGCACAAAGCAACAAATTCAACTCTTTCCTCTGTTGTATGGACCTTTCCTAGCTTTAGTAATTAGTCCTTAAAGATCTCTATCCTTTCATAGTGTTCTTCCTTAGCTGAGATGTATGATTTCCATTTTATTAATTGGCCTTATTCATTGAATATGTTTTCTAATGTCATCATCCCTTTAGGTAGCTTATTAGACCTCATTTGTCCTATCTGATCATCATATTGATTTTGTAACTTGTCTTGATTCTTATGGCAAAGTTTTGCCTCTTGCAGTAAAAAATATATGATTTGATCATCATTGTCAAATATTTTCCAACTCAACTCATTTTTAGGTATAGTGGGTCTACATATAACCTTGATCTTATCTTGGCTTTGGTTACCTTTGACTCTTTCTATAATCTCATATTGGGCACCAATGGTTGCAAGCCTATTTGCATGTTGGTTTGCTTCTCTTGGTATGGATTGGATATTAAATGCCAACAAATCCTCCATGAGGTCCCATACTCGATGCTTATAAGATTTCAAATGGTGATACTTGACTATACTTAGGCCTCTCACTTTTTTCATGACAAGCTCACTATCACTCTTGACTTGGAGGAGCTTGACACCACTCTCTCTTGCTTCTTGTAAACCATGCAAAAGAGCTTCATATTCAGTTGTATTTGAGGTGCAACTAAATTACAGTTTTGTAGATGAATATTACTTTCGAACTGAGGGTGAAATTTACATGTCTCCCACTTCACTTCCATTCTTTGACTTGAGCCATCAAAGAACAAGTCTACTTGAGCAGTGTTAGTTAAGCAAGGTATAACAACACCTTCCTCATGCATGCAATACATTCCTAAGTCTACCTCTTCAATGTTGCTATAAGGATCAAATCCATGATTATTAGTTACCCATTCATCTAAGTACAGATCTGAGATGCATTCAAGATGATCATGGGGTTCTTGTTCATTAACCCCTTCAACCTTTTCAAATATGGCATAATTGGTATTTGAAATATTAGGAATATAGGGTTATAGGTAGAACCTAGAGATAGGCTAAAATCTTATAGTGACTTTGGTTTCGTATCTAGTTTTAAAAACCATGTATGACCAATTAGATGATAAATGTCTTCTAATCTTTGTAGTAAAGTCCCTAGACAAGCATAAGGCAAAATATGAAGGTAGGTCTACCACCATTACATCTTGAGTAATGACATAATTTGGACAGGCCACCAATATGATCTGAAGATATTTCAATATGGATATTATCTTAGTGGGGGAGCCATCCAATTCAAGAACACCTTTTTCATTTGGCACATATTTAAGCTCAAGCTTATCTGTTATGGCTTTAGGCATCATTGAGGTTGAAGCACATGAATCTATCATGCAATTGTGTAATAAATAGTGCACTATGATGACTAAAAAATAAAATGAGGAGGCTTAATAAATTTAGAGGGATGAAAAACATTTTGAAATTGACTTTTTCTTGTAATTTGATTAGGAACCTAGTTAGGGGCTTGGTTAGGCTGCCTATTATTGATGAAAATAGTGCTCACCTTATCAACTATCTTTTCCACATGAGAAAGTTTGGAGATCTCTTGATGGAGAATCTCCTTTTACCCCAAAATAGATAGAGCATCATACATGGACATAGTTACATTATCCTTTTTCAAATAATCCAAAATATTAAAGGGAAGATTAGTACCTTTGGACTGCACATTAGAATTAGAAGCATCACTTGGCATTTGAGTAACATGAAGAACATAGGGGGACTTCTACTATTGCCCATGAGGTTGGGGAACTTGTTCATTTGAAGGAGATTTAGTAGCTAGATTTGAAGAAGTAGTTTATTGAAAGCCTATGGATATGATGAAGAAATCCTAGGTTGCCCCAAGTTGTCCTCCAACATCCTCTTCTTAGCCTTTATCAAAGCTGTTGTTGGTTCATTTGTCCTTTGTGAATATCGTCCCATATTAGATGTTACATGCTCAAACACATGTTCCCCTTCTTGAAATTTCTAATAGTGATATGGCAAGCATGTTGTCTTGACTCATTTGGGGGCCTTGTGGTGGAAGAGGCTTCATATCATGACCTTGGAATGAAAGAGCATGCTACCAACCAAGGTCTTGATACATGTCTCTAGAAGTGGCCATCACCATCTCATTACACTTTCCCCCTAAATACGATTGACTTTCTTGAACAAAGTTATTTTATGTGGGAACCAAGGCTCTTTAGTTACTTGCAGCTACATGATTGTAGCCATTGTTAGATCTACCTTGGGTAATTTGGCCTTGGGATTATTGATTTGATGGATAAGGGGATCTATTGTAAGATATAACAGGGTATTGGGTTTGCAATGGGATTTGGTATGGTCTATGTGAAGCATGTTGTTTCCTTTGTATAGACACTAGCTTATTGTTTTATGCCTTTAGCAAGCTTTCAATTTTGGTAAATTTTTTCACTTGACTATGATCAATTTGAGCTTGGTGACTTGGAGTAGGAAATGGAGTAATGGTAGCTGGGGTAGGCTGAAGCTTACAGAAAAGTGGCATGAGAGGTCTTGTCATGAGCTTCCCTACTTATATCAAATAATTTTTTGCCCTTATGGATATCTCATAGGCTTCAAGCAAAGTTGTCCCACCCATAGATTGAATCATGACTGCAATATCTAAATTCAAAGCTCTCAAATAGTAAAGAAAAGCATAGTTAGGGGTGGGCTTGATGATAATAGGGATCCTATCTTAGTTCTTTTGAAACCTATATTTGAAATCAACCATGGACTCTTGGGATGTTTTCTTGATGGAGTTAAGTTGCTCAACAAGGGACACATGGTCACTTATATCCTCAAAATGTTGACATAGGGATTCACCAAACTCATCATAAGTGTTGATTGAAGCAAGAGTTAGACCCCTATACCATTATAGGGCTTTGCCTTTCAAGGAGGTGGCCAATAGTCTCATAGCTACATTATGTTGTGTTATATTATGCACTAATCAAATATTTGCAATGTCAGTTATATGTTCTGTAGGAGTAGTAACATTATCTCCTATAAAGTATTACAAACTCTTTAAGGAATCAGTAGGGATCTCATCATGATGTTGAAGGTTAAGAGGGTTACCACCATTGAAGGGTACAAAAGCTTACAATCTAGGCCTTTTCATTTGCACTTGCCTTGGTAGATTCTTAGTAGGTTGAGTAGGAGTAGGATTTAGAAATCTTGGGGAGGTGGGAGAATTAGGGGGTGCTTAGTTAGGAGTTGAAATTGGTACCTTCCTTGTATTATCTAAAGATACTTCTAAAAATTGGACTTCTTTACCTTTTGTAGAAGACCTAGTGGAGATTTGGTGCATGGATTAGTCTTCAATCTTTTGATGACTGCTCTAAGACTTCTTAGATGTTCTTCCACATGATCAATATGTTTCAAGATGATGTCTGGATGTCCTTCAATATTGGGTCCCACTAGGTGTGCCATAATTTTTAGAGGTTTAGATTGCACCCTAGCTGGGCAAGAGATTGTTCAGGTCCTTTACTCAAATCTAGCTCAACATGGGAATGACCCTAGGCTATGGGTATCCTATAATAGGGTCAAGCCTCTAGGGTTTTCAATGAGGCTAGCTCCTCAGATTTCACAATTTGGAGATCTATTTCTAAAATCTAAAACTAGTTGGGATGAAAAGAGTCAAGAAATTGCATAAAGTAAACCTATCTAACTTATGGTGATGTGCCATGATTTTGTCATATCCACTCTTAGGATTGGACTCTGTAATACACTAATGGACTATGAAATGAGTTAATGCAGACTCTAATATAATTTTTAAATAGCATTATTTCACATAGAGGTCAGTTTGTTGTACTAAGACTAGAGAGAAATGAAAGTAAGGTCTGGTTGAAGACACTTACATTCAGTCATCCACTATATCCTTAAGAGATCAGCACTAAGACACACTATATGACCTAGAAAGAAAGTTGATAACATTTAGGCTAAGCTTAGAATTTACAAAGGGAGGATTAGACCACTTCAAGTGTCAATCAAACATAGAATGCTCACATAGATTGACAAAACACTTCAAAAGTGCCTTTCTCATTACTCCAAGAGGTGCATAATACAATTTTTTGGTAGAGCCTGGTCATACTAGCTTGAGGGATCCTCATCAATAGCTCAAAGGTTATATTTTAGAATAAAGGAAGTAAGAGAGAGGGAGTTTTGGTGCTCAAAGGGGAATCAAACAAACTCAAATCCATTTGATATGTTGTTACAACTACCTCCACAAATTATGCTCATTCAAACCCTTTTAATCAATCTAGGTTACTTCAAGTGGTTGTAAAATTATAATGATGTTCCTTCTTGTTATAATGGAGGGTTCAAGTTATTTTGAGCTAGGTTCCACCATTCATTTATTTACAACAACTAGGCTAGTCTATTAGAATCTTATCTTGTTGTTAATTGATCTCAACTGGTTTGTCGTGGCGTGCATAGTGGAGAGAAGGGGTCCTTTTCATGTAGTTGGTCCTAAAGATGAAAATATTAGGGTCTACATATATGAATTTATGAAATACTTTGAAATGCTAGCTCCTTCTTATAATAATGGTGAACACAGTCACAAAAATATCCCTTTATGACACAAACCCTTGAGCTAGAGGTCCATATTTAGCCTTAATGGCAGTCCCTTTATGTCCTTGATCACCTTGGTTGCATGGCTATGTCCACTCCTTGGAATTTTATAGATATATAATGGAGAATTGATGATCATGTAAGACCTTATTTGCTTTTATGGAAAACTAGTCCTTGGCTCAACTTTGCCTATCAAAAATTATTTAGGCCAATCAAAATGTTTCGCCCTATTTTTACTCTCATTAGCCTTGTAGATCCTCATTCATAGATCTTGACCTTCTAAATTTTTGCATGCCATTGATATCCTTGATATGAATGAATGTAGTCCATTTATTTCCTTCCATGAATAATGTGCTCATGCCACTTGTCAATCATGCATTGATTTCAAGATAATGTTGTCAGTCTATCAACTTCTACACTTGTGCCATATGGCCACCTTCAGTTGATTTGCATCATCAGATCTTCTCCAACTTATAGCTCTTTAAAGGGCCTTAACCTAGGGACCTTTTGACTTGTTTAACCCCAACGTGAATTGTTAGATATCAAGTGTCAATTTTTGATCTCATGTGGACCATTAGATCTTAATTAACTTTAAACCTTTTAAGGACCTTTTGAATCTAAATGATTACTTTATGGATCTCAAACTTGATGTTAGCATGAATGTCTTATGTTACAGGTCTAACTTTGAAGCTCCATAGCTCAAGCTAAAGAACTCATGCGGACATGAAAATTTTAGAGGATGATCATGGTATGTAGAACTCCATGGTGCTATAATATTTGGCTCACATAGCATTTTGAGGTGTATTTATTAAATGTTTAAACAAGTTGGTCCATTTATTTTTGGTTGATGTCCTGGTGACGATTTGGTCTCCAAAACTTGCATAATTCACCCTTTACTTAACCCTTCAGAGTTTTGATGATCTCTCAAGACTTTATCAATCTATTCCATGCCCCTGAATGCTCACGAGCAGCATGAGATCATTCTTGGATACCTGTATTTGCATTGTTTGGACCCATTTTTAAGCCATTGAGTTTTCTACTTCATTAGGACCCTATTAGGCTTCTCCTTCTAACTGTAGGAAAAGCTTGATATGTGGGCCAAAATGGCCAAAAAAAATATGAGAATGACGTAAATGAAAAAAAATATTCAAAACATTTTCATAGTTTTAAAATTATAAACTATATAATAAGGTATGTTAAAATGTCTTAACCACGTCTATATTGACCTTTCAATTAACAAACCATGCCAACTAAAATATAATTATTACTTTAAACATTTTTAAAAAATACAGTATGATCATGAGGCTCTATTGTGTTTATTTAGTTTGTTGTTTATGCATTATTTTTTAAAATATCTTGTATGTCATTTTTTTTAGAGGAAATCAATTTCTTATTTGTTTATAATAAGTATATTCTAAAGATCAACTAGATAATATAATCAACCGAGTATTAAAAAAAATAATGACAAAAAATTATAGTATAGAGTATCACCAACTAGGGGACCATAACGTAAGACAACTATTTAAAGCAAGGATGAAATGATTGAAAAAATATTCAAAACATTTGCATAGTTTTAAAATTATAAACTATATAAGAAGGTCTGCCAAAAAGTCTTAACTACATCCATATTGGCCTTTCAAATATATTTTATTTCAATTAACAAACCATGCCAATATGAATATAATTATTACCTTAAATATTTAAAAATAAAATACAATATGATCATGAGGCTCTATTGTGTTTTTTCAGTTTATTCTTTGTGCATTGTTTAAAATAAGTATTATACACATCATTGTTTCTTAGAGAATATCAACTTATTGTTTATTTAAAATAATTATGTGGTAAAGAACAACCAGATAATATAATAAATTGAGTATAGAAAAATAGTGACAGTAAATTAGAGTTTAGAGTATAAACAAACTATGGGGCCATAGGATAAGACAACTATGAAAAATGAGGATGCCATAATTGAAAAAAATATTCAAAATATTTTCATTGTTTTAAAATTACAAATTATATAATAAGTTCTTCCAAAATGTCTTAACCATATCCATATTGGCCTTTCAAATATTTGTTTATTTCTATTAACAAACCATGCCAACCAAAATATAATTATTACCTTAAATATTTAAAAACAAAATATAGTATGATCATGAGGATCTGTTGTGTTTATTTAGTTTGTTCTTTGTGCATTGTTTAAAATAAATACTTTGCATGTCATTATTTCTCAGAAGAAATCAATTTATTAGTATTTTAAAGTAAGTATGTGGTAATGACCAACCGGATAATATAATAAATTGAGTATAACAAAATTTGTGATAAAAAATCAGAGTATAGAGTATAAACTGACTATAGGGCCATAGAGAAATATAACTATGAAAAGCGAGGATAGCAAGCAAATATCTTTACAAAAAAAAAATTCAAGGAAATTATCATTATATTTATTTATTGCACCAATTTTAACTTGTTTCATGTTGATATGTTCTCAAAATTTGTCAAATGGTTATTTTTGGGTTAGTCAGAAATATGGGTGAAATGATTATGAGGCTCTATTGAGTTTATTCATTTTGTTTAAAAGAAGTATTTTGCATGTCATTATTTTTTAAGAGGAAATGATTTTCTTATTTGTTTAAAATAAGTATGTGGTAAAGACCAACTATATAATATAATTCATTTTGTTCTTTGTGAATTGTTTAAAATAAGTATCTTGCATGTCATCATTTCTTAGAGGAAATGAATTTCTTGTTTGTTTAAAAGAAGTATGTGATAGAGACTAACCACATAATATAATTCATTTTATTCTTTGTGTATTGTTTAAAATAAGTATCTTGCATGCCATTATTTTTTAGAGGAAATTAGTGGTAAAGACCAACCAAATAATATAATAAATAAAGTATAGTAAAAATTGTGACAAAAAATCAGAGTATGGAGAATAGATTATAAGTAATAAATTGATTATGGCCCCATAGTCGATTTATTATTTATACTCTATACTCTAATTTTTTATCATAATTTGTTCTATACTTAGTTTATTATATTATTTGGTTGATCTTTATCACATACGTATTTTAAACAAACAAGAAACTAATTTCCTCTCAGAAATACTTCTTTTAAACAAACAAGAGATTAATTTCCTTTAATAAATAATGGTATACAAGACACTTATTTTAAACAATGCACAAAGAACAAAATTAATAAATGAAACCGAGCCTCATGATTATTTCAACCATATTTTTGACTCACCTAAAAATAATCGTTTCATAGATTTTGAGTTTAAAGAAAAGATTCACAGATATATATGAAATTTTCAAGAAAACCAACATGCATAGTATTTTGAGAAAATATATTTAAATAAATATTTTTTAAGGAACTTATCATTATATTTATTCATTTTAATACAGACGACTATGCATGGAAACAACTGATCTCAGTCTTCAAAAAAAATACAAATTCATACCTTGCAATTGCAATCATAATGAAACCAGCTTAGAAATTATCTACACCTCATCCCAATTTTTCAACTACCAGATCTTCGCTTTTGCCAATAGCTTGCATCAATGATTATTAAAATTGAAAAGTCATCAGCGAATATATTTAAATAAATTTTTTTCAGGAAACTTATCATTATTTTTATTCATTTCAAGATAGATGATTGTGCCTGCAAACAAATACTTTCAGTATTCAGAATAAAAGAAACACAAATCCATACCTTGTAGTTGCAATCATAAGAAAATTAGTTTAGATATTATCTCCATCTTTGTTTCTAACCTCTCATCCCAATATTTCAACTACCAGAGCTTCACCTCCATCAATAGCTTGCATCAATGACTAGAAAAATCGCAAAACCATCAATAAATATCTTTAAATAAATGTTTTTCAAGAAACTTGTCGCTATATTTATTCATTTTAAGATAGATGACTGTGCACACAAATAAAGGCTCTCAGTCTTCAGAATAAATGAAACATAAATCCATACTTTGCAGTTATAATCATAAGGAAACCAACTTAGAAATTGTCCGCACCTTCATTTCCAACTTCTTGTCCCAATATTTTGACTACCAACTCTTTGATTCTGCCAATAACTTGCATAAATAACAAGAAATTTTGAGAAACTATCATATATATATTTGAACAACTTATATTAACCTATGGGTGATGTGTTGGACCAACATTAAATTTTGGCTTGGGCCCTTTAATATGTTGGTGCCAATTCTCTAAAAAATGGGGTAAAATCTAAACCTCAATCTCCGTAGCTTTAATTCCACATGCACCACATTCAATGCTAGAAATAAAATAAACATTAGGTTTGAAAATTATTTATTATTAAGTTTTTTAGTTATCAAAACCATATAGAAGGAAGAACATGTTTGTTTTACTCAATTTAATAAATGACGCTAAAAAAACTCAAAACATTTTCATAGTTTTAAAATTATAAACTATATAATAAGGCCTTCAAAAATTTCTTAACCATATTCATAATCGGCCTTTCAAATATTTTGTATTTCAATTAACAAACCATGTCAACCAAAATATAATTATTAACTTAAGTTTATTGTGTCCTAGTTGGTCCCTATCACTCACACACACACAAACACACACACACACACACACACACACACACACACACACACACACACACATGGCAATTCCAAACTAACGTATACATGTGTCATATAATTTTTTGGCAAATCAGATACATACATGCATAATAACTCTGGTGAATCAATGTCTCAAAATAGGATCGAGTATTATCTATAAGGTGATTCAAAAACCCTATATAATAAATTGTATGAAATTGAGGCTATTTGACCTATGTATATATTCTCATAGAATTAGCCATTTTTAAAATCAAAAAAACCTACTTAGAGTCTTTTGGCTATAAATAGCCTCTAAATTTTTCCCTGATGTACAAGGTTAATATCTGATACTAGAGGATATATGATGCTATAAAAATGTATAATGGGTCTTTGTGGTCATCAGGTAACAATAGAAGGAATGGGGGTTCATGGAACCCATCATTGGTTAGTTTAGGTAATTAAATATGTTGTGTAGTAGTAGATGAGGATTCAATGAAATCTACTATGGATCTCTAATGCAATGGTCTCTAAATTATTGAACGCCTGGGAAATGGGATTGCCTATTGCTTACCCTTTCATGGAGGATTAACCTTAGTAGGTTTGATGATTAAATGCCTAGATATTAACTTATTTTGTTTAAATGGATGTTCATATGGAATTTTGAAAACTATAATTACCATGTTGGTGTCAATTTATTTAACACACCCATGCATTATAATAGGTACTGCACATAGTGTATGTATTCAAGATCATCCCAATAACATATCAAAGACTCTCATATAGGGTCTAAATGAGAATGTAGTGACCACATGTGTTGGGCCAACTTGTAAATGTAAGTAAATCTCACCAAGGACCTGTTGTGAGGTTTCATCGAATGATATGACCATTTTGGTTGAAGGGTGTAAATCATCATGTGTATATCCCTCCCAAATACGTAAGTAATGTCATGGAGAAAACATTCTCACTAGCACCATTGTTAATAATAAAACTATGTATATGGTGGTGATCAGGGTATACATGAATGAATAATGAATGAAGATATGAGTCATCTCCATAATCTCACATTAATCAAAAGTAATATAAGGTGTCTAAATCATGGGAGGTGTATGCTATGTATAAATATGAATAATATCATCAAGTACCCATAATATGGTGTAGGAGGATGTGTGTTATATGTCATTTACAATTTTAGTTCCTTTTTAGAGTGGTCTTGTATAGGGTTGTTAAATATCTTATGATTCTGGTGATCACCAAGTTGTGAATTGGATTCCTTAGGAGGATTATCAAATGTAATTTTTTGGTCATCGATAAGGTCTTGAATCTTATTTTTCAAGGTAAAATATCAGTTCATAGAATGCCTAGGCCCTTGGTGATAGTCACAATAAGCATTTTAATCATATCCTTTGGGTAGATGTTGACTCATATCAACCTTTATAAGATGAGGGAGAGATATGACGTGACACTCCACAAGATTCATAAGTAATGAAGCTAGAGACTTGGGTAAGCGTGTAAATTTTCTCCTTAGTGCATTGGATAAGATAAACTAATTAGGTTGTTATGACACTACATTAACTATAGTAGTTGTTTCTTTTTAGGTTATATAGGTATTACCTTGTAACTTGGTTTGATAGTTAACTTGGTATTTGATGTAGTCAGTGTGTTTTCTGCATACTTAATTTTGTTCAATGAGATAAGTTTCATTTCATTATAACAAACAATATGGTATAAGTCGTCAAAAGATTTGAACTTTTTGAAAATAACGACTCGTGTAATGGGGAAAATAAACTTTGTTTGAATATGTTTTGAATATCTTTATCTACCATTGGATTGGTTATTTTGGTCAACATTGGGTTGTATTTTAAGACATATTCATTAATAGGTTCATTAGTTCCTTGTTTGAATTTTATAAATTGGGCATAGGAAACATTTTCAATAATATTGAAAGAGAAGTGTACCAAAAATTAATTTTCAAGAGGTTTGAATGCTTTTACTGATTGGATTAGCAAGTCATAGAACCACCTTAGGGCATAGTCTTTGAGGCTCCTTGAAAATAATTTAGTGAAAAGTATATCATTGGAGGTATGCCACATAGAATGATCAAAGATGTTGTTCAAGATCACCCTTTCCATCATAAAATATGAAATCAGGTGAAACAAACCAGTTGGTAAGGGGTGAAAATATATTTCAAGTGAAAGAGGATTATGCAACACATCTTGTGAATCAATAGCATAAGGTGATTTAAATAATTTTGTTCAATATTTATAACTTTAGCTTGCAAAATTTTTATAGTTTGGATAATATCTTGCACATCTTGATTACTAAGGTTTGAAGTTTGAGAAGTCACCAAAGTAAGTGTACCCATAGTTTGAGTGGATATAGTCATTGAAACCAATAATTGGGGTGATGTATTTATGTTTCCCATTTAATATGTAGCAATAGTAGGATTTATTTTGGGGAATAAAGGTGTAAACACATATCTCATGCCCCCATTATAAGTATGAAGCGGTGATGTTGTCAAAGAGAGGGTTATTGACATAGAATCATTTGTGGTACCACATAAGGATTCACCATCACTAGGTGAGGAATCCTTAACTTTAACATGCTTATTGAATTCATATTTCGTAACATACAAAAATGCATCCAGTAATCCCTTGTTGTTCTTAAGGTGAGTAATTAATGCTTCTTTATCTTCCATTTGAAAAAAAAGTTTTTTATTAACATTTTTCATTGCTTATAAATGAAATATTTATAATTTCAGACAAATTATATCAATCATAAATATAGGAAACCCTAAGCCAAATTAGGGTTTGCATACAAAGACATAGAGGTGAGGTACATCAAATGGTTAACCCTAAATTTAATTTTGTACAAGAGTAATATAGGGTTAAGAATATAGAGATGAATAAGTAGAATAATGATAAATAGATCTATAACAATCCAATTAATATACAAACTTAGATAAATAATATTTTGAATTTACGATACTAAGATATGCGAAAAATAGAAATTACAACTATTGATTGTTACTAAAATAAATTAGAAACAAGAGTATGTAGCTAGTTCAATGTGCATATGGAGATTTGGGATAAAATAGGTTGGAAGTAGACTAGATCATGATCTTATAACAATCATCATATTCATTTTGTATTATGTGGCCTCAGAAAGTGTTGGATTTGGATAGTTTCATCAATGTTGGTGTTTAAGTTGGATGCAGGTGTCCATTATGGAATAGTGATTGGATTTAGATATGACCACCTAGATTCTTTTGGGTTTTAAGTTTCCTTTATTATAGTGTGTACATATTATACACATCGGTTATCACTCTTTGTTAATGATCAAATCCTAGCTTTTCACCCTTGGTGTGGCTATGGAAAAAATGGGTTAGTTGGCACATGATGTCGAGCTACCCAAAGACCCCTCTATCAATAGATGATGCTTACATAGCTAAAACTCTAAAGAAGGCCTCAGACTTATGTATTTATCCCCTACATGTTATTTTATGTGTGCACAAGGATGTAATGTGTGATAAGCAAGTACATAGAGTGACCTAGCTTGTAACTTGGAAAATGTGGCTCATGCCATGCTCCTTAAAAATTTTATACTTGCAAGGATATTGATCCTATGCCTAATATGGAAATAGGGATGAATGGAGAAAGTTTATTCACATAAATGCTTGATTGAGTGTTTTTGATAATTTACCTTGTGAGTTTCCAGTATTTCTAGGTAACGAATGAATGAGAATTGATATTATATATACACCAACCCATTTTGAAAATATATTTCACTAAAGCACTAAGGCCGACCATTAGAATATGTTTTATTTACAAATTAGATAACTTTTGGGCACTAGACACTTAGTTTGAAAGGGGACACTAGCATTGATGTAGACATCTAGCTGAGATGCAAGTGTCTAAGAAGCTAGAAAATAGGTACAAGTCTAAAACTTGTAAAGAATGATAATGATTAGGTTTATATCATTTTGCATAATATAGAAGGCCTAGTTATCATAATAATAATGGTCAAACTAATAGATAAGCAATTTATCACAAAGAGATAGTGAATATGAGCCTTTGGTAGTGGAAAGATCTTATAACTGAAGGGTAAACCCATGATAGGTATTTTCCAAGTATACAAGAATGAGGTGCTATAAAATTCAGATTTAGTGTCTATAATACTAATATAAATAGTTTTGTACTAAATATAGGAATTTAATTTAGTGATAATCGAGTATATAAGTGATGAATAAATATTCATACACCTTATATACTATATTCTCACTAAGTTGAACATCATAATAATTATTTTCTCTTAGCAATTATTTTCAAAAACCTTCACTCCAAGATGGCAGAGAAGTCCTATGATGTTAAAGAACTATTCTAAGAGAATAAATTCTTATGCTTTTGAAATAATTTAGAGATGTGTTGAATTTAATGGAAATGAAATAATATTTAGTGTTTACATTAAAGGAATGATTGTTGCATTTGAAGCTCTTTTTTTTTTTTACATACTCAACATTTAGCTTGTAAATGGTAACTTCATGTAATTTTTAATTTATGTTTGGGTGCTTTTAATGTTTATGTAAAAAATATTTTAAAATTATTGAGCCTTGTTCACGCCCCATTTAATATCAATGTGTTATATATTGTATTGGTTGAAATGTGTTATATATATTATAATAAACAAGTTCAAGGAAAACATGAAAAACTTAAATGATCACAACCAAAATGATGGATATCATCATTCTTACAACTTAAATTAATATGGCCTCCACCCTATTTATTATAATATACATTACACAGCTTGGTAACGATTTGACAATGTTTAGTAAGAAAATATGATTTTTTGTAATATTTATTACAGCTTTTATTTCATGTTGTTATTATATGGTGTCATTCCCAAAGACACTCCACCATGCATAGATGATAAATTTTGAATGTGAATTAATGTAAAATGACATGTAAATTTTGATGGTCAAATAGATTACACAGTTTAATGGATGGCATCGGTATCATCCAATACATTGTTCATAGGATTAGCAAAATATATGGTAAACAAACTTTATAAAAGAATACACTCTACAAGTCATTAAGTTATCCATCATGTGATCAATAAATACAATTTCTTACTCCATACGTTCATCCTATGTGTGTTCTATGATATGGTGTATATATAGTTGTTTTTTATTAGCTTTAGTATTTTTCGTTGATGGCAAGTGCTTCATGTAGGCATAGAAAGACATTCAACATTTAGTATCTAAAAGGAATGATTAGAGGTATTAGTTATAAATATATACCATCTAGAACACAATACAATATCATTCCCATATGTTTGGCGTAAATATAATATGTATGTAATTTCAAAAAATAATGGCAAGTGTAGGAAAAAATCTAGAAGAAGTTGAATATAGCAAAATAATTATTATGATTGCCTTTAGATTTTTTCCATTTTAACACCAAGAAGGTTGTGGATTTTTTCTATTTTGAGTTAATCTTTTATTATCTTGTGTATATTTGTTTTTTTAGCTTGTTTTTATTTTAAAAAACATAGTTTGATTTTTTTTATTTGTTATAGTTTTTATTTTTGCATAATAATTTATTAATATTGTGAAACATTGCTTTATTTAGTTTATAATTTGTTCATTCAAACAACATCTTATCTATTTCTAGTTTGGTTTTTTGGTTTATAATTTGTTCATCCAACTATTTATTAGGTAACTATAATTTAATATTTATTTTCAATGCCTATGTTTTTTAGAGAAGGGTTTATTGGTTAGGGGTTTTTAGGGTTTCTTATGTACTTATAGTGTTGTATTATAGTGGAATGTGGAAACCAATTTAGGGTTTATAATTACATTTATTTATATTACAGTGGAATATGGGAGTTAAGTTAGGGTTTATGATTATATCTTATTTGTAGTTTAATTTAATCATTTTTTTTTACATTTTTAGTGGAATATGGGAGCTTGGTTAGGATTTACAATAATAAGCAGTCAAATGTTCCACCAAGTAGCTTGGGATATTTGTTGTAATCCAAGATCTCTAAAAAGTCTTGACATTATATATATATATATATATATATATATATATATATATATATATCCAAGGCCATGCTTTGTGTGATAAATGGATCATTCATGCTTTGGATGGTAATAAGAACTAGAAAATCCTTCTTAGGAATCATGTCACTCAGGGCAGCACCATGTGCAAAGGACCCTAGAATGGTTTGAATCTTCAACTCTATCACTCACCTAGGTTCTTATCACCATTGTGAGAATATTTGTGGCTAAAAGTATATGGAATGCTTGGGATCTTCTCAAAATGCATTTGGTTTGGTATGGAGATGGGTTTACTTATAGGTTATATCTTAATTCATAATCTCTATGATGGTCTCTAATTCGTACTTATCATGAGGTCCCTTTTGCTCTTGTGCCCTAGACATCTATATAAATGGAATCAAAGTGATATCTAACCTCTTTTTTAATCAAACTAAAGCTTGGGTGCCTTGGCACATCTTATGCCACTAATTTCAATTACAATACAATGATCAAGATTCTATCACAGACATTCACAATGCTATATTTGATATCCATCTCCATAAAATTGGCATGTAAACTCACTCTCTATTATGTATTTATTTAAGTGTCCTAATGAGACCCCATTCTAGTGGTATAAACCCCAGTTAGGTTATCAACTCCTCTCTCTACGGTCTCTTCAAGTTGAAACTCTCAATTTCAATGGAAAGATAAATCCACTGAAATTTTTTGGAGAAGAAGGTTTGATCATGTGTGGACAACTATCATTGAGCCAAAATAATCATAATTATTTTGTTGTATTCCTCACCAAGGTCTCCCAATTGGTTCATGCTTGGTGCATCATAATATGGCTCACCATGTTTACTTTGTGTGTAAACACATAGAATCCTTAAAACATATATTCTGGTTTTATAAAGTTTCCTAGTTTGCTTGGTAATGGATTCACACCCTCTTCCAACCCCTCTATCTTGAGATGTTTACCTAGACGATGGTGATTTTAAGGTACTTGGCCATGATTCTTGTAAAAAGTTTAAAAATTTGTCATAAATATTTTTCAATTATGGAAGAACATAATTGATGTTATTTTTAGCCAGGCTATGTTAGATGATTATTTTTCCACTACTAATAGGATTAATGTGTTATCTATGTTATGCTTCATATTTAATTTCAATCCAAGAAATTTTTTGGTGCTTACCCACCTCTAGACCCTACTTGATATTGGGGCAAGTCCCCTTATGCAATTAGTAGAGTCCCTCCAAACTCCCCCCACCATCGATCACCCTCATGAGACTGTAGGCATAGGTCATGATGGAGGACTCAGTCACACAATAGGCACCATGTAATGGTTTTCCTTGAATACTCTTTCCATCGTTAGGACCTTAAACATGTGGCCATTGAGGTGACAGTGGTAGTGGTTGGGATGTAAGAAGTGGTGGTACTAGTGGGGTTGGTGGAGGTGGTGTTGATGGTCACTTTGGGTGGTATGCACTATTGCAAGGTAAGTTCCCTGATTTGACCCTTATTATTTATCTTACCAAGTTGAACAATTCTAAGGATAAAGTTAAAAAAGGAAAGAAGAAAGTAGTGATGTATATGATTCTGTAGACCCTCTAATGACTAGAGGCTAGGGAGGTTGCGGTGATATGCTCGAAGATCCCCGACATCTCCCTCCTCCTTCCTTTATCATTGCTTCTACTTCTTAGTGTGATTTGGGATATGTGGATCTGTTATATAACTCTTTTGTTATGTCACCCTTTTAGTTGAAAATTACTTCAAATTTTATTAATATGCTAATGTAATCTCTCAAACTTCATCAATATAACTTTCAAAATGTGACTTCTTCCACTAAATACATTGTATAAATAATTTTTATATCTTGTTAATTTTTTAATATATTTCATAACCTTTTCAACCCAAAAAGAACCATTCTAACTTATGTTAAATGGGATACACATCAATCCTATTCAAAACCCTTTTGAACCAAGTGAAATTAAATAAATATCAATTCAAATCAAAACACCACATGTGGGTTAAATAAAATAGACTTCAAATCAAGTCAAAATGCATGGAACTAGGTTTGAAATGATAAAAAACTTGTAAGAAATTCATTCATTTATCTTTATATATAAATATTCTTAACATTGAATGTTATAAATTTATATAATGATTGTCATTTTTATAAAATAAAAAATTAATATTACTTATTATTGTTATGTAATTATTTGAAGTTTTTTTTTTTTTTTTTAATTTAAAAAAATAAGACAACAAATTAGTTCTTGATTCAATTTAATGTCAAGGTATTAAGAGATATGTATCATATAAAATTTTAAAAATTTGAATATATATATTTTTTAAGATTGATGTTCTGGGAATAGGGTTACAGTTCCATAAACATAATTTCAAGAGAACAAAATTAACCTGGCTTAACCATCTTACTATTAAAGTATATAGTCAACTTCTTAGCAAAGAGACCATCTTACTAAGAATATTAAAAATACTTTATCTTTATTACAAAACTAATCAAATGGAATACCCATAATTACTTATCTCATCCTCCTTATTTTGGCAAATAGAACTAACATTCCTAGGTGGTGAGTTAGGGATGAGTCTACCTTTTTTCCTACTTTTTACCACCTTCCATTCTTATTCATTACACAAATTATCTGAATCTTAACATAACACTCATTTTCCCTTCTTGGTTTTGCCTCTAATAACTTCACTCTTATTTACACTTTTACCACTAAAACCAACTCATCCTTATGAATTTATTTTACCAACAGAGTACTCTTATCTAAATTATTTTTTATTATCATCTCTAAAACCATTCCTTTAGGCTGATCATAAAAAAATGCCAAATGCTTTGCATTAACCTCCTTACCCCAAGAGGATTCAAGCTTACACTCAATTTTTGGCAAGAAGTAGAAAGATGACCAACCTAAAAACAATTTTGGCATCTAAAAATAACACCTTCAAAATCTGAGGTCTGCGTCCAGCTTCTATCTTGCACATGTAGCTCAATCCTTTTAAGAAGATCTTGAGAGATATCTAAACATACCAAAATCTTGGAAAATGTAGTCTAGGAAAAATTCAATGAAGAAGCATCCATTTTCAACAGATCACCTAACATAAAACCAATAAATGAAAGACCCGATTCTGACCAAAACTAAAGTGGAATATATGAAAATCTCACCCAGATGGGACGTAGAGAAAGATTTTCTATCAAAGGTTTAAAATCAAGGGTCCATGGTTTCATGATCAGAAGGTGATTTTCACAAATTCATGTTTTAGCCAAAAAAAAATTATCCTAGTCAACCAAAAAATCAAAAGTCATAATAAAAAAACCTTTAGCACAGGGATATATTTTCATAGTACCTTACAATAGAGTTCTCCAAGAATTCAAAAGGTACTAATGCAGAATAGAGAAAGATGGCCAAAACCTATCAAAATGGTAGACCACACCCCTCTTCAAAAATTAAACTTCACCTTCTAAAATCTCTTCCAGAGCTTTATTTTCAAAATTGACAATTACCAATTCAATTGGCAAAACCCTTACCTGATCCATCACAGGTTCTATGAAAACCACATTAGATTGGATTTTCAATTTTTTTGAAGAGCATTGAGGCCTTAAGGCCCCTGCGCTCCCCTGCCAATCCCTTGATTCTATCGCTGCCTTACCTGGCTCATACAAAATTTGCACCCTCTGACAAACTTCATCCTATGCAAACCCCACATTCTACCCTTGGTGATCATCCACATTAGAACACAACTCCTTTTCCACCTATGCCCTTGACCCAAACACCACCACCATCGTTGGAGTCCTCTTTGCATCGAATGCCTTAGTTATCAGCACAGAGGCAAGGCAGTCGGCCCAAATGCCCAAGTTGCCACGCACCCCCCGTTTAAGATATCCATGCTCCAAATAGTGCCTTGAAAAGTGCCCAGCCATAGAAAGGAGGAGATCAAACCCTTGTCCAACCCCCTCTAGACCCTTGTGAACATAGAAACCCCCCCCCTGCACACAAAATGGCCACCACTACGTTCAGACAACAGGCGAAGCCAATTAGGGCACGTGGGCCCTAGCGCACACCCAAGCTCTGTAAAATGCCATCAGTCTATCTTGTCATATCCAATCGGACCTCAATAATAATATAATCATTTTTTTTTAAAAAGTATTTATTTGTTTGTGCTCATCGCATCTATGCATACCCTCTTCTAATTGGTGTTTCAGCTTGTATAGCCATGGAGAATCAAGATCTTGCTTCTTCCCTGGATTTGGAGATGGTAGATCCATCCTCTTTGATGCATGCCAGCAACAAGGATCGGACTGAGTTTCCTCTTTCTAGAGAGGGTACCTCCTCGTCAAAAGGGTAATTTTCAAATTAAAAAAGTAAATGGATGTTTGGAGAGATTGAAAGATAGACCAGTTTTGGTTATTTAACCTGAGCAGGTTTCAGAGGATGTTGATTACTGGTGCAAGCATGCTCTCATTTGAAAATTTTTGGGCCTTTGGCTTTCTCTTCTTGTGTTGGAATCCTGGGCACGTCGGGTTTGGAAACCTGAAGGAGATATGGAGATTCTTTTAGTAGCTAATAACTATTTCCTAGTTATTTTTTCAAGTATGTTAGACAGGAATAGGGCTTTTGAAGGTGGCCCTATTTCTTTAACCAAGTTGGGCTCTTCATCAAGCCTTGGCATATGGGCTTCAACTCTACTGAAGAGATCCCTTCATGGGTGCCTGTGTGGGTTCGTTTACTAAGGCTTCTATTGGAATTTTGGAGGGAAGAGATCCTCCACTCAATCTCTTTGCTTCTTGGGAAACCTGTTGGATTGGCTTCATAGACTCAAGAGCGTAAGGTAATTTCTTTTGCTCATATTAGTGTCGAAGTTGATTTGAATAGTCCTTTACCCGACTCTAAGGAAATTTGCATGGGTTCTTCCACCTGGATCCAATAGCTAGATTATGAAACCCTTCCATTCAGATGCAAAATTTGCCATGAATATGGTCATCTACACCACAGTTGTCCCAGACTAAAATCTTCCCCCTTGTCTGCCTCTAGACCTCCTAGGATGGACAAGGGGAAAGCTTCGGTGTCTGATGGCCCTATTGATAATGAGGGATTTATCCCCGTTAAATCTCGTAATAAAGGCAAAGGCAAGAAGAGATCCTGGAGTGATAGATAGAATGATGGAACATTTAATAGGTTTGAGGTTCTGGATAGAGTAGTCCAAGAAGAAGGTATCCCAATTGAACTTTGTTCTGGGGTTAAGGTGGAAGCAACGAAGGAGGAGCTGATTTTATCGTCAGGGGTTCAATAGGTCTGTGAGCTGACTTTGGACTTGCCTTCTCAAGTTCAGAATATTGGTGGCATCCAGGAGTCACAGATTCTAGTGGGTACTGTTGGGTTGGCTCCTTGTCCCCAAGTTATGAAGGGATATGAGGATCCTGTGAAGGGTGCTAAGGCTCCTCCTGCCTTAGGCTTGCAACAAAAATCTTTTAAAAATGGGCCTCTAGATAAACAGTCAAGGAGCGGAAGGAAGACTGATCAAGAGAAGGTTAAGATTATGGGTGATACTCTGGTTGAGTATGGGTCTGTGAAACCCAATGATTGCCACTTCTCCCAACCCCCTAAATGATTGTTTTATCATGGAATGTAAGGGGGTTGAATAGCATCCCTAGACAAAAGGTTGTTCATAGATTAATTGAGTCTCAGGCTCTGGATGTGGTCTTTATGCAGGAAACCAAGCTTATAGTGGATGGTTTGAATAATTGTGCTTTGCGTATCTGGCCCCAAGGCTACTGGTAGGGGGTGGGGGCATTGAGCAGTTCTGGGGGGGTGGCTTGCTTCTAGAACCCGAGGAAATTCTCCCCCTTATGGTGGGTTTCTAGTTGGTCTTCCATCTCTATGGTTGCCTCCAATTTTGAAACTGGCAAAAGATGTCTTTTCTCCAATATTTATGCTCCTACTGATCTTCCAGGTAAGACACATCTCTGGGATCATATCAATTTTGTCCATTCTCTGGACCCGTTTCTCCCATGGATTTTGGCTAGTGAGTTTAATGTTGTTATTAGTATGGATGAAAAATGAGGAAGGGTAGCCAGGCTTGATCCTTCTTCTCTTTTGCTCAGAGATAATATTGGTTTCCTTAACCTTGTTGATGTGAAGCCAAGCAATGGAGTCTTTACTTGGAATAATAGGAGGTGTGGTGATGAGGCCATCTCAAAATGGCTTGATAGATTTCTGGTTTCCTGTTATTGGGTGAGCAGTAGGTGGACTACCAGTTCTGAAATCCTAGATTGGAGGGGATCCAACCACTGGCCTATCAAACTTTGTGTCTCCTCTTATGGGGTCACTAAAAATCCTTATTTCAAATTTCAATTGATGTGGTTACGGGATCAATCTCTTTGGGATCTTGTGATGCATTGGTGGTATGAAGGGCTTCCTGCCCATGGGAGGGCCATGTACACTTTTAGTAAATGGCTTCAACATGTGAAGGATAGGCTTAAGAGGTGGAATAAATAATATTTTGGGAACCTGCATGCTCAAAAGCTTGCTGCTCAGTCCAAGCTAGATAGTGTCACTCGTCAGATTTGGGTCCGTGGGCTGTTTTTTGACCTTTTGAATGCTGAGTCCTTTGCCCTTAGGGGCTTAGAAGAGTGGGAGCTTTGGGAGGAGATTTTTTGGAAGCAAAAATCTCATATTGATTGGCTTCAGGAGGGGGACAGGAACACGGCTTTTTTTCATAACTCAGTTAAGGCCCATAGGCAGGGGAACTCTATTTCCACTCTTGTCTCAAGTGATGGGACTCAACTCTCATCCTGTGGTGAAATTTCCAGGGAAGCTGTCAACTATTTTTCTAATATTTTTACTAGGGAAGATATTGCTGCTAGATCTAAGGAGAGGGCTATTTTGGATTGTATTATTTGCTTGGTCTCAGATGAGATGAACATGACTCTTTTGTGTCCAATCTTGTTACCTGAATTGGAGAAAGTTGTGTTTAGTATGAAAAAAGGTAAAGCTCCTGGCCCAGATGGGTTTATGATTGAGTTCTTCCAAGAATTTTTGGAAATAATAAAGTATGATCTCCTTGAGGTGGTTCAGGAATCTCTTAGGAACAAACAAATGCTTAAGTCTTTGAATTCTACTTTTTTGGCTCTCATACCTAAGAAGGAGGGGCCTAATTGGATGGATCATTTCAAGCATATTGCTTTAAGCAATGTTGTCTACAAGATCATCTCTCAGTTGATTGCTGAGAGACTCAAACCTCTCCTTGGTGCTTTGATTTTTGCTGAGTAGGGAGGTTTTGTGGAAGGGAGACAAATCTTGGATGGTGTCATGATTGCTACAGAGATTATTCACTCTATGGCTTCCTCTAAGGAGAAGGCGATGTTATTTAAGCCTGACATGGTTAAAGCTTATGATCGGGTGAGCTGGGAGTTCCTTCAGAATAACCTCTTGGCCTTTGGCTTTAAAGAGGAATGGGTGAGTGGGTTTCTCAGTTGTGTAACCTCATCCTCCTTCTCTGTTCTCATCAATGGGGAATCTTCAGATTGGTTTAGTGCTTCTCGAGGACTTCGGCAAGGGGACCTTTTTTCCCCTTATCTTTTCATTATCATGGCTGAGGGTCTTGGTAGATTTATTAAATCTTAGGTGCGGCATGGTCTTATTCACGGCTAGAGTTGGAACAATGATCTCCCTCGTTCTCATCTTCAATTTGTGGATGATACTAGACTGATGGGCTTGGCTAGAATTAGTGAGGCAGTGAATTTTAGGAGAACTTTAGACATCTACTTGAAAGCTTCTAGTCAGAGTATTAATGATGATAAATATTCCATTTATTTCTTTAATACTCCTCAACTCATCTAGAATAAGATTGCCAGGATTCTTAGATTCCAAATTGGCACTCTTCCCCTGATGTACCTGGGGATTCCTTTGGCTCTGGGACCTCAGCGTAGAGATTATTGGCAGGGGATTTTGGATAAGTTTTGGAGTAAGGTTAGTCATTGGACTTATAGATGGCTCTCTTTTGCTGGTAGAGTGATCCTCCTAAAAGTTGTGGTGCAGTATCTCCCTATTTATAGGTGTTGTGTGTAGATTCCTCCTGCCTCATTTGTGAGGGATTTTGATGCTCTTTCCCAGCAATTCCTTTGGTTGGGTAACCTCATTTTCTTGAAGTGGATTTTAGTCAAGTGGGAGTCTATCTGTAGGCTAAACCATGTTGGGGGCCTTGGCATTAGGTCTGTGGCTCTTGTGGTTACAGCTTTGGAGGCTAAGCTGTACTGGAGATGGTGCAACAACCAGGATCAAGATTGGGCCAAGATTCTTGCTTTCAAGTATGTTCCTGGGGTTGAGAGCCAAGATGTGTCATGGATTGCTTTATTGGGCAAAGGTTCTTACATTTGGGATACTCTTAAGAAGGGAGCTCAGCTTGTTCAGAAGGGGCTCTTCTGGATATGTAATAAGGGCTCTGATGTTCTTTTTTGGCTGGACTCTTTGGATGGTCACCCTCCCATTCTCTCTAGTCTCCCTTAGCTTCTGCCTCTTTTTTAGATGTTCTCTGATGCTGGTTGGATTAAGGTGGAGCATTTTAAGATAGCTAAGCACATTGGTCAACCGGAGGTGTTTTGCTAGAAGGATCTGCAAGAGTGGCCTGTGGGTGGTTCTGATGAGGATCGTGCTACTTTGTGTAAGGTCTTGGAGGGCAGGCTTTGTAGCTCTCTGAATGAGAGGGACAAGTTGGCTTGGAGTCCTAGCCCAAAAGTTAATTATACTGTGGCTCAAGGTTACGCTGTACTTGATAGGAATTTACATGGTCCTGTTGAGGTGCCCTGGTGGAGGAAGGTTTGGAACAATTTTTCCTGGCCCAAGTGTAACTTCTTTTTATGGTTGGTTTCCTAGACGAAATGTCTCACTTAGGAGAATCTTCACAAATTGGGGTTTCAGGGACCTTCCATTTGTTTTCTTTGTTTGTACAGTGAAGAATGTTCTTCCCACTTGTTCTTTCACTGCCCCTTTTCTCATGAGATTTGGCACAGATGGTGGGAGGCTTGGCATCATGGTTGCATTCATGCTTCCTCTCTTATTGAGTTTCGAGAGAGCCTAGGCAGGCCTCCTACGAAGACACCTTTTCTCCAAGTGGCCTAGAGCATTGGGCCTATTTTCATTCTTTGGAACCTTTGGTTGGAACGGAACTGTAGAGTTTTTTGTGATTCCAGATTAGATAGTGGTCAACTGTGGATGAAGATTATCAGTAGACTTCAGGAGACTATTTTTGCTAAATGTGATATGTCTAAAAGTATTGATCCTGGGGATGTTGTGGTTGTGCGGGATCTGAGCCTGAGTGTTAATAGTAGGGGTTGCATTGCTGGTATTATGCCCTGTCGTGTCAAGAAATGGGTCTGTCATGATGGGAAGTGGGCACCTCCTCCAGATGGGGTCCTGAAGATTAATACTGATGGATCTTCTCATGGAAATCTTGGGCATGCTAGTATTGGGGGTATTGGTAGAAGTAAAGATGGGGATGTTGTTTTTTGCTTCTCTGTCTACAAAGGGCATTACTCTAATAACCTGATGGAGGCCCTTGCTATTAAGATTGCTATTGAGCAAGGTTGCTCTCTTGGTTGGAGGAGGATTATTTGTGAGTTTGACTCTCAGATTATTGTGGATATGTTGAACAACCAGAGATTGCATGGTGTTAGTTGGCATTTAGCTTCGATGGTCAGATAGATTTTAAGTGTTTGCAGCTCCTGGGAATCTATCTCTTTCTGTCACATCCCTAGAGAATGGAATAGTGTGGCTGACTGCTTGGTGAAGTGGGCCTCAGAGAAAGGGGATGGTTTGGATATCAATGATAGGAATGAGTTACCTTCTAATTATCTAGGGATTTTGGAGAGAGTTTTATTGGAAGACAGAACTATGTAGTGTTGTTGTTTGGTTTGTTGGCGGTTCTCTTTTTTATTGAGCTTGTGGCTCTTGCCTTGTATCTCATTTTGGATTGAATATTTTTTTTTCCCCTTTTTCAATATATATATATATATATATATATATATATATATATATATATATATATATATATATATATATATATATATATATATTATTGAGATCCTTTAGCTATTAAATATTTATGTAATAAATTTATTGTATTCTATATATATGTACATTTTCTATAACTGATTATTTGACAAAATGGCAGTGAATATTAGAATTAAAAAATGATGTTGCCCTCTTATACTAAATGCATACGTTCAATTACATATTGCCTTAAAAAGTCTACTAAATTGGTCATTTTTTAAAGATATATTTTAAACATTTGAAATCATATTATAAAACCTTGAAGTTGTAGTTGATAGTTTATTGTTAAATAAAAAATAATTTGTAACCACCATAAAAACATCATCATGAAATTTTAAAGAGATTATCATTGTAAAGTTCAATGGACTTAAAAATTGTAGGCCAATAGCCTTAGAAAATAGATTATCATTGTTAAGTTCAATGGATTTAAAAATTGTAAGCCAATAGCCTTAGAAAATAGGTATTCCATTTCAAATATAGATATAATCATCCCACCTTAAAAAAACATTATTACCATCTTAACCATCTCAACATAAGATAAACGTGATTGACATAGTTGAATCCTTCTTATGGTGGCAAGAGGCTATTTCTATTTATCCAAGATCTTAGTTCTAAGGTTAAATTTTATCTCCACATTATTTTTCATATAATTTTCACCTTCTCAATTTTTTGAATTTATACATTATTTAGAGACTTAATCTCAATTCTACATTACTAAAATTCTTCAAGCCTTATACTTGTAGAGTTCATTTTTTCAACTTTTCTTTTTTATCGAAGTCTTTACCTTACTAATTAATAATTTGTTTGCAATGAAATTGCTTCACCAATAAAGTATAATAACATTAGTAGATCATAATATAATTTAAAAAATTATAATATAGAGTAAATGGCAAGCCACTTCAAGGGGGCAACCTCTATAACCTTACAATAAGAATAAAATTCATAATATGATAATCAATTACTAATTACTACCTCATATTTATAATCTACATATATCGTAGTTACTCCATAGGTTGACTTAACTACCCAAATGAGCTCATAAAAAAATGTAATATGATAAGGAAGGGGTTATGTAAGCCACAAGTCAACTACACATATCCCAAAGCATGCTATAAGCTACGGACATAGCATGCCCCTCCCCTTCAAAATAATGCCACCCTCAATGTTGAACAACTTTGGATGTTGCTACAAAAAATATTCATTCTCCCACCTTGCCTCTTTGTGGTTCAAATTCTTCAACTTGATTGAATACTCTTTAATTTCTCTTATTTACAACCTTTTAGTGTGTGTATGAAGTTTCACCTCAGGTTATAGAATGACTCATCCTTCTTCATCCAATTATGGCAACTCAGACTAGGCATAAACTCTTTGTCAAAGTACCTTCTTCAAACAAGATACATGAGATAAAAGATGTGTACGAGTGGACTGTGGTAACTCTATCTTGTATGCAACACTGTCAATTTTCTACAATATCCTATAAGAGCCATAATACTTGGGAGAAAGTGTCATGTCCCTTTTTATATTAGTTTATTATTATGGACAAAATGTTCATTCTAATATTATATTTGGGTTTAGAGAAGGAGAAAAGGAAAATATTTTAAATAAAAAAGAGATTAATTAAAATATGTAAGAGATTAATTATGGAAAATATATGATAACGCATTAGTGGGAGAGTTACTACTAGATTTTTTTTGGAAAGAGCCTAATTTGATGGAAACTATGACCATAATTAGCAGGTCTATCTTGGACAATGAATATGGAAAGTTTTTACTACCCGTGCTTGGAGATAGAATACATAAACTTTCTATTAGCCATGTCAAAGTTAGGATATGAAAATTTTCTATTTTTGGCCTTGTGAGATGTTGGGATTTGTGCCTCAACTTTTATTTAAGACAAGCAACCTTATTGGTTGGGATCTTTTACCATTTCAACAAATTCTTGGACTTTGTAGTTCAATTTTGCATATGAGGACAAGAACCTTTAGGTGAGGAGATAAGTAGATAAAAACCCATTGATTTCAAGAGTCATAGGATGTATCTCATTTGATTCAGGGAAGTGATCTCATACATAGATTACATTAGAGCTGATTGGTATTGTTTATGATGATTTTGGTGAGTTATTTGCATATTTTCAGGTGTCCTTTGGTGTGGTTTGATTTCCATATTTATTCTATTGTGTTGGTTGCATTTATAAGTGTTGTAGATCAGTAATTTTATGTTATACAAATTTTCAATATGCCGCCTTTCATATTTGTGAGAAGTTTGAAGTAATTTGGTGTCAAATTTGTCAAATCTAAAGCATTGGGAGCATCCTATTTATTGCAGTTATGTGGAGCTTTAGATTTCAGATTTATTAGTTGTGTGTGTGGATGTAGTTTCTTATGTACTATATAATATTTATGTACTTCTAATAAATTAAAATCATATCTTTCAATTAGGTATTTTTTCCTTCCATGCATGTTTAGTTTGAGAGATTTCAAGACTTAGTTGTGAAAAATTTGCATTATGTACTTTGCTAGTTTGATATAAAAAGTGCGTGCATGTTATATAAGTTTTTAAAATGTGCCATGCATGTGTGTGATTTGGTAAAATATATATATATATATATATATATATATATATATATATATATATTTCTAGATAAAATTTTGGTTGAGGTCTTTATAGTGGTATCAGAGCCATGTTTCTACCAGCCTGTAAGGTGAATATTTTTGTTGATGATTCCTAGTGAAAGAGAAATCAGATACCAGAGGAGAGAGCCAAAAAAAATTAGAAATCAAAAGATACAAATAATAAGGAAGACATGAAAGAATATCGAGGAAAGAGTAAATGGACAAAGGGAGAAAAATATGGAATATTCTTTGGGACTCTAGCTAAACTTAATCAAGGACAAGATAACCTAGTAAATCTCTTGGCATAATTATTACAACCTCAAAGTTTGAAAAATATAGATCCCATAAAAGTATATCAAGGAGAAGGGATTAAATATGGAAACAACATATATGTGATCAATTTCATACCCAAGCCATCTGCGCCTATGTTTTTACCAAAAGAGGAAAAGGAACTTGAGGCCCTTCCCATTGAAGAAATTGACAATGTTTTTGAGTACCAAGGTAAATATGAAGCTTTCAAAGATGCATTCACCTTTGTTAATTACTTAGACATCCTCAGAAAAAGAGCTTTAATACTTGAGACATCTATTTTAAAAATATTTTTTTTGTCTCAACCCAAGGAACCCAACTTTAGTCAACCCAAAGGGAATTTACATAAAGGAAGATTTGGCTTATACTCCTAAAGATCCACACAACAACCACATATGGAAAATAAGGTAGATGATTATTCCAAGAATGAACTCAAAAGAAATAAACTTTTATTCTATTACAAAGAACCTTGGGAGCCAAGCCACAGATGTTGAAGTAAAGAAGAGGTGAATCTAAAAAAAGAATGAAAAGATCTAGAAAATAAGACCATAGAACCAGAAGAGGTGATGGATACATCAAAACTACAAAATGTCAATGAAGAAATTATGACGGTGGAGCATAAAGAAAAATCAGATTTTCAAGAAATTGGGAAGTAAGAAAATTCATATTTGAAAGAAGTTAGTGATCAGCCCTTAAAGGAATCCACCATGTAAGTGGAAAGTGAAGGATATTCAATAAAAACAGGCATGACTTCTTATTAACAAAATATTTGTGTTAACAATGTAAAGGAAGAATATGCATTACATGTTGAATGTTGAGTATCCAAATTTGAGGATGTTTCATCCCTAGGAGAACCCACCCATCTTCCAAGAATTGAAAATTTTGATCTATTACCATATAATATTGATTTATAGAGTAACAATAGTGATGAGCATGCAAGTAAAGAGAATGCTTCTATGGATGCCACTAATTCTGAAACTCTGAATTACAAGGATGGTTATATCAAGGCAAATCTCTCAAAAGCTCTTACTTCTAAATTAAAAAAAAGGAGGTAATTAATTTGATTATAGCCCAAAGTATAATAAGGAAAGTCATATTTTGGATTTTTTGTTTCATACTGTGTCATTTCAGATTTGTTGTCATCATGGGGAACACTCTAGGAAGAGAGACGGTAGAGGACACAACTTGCAGTAAAGGATACAATGATCCTTTTGTTTTAGTTCAAAATGGTCCACAAATAAAAATATGGGTTCCAGGTAATAGGTGGACGCACATGAAGGGCAAATATTTTGATAAATTCAATGTCAATTTTGTTGATAGATTCACCATTCCATGCACCAAAATAATCTGACAACTTAACATAGCCATGGGTGATCATAAGGTATGTGATGATTTATTTATTATGGGATTAGAAGAAATTAAATTGGTTTCTAGTAAATAATGGTTTCACTTAAATTTTTATTTTCCATAGAATTATCATTCACTGGAACTCAAATTTAAATCTAAAGAGAAATACATGGTGTTTAAGGAAAGTTCTAATGGATCACCACGAGTGGTTACAACTAAAATAATGGAGGGGTCTTCTCTCAGGGGATAAGTTGTTTGGGAAACATGTTTTTTGTTGATGCCTCGTAATTTATCCATGGGTAAGAAATGTAATTATCATGTTGGTATTCATAACGTTGTTGATAAGCATTATGTGGTGTCTAGTGACTTGCCTCCAAGATTACCACCTAATATAAGATTAAAACACATCATAGAATTGAAATCAAAATCTAAACCTATCATGACCGCTCCTTACCACCATCCAAGAATTTACAAAGAGTAGATAAATAAGACCATCAAAAATATATACTCAATTCCCAGGATCGATGAATTCGTTGATGAGTTACACAGGGCAATGTATTTTTCAAATATTGATCAGAGATCAAGTTGCCATCAGATCCATTTAAGGGATGAGTATGTGCACAAAATGGCATTCAAATGTTACTATGAGAATTTTGAATTCCTGATCATGATTTTTGGTTTGACAAATACTTATGATATGTCCCAGTCATCCTTGAACCAGGTATTCATAAATCAATTGATAAAATTTGTTTTAATTTTCTTTGATGCCATTTTAATTTACAACAAGATTTGGGAGGATCATTTGAAGCATCTAGTTATAGTCCTTGAAATTCTAGAGCAATAGGTTCTCTTTGAAAGAGAATTAGAATGTAATTAGTGCTCAAGGTGTTCATGTATATGAACACAAGATCCAAGCTATGTTGGGCTGGCCTCCTACCACCACACTGACATAATTTAGAGGATTCTTTGGCCTTTGCAATTACTATAGAGTACTTGTTAAGGGGTTTTCATATTTAGTATCACCCTTAACCGATATGACAAAGAAATGAGATTTTTCATGGACAAAAATATCACAAGAAGTTTTTTATAAGCTTAAGGAGGTAATGATTTCGTGTCATGTACTTGTTATTTAATATTTTTCACTTTCATTCATTGTAAAATGTGATGCTTCAGGAGAAGGAATTGGATCTATATTAGTATTTAATGGGTATCCCATAGCATTTTAATGTAGAATTTAAAGAATCAAAAAAGGGATTATCCATCTATGATAAAGAGATTCCCATCATGCATTCTTTGGCCAAGTTTCGATAGTGCTTAGTCTGTGGAATATTTGTGCTAAAGACATATCATAATATTTTGAAGTTTTTCATTAACCAACATGACTTGAATGATAAGAAACAAAAGTGGGTGACTAAGCTCTAAGATTATGAGTTTGATATGGAGTACATTAAATGGAAAAGGAATGTAGTAGTTGATGTTCTTTCTAGGATGTCTGCTCTATACTCTACTTATGTTATTTCTATCAATTAAAACATGATATGTTAAAAATGAATTTTCCACTAATCTCCTTGATGGTAATGTGAAATATGACAGATACATAGAGAAAAATGGCCTCATAATTTATAAAAATAGAATCTTTTTAGTTACTAAATCCAAAATGAAGGGGAAGATTTTGAGAACTTTTCATAATGTTCCACTAATAGGACACCTAAGATTCTACAAGACCTATAGATATATCAGAGAAACATTATCATGGAAGGGACTTAAGAAGGATGTACTCAAACACATTAGAGAATGTATGACATGTGAACAAAACATATCAGAGCATGTTTTTCTATCAGGATTACTACAACCATTGCCTATTCCAAAGCAGAAATGGGAAAGTCTATCCATCAATTTCATTACATTGAAAGTAGAGACAATAAAATATAAGAATTTTTGGCCTATTTCTTTGAGACCAATCCATTCAACTTCATAGTATCCAATATATATCCCTATTAGAGTGGTGCAATAGATGCATGGTGAAGAGTTTTTGAGTTTGATTCAAGATTTTGGTAACATTTAAAATAGAAGAGTTAGTACAGTCAAATTTTCATTGATTGATCCAAGTTAAAGATGGAAAAGTATAATCATGCATTGTGGATCTTCTAAAAATTTAATTTTATGATGTTGTGAGTCCTGCACATAAATTTTATATTTATTCTCATGAGGTCAAGTTATTTTTCAAAAAAGTGATCAGATTACATGAGTTGTACAATGATGTTAGGGAAAGTATATCTCACAGTGCTCTTTGATAGAAGTTGTCTCACTTGATAGTGTTAAGGTGTGGAGCTAAAAGCTTCAACTATTTGTAGACACAAGAGAGGATGCTGAAGAACCAGAGGAACCAGCGTCAGCAGTATAACTGACGTCAGTCACAGACAGTGGAGAAGGAGACCGACGACGGCAGACAGTCGGTCGACGTCGGCAGCACCAGACAATCAGGGACCGGCATCGGTCGCCTGTGTATTTTCGAAACTACTGTTGACGAACAGTCAGTTAAGTGAAGCGAGTGTTTGCATGTCAAGTGACTAATTATAGTCACGAGCTGCGTGTCTAATTATTGTAACTAGAGTTCTATTTTTTGTAAGCATGGGATCCTATTTAAAGACCCATAAGGCATGTATTGTATTCATTCTAAGGCAAGTAAAAGCATTGAAGCTAGCAAGGTCAAGGAGATCTACAGGTGTAAGGTCAAGGAGATCAGCTGAAGCATTCAAGGAGGGATAGCAACTCAGGCTTTAGAGTTGTTGTGTTGAGCAAGAGAGAGAGGGAAGAAGGTCTTGAGGTGTGGCAAGCCTATGAGGTGGAGGAAGAAGTGGCATCTTCCTTATTTTATTTTCTTCTAGTAATATTTAATACAAGTGTGTGTATTGTCTCTCAAATTCTTTGCTGTCTCAAGTTTCTAGCTACTTTATCATTCTGGTATAATTTCATGTTTAATTGCATATAAGAAAGTAATCAATTGTGCTCTAATTGGTAGAGCTATAGATCCCCTGACAAGTGGTATCAGAGCTACGGTTTGCAGGAAGCAGGGTATTGTTTTTGATTACAGGTCATTCACAAGGTTTTCTGATTGAGTGGGAGTTCAGCAATGGCAGAAGAAAGCAGGCTACGAATGGAGAAGTTTAACGGCAAGAATTATCAACATTGGAGGATGCAGATTGAGGACTATCTGTATCAGAAGGATTTGTACTTACCATTGGGTGGGGTTGCATGCAAGCCCACAGATATGAAGGATGAAGAATGGAACGTTCTTGATCGGAAGGCTCTCGGTTCCATAAGGTTGAGCATTACATCGTTTGTGATTTCTAGCTTATCACAGTGTAAGACAACGGAAGAGTTGATAAAGTCCTTGGCAAATTTATACGAAAAGCCCTCGGCTTCTAATAAGGTATATCTTATGAAGCAGCTATTTACTTTGCAAATGCAGGAAGGAGGATCAGTACATACTCATCTCAGTGATTTCCATGGTTTGGTAAACCAATTGGCTTCAGTCAATATTGTTTTTGATGATGAGGTAAAGGCTCTCTTGATTTTATGTTCTTTGCCTGAAAGTTGGGACGGTATGGTTATGGCAGTAAGTAATTCTGCATCTGCTTCTAAAATCTTAAAAGTTGATGATGTTGTGAGTGTGATCTTGAATGAGAAAATACGCAGGAGAAGCACAGGTGAATCATCATGGAATGCTCTAATTGCAGAAAGCAGGGAAAGGCAAAGGGAGAAGGTTGAGCAAGGGAAATCAAGGTCAAAAAGGAGATCCGAGTCCAAAGGTATTACCTGCTGGTTTTGTGGAAAGAAAGGACGTACAAATAAGGAGTGTTGGTTGAGAGATAAAGAGAATCAACATGCAGGTATGGAAGAAGCAAAGGATGCAAATATTGTGATGCAGGATGCTCTCATACTTTCTTCGGATAGTCAGGTAGGATCATGGATTTTAGATTTTGGTTCATCTTTTCATGCATCCCCAAACAGAGATTTGTTCTATGAGTATGAACAGGGAGATTTTGGAGTGCTCTATTTAGGGGATGGTACGCCTTGTCAGATAGTTGGCAAAGGGAAAGTGCAGCTGAGATTGCAGATTGACAACACATGGGTGTTGAAAGAGGTCATGCATGTTCCAATTCTGAAGCAGAGTCTGATTTGTGTAGGAAGGTTGGGAGATGAGGGATGCACAATAACCCTCACAGCAGATTCTTGGAAGGTTACCAAGGGAGCACTTGTTCTAGCAAGAGGTAAGAAAGTAGATACTCTTTATCTGTCTACTTGTATTACTGATTCTACTTCTGGTGTAGATTCGAAGATGTGGCCTAATAGGCTTGGTCACATGAATAGGAAGGGAATGGAAGTTCTTGATTCAAAAGGTATGTGTTCAAATGTGGAAAGCATAGATAGAGTTCATTGCAGAAAGAGGAAATTTGATGCTTTTGACAGGAACAAAGAAGCCTTGGTGTTTATAGAGGAGATGAAGGACAGAGATCAGTCACAGGGGCTGAATAAATTTGAGTAGGGCAGCATGGACAGAGGTTTGATCCAATAAGAGCTCGTGGATGAAAATTCCATCACTCACAGGAACACACAGACACCGATGTTGGTCGCTTGGCACCGACGTCAGTCATCTAGATACTGACATCGGTCATGTGCAGACCAGCAGGGTCGGTAGGTCAGGCAGGAGAAGTCTGATGTTGGTCATAAGGATCGACATCGGCAGGAGGGACACTGGCGTCGGCAAGGGAAATGACGTCGACAGTCAGGGTCAGTGCAGGGAATCGACATCGATTGGGAGCAGACTGGGAGATGGCCTAGATCGGTCACTGGAACAGATGTTGGGTGAATTAATAAGTCTCAAACACCCATGTGGAGGTCAGGAAAGGTATGTGAACCTCATATTCGTTGTTCACCTTCTTTATATTGCTTACTGATAGTCATGAACTAGGAAGATGGAAGAAGCAATGCAGGTAGAATCCAGAAACAGTGGGAGCTTGGCATGGATGAGGAGTGTGAGTCCTTGGAGAACCAAACAGGTAATTGTTGGTAGTGTTGTCAGCTGGAAGGAAGCACTGGATAGAGAGATGGATTCCCATTTTAGAGAAGAGAGTGGATGGACACATGAAACAGAAGGCTATGGTATATGGTCTTGAGTATGCTGCAGAACAATGGAGGTTTGACCATTGTATTTTATCTTTACCAGGTTGGATAATATTAGCTACATTATCCTGTTACTGTATTGTGTTACTTGTTGCAGGGTTTCATATATAGGGAGTTTTCTGAGCTAAGGGTAGAGTTGGTTCAGAAGTATGTCATGGAGAATTTGGGAGCAGCAAAATTCTTGTGGCATAAGATACAGGTATTGCATCACAGGTTTACGTGGTGGTTGGTCTTCAAGAGTGACATTGAAGAGGGATACAGAGCCTAAGGAACAAAATAGATGTTGTACAGGTACAAGTACAAGTTGCAGCTATTTATCTCCAAGTGGGAGATTGTTAAGGTGTGGAGCTAAAAGCTTCAACTATTTGCAGACACAAGAGAGGATGTTGAAGAACCAGAGGAACCAGCGTCGGTAGTATAACCGACGTCGGTCACAGATAGTGGAGAAGGAGACCGGCGATGGTAGACAGTCGGTCGACGTCGGCAGCACCAAACAAGCAGGGACCGGCGTCGGTCGCCTGTGTATTTTTGGAACTGCTGTTGACGAGCAGTCAGTTAAGTGAAGTGAGTGTTTGCATGTCAAGCGACTAATTATAGTCACGAGCTGCGTGTCTAATTATTGTAACTAGAGTTCTATTTTTTGTAAGCATGGGATCCTATTTAAAGACCCATAAGGCATGTATTGTATTCATTCTAAGGCAAGTAAAAGCATTGAAGCTAGCAAGGTCAAGGAGATCTATAGGTGTAAGGTCAAGGAGATCAGCTGAAGTATTCAAGGAGAGATAGCAACTCAGGCTTTAGAGTTGTTGTGTTGAGCAAGAGAGAGAGGGAAGAAGGTCTTGAGGTGTGGCAAGCCTATGAGGTGGAGGAAGAAGTGGCATCTTCCTTATTGTATTTTCTTCTAGTAATATTTAATACAAGTGTGTGTATTGTCTCTCAAATTCTTTGCTGTCTCAAGTTTCTAGCTACTTTATCATTCTGGTATAATTCCGTGTTTAATTGCATATAAGAAAGTAATCAATTGTGCTCTAATTGGTAGAGCTACAGATCCCCTGACAGATAGGTACATGAATAAAATTACATAGGCATTATAGTTTGATTCATCACATTATCACAATGATTCTTGAGCATCATGGTTTACAATTGCTTGTGGGCAAACAATTTTGGGAAGAGCAAACTGTCATATCCCTTTTTAAATTAATTTATTATTATGGACAAAATACTCATTCCAATATTATATTTGGGTTTAGAGAAGGAGAAAGGGAAATAATTATTAATTATTCAAGAGCTTAATTATGTAAAATATTTGACGATGCATTAGTGAGGGAGTTACTATTGTTTATATCATTGCATTTCTAAAAACAAAAGAAAATATATTTGCTTTGTTGTTCATGCGTTACTTCAATTATTGTAATTTTTCTTCCTTAGGAATGACTTAAAGATGTCCCCTCCATCGTGTTTAATCATTGGAAGGAGAATTAATAATTAAAAATCAATAGTTAATTTTTAATAATTATGGTCCTATTACAGTAGACGTTGGGGAGGTTAGGATGCTTGTAACTTAAATGTGCATCATTGTACTTGTCCTATACCTGGCTGGCTCATAGTTTCTTTATTATTATTTATGAATTAAATACATTTTTAAATTAGTGATTGACATAAGAAATGGAATGGCTAATGCTTGCCAATGGATAATACTTACTTGATGTGATATTGGACCGTTGCTCATCTCCTCCGACCACTTTTTAGTACCCACTCAAGCCAACATTACTTTTGTTATTAAAAAAAAAATGCTTGATGACTCCCAACTCTCTATTTGTGCATTTTGTAAATTTTTTTTTTTTTTTTTGGTTGATAATTTTGAATGTTGAGTTTATTGTTATCACTTGATTTGATGGAAACTATGACTGTAATTAGTAAGTCTATCTTGGATAACAAATATGTAAAGTTTCTATTACCCATGACTAGAGATAGAATATGGAAACTTTATATTACCCATGTCAAAGTTAGGATATGTAAAATTTATATTTATTGGGTTTGTGGGACGTTAGGATTTGTGCCCCAATTTTTATTTAAAATAGGCAGCCTCATTGTTTAGGATATTTTATCATGTCAACAAATTTTTGGATTTTGTAGTTCAATTTTGTATCTGAGGATGAAAAACTTTACGTGAGGAGATTGGTGGATGAAAACCCATTGATTTCAAGATTCATAGGATGTATCCCCTTTAATTCATGGAGGTGATCTCATCCATAAATTACATTGGAGATGATTGGTATTGTTTTTTCAAAATTTGGTGATTTATTTGCATATTTTTAGGTATCCTTTGGTGTGGTTTGATTTCTATATTTTTATTATTGTTTTGATTGAATTTATAAGTGTTTTAGATCAGTAATTTTTCTATATAAATTTACAATATGATACCTTTCAGATCTATGGGAATTATGAAGTAATTCAGTGCCAAAATTGCCAAATCTAGGGTATTGGGAGCATCATGTTTGTTGCAGTTGTGTGGAGCTTTGGATTTCAGATTTATTAGGTGTGTGTGTGGCTGTATATTCTAATGTATTATATAATATTTGTATAGTTTTCACAAATTAAAATCATATCTTTCAATCGGGTATTGTTTCCTTCCATGCATGTTCAATTTGAGAGGTTTCAGGGCCTAGTTGTGAAAAATATGCATTATTTACTTGGCCAGTTTGATATAAAAAGTGTGTGTATGTTATATAAGGTGTTAAAATGTACCATGCATGTGTGTAATTTTTAAAAATATTTCAGATTTCATTAATTTTCGTATTAAGGTTTGGTTGAGGTCTTTATAGGAAGTTTTTTATACTTTTTTTGTTACTTTAGATACGTTTATTTATATGGTTGCAAGTGCAAAAAGATGATGAAAATCTCATTATTTTCGAACACTATCCTAGGATACACACTTATTTACTTTATTAGTTTACCATTCAATAAACACTTCTAGGTCTCTTAATGATTGTAAAAAAATATTATCTGATTGTATTGGTCTTCGAAAATTAATGAACTTCTATCTTTCAATGACTTAAAACTTATATTTTGATTATCCAACTTTGATTGGACTCATTTAAGAAATTTATCCTCTATTAGTATTTTAAGACACTAGGTCTAAAATTTTAAAATTGGTCTTAAGTTCATAATCTTTATCTCTAAATCTATCTCTTCATTTATCCTAAGAATCTTTGTATTATGAGTAGAAGACAACTTCAATGTCCTTAAATAGAGTATTCAATCTTTTGACTGTAGTCTATCTTTGAACAAGATCATTTTGTCTAACACAACCAAATGTACATTATCAAATAACTTTATAAGAATATTATCAATGTTCATAAATCAAACTTATTATACCATGAAGAATCCCATCCTCAAAATTTAGATGTCAGTAATTTTACCTTTATAAGCCTATTAGGCCTAAATCTACCTCTTTGAGGACTTGAAACAACTTTCCCTCTAACCTTATTCCCTTCACTTGAATCACTTCAAAATACCTGTAAGATACCCCATGCATTGATGTTAGACCTTTTACAAATTGAAGACATCAATTAGCCCATCAAATTGATAAGAAACTGCCATTTATCCTAACTCTGCTACAATATTATGTATAGGTTTGCTTTGTTGGTCTTGATAAAGATGTCTCTTTCTATTTTTGTTTTCAATAATTCATTGAATGAACCTCTTATTGATTATAAGTTGCCTTGTATAGTGAGAAACCAATCTTAGAGCTATTGGTTTCTCAATAGATTAACCCAAAGACAACTTTGCTTTATTAGGTCTGTGTAGGCCTATTTGAGTCTCCTAAATGATATTAAATAAATATCAATACCAAATGGATTGAAATACCTTACACACCATTATATAATTATCAACTAGTATGGATACACCTTCATACAGGGTTTGAAGCCAAGAACAAAACAAAACAATCAAATTTTTCCCTTTTCGGAGTTTTCTCAATAGACACCTACAAGAAACTCAATACACAATTGATTATATATTATTCCTCAAAACTTATCTTCACCTAATAACACTTGTATTGGTTTTAAAACACCTCTTATCACCTCATACAAAATTTGGGCTAATTTCATTGTTATGTCTCAATTTATCAATCTTTTATGCTCAAGAATGTTGTTCTAGGGTTTTACAAACATACAAGGACCCGAGAGCTAATAATTGATTGTTCATGAAGTTTTCAACCTTTTTGGTGGATATAAAAAGTGTATTAAGTTCTTAAAAACCTCCTTCAAAATTTCTAAGCCTTAAATGGAACTCATGCAACTTTTTAAGTGTGTTTTTAGTGACTGTAATAACTATGAATGCATAAAAATAGTGTTTTTGAAGGTTTCTCCCACGTACACCTCAGATCAAATAAAAATTTACGTAAAATGAAATATAATCCTCTTTATCTATGTAATAAAAATATTAACACCTTGAATCAAGACACCATAACTCTTTGTTCTACAATAAAACTAAGTTTCCTTATGCATAGTTCTCTTGTTCATACTAGTAGACTGTCAACATAATTCTTTTTCATGTCTTAGAATTCAAGATTCACTATTAGAATCATTAGAATATATTTAATAAGGATATAAAACACATTAAAAAACACCTCTTCTTTATGAAACATACCTTTTACCTCGACAAGTCTTCCTTTATTGATCATAAAACACAGTCTTATTTATAAAACACATGCTTAAAGGCCTTCTTCACTCCTCCTCTAGCACTCATTATTTCTTGATTTGACCTTATACTAGTTTATTTACTTTATTTGACTCTACTCAAACTCATCTCTACGTGATAATAGGTATTTATTTTTCTTGGTCTTGATATAAACCCAAAAATCCCTCTCTTCACCCTTATCTCTAACTAATATGCTTTTTCCAACGTAGGATTAGTTTCTAGGTGAGACTTGAAATAGGATTTACATTTACAATGGGTGAAAACACCTCCAAAACATGTAACTATACCTATTAGAACTATTTTCAATTATTTTTGTCCTTTAAAATTTACCTCGATCCTTACAAACCTTCATGAGTAGTTTAAATTTTTAAATTCTTCAATTTGAAGGGAAAAATCAAACTATGTTAGTGTATCCTACTCTAGAGAAAATGAAGCATCCAATGGATTATTATTGAATCTTCAAGACCTTGTAAGACACCCCTACATCATGATCAAGTATAGATTATGATATTTACATCATGAACATAAGCCACATCCTGATGTTCCTGCATTAGACTCCTTTGGTGGGAAAATATTTGAGCTCTTGCTCAAATACGAGTGTTGATCCTTTTTCTTTCTTTTCCAATTCTTGGTTACCATTTGATTGGTTTCATTCTTTCTATCTTATTTTTCTTGCTTTTCTTCATAATTCATGAGCCTAATTGACTCATCCTTAATTTCATCTTCTTTGTTGAATTCCAATAGAAAGGATTTCATCTTCTTGTCTTCACGTTCTTATGCCTGCACACACAAAACTATAATCATAGTTAATTGTAAAACTCTGAGGCAACATTGTCTCCCCAATGTTTGTCTTCAATGTATTCATATTATCTTCACTTTGTACTAGTTCCTCCATTATTTGTTCATCATCTTCTTAACTTAGAATCTTTGACAACTCCAACTCAGGTTCCTTGATTGTTTCCTCATCTCCTACGAGGTTTAAGTCTTATGATCCTTGCATGATTTGTTGCCAAATCATCTCCTCTTTTTCATTGAATTTTGGTGTCACAACTTCTTCTTGAATTTTGTTTTCAACGTGTGTCAATTTAGACACCTGTTTCTATTACATATCAAGTTCCATAAGCACTTTATGGGGTGCTTCAATTTCATGCTTTCTCTCCATAAATCTATCCAATAGTTCACTTGTCTATTTTTATAAAACATATTCATCTTATTACAAATCTACATTTTCATCATCAAAATTAAGGCCATTGAGCCTCTTCAAGTACTCCTTATTCGTTCATGTCTTTATTGAAACATCCTTCTTCTTGAGAGTCTTCTTCACCTAGCATCTCTCCTTCCTCAGGGTAGCAAATCTCCACCTTTTCATATTATGAATTCATGTCCATGATCTTTTCAAGGTTAGCATGCTGCTCATGCTTCTCTATTGCCACTAATGTCTTGTCTTATTTGGTATCTTTTGACCTTAATCCCTCAAAGTGGGCTCTATCTCCATCTATATTTTCACCTGCATATACACATGTAAATAAATAATTAGTTTTAAAAACTTGAGCTTTGTTTGCCTTTGATCTTCCCCCTCTTAAGTTTCTTTGTTATCATCCTTAGCTACCTTCTTAACTGACTAAATTTTTGTTTCCTTTTTTTATTGTCACTGATTTCTCTGAGAGGCCACTGAACTATTTTCTTGATTCTTACAAAGAATCTTTGTCTTGATTCCTCTAATAATTGATCCATTCTTGCCAAGATCAACCTTATCTCATCTATCTATCTATCTCCATGTCTAACTCTCTTTTCTTAACATCTTCTTTCTCCATCTTCTTGTGGCAAATTTTTTTTATCTAAGCCCTTCATCATATTTTCTCTCTTAGCAAGTTCGCTTCACCTTGCTCTCTTCTTATACCTCACTTAAGCTTTCTCTCTACACCTAGTCTTTTGGTATCACCTCGAGTAATTATCATGGACTCTCTCTCTTGAGCTTATACCAACTCTATATTCTTCGCTTATCAACCTCATTGGGTTGTAGGGCTTGTCACTCAATCTCTTTTACCTGTTTTCAACCTTATTGCCTCTCGATCCTTCAAACTTTCCAAGCTTTCTTTTTGTTCACCTAAAAATAGCAACCTTCATGCAAATTAATTAGATTTTTTACGATATTTTCTAAAGCTCTAATACCAAAAATTGATGACAATCTCATTATTTTCAAACAGTATCCCAAGATACACACTTTTTTACTTGCTTAGTTTACCATTCAATAAACACTTCTAGGTATCTTAATGATTATAACAAAAGATTATTTGATTGTGTTGGTCTTGGAAGACGAATGAACTTTTGTCTTTTAATGACTTAAAACCTATATTCTTATTATCCAACTCTAATTGGACTCCTTTAATAAATTTTTCCTCTATTAGGCTTTTAAGACACTAGGTCTGCAATTTTAAAATTGGTCTTAAGTTCATAATCTTAATCTCCAAATCTATCTCTTCATTTATCACAAGAATCTATGTATACTGAGTAGAAGACAACTTCAATGTCCTTAAACAAAGTATTCACTCTTTTGACTGTAATCTATCTTTGAACAATAGACCATTAATAATCCCAACCTCAAAATTTACATGTCAGCAATTTTACCTTTATAGGCCTATTAGGCATAATTCTGCCTCTTTTAGGACTTAAACAATTTTCCCTCTAACCTTGTTCCCTTCACTTGAATCACCTCACAATACCTATAAGATACCTCATGAAGTAATGTTAGACCTTTTACAAGTTCAAGACATCAATTAGCCCATCGATTGACAAGAAACTGCCATTTATCCTAACTCTACTACAATATTTTGTATAGGCCTCACTTGTTGGTCTTGAGAAAGATGTATTTTTCTATTTTTATTATCAATATTTCACTGAATGACCTTATTATTGATTATAAGTTGTCTATTATAGTGAGAAACCAATCTTAGGGCTATTGGTTTCTCAATAGAATAACCCAAAGACAACTCTGCTTTATTAGGTCTGTGTCGGCCTATTTGAGTCTCCTAACTGATCTTGAATCAAAATCAATACCAAATGTATTGAACTACCTTAGACACCATTGTATAATGATAACATATTATGGATACACCTTCATAAAGGGTTTGAATCCAATAACAAAATGAAGCAATCAAATTCTTACCTTTTCTAAGGTTTTTCAATAGACACCTACAAGAAAATCAATACACAATCGATTATATCTTATTCCTCAGAACTTATCTTAACATAATAACACTTGGATTGGTTTTAAAACAAATATTATCACCTTCACACAAAATTTGGGCTGATTTCACCAGTTAGATCTCGAGTTATTAGTCTTTTACGCTCAAGAACCCTATTTTAGGGTTTTACAAATATACAAGCGAGAGCTAATAACTGATTGTTCTTGAAGTTTAAAACATTTTTTTTAATCTAAAACTTGTATTTGTTAGGACCCTCCTTAGAGTAAAATTGATTACCTTTGTATAAGCAACTAAACATGGAATTAAACCAGAAGTAATATGTAACTAGAATTCAGAAACAACAAAGAATATGAGATACGAGAAACAATACAATCTTTATTAACACTCTTCCAGAAGGAAATACAATGAAGAAATCTCTTCTTCCCACACCTCTTGGATGTCCAGTAATTCTCCCTCAAGAGTTCTCTCTCTCTATCAATTACAACCAACTCAAACACAGAGTTGTTCCCTCCAATGACAATCAACCCAATGGTTGTTGTTGCCTACTCTCATCCACAGACCTTCTTGATCTTCCACCCTGTAGATCTAATTGGTCTTGCTTACACCGTGTGTTGCAGATCTTCTTGATCTTGCTACCCTGCAGATCTAACTGAGCTTGCACACACACACACCCGCAGATCTTCTTGATCTTGCTACCCCACAGATCAACTGACCTTGCTTACATGTA
This sequence comes from Torreya grandis, assembly GCA_037957365.1. Taxonomy (NCBI): domain Eukaryota; kingdom Viridiplantae; phylum Streptophyta; class Pinopsida; order Cupressales; family Taxaceae; genus Torreya; species Torreya grandis. The sequence goes on from JARHVA010000014.1 coordinate 1,440,284, forward strand.
TATCTTCCTGATCTTGCACTCTTGCAGACCTTCTAGATCTTACACTTGAGGATCTAATCCTTCTTAGTCCTAATTACAATACAGCCCCATGGGTCTCTTAAATAGATCCCAAACCAAACAATAATTAGAAACGTAGACTCAAGACTAAAATTAGTCTTTACATGCAAACTAACTGTCCATTTAAAATTAGACTAGTTTTGGAACACACAGATGATCGATGTCAGCCGATGCATAATCGATGTTGGCAGATTCTAGTTCCTGCTTGACCGATGTCGACAGATTTTGACCGACATCAGTTACTTTGTAACCCAGCAACCTCCACCATTTGCATAACAGTGAAGCTTTTAGCTCCACAACTTAACAATATTAAGTTATTAACAACCTCATTACACCTTTACAAACCTTAAATGGAACTCATGCAACTTTCTAAATGTGTTTCTAGTGATTGTAATAACTGTGAATGCACAAAAATAGTGTTTTTGAAGGTTTCTCCCACGTAGACCTTAGATCAAATGCAAATTTACTTGAAATGGAATTGAATCATATTTATATATGTAAGAATAATATTAATACCTTTAATCAATCCACCATAACTCTTTATTTTACAAGAAAATTAAGTTCCTTTATGCACAATGCTCTTGTTCATACTAGCATATTATCAACAAAATTCTCTTTCATGTCTTAGCATTCAAGATTCACTATTAGATTCATTAGAATATATGTAATAAGGATTAAAAAAACACATTAAAAACATCTCTCCTCTATTAAACATACCTTTTACACCAACAAGTCTTCCTTTATTGATCACAAAACACAGTCCTATTTACAAAGCACGGGCCTAAAGGTCTTCTTCACTCCTCTAGCACTCATTCTTTCTTGATTCAACCTTATATTAGTTTATTTAATTTATTGGACTCTACTCAAACTCATCTCTATGTGATAATAGGTCTTTATTTGTCTTGGTCTTGAAATAGACCCAAAAATCCCTCTCTTCACCCTTATCTCTAACTAACATGATTGTTCCAAGGTAGGATTAGTTTCTAGGTGAGACTTGAAATATGATTTACGTTTACAATAGGTGAAAACACCTCCACAACATGTAACGAGACCTATTAGAACCATTTTCAATGCTTTAAGTCCTTTACCATTTACCTCAATCCTTACAAACCTTCATGAGTAGTTAAATTTTTTAAACTCTTTAATTTGGAGGGAAAACTCAAATTATGCTAGCTTATCCTACTCTAGAGCAAATGAAGCATCCAATGGCTTCTTATTGACTCTTCAATACCCTTTAAGACACCCCTACATCATGAGCAAGTACAAACTATGATATTTCAATCATAAACATAAGCCACATCATGATGCCCCTGCATCAAAAGACCCCGTTATCTATGTTAAATGTCACTCGCTTCAGTGTTGATCTGTTTATTGCTTCATACTATTTTGTGATATGGCTAAATTCTCTTTCAGACTAGCTAGTACCTCCTTTTGATGTTGAATGTGCTCTTCAACATCTTCAACTTTGGGTTGCACCCTCAAGAATGAAGTTATAGATGAGGGTTGATAACCATAAAGCACCACAAATTGAGACATTTTTGAAGAGATGTGGAAGGAAGTGTTATACCACCATTCTGTTAGTGGAATCCAATGAACCCAATGTTCTTGTTTATTGTATAGAAAATAATGAAGATACAATTTTAGGTATTTTTTGACTACCTCAGTTTGACCATAAAATTGATGATGATAGGATGAGCTATGAGCCAACTGAGGACCCAAACATGAGAATAAATATGTTCAAAAATTATTGGTAAAGATAAAATCAAAATCACTTACAATGATCTTGGAAGTACCATGTAGCTTTTGAACTATGTCCAAAAAATCAACATCTTTAATACTCGCTAAAAATAGTTATGACAGCAAAAATAAGCATATTTTGTGAGCCTATCCACAATTATCATGATGACATTTTTACCTTCATACTTCAGCAACCCTATAATGAAATCCATGGAAACCTCCTCCCACTTTTGGCTAGGAATGGATAAAGACTGTAGAAGACTTGGTGTCTTAATTGTTTCACCCTTGTTTTGTTGACACACCATATATTCAAAAACAAATTTTTGTATATCCCCCTTGAGTCCTTCCCAAAAGAAATCATGTTTGATTCTATGATAGTTTTTCTAAAATCATGAGTGTTCCCTATTGGTGATGCATGAAGCTCCTGAAGAATCTTGTGCTTGAGGATATAATTCTTACATGGGTATAATTGATCGTTATACCATAATGTGTTCCCTTTCCACTCATTTTTTCCCAGGCAGTAGACCCGTGTTGGACATTCTGAATCTAACCCTATGTATCCTTGTCATTCTCTCATTCTAATCTTGCCTCTTCCAACCAATCTACCTATTAAATGGTCATCGCACATAGCAATGCCTCAGTGGATTCATCCTTCCTGGATAGTGCATCTGCTACAACATTATATTTTTTGTTCTTATAAATAATTTCAAAGTCATATCCCAACATCTTAGTCATCCATTTTTGTTGGTCTTCTGATGACAATTATTGTTCTAAATAATATTTTAGACTATCATGATCAATCTAACCTTAAAGTGTCTACCCATCAAATAAGACATTCATTGTTTAACTGCATGAAGAATAGCCAGCATTTATTTCTCATAGATTGGTTTAATCTTGTTTTTACCCTTGAATGAATAACTCTCAAAAGCAATAGGTCTTCCTTCATGCATGAGTATTGCACCCATGCCATACCCTGATCCATCACATTCAATAATAAAAGTTTTGGGAAAATCAAGGGTAGCCAAAACTAGAGTGGTGCATAGCCTCCTTTAGTTTCTCAAAGGTTGTGGTAGCTTGTTTATTTCAATAGAATGGGTCCTTCGACAAAGTTGTGAGTGGTGATGTTATGATGTCATAATTTTTCACAAATCTACAATAGTAACATGTGAGGTCAAAAAACCTCAGAGATTCTTAGGGGTTTTTGGCACATTCCATTCCATCATAGCTTTGATCTTCATAGGGTCTATTTTGACTCTTTGTGTGAAACAATATGACCCAAATACTTTACCTCTTGGAATCGAAAAGCACATTTTGAAGGTTTTGCATAAAGTTGATATTGTTCTAGAACTAATAGAACGTGTTTCACATGCTACAAATGTTTTTCCCAAGGTTTTTTGTATATTAGAATGTCATAAAAAAAGACCAACACAAATTTCCTCAAAAAAAACTTAAAAATAGTGTTCATCAAACTTTGGAATGTAGATGGTGCATTTGTGAGACCAAAAGGCGTGACCAAAAACCATAATGGTCTTCATGAGTTTTGAAAGTTGTTTTAGGAATATCTTCATCTCTAATCTGAATTTGATGGTACCCAAAAAGATCTAATTCTATAAAATAAACAGCACCATGTAACTCATCTAGTAAATCATCAATTACTATAATGGGAACTTATATTGGATGTTCTTATTGAGTTCTTTGTAGTCTGGACACATCCTCCAAGTGTCATCCTTCTTATGCACTATGACCATCGAAGATGAATATTCACTTTGGCTATGTCTGATAATCCCTGCATCCATCATCTCATATACCATCTTTTTTATTTCACTCTTCGAGGCATATAGATATTTGTATTCCCTAGTGTTTAGCAGTTGACTACTGAGAACCAATCGAATGGCATGATCATGTTCTCTTCTTGGTGGTAGTCCTTTTTGGCATGGCACCAAAAATAATTGGGTGGTCATCAATAGTCATCTTTAGATTGGGATGAGTAGACTTCTTTGTTTGTTGAATTTCAATGGAAAATAAGCAGTCTACAAATCTTTTAGCACCTTTTCTAAGAATCTCTCATATGATGTGAACTAACCAATTGTGAAAAAAAAAATCATAATCCACGTAGTTCAAATGTCTTACCTTCAAAATGAAAGCGCACAAATAGTTCCTATAAATTTATCTCTATTGTGCCCAAGGTTGTGAGCCATTGGACTCCCAAAACAATGTCTACTCCACCCATAGAAATAACAAACATATGAGAATCTCGCATGTAGTCTCTCATAGCAAAATTAATACTATGACATTTCTTAGAACAATTTATTGTGCCAACATCTGCAATCATGACCTGAAATTCTGGTGTTGTGTAAATGAAATACTTAAAACGAGTAGCCAACTTATTGTTGATAAAATTATGTACTATTTGACTCAATCAAAATTGTGACCTATTTTTTGAAGAAACCCACAACCTTAAGGGTTTGAGGAGTGCTAATACATAAAAGTGCATGACATGAGATTGTAGGTTGAAAATCTTCAAGTACCTATTTTGTTTCTTTCTCATCCTCCCCTAAGGCCACATCATCTTCTTTATCTTTATTGGAACCTCCAATGTAGAACAACTTATTCTCAACACATTTATGTCCTTTGCTCCATTTGCTATCGCAACCAAAACATAACTCTTGTGCATGCTTCTTTTCAATTTATTGAAGGATCAATCTTGTAGGTTGAGGAAATGATTGTGATGGGTTGCTTCATTCTTTGAAGTTGGTGAATGGTTGCCTCTTGCTAGATAAAAAAAAATCCTTTGTTTTGTGAGCCATGTGAATAAATTCAAATACAATAAGTGAATTAAGCATGTGTACCTCATGTTCAATGTGGTCCTTGAGACCTCCAAGAAATAAGTCATTCAAGTACTCTGGAATGTTCTCCACACGCAAGGATAGTTTCTGAAATTGATGAATATGTTCCTTGATTGCCCCTATTTGTCTCAACTTTGCCAGTTGGCTAAAGTGGTTATCACTCACTATTGCTATAGTGTATTTGCAACTCCTCTGTAAAATCATACCAATTAAGATCGAGTCTTCTTCATCTTTTCAGCGCACAAACATCAATACCAAATGAATTGTTTTGGTTCTAAATATAGGGATGCCATGACCATCTTTTGTCCACATAGGATGTATGTCAAAAAAGTTCTAAATTTGGTTGATTTAGGTGATCGGATATTTCCCATTGAACTTTCGCATTTCCACTTTTGGTCATTAGCTGCGAGGTACTTGGATTAGGATTGGGATGGCTTGAAGATTCCACCCTGATAGGGTTGTGCAATGGTGATAGGTGGTTGGTTTTGTTGAATATTATTTAAAGTCATCATGATGTCTACAAAGTAGATTATACGCCCTTCATTTCAAAATGTATGCCTTGCACATTAGATTGCATAACTTGCACATCGTACTCAAGTTGGGTCACTTTGTGATCCGTCTTAGAAAATCTTGGAATAGAAGATCAATAACTATCCCTTCCAACTGCACCTCTTCTTTGTGAGGAGTTTTACTCGAAGTTTCATCACCCTTACATCAGCGCCTAGTTTGCGGCACTGCTTTATGAAAGCTTGACAATGTTGACCCTAATTGTCACCTTTGACCCACTTTGACCAAGAGTTTTTTCAACAATGTCAACTTCAAATCAGAAATTACAAATAATAAGACGCTACTAAATTTTTTTGAACTTTTCGAAAATGTAAATAATTTTAGAAAAAATCTCCAAAAGGTGGCTTATACAACGAATTTATGAAAAACACTTAAATCGATAATAACTCGATATTAAGATTTCACCTACTCAATAGCCCAAATCGATGTTTTGATACCACTTGCAATGAAATTACATTACCAATAAATTAAGATAACATCAATAGATCAGAATATGATTGAAATAAAACATAATATATGAATAAATAACAAGCCACTTTGAGGGGACAACCTCTACAACATAATAATAACATAATTCGCAACATGATGATCAATTACTAATTACTACCTCCTATTTATAGTCTACTTAGGCAAAGGTTACTCCATAGGCCGAGCTAACTACCCAAATGAACCCATAGAAAAATATAATATAATAAGGGGTTAGGTAAGCAACAAGTTGACTACATATATCACAAAGCACACTATAAGCTAAAAGCATAACATTGTTACTAAAAATATATATACCTAAAATTAACCAAATGATACTCCAATATTTATAAGTTAATCTTTTCTCCAACAGTGCCATATTTAGCTAATTAAGAAATTTGAACAAAATAAAAAAATTGTTAAAGTTTTATACACTATTAGCCCATCATGTACATTTACTACATTTTCAAAAAACACATGTAGACATGCCTCCTTTTAATCCAATCTGACAAAAACTTATCACTCAGCGGGCCACCGAACAAGCATATTCAAACCTGCACTTAGTTTAATATTTCTCTCCTATTGTTTGTCCCCAATTAGAGACTCCATTAAGAGTCATTTTTTTTTCCCTCCGATTTAAATGTCACTATAAATCGAGCTCACCATGGCACTTCAAAGCTAATCACATACATGATTTAACTCCTCGCTCTTTTTAAAATTATGATATTTACTATTTTGTCATAAAATTTTCATTTCATATTACAATTTGATCAGAAACAATACTAAAATTTCCCTTCTTCCTTGATTATGATATCTAGTAATGTTTATCACCAAAATTTTATTTCCAATAGATATTGTTTTTTTAAATTATTGCATTGCCACGTCACACACAATACATATAAATACAGATAGTATATAGAAAATAAGCAAATTTTGGCTCTACACATGTCAAAACAGGCTTCTGACAAAGATAACCAGACAAGTAAATAAGAAACCCAACAAATATTAGATGGGAACACGTACAAATATTAAGAGATTCAATATTGTTCAGATAACAAAGCCTTTGACTTCTTAAACAAACATTCTTACTAATGAAAACTAACATCCCCATCATTGCCCAATCATCACCACCTTTCCCGTGGCTTATGTATCATACAACTGACTCAATCTTGATCTCAGGCAATGAGAATTTGGGCAGACAGTGCCTGAACAAGTTCCTGTTCTATGAAGACATCTGAAAATAAGACGAGAAAAACAATCAAACACCATAGAATGTATGTTAAAATGTGTAAATCTATTGTAGTACCACAATGATTTGCTATCCTACATTCATTTGCACCACTTATCATAAACCATCAAAACCTAAACCGATAGTTACATATACATCTTCCTTCCAAAAAATACGTAGAGGTTATGAACCAAAAAAATTATCTGATGGGAATGACAATACTTGAAAGTAGCTTCTCCAGATATAAAAGTATATAATATCACGCCTACTTTACTAATAGTAATTCATAAACAGTTCTATATTTGCCTAAATTTCTTTCTTTGTATGCTTGAATATCTGATTATCACTGGGGATCTTGTTTAAACACACACACAAAAATACATTTGTCTGCAGGATTTGACTGTAAGCAATCTTATCATGACAGCATAATTGAGGAGAAAACACTTCAAATTACTAACCTTTGCTTGAAACGGAGGATGTGCAAAGCAAATCATAATATGCGATCAAAACAAAATAAATTCCTACATTTTTGTACAACCAGCAACATATAATCATCGCAACATGCATAGCACCTAAAATCATAAACTCCTCCACTGCCTGCTGAATCGTTATTATATACATGCAATAGTCTCATTCTATAGAATGAAATAACTATAAGAACAAATACTGATAATATGCTCCAACTTTAAACATACAATTCATCTCAAATGGGTTGCCGGAAACTCCAAGCATGCAGCCAAAGTTTGTTTCTGCCCCTTTATGTAACTGGCTTCTAGAAGTATTATATTTTTCACATAAAATACTAAATGTCAAACATACAGGCTGGGGATAAAATCACATAATAAAGAAATACTGCATATTAAACTTCGAGCTTATTAAGAAATAAGATCTAAACCCCATTTGTAGGAACTCACCTCTAGAGGAATTACAGCTCATACAATTAATATATCAATAAAATCATACCCACTTTTAACGTTCCATTCAAAACTCTGGTCCTATTTTATATAATAGAAGCACATGTTGAGTACTTGGCATGCCCAAATCAACTGTCCAATGTGTGCCCTTTTACCAGATCTATTAGCATTCATAGAAAAATCGATGATTCCTCAGAAAAAAATATTCATGTACAAGTATCCTTGAAATTTTCCATTTTTTCCATCCAAGTATGTCATTTCACCACATCATCTGCTTATCAAATCAGGTAGACCAAAAATGCTGCTAATTTAAGTGGAAACTACACCAAGAACTGTGATTAAGGTAGACGCTTAACTTACTGCAGAGGAATCGCGGCATGCATAAACTTGTTTATTCAAGTCGAATAAAACTCCTTTTGTTGAACATGTTTTCCTTGGAAGAAAAAATTGCCCCTAGACAGAATTATACAAAAGACTTAGTAGAGACTGCTTCCTTTTATGTAATTCATGTTACCTCTGCTTTTAGCCTATATTCGCTCAAACCAACAAGGCAATGACATGTTGGCTATCAATATCTTCCCCATAAAAATTAACAAACATGGGATCCTCAATGTTAATACTTTCAAGCATCTCTCTCTCGACAAAAATAGAGTTGGGATGTGGGTTGCTCCACTGAACTGCTTAAGGCTTCATATCGATGTCTGATGTGCCTCGTAGCATCAAATGATTCGAATATTCAATTAATAAACAATTAATAATTTCTACATGTTCAAGCTTTATTCTACAATAAGAAACACTATACAAAATCATTTGAAAATCATAAAGTTCATCACAAGAAGAACAGGCTACCAGTTTGGGATATCTTCCTGAGACGAATGATGCTCTCAAGTAGAGTAAGAAAGATTCTGTATTTTTTATTCCAAGTAAAGTGTTTCTTAGCAGGGTAATTTTCTGTAAGTATTTTTCACATGCTCATTATCTTCAGGAGAAAATATATGCATCTTAATAGACAGAAGAAACAAAGGTTTCATTTCATTTATATTTACAACAGTACATACATTTTGAAATGGGTTTACATTTGATTATGTACAGATTTCCACAACCTTTACAATGTTCAACAAATGAAAGCATAAACACTGAAACCAACAATTAGCTATCGTTCAGTAGTAACCCCTTCTTTGAAAAAATATTAGCCACTGAAGGTGGAAGCCGAGGAGCATTACCAGAATTATGAGGATCTTGTCCTGCAGTTTGGACATCCTGAGACTGCTGACCACTCCGTTTTTTCTTTCTTCCCCTTGCTTTCGAACCGATACTACCCACAAACATTCCAAGTTTCAAAAAAGTCAAGAAACCCAAAGTAACAATCACAGGACGCACTGCCCAGTGCACAGATTCAAGATGATGATATTTTTTTACTAGGCCAACACAGTTACGGAATTGTACAAGCTCTACCTCAGCTGGATCTGCCATGCAAGGCACATTTCCAAAAAGACGGCCTGGAAAATTCACAATAAGACACCCATTTGGAAAAATCCATGAAATCCTACCAGTGTCCCAGGCATTTCTTTTGCGAGGCCACTGAAACCTTGGAAAGGCAACACCAGATTTAATCCTCACAAATTGTCCAACAGCAAAAGATTCAGACATCTGAAGTTCAGAACAGTTTCCTGTCCAAAGTGTCTCGAGCCCTAGAAAAGCCACTTCAACTTTCCCATCACGGCTTATTGAGTGTAAAATACCAACAGGAGATTGTTTTCTCCCGGATCTCGAATTCTGCAAACTTGATCTACGTAGCCGAACCCAGTCTCCAGCACCAAAGCCTAAAGAAACTCTCTCTAGGTTACTGGAATGCATCCTCAAAGGATCATGCAAGCCATGTACTCTCACAAGCACATACATATCAGTATCCATTCCAACTACTGTCCCCTCCACAACACTCATTTCCTCTGGTTTGTTCAAACTTGCAACCTTTCTTGACCGTACATAGTCCCCAACTTGAAGCTTGTCCTTTAAAACTAACCAGTTGCAGTTATGAACATCATTTCCTTTCAATTCACTCTTGTCTATAGCACAAATCCACCCACTGTCTCCAAAAGTTGCATTTGGGCTGTTCCAATTAATAAAAAGCCACAGTAAGATGTCAGATATAGAAAATAACCTGTAGAAAGCATCTAAGAAAGCTATGCCACAATGACACAAAGCAGCTGGAAGGACACATGCATTATTCAAGTAATCTAGTATTCTGATAAAAGTCAAATTATGACAAATGTACAAATTAAACATCCAGCCAGATGTTTGTAACTTTGAATGGCACACAAAGGATCAACTTAAATGCTTGTTTCATATCTGCATAAATGAATAGAGTGAGAGTAAATTAAAGAGTACCACTCTGATTAGGTATTAAATTTCAGAGTATTCAGTAACAGAAAAAAAAAATCAATAAAACAAATCTACATTTTCCATGTAGACAAAAAAAGATCAGTTTCCATGCACGCACCGTTAATTTGAAGAACTTGAGATTGAACAGAATAAGAAAAGGTAAACCACAGTTATCTGGTCTGTATACCTGACCAACTTATGGCTCCACCCAGCACACATTTGACTGGGTGCCTTTGGGATGAACTCCAAACTCAAGGTGCATTTCCCATGCATGGGGTGTGCCTAGCCTGCCCCCACCAAGAAAAAAAATTGAAAAAGTAAACAGAAAAAACTAATCCAGCATTTTAGCAGTAAAAATGAACATTATTTAAGGTTTTTTAAACATTAACAAAGTCAAATATTCACTTTTTCTTTCTGATGTAGCGAACTGTTGAGAAAAGGGGAGAATTCGCAGCAACAAGCTGTGGAGGAGTGACTTCAAACACCATAAATCATACAAACATATAAGGAGCCCTTTTGTAGAGAGGAACAACTTTGTATGATTGGGAAGATGTTTTCAGCAGGTAGACACTCTTTTTTGAAACTTTTTTTAAACAGTTGAGAGGTGATTTTTGGCTGAATGTGGAGTTTTAGGGCTTTGAATTGTTTGTGGAAGGTATAATTCTGCTGTGAAGATTGTGGGAGTGTTTTGGTGCTTTGGGCGGTAAATGAGCAGGCTACATCTGACTATACAGAAGTTTTTTTTTATTGCTTTTATGTCCAGAATGCAATGGCTTCCAAAATTCACTAGATTCACCTCACCCTTCGTACCCATTGTGGGAGTATGCCACAGCTCTTTTAAGTCAGAAAAGGAGGGAGTATACCACATTGTGAATGTGATCTTTGCTATTATGATTGATGGAGTAACGATTCCCATGCAAAGCACATTTGTTGAATGCCTCAGCATATTATGGAGATCCTGTGAAGAAACACTCAAAAATCCCCAGCTGATAAGAGAGAGAAGAATTAAGAAACCCCCTGTTAGTGATGATCCCAAGTATAATGTTGAAAATCAACTTCAAAGTTCAATGTCAACCTTGTGGTGGCTCCATATCTTCTGTTGTGAGTGATAGAACTGGAGATAATAGTACTCATAATCCGATTGGGTTTTCCACAAAATTAAACACTGTTAAAAAAAACATTGTTCCCTCTATTAGCACCCTATTTAGGTGCCACTGCTCACATTGTTAAGTGGCATCCCTCTCAATTTTGCACGTTCTCTGTAATTTCATAAGCTGGTGCAAGCTATAAATAGAGGATGTAAAGGACAAAATCCTCCTGGATAATACAGACTCCAAACCGCCTTTCAGAAAAGCAGTAGCTAACTATTAACAATCTCCTTACCCAATCCAACCCGAATTGGGGAACGAGGGGTGTGCAATCATTGAAAATAGGACTCATTCTAGGAAGGGAGCTTTATTGAACATTATCGTGTCTTATTCTTTTGTACCATATTTCCTGAGGTCTATTGATTGCACTCTTAGGCAGAAAAATGTCATGTATCCGTCTAATATTTGTGAGTTGATACCAGATGTTGGTAACTTAAATTTTTTGTAGTCATTTGCAGCTCCAGTATGTGAATCTGAAAGTTTGCTTGGCCAACAAAAGTAAAAGCCTATTAACTGGACTCCTTGCTGTGCTCGCGCTATGAACAATGCGCTTAAGGATATTTTAATATTTGATTGGGTCACTCCTTAAATTGTACATGAGTGGAAGATTCAGATGTTCCTTTTGTAATAATCAGCAAGCACAAGCAATGAATCAGACCTATGCAAAAGTAGAGCTACTAAAGTCTGCTGATAAAAAGTTTTTAATTTCTACTTGAGAGGTAGCTTGAGGTGCATGATACACTAAGTACAGTGATCAAGGAAGGGAGGCTAACTGGAAGCCCTACCATATGGTGAGATTGCCATGGAAGTCCAGAAAATAATTTTGGATGACGGACATTGGTTTGAGGTGATATTCATTGTTGAAGTTTTGCAGCTCATAATGGATATCATTCAATTAGAAGACTCGGATTCTCCTTGTTTGGTAAAAAAAATTGAGAGCATTGATTCCACGTGTGAGAAGATTAAAAGAATTGCAGATATAAGGGCCCCCATGTATTAAAAACAGATGGAGGAAAAGATACGCTATAGGTGGAATCATCTGCAAATATCTCTTCACATGGTTGCTTATGCAGTATCCTAAGTGGTCAAAATCCAAATTAATATAGTAAAATACAAGTGAATTATAAGAAATAAAATTTGTCAAAATCATTTTATTTATCCATGTCCTCATTCATCAATCGATGACTTCTGCAGATTACATACCAATGGCTGAAATACCTCCAAAGCCCATAAGATAATTTTTACCACTCTTCGCTGTTTAAAGAAAGTTCCATCTTATGATTTGGTGGTGTTTGGCATTCTATTACTTCTTCAAGAGGTGCAAAATCCAAGGAGCCTTCTCCTACCTTCTCTTCATTTAACATGATCCCAAATTCCTTCACTCTTATATTCTAAAATGAAAGGTGAAAGAGTGAATGGGCGATAAACTACAAGAAACAAACAGGTTAATTTTAGGAGTTCTTTAACATGATGAAATTAGGTGAGGACAAAGAGGCTTGCAATATATGAGTTGTACAGGGGAGCCAAATGCCCGCAATGGACTCAATCCAGGCCTTTACTTCCGGAATATGTACTTAAAACAGAATCCGTAGACCTGTGGTCCACTAGGGTGAATTTTCATGTAGAAAACAAGTGTGTTAAAGCATTTGGACAGAGTGATGCTCTCTGACTGGAATATGTTTTATTTTGATTCATGAAGTTCAACTCGTGCAAATTGTAGTTGAAGTCACTCTCTCATATGAATAGTCGATCATCTCCTCCAATGTTTGGTATTTGACCCCATTGAAATTTGTGAATTGTGGTCAGTATGTGATAGAAAGACTCTGGGAGAGACCTTCCAAGAGACTCATCTCACGAAGACCTCAAATCTCAAATGGTGCTTGCCTGCTAATATGTGCTTCCAAAGTTCCAACATTGACATCAATACAATTACACTTTATATTCATTCTAATAATGCATGTCAATCTAGTGTGATGATTATGTTATGTTTCGATATGCTAATGGAATCACCTATCTTCCCATTGTCATCAACATTTCCAAGCACCGGACCTAATGATTGAAAGTGACAATACACTTGGAACACAATTTCTCTTAAAATCTTCACACTTGAAAAGTCCAACTAAATTGTATCTATTGTTTGTTATAAAACCATAGTGTATAAGGTATATCAATTTCAGAATAGTAAATTAATGCCAGAGCATGGCATAGAAAAACAGCTTTATATAATAAGGTAGTGCACAATACAAGTGTTCAGTACAGAGAAGACCTGTCATACAATGCCCTTACCCCAACATGTAACAATCTATTTATATGACAAGATACCCAACGTTTGTCGGTTAAAACACAACCGTCAACAACCGAACATTCTAAAGAGAGTCATTACAACACTACCTAAAGGCTAAAACCAACAAAACAATCGTTAACAATACTTTTTAATGTTTAATTTTGTTACTTTTTAATCATTCTACTAAACATTATTTGAAATCACACATTATATATTAACCTAACAAAATATTTTTTATTCCATTCACAACCTCATACAGTGCATGCGAATTACACACTCCTAGCCCACAGGAAAGGTTGGAACTTGGATATTCCATGGATAAAAAATATTGCAGGTTGTGCATGCCAAAGGAAACAAAACAAATGAAATCATAGCAAGTTGAGCAGAGCCAACGTGAAATTTTGGAGGAAAATCGCAAATCAAAGCTCGTTCACCTCCACATCTTAAGTTGCTGCTGCTAAAATACATTTTAGAGGGTCATATTCAGTTTTTTTTATTATCTTTTTAGCCTTTCAAAGGGTTCTTTTTTTAAGTTTTTTTTTTCAACATTTAAATCAGACACAACTACAGATGGCCTGTATGCCATATCCAGTACAGCCCAGTTATGGGCCTGTATATGGATACAGCTGGGTACAGTATCCACGCTGTATTCAAGCCACATTGTACCTGTATCCATATCCAAAATGGAGATACACATTCCCTAGCAATGGGGGTGTTGCATGCTGCAACTGCCTAAAACCAACAATACAGTCATTAACAATATAACTAAGTCGGCTTCCAAACATTTGTTTTATTATATGCTGATAACAATGACAATACGAAGGTGACAGTCTACATTATCCCCCCCTTAAGCGGAGTCCCATCTAACACAACCTAGATACAAACATGAGGAAAATGATATTGAAGAGAGGAGAAAAAAGACACTCCTGAAGGATCTGTAGCTGTGGTAGTGGTTGCTATTGAAAATTTCAAAGACCCTTCCATAATGAGGAAAAAACAGAAATGCGTAAGAAAAGTCTTGCTTGAGAAGATTGTTTTAAAAATGATCCCCTAGTGAATTTCTTCACATAAACTCCTTAGCTGCTGGAGTTCATTAAACTCATCGGCAATTTGAAAGTCGAGTTTTTGGGAGTAATATTCAACGTCTTGGCTACCCTTCAAGCTTTTGTAATTGATCCATACAGGATTGTAGCCCCCACCACAGGACATGCAATCAAATACACTAAATCCTCTAATAGGAGCGTTCATTATTCTCAAAGCCTTTCTATAGCGGTGCGAAGTTGTCATTGCAAAGTTCTGATGAATATTTTCTTTCGTATTCCAGCCCTTTAAGTGTCCAACAAACATGTAGCTCACCCCACCTATGCTTGGTACTAGTGACAATAGCCGGATCATCATATCCAACACGATATCCACTCTTTGCTCATATGGCAAAATGGAATAGCCATACAGCTGCAGAAATGGGCATACATCTGCAGAAAGGGGCGTACAGAAACAGGACTATTGGCAGGCATACGGTCACTATTGGCAAAGGCCGTACAATATAAAATAGGGCATTCCATGTTGCATCGTACCTATGGAGGCTTAGAAGATCGACGTACAAAAGGAGATTGTAAAGTCTTGCAAATGGCTGGGAAAATATTCCAGTTTGAGCATACATGTGTGAACTTCCCAACTTGGGCGTACTATGATGTTTTTTCTCTGGACGTACATGAGAGTTTTGAGAGTCGCTCAACATACGAAGGAAGATACTCCCCTGTTTGGATGTATGGGTGTGCTGAGAACAAAGTCATACAATTCGTGCCTGTAAAACAAGGTATTACAAGCATGAGCATATGTTGGGGCAAAGCAAGCAAGGGCATACAGTCTGGCAATGTGTTGGATGGACATTTGCATATGGCCACATGACCCTTCTATACGAGGATATGGTGTGGGGGTTTTTATTCGGGGCCTAAGCAATAACCGGTGAATAGACACACTTGACGGACTAAATGTGTTGTGGTGGAAGCGTATATAAAATGATAAAGGCCGCAACATATAATCAGAGTGTTATGAGACAAGGATAAACAAGGAGAACAATAGACACGATGTTAGAACTGTAAGTTGCCAGATTATATTGTAAAAAAATTGTACTATGATCCAAGAGGTCAGATGTGCGACAAGATGTCTAATAACTAGTGTACTTCCTATTCTATCTTTCCTTTTTTCAAAGATTGAAATGATACCCTAATATACAAGTGTGGAAGACGAAGGGACAGTTGAACTGTTACAAGAATGGCAAGCGCTCACTTCACAACTATTTTGTTCTCCATTTTGTTGTTTTTTTAAAATGCAGTTGCATCTCTGCATGAAACAGTACTGACACTATCAGAACTCTGCGGCCTCAACAAAGAGAAGTTAGGACTTCACCAAATAAACATACGTGTGCTTGGGATGGACATGGCATTTATGGTGAAGACAACACATGGCACAGAGTATCGCCGTTATACCACAAGTCACTCAAAGACCAAGATCCTCCTGGATGAGTCCCGCCTTCTTGAAGAGTGATGATCATCATTCCATGCAGTTGCACAAGATGTGGAAAGTTGTTGGCAACTTGACCTGCTTTGACAATTGGGAAGAGAGGTGTCTCTTGTTGTCTAGTGTGTTTGACCCTGGCATCAATGATTTTGTCTACTTCTATGGGAGTGCTGCACAAAGGATTGATCTTTATTTACTTAAGTGTCTATGCAACATCTGAAGTGTCCAACAAAGATGGAAAATAATGGTGCAAGACATTTGCATTAAAGACGGGATGTAGACCAAGATAGAATGGTAGATTGAGCTAGATGGCATTATCGCCAACTCATTTGGTGATGGTATAGAGCCCATACCAAAGTGGAAGAGGCTTGTGATAAGCTCATGTGATTCTTTCTTTCTACAATAGAAGCCATACTCAATCATCAATCTAAAATGCATGTGGCGCTCTATGTTGATCATGGCATTACTTGTACTTAGCAGTAGCTTTTTGCAAGATAATCTACAAATGTTGAATGTGCTCAATGAACTTGGAACTTTTGTCAACTTCCTTTTGAGCTAAAGGAGTTGTTGCTATTGACGAAGGCATAGGATAAGCCAATTAACGGGTGCCAAAGATTAGAAACCTAAGCAAACATGAAAAGGGTTGTGTGTGGTAGAGTTGTGCAAAGCTCTATCATAGCTATGTTAAGTGAAGGGAAGACTTTCATCCCATGTGTGTTGTTTTCTATAATTGTACATTCTAAGAAGATGCACGGTCATCCTACTCACCACTTATATTTGTTCATTAGTCTGAGGATGGAACGCGGTAATCTTGTTGAACTTTGTGTCCATCATAGACCAAAGTGCTTTCCAAAATCACACAAGAATTTGGTGTCCCTATCAGAGATAACAGTAGCTGGTAATCCAAAGTGAATCTAGATATGTTAAAAATATAGTTGAGTTGTTTCTAGAATTGCCATCTTTGAGAATCTATCAACTACTACATAAACAAATCATTGCCATGCTTGGTGGTATGGTAACTCGAGAGAAAGTCCATGGAAACAGATTCCCACAGTCTTGTTGGAATTGGCAAAGGTGTGTACATACCTTGCTCCTTGTTAGCCGGTTTAGCTATGGCATAGTCGATATAGGATTTGATGTATTTGGCAACATCTAATCTGAATTGTGGTTAAAAGTAGTACTTTTGCAATACCACAAGGGTCTTTTCAACTCCAAAGTCTTGCAACCTTGGTAAAGTATCCAAGGTGATATAGGAGTCCATCTTCTAAGTAGAAATCTAGAATCGGCTTACCGCTATGCAAATCTTGATAGCTTTATGCAAAGTCTGAATATGATGTATACAATTTTGACCAAGTATTCATCTCATGTCCACATGCGTCAAGCACAATGAGGAGAGCTTGACCCAGAGGTCAACTCAAACAATCAACTACTGGATTAGCACTTGTCTTCTTATGCTTGATGTTCGAATGGAATTGTTAAAGATATAATGACCATTTTTTATGACATTCTTGCTGCAATTTGTTGTGTCTACAAGAACTGTAGTGACATTTTTTCTATGTGGATCACAGTCTCCTTTCCTAATATGCAATGCTTCCAATGCTTACATGCTTGAAAAATGGCATAAAGCTCTTGGTCGTATATGGATATTTCTTAACCTGGGAAATGAATTTTTCACTACGGTAAGCAACTAGATGACCATGTTGAGTGACAGCTACTCCACACATATTCAAATGCATCAATCTCTATCTCAAATGGTTGTTGAAAATCATGTAATGCAAGCACTGACATGGGAAAGAGTCTACATTTCAATTTTTTAAATCTTTATGTTGTGCAGTGTGATGTCCCTTATTACGGGTATTAGTTAAATAAGAAATTATTTCAACCACTTCAACATCCAATCATTAATTTTTTTATTTTTCTTCAAACCCTAACAAGCTGAAATAATAAAATACTGTTGCATAAACCTTGAAAATAGCTTCAAAAATTATTATTTCAAGTCTCCAAAAATAGCAGAAATTATATCCAATTATTAGCCAAATAACCAGCCAAAAACCTGATTTTTTGGTTAGGTATATAGCTGGAAAATTTATGATAAATTTCAGAACCTTGCCGTGGCTGATCCACGTCCTCCAATGGCCTTGAAATGACCCCAAAGTGGGTTGCCCACCCTCAAACCCTAGTCGCTGCCTTTGTGAAATATGCAGCCCTCAAAAACAGTCCTTCACTACCCTAGGACAGCTCCTTATGCATTTGCCCAGCTCCTCCAATGGTTTGCCCCTCCTGCAAATGACCCCTGGTGTTGAAAACACCTTTGTTGTGTCAATTTGTGCTCAATACAACTCCATGGTGAGTTGTCCTAGGTTTGAATTCAAGGGTTTCCGTCCTTGATTCAGCTCTCTTGAAGGTTTTCTGTCCTCCAAGTGCAAACCCTTGCTTTTCGTGCTTATACTCCAAAAAAAATAGTTATCAAAATTAAACCTGAATGATGCAAATGATCCTTCCTTTGCCTTATGTAGTCCTCCCAAGTGAAGCACCAAAATTGGAAAGGGAGAGAAACTTAAGGATCTTAATAGACCCTTTCTTTATGATCTTTTTCTTTTTATTTTTTTAAAATCACTTAAACCATCAAGACCCTTAAAGGTCCCCTTTTAAGTGAATTTGAAAACATAAAGTACTTTTCAAAAAAATGTTTTTACACATATTCACTTAAAACATTTCAATCCTCACTTCCCTTTATATTTGCCCATTAGCCCCCGGGAAGGGATTTAAGGGTAAGGGTCTTCCACCATGTCCCCATCAAAAGAGGGACATGACATGCATCTATCCAAAAGAAAGTTTCTTTAGTACCACCTTTAGTAAATTGATTTAGAAGCCATCTTACATAAGAAAACCTAAGTATAAATCTTATGTATAAATTTTCTAATCCCAAGAAGTTGCAAAGCTTTGTGAGATTCTTTGGTGTAGATTATTCTTGCATAACACAACTCTTGGTCAAATATACACGAGCTCCGTATGGGCCCACAATGTATCCAAGGTATTGTATCTCCTAAATGGAAAATGAACACTTCATGTTAGCACACAACTTTCGTTGCCGCAAAGTGTGAAACACTTGTTAAATATGGCACAAATGTTCATCCCATGTTTTGCTAAAAATTAGGATGTCAACAAACTAGACCACAACATATGAAGATGTGAAAGGCCAAATGATGTCATTCATCATCTGCATATATGTCGTAGGTGCATTAGTTAAGTCAACAGGCATAACCAACCACTCGAACAAGGCTTACTTGGCTTTGAAGGTTGTTTTCCAAATGTCTAAGAGTTCAACATGAATTTGATAGTACCCAAACTTGAGATCTATTTTGGTGAGGCGTCACATCGCTGGTCCAAAAGGTCCTCTATTTTGGGAAGAAGGTAGCAGTTAACATAGATCTTGTGTAATGTCCCCATTTTGAAATTAAATAATATTATTACTAAAAGAAAAATTAATTTTAAATACTTAAAATAAAGTAATAATAATAATCTAAGTTTCGCTTTAGTTGGGGCCTTTTTAAGGGTCATGGGCACTTAAGGCCTAAAGTGAAATTATAAGGAGATTCTTTCAACATTTAAAAAAAAAAAAAAGAGTTTCCCTTGTATTTTGGGTACCACACTTGGGGCATGGATATAAAAGGAATGTGAGTTGCAAGTATGTCAAGCTTGTATAAGTGATTTGAGAACGAAAACTTTCAAGTGCACCAAGGATTTTGGGGACGAAAACCTCCATCATTCTACCAGGGCAGCTCTATTCAAACGCTGTAATTGTGCCATAATTGTGCATAATTGTATGCAAGATCTATAAAGGTGTCTTTGGACACCATCAAAAAATTATTGCAAACCCTTCAGAGAGCTGAAAATTCATGATTTACAGGTCAAAGAGGTGGGTGAACTTAGTTTAAAGGGTTTTGTTGATTTTGGAAGAATCTAGGGCTGTAACTAGGGTTTTTGTAACTTCAAAACTACTTTTGAGAGACTTCTCATAGAGGGAAAATTATGATTCTAATATTGTTTGAAAGTTACTATTTTTGTGATCATTTTGAGCTAACATTTGCATTGAAATTCCCAATATTCCAGAAGATATGAATTTTTAAAGCTTCAGTTGATTAAGATAATAATAAATTGAGCGCTGGAAATAAGAGAATTATTTCAGAAAATTATTTGCATAATTTTCCTTAGTGGAGTGACTTGCTTTTGGAGGTCGTTGGCGTGGTTTGGAGCCCTTCCTAATGTGGTGAGCTTCTTGGTGAGTTAAAGACCCTTCCTTAGAGAGTTGTTCTATATTAAAACCCTCTTCTAAGGTTTGATAGTATTTTTATTAATTTATTCCAGCAAGGGCAAATTGTGTTGAGCAGTTTTGTAGGGTTGTGAGGGCCACTCAATGCCCTAGAACATTCAGGGAATTATTTATAATATTTTCCAAGTGGAGCGATCCTCCTTGAGGAATTTTGTGGACATTGCAAGGTGCTATTTGACCCTAAAACAAGGTAAATTGATCCCTATAATTTTTGCCTATTTTTATAATCAGTTCCAACTTGTTTGGACAAATTATATGAGGGTTTGAAATTGCATAATCATCAGTAAATACAACTGTTAATATTCTGAGAGTAGCGATTTGATTAGAGAGGTTTGGAAGTGGATGTGAGCATTTAAAAAGGGGCATTCAAGGCCACATCTTTTAATAGTATTTTTAGCGTATTTATTCAAGTGGGGTTTCAAGGTGTTTGGAGTAGGTATCACGTGGCTGTGACTTCATACAAAATCAGACTTCAAGGGAACCAAATAGGTGATAAACTCATCTCACAAAGAGCAACGAAAGAGGTATTTTATTACAACATTTATTGAGAATAAACTGACATTAATTTGGCATGTTTATGAGATGAAATCTGAATTGATTAGTCGCTGGAATCTAGTATTTAGCCTTGGCTCCTTGATGCTTAGGGTTTGTGTCTGAATTCAGCATTGAGGAGGATATATATTGCATCTTGATTGGCATTGGGGTTTGCTGGTTTTATTTCCGGAATTCAGATTTTATTTCAGATTTATCTTAGGGTTTGTTGGGAAACCCCATCTTGGCCTAATTGTCCCATTTGGGGACATTACATCTTGGTTAGACACACAAGCTCCATGTGCGCCCACAATGTATCCGAGGTATTGTATCTCCTAAATGGAAAATGAACGCTTCTCCATGTTAGCATACAACTTCCATTGTTGCAAAGTGTGAAGCACTTGTTGAATATGGCACAAAATGTTTGTCCCATGCTTTGTTAAATACTAGGATGTCATTCATCATCCACGTGAATGTCGCAGGTGCATTAGTTAAGTCAAAAGGCATAACCAACCACTCGAACAAGCCTTCCTTGGCTTTGAAGATTGTTTTCCAAATGTCTACAGGTTCAACATGGTTCTGATGGTACCTAGACTTAAGATCTATTTTGGTGAAGCTTCACATAATTGGTCCAAAAAGTCCTCTATCTTGGGAAGAGGGTAGTGGTTCTTCACAATGATCTTGTTAAGAACTCTGTAATCGATGCACAACCTCCATGTGCCATCCTTCTTTGGTCCGAACACAATGGGGTTGTTGCAAGGCAATGAGCTTGACTTGATGTGTACTTTATCCAAAAGTTCATGGATCTGCCACTTGATTTCTTTATTCTCTAGAAATGATCTATAATATAAAGATGAATTAGGTAGATGTGGTTTTGGAATCAAATCAAATAGTGTGCTTTACCGCACAATGCATAGGAACTTCTTTATGTGACTAATATATATCATTGTGTTCTTCCAACACAATGTTCAATTGTTGTAGGTTTGCTGAATAAACTGAGGTATGAGTTTGGGCCACAAGGATATTCTTACGTTCAAGTCTCACCATCAAGAGCACAAACTTATGAATAGAACTGACTACTACTTGCATTGTTTGGCTCTAAATCCAGGATATTGATTTTCCCCTGCCCTGATTTGGGTACCATCCATACCAAGTTCGGGTACTGTTCGGATTCAATTGTGGGTTAGTCTTGAACATACTCACATCTGTTTTGGTTCTTCTGCTAAAGAACCCGGGCCATCCTAGACATGCCAAAGGTGGACCCAAGGCAAACCCAAGACAAACCCACAGGTTTTTGTTTGTTAATTTTTATTTTATTTTTTCACAATTAGACTTAAAAGTAATGAAAAAAACACTTACAAACCCTTGAAGTTGATAAAAACTCAAAAGATAACATAAAACAACACACCTCTAGAATATTTGGCTGGAATATTTATATTTCTTATTTTTTATATAGTTTTTGTATAGACATTCTTGGAGTAAAACAAATTGAAACGAAGGCAAAACCGATTCTTAGTAACCAAACCCATACCCTAAATGAACCGGCGACTTAGCGCTAAAGAGTGAAAGCTTAGGAACTACTACTGGTATGCAATATCACTTGTCGCCAACATCTATGATAACATTTCTTGGACTTGCTTCATAAATTGCACACTAATGAAATAGAAATGGTTCCCCAAGTAAAACATCACATACCTCTAATGGTGCTACATCACATGAATACATCTTGAAATAGCTTGATTTTGTAAATTGGGTGGCAATGCTGAGTGACATTTCTCAAAGCCAAATCAAAACCATCCAATGGAGAATGGTGTGGGTGAGGCATCAAAGGAAATTTAATCTTCGAAATGCTTCAAGCAAAAACTGGTTCTTCAAACTTTGAATGTCAATGATGAATTGTACTAGTTGTCTGTTGACCCACATTTGAGAATGGACCAATCTCTTTGCTTCCTCTAAATTTGCATTGGAGGAAAGGCAATGTTTGCAGTGCCTACCATAGCACTGGGCTTAGAATCCATGATCTTCTTACCTATTTAAAGTGTCACAATGATGGTACCCTCTACTTTGAGTTGTGCAGGCAGAGCTTTCCTGGAGTGAAACGCTTCATCAAAGTGGCTAACAGAATTGTGAATTGTACACTACCTTCCAATTTTGGACTGTTTAGTCTGATTATTTGACTATGTATTCTTCTAAGGGGGTTTGAAGATCCATTTCCTTGTTTAGATTTTTACTTAATTCTAGACTTGGAATTCTTATATTGCGTCTTGTGTTGAGACTTGGAATAATCTTTCTTAGACTTCTAATTGACTTTTCCTTCACGAATTCCCAAGAAAATTTGTGGGCCTTTCCTAGAAAAGAGAACTACGGGAAATCCATGTTAGATTAGATGCATGGTCTCAAGCTTGCCCTATACTTCAAAATGAGATTTTGTTCAAATTCTTGAACATTCAATTTGGAAACCAAAGTGTGAATGGTGTCTGTATATTCTTGAACAGATTGGTAGTAACATTGGCACAAGTGTGAAAACTTGTTGTATTCATCATCATAATTCTCAATAGGATAATAGGTAGTTTTCAATGCTTCTATGAGACCATTCTAGGTATCTATAGATTCTAAGTCATCTTCATGAGATGTGCAATAGTTATCCCAACATTTCTTTACAGATAAAGAAACTCTCAAAAGAGCAAAGGTTATCTTTCTTTGTCATAGAATTGATTTACCATATAGTATGAACAGACTAAATTCATCCTATTATCTAGTGCATTTGCATCTATTTTTCCTTCAGAAATAGGGATGCCTAGATTTACTTGTACCTTGTAAAGTGTTTGACCACCGAAAATTCGATGTGCAGCAAATGCTTCAGGAGTGTGGACAAGCTTAATAATTTGAGCGAAGTGATCCATGATTCATGCTATTTCACGTGTGTGATGTTCTTCCAAATATTTCCATTGCCTCTACAAAGCATCCTCTATCATTATCTAAATTTGGTATCTCTAAAGTTGATCTATATTCCATCTAAAGACATGAAGGAAGGTATGATGAAGGGTCACAAGTTTCAAGCCCTCGTTCCTTGTATTCAATCTTCGTATGAGCGGGTGTAAAAACAGAGAAGAATTCATATGGAAAGTTCAATACCACTAGGATATGATATCAAATGTGTATGCTCAAATACCACTAATTTGAGACTTGGGCAATCCCTGATGGACAAACACACTTCACAGACTAAATGAGTTGTGGTGGAAGCATATATAAAACTATAAAGACCGCAACATATAATCAGAGTGTTATGAGGCAAGGCAAAACAAGGAGAACAATAGACACCATGCTAGAACTATAAGTTGCAACTTGCAAGATTATATTGCAATAGATTTGTACAATGATCCAAGAGGTCGGATGTGCTACAAGATGTCTAATCACTACTATACTTCCTATTCTATCTCTCCTTTTTTCAAAAAATGAAAGAGTACCCTAATATAGAAGTGTGAAAGATGAAGGGACGGTTGAACCATTACAAGAATGAAAACTCCACTTCACAATTCTTCAAATCCTCTATTTTGTCATTTCCTAGAAACGTTATTGCACCTTTGCATGGAACAATACTAACACTACCACAATTGTGTGGCATCAATGAAGAGTTAGGACTTAGCAGTATGACAAAGTGTTCGGGGTAGACCTGAAGCTGATGGTGAGGATAACACATGGCGCAGAGTACAATCATTATACCACACGTCACTCAAAGACCAATATCCTCTTGGATCAGTTTTCAACTTGAACGTACAGTCTTTCTCCTTTATAATTATCCCTTGTCTTATGTTTTATTTCATCAATATGCAAAACTTCATCAGCCATGTTTTTATCATTTTTAATAATAACCGTATTTTTCTCTTTTTTCTAGTAAGTCCCTAAAATCTTTGTCATTTGTACATAGATGCTCAGTATCAATCATGTTAATATTTTCTATCCTCAATGGATGTAGTTTTAAGTTGGACACACTCATTTTACCTTTGCACCCTGTATTGTCCAAATTCGCTCATCACATTGCCCAATTATGCATTATTCTATGGATTTTAAATGGCCATAGCCATGGTGCTTTAAAATTTTCAAGTTGTAGCTCCCACTTTTTTATATAAAAACCTAAACTTGAAATTTGTGCGCCTCAAATACTTATCATGCTCATACTTCCTCTAGCTCTTTAACACAAGTACCCTCATTTAAAAATTCATGCACTGTAAGTATTGGTCACAACAATACTTCCTCTACCTTAACTTATTCTCGACTGCGTGATGTGCCATGACTCTCTATTCATCTAAATCGGGCATATTTGCATCCACACGTACTCCAGAAATAGGTCATGCTTCAAGAGGTCATACTTCACCTTACAATATAATTTTATCCTTAGACCCCATGTTCACGCTCATTATAATTGGCTTTGTGAACTTCATGCCAACTACACCTTCAAACTTGAGGGCCAAATTATCATCAATCTTTGCATACCTGACATTGTATTTTGTGAACTCCAATGGTAAAACCGACTATGAAATTGATGGTTGGGATGGACTTGGCATCACCGACTTCTGTTTCTATACAATATAATTTTATCCTTAGACCCCATGTTCACGCTCATTATAATCGGCTTTGTGAACTTCATGCCGACCACACCTTCAAACTTGAGGGCTAAATTATCATCAATCTTTGTATCCTTGACATTGTATTTTGTGAACTCCAATGGTAAAACCGATTATGAAATTGACGGTTGGAATGGACTTGGCTTCACCGACTTCTGTTTCTATTCATCTCTTTGTAAGTCACCTTCTTTGATCTCCATAATTTCAATCCTATTATAATCTAGTTAGAACACCTCATAGTCTTCCATTTACCCATGGAACAGAGCATTGAGGGTATTTGTCTCATCTTTGGAACAAGATTGTAACCCCTGATCAATTCATTGTTCAATTCCATTGTACCTTGATTCCCATCCACCAAACATTCTTCTTCGAAGTCCAAGTCCGACGAGTTAGATGACGTTGCTTCCTCACTCACTCCCTAATTATTCAAGTTTATATATTTACGGCCTTTATATTTAGTGGAGAGCAGATTTTTTTCAAGCTATGGTCAGCTTTCACTGATATCAACCAGCCACAACCCAACAAATGCATCTTAGGCTTTCTTTTACAATGAGATGATTACAAAATTTTACAAATAAATGTTGGATTCCCATTAGTACACCCAATCCCTTAATGTCATATTGGTATGCTCCCACCATTTGGAATGTCAAAGCCCAAATAATTGACTTCCCAAGACTTTTCCAAGGGCCCTCTAAAAGAACAATCAACCCTGAACCACCATCCACAATAGTGTTTTTCAAGTTTCTCCCAAGCATGGTTTACATAACCGGCGAGTAACCGTTGGTTGCTCGTTTACTTGCCGGGAATAACCACCACTCGAAACCTCGAAAATTAAAAAACCACAATTTTTGTTAACCAAAGAGTACACATCGGTTCTTGTGTAAACTGGTTGTATGTGGAAATACCACGTAGAATGTAGAAAATCCGCGGACATGCTACAAAAATACATAATTTTGTCTTATAAATTGCAAAACACCTCTCATTTCATTCACACAAAATTTGGAGCATTCACAAGCGGACTAGAAGGAGAATTCAACAAAGCGATTTTAGGTTAGTACATTTTTTTCGAGTATGTAAAGGAATTGTAATTTAATTATAAACATGTTTGAAAAATATTTTAAATTTTAATATTCAAATTTCATGCATTCCGTTAAATTTTAGTGTTTAGTATTTAAAATTTATGCATAACTTTTTAGAATTTTTAATTAAAAATGTTGTTTTTTAACTGTTATAATTTTCGTTTATCATTATAATTTATTTATTGTTGTTTTTTAACCATTATAGTATTCAGTTTGTTCGTTAAATCAAAATGTATTTCAGTTTCTATTTAATAATTTATCCTTATAATTCATTTATCGTATTTTAATGTGTTAAAAGTTTTTATTTTTTTATTTTTTAATACTTTTTGAACATGTTTGCAAGGTATCCGTTAATACACAATGGCATCCACTAGTGTATCGGAGTTAAATTCAGTCAGTGGTAGCCAATCAACTCCCCCTAATGATTGCACTATTGCTTGGAAGTATGTCATGCAGGTCGAAAGTCTTAGATGGCTTTAGTTTGTTCGTTTTACTCAAAGATGATGTCAGGGAGCATCAATCACCTCGGATACCACTTTTTATGCATCCCTTCCTATGATGTCACGCCTTGTCCCAGTGTCATGAAAGAGGCAAAACAAGAGATGATTACAGAGCTTGCACTGCTGGACAAAAAAAAACTACAGAGGGCAAGGATGTAAGCAGCCCTAATAGCAGTCATTACTCCCACATCGATAGAAAAAAAAGGCAGCTATGACAGAAATTGTGGATTTTACCTGTGGTCCACGCAAGCACCATGACACATCTTCATCAAGTTCTAGTCAGATACACTCCTTTTTTGCATCTAGAAACACACCTAGGGCACAACCTTCGCTGCAAGGCGCAGGATGGAACAAGGAGACACATGCGGAAGTAAATAAAGCATACGCAATTTTTTAGTACTTCAACAACCTTCCCTTCAATGTGGCAAAGAGCTCGTCTTGAGAATATTTGATGACAGCATTGACAGTTGCAAAAAAATGGTACAAGGCACTCTCTCCAAGAGATTTAAATTGGTAGTTACTCCAAAATGCAGTTGAAGATGCAAAGATAATTGTAAAAGATTAGAAGAGATTGTGGCATAAGTTCGGATGCACCATTCTTTTCGATCGATGGACCAATGAAAAGAACCGCACCCTCATCAAATTTTTGGCATCTTCAAATGGTGAGCTGGTTTTTTTGAAATTCATTGATGCATCTAACAAGATAAAAAATGCAAAAACTTTGAGCTTGATGCTAGAGCAGGTTGTTTTAGAGGTAGGTATCGAAAATGTTGTCTAAGTTATTATAGACAATACAACATATATGGCGGCTAGAAGACTTCTCAGGTAGAGACATCCATCACTATCTTGGACCCCTTGCACGGCCCATTGCCTTGACCTTCTTTTGAAAGACATAGACAAACTTGATTGAATGCGACCAGTTGTAGAAGCAGCTAAATAAATAAATAAATATATATAAAATCACCTTTGGGTTCTCAATTTCATGAAAGAGCACACCAAGGAAAAAGAGTTTGTTCAAGCAGAGGTCACCAGATTTGCAATGAACTTTCTTATGTTGCAAAGTATTTGTAGTTTGTTGACCCTTTTAAAGCATATGTTTGTGTCTCAAACATGGGTGGAGCCGTCATATTCAAAGAAAGTTGAGAGAGTCAAGCTTGGGAAGACAGTTTTCAATGAGGCCTTCGAAACGAGAGCTACAAAGATCAAGGTAACTTGAAATTCCAATTTAAATTTCAAGTCGTTTCTCTTGTTTTCAATTTTTTAAACTTAAAGTATTTAATTATTTGTAACATTAACATTAATTTGTTTATAACTTTGTAGGTGTCAAAGCCTTTGGTGAGGGTTTTGCGATTAGTGGATGGGGAGCAAAACCCAATAAAATTTTATATTTATGAGGCCATGGATAAGGTCAAAGAGGCCGTCCAAAACTATTATAAGAGGTATCTTGCCAAATTTGATCTCATTTGGGAGTTGATTGATCGGAGGTGGAACAATCAACTCCACCAACCCATCCATACGAGGCACTACTTTAACCCCAGGTTTTTATACTCCGATAGCTTCGTAGATACTAGTGAAGAGGTTATGGAGGGGCTCTCAACATGCATTGAAAGTATGACACCTGACCTTGAGGTGAGGGATCTCATTATTGCAAAGTCACATAACTACAAACAGACAAGGGGAGGCTCTTTTCTTCAGCACTAACTATCCGAGAGAGAGCTACGCAGTCACTAGGTAATATAAAATGAAGTCTTTACTTGTACCTTACCAATTACATATTTACAATTATTAGTTACTTACAAAGTTTTGAATATCTTGTTTGCAGGGTCGTGGTAGGAAGATTGGGGTGAGAATACCCTACATCTTCAAAGGCTAGCCCTATGCATTTTATCTCAACCTTGTAGCGCTTCTAGATGTAAGCACAATTGGAGTTTGTTTGACGCCATTCACATGAAGAAGCACAAGTGGAGTTTGTTTGACACCATTCACACGAAGAAGTGCAAGAAGTTGAGCCAACGCCTCAATGACCTAGTTTTCATGCAATACAACTTTCGACATCGCACAAAGAAGTTGGAGAACGCATCAGAGCAGCCTATCGATCTAGATGAGATCGATCCCTATAGTGATTGGATTGCACAGGAGACCGCCATGTTTACAGAGGATGAGATTGTTGATTTCGAGAGGCAAGCTATAGAGGGTTCAGTTGTAGCAAAATGAGAGATTGGATTGGAGGACATCCTTGAAGATGAGTTAGACTATGTTGTTTGGATACGGGTACGACTCGGGTACATGGGTATGCCATTTTTCTAAAACCTTGATTTGGATACGCCGTGGGTACGTATATATATATATAAACAATGCATATTACTCATTTTTTAGTAAAACACTTGAAAATACATAGTGTTTGTTCATTCATTGATTCAAAATGTTCAAAGTAGACATTGCAAATACATTGCAGCATTTTAAGGTTTTTTAGTTTAAAAATAAAAACTAAAAAATTAAAATATAAAAAATAAATTATTAAAATAAATATTTTATTGTATATATAAATTATAAACAATAAAAAAATTATTAATAATAAAAATTAACAAATTAAAATTTAAAAATAATTTAACCAAATAAATATTAAAGTTTAATTTAAATTTTTAATATTAATATTACATAATAATATAATAATAAATAGAAACTTATAACTTATAAAATTATAAACTATAATTAATAAAAATTAAAAACAAAATTATAAAATATTTAAAATATAATTATAAAAATTAAAATTAAAAATTAAAAAAATTAAAAAAATCATAAAAATAAAAATTTTAAAACAAAATTATAAAATATAACGAAACGTAAAATTAAATTAAATTTTAAAATAACAAAATTAAAAATAAAAAACCTAAAATAAAATAAATAAAAAGCAAACAAAGTTACAAAACAAATTCTCATTGAATAATTTGTTTGCCATGACTGTTGCTGCCATCTGCGCCGTCGTTGACTTCCGTCCCCTACCTTCCACATCTGCGACACTCTTCCGTCATCACCCCTAATCGTGGTATTAGTTTTCTAGGTTTGTTTTTTAATTTTTTTTGGAGTGTTTTTTTCAATTTACTGTTGACTATACCGTCGTAAACCTCTCGGTCACGCCCAGAGACGTCCCGAAGGCACCCGTGGCCGTGCCAGAAGTTTCCGGCACGACCATGGGCGCCTCCGAGATGCCTCCGGGCGTGCCCAAGTCATCCCCGTGCTGGAGATGTCTCCGGACAGGGGGCGTCGGGAGGAGGGGCGTACCACTACAACACAGGGGTTTCCGGCACGGCCACAGGGGCCTCCGGGATGCCTCCGGATGTGCTCGGGACGTCCCCGTGCCGGAGGCGTCTCTAGACAAGAGGCGTCGGGAGGAGGGACGTACCACTGCAACACAGGAGGTAGAGGTGGAGCCACAAGGGCAGGGGCAGCGTTCTAGACAGAGTGAGGTGGGGTAGCCAAGTGGGAGGACTAGAATTTCTCAGTCTCCCTTAGTTTTTCAAAGATCAAGGAAGAGAAAATTATAAATTCTTTTAATTTGTACTTGTAGATTCTCGTATAAGACTATAAGTATCATTGTAGTCTCTTGCATTTGCATAATTATGTGATTTTGTACTTTATTTGTATTCAAATCTACTAGAAAACACTTTCTCAACGTTTCATAGACTCATTTGATCTATTTTGCTTCTGTAGTTTCTAAAAAAATATGTTTTTTTGATAAATTTGAGTATTTTTTGCCTTTGTCGGTTATTCCCAGTTATTCGACCAACTCTGTCAAATAACCACCAGTTACCCAAAATTCTCCCTTGGCGAGTACTCGCCGGTTACGGTTATGTGAACTATGCTCCCAAGCATCTCCATATGCACTATTATAGGCCTTCGAGCAAGATGCATTGTCGAGAGCATGGCATTGATTGCTTGATCCCTTGACAATGGGGGCTCGACCATGGGTTCAACCTTTTGTTTTTTATTCTCCCCATTGTCTGACGATATCTCTGACATTAGATGTGTCATCACATGCTTTATTTAAGGGCCATTGTCGCGTATGGCGTTGGTTATTGCATTCTTGAACTTGAAAATACATTGCAATAAATCCACCACCTTAACAAGTACAATAGTTTGCAAGACTTGACATGCAATTACTTTGACTCAAATCAACTGATCACCATACTTGTGTTCATATGACTCATTCTTCAACCATGTCCCTCTCAACTTCCACCTTTGTGTCGACAAGTCTTTCCTTCTCCATTTGTGAGTCAAGGTGTTTAGCTTTCTTTGCTTGTGCTCTAGTGGTTTCCATAACCTCCTCGTCCTAGACTACGTCAATCATGTTGACGTTCACTTGCTTTGGACAATTTCCATCACTATGGTTCATGGGCCCACACATTCTACCTTGAAAAAAGTGCACTACGGTTCCTTGCTTTTGTTCTTAGTGTCTCCCTTTAGCTCTCTCATCATTATACGCATGTCTCTTCTCGAGGCTTGCACTTAGCCAAGTTCATTATCATCATTGAACTCTGAAACATCATCTTCGCTCCTTATCAAGCATGAGGATGTCTTATTTTTTACTTTCAATATCCATCACTCTATTACATGCATCTTTGTAAGAAGAGGGTGGGACCACTTTCACCTTTATCTGCAACAAGGGTACAAGTCCCTCAATGAACCACCGCTTCTTTAGACCGTCAGATGGTTCCTTCTCAAGTTTCCCAACAATTCTTTGAGTCTTCTATTATAGGCTTGCACATTCTCATTTTTACCTTGTCAAATATTATAGATTCTAGCGACAATTTCATTGTCATCTTTGAGGAACTTAAATTCCTTCTTGAATGCTGCATGCAGTCTCTCCCATGTTGCTTTATCAGTTGTCAGTAGGTCTGTAAACTGATCAATAGCCACTCCTCAATGCGTGGCTATAAAACACAAAAACCAATGATGGTTGCCAATCTAGATTGGGATGCATGTCCTACAATGTCATACCAAATTTTTAAATCCATCATTGGTGAACTTTCATAGCTTCTACTTTTTTGGAGATGGAGTTGGTTGTGTACCCATGGTTGTGGGCATTGGGTGCTTCTGCCCTTCTAATACAATCCTTCCCCTTCTAATACAATCCTTCCCCTTAGGAAAATTTCTGTTGGACATTCCTCTACTCTCTTAGCACTATCGGACATGTCCCTATATTCGACTGTTCCTTCAGCGACGAACCATACACTATTTTTCTCACCGTCAGGTTCCCTTTCTATGCTACTCCCTCCAACTTGTCATTTGGGCTGCCCAAGTGTTTTTAAATCTCTGTCTTCAATTAGCAGATCTTCAATTCCATGAATATTTGACTCGTAACAGGGTTTTTCTTCTTCTGTGAAAAAGTCGTTATTGAATTGTCTCGAAATAAAGACTTCACTAGGGAGGAGGGGTCTCAAATAAATCCTCACAAGATTCTATGGACTCTTTTGTAATACTTACCAATTGTCTAGTCGAAAAGGTTTGCACTTCCTCTAAAAGGGACAATTGTTTTGCAATCTCTACCCATTCCTTACTCATGTGTGTAGGGTCCATCAGTTCTAGTTAAACCCTTTATTGGTTTTGGCTTGCTTTTATTCCATACTTCACTTGTTGGATTTTTAGAATTCGCTGCCTCTTGCAGCCTGTCTCTTTTCTTGTTGTTCCACCAATTGATTAGGCCATCTTGGTCCACTCCTTGACTGTGGTGTCTTCTTCCCCCACCTTTCTTCAAGATCAATGGCGTTAATAATTTATCGTACAAGGTCAGTTGTCTTCTACTTGATGGTACCTCTCCTTGTACCGTTGTAAAATCTTTTGTCCTCGTGCTTAATGATTATGTTCAGCACCAAGATATTATAAGATAATGTAGTGCCTCGTCACCAATTGTTATTGTTGACCAACATTTGTTTATACCCAACTTAGGCTTGACCTAACTTCACAAAGTCGACAACACCATAGAAGTTTGCTATAAAACTACACTACCAAAGGAGTTTCAATTGCAGAATATTAAATACATACCACAACACAGCATATAAGAACATAGAGAATAACAACTTTCTATTGTAAGATAGTGCACAGTACATGTGTTTGGTACAAGGATACCTATCTCACAACACTATTACCTCAGCATGTAACATTCATATTTAAATAACAAGGGACCCAAAGGTTGTTAGTTAAAACACAATTGCCAACAACTGAACATACCAAATAGAGTCATTAAACACTACCTAAAACCAACAATACAATCATTAACAATATAACATAGTTGTCTACCAATTCTTGTTTTGATAGTACATATATCTTTAATATATTTATATGAAAAACACCAAGATGACAACTTTGAGGTGCCTATCTTGGATTTGTCACACATACCACATTGATTAACGACTCCATTACCTTCTATATGAATTTCTCATTCACTGGTGACAAATGGCCTCAATCTAGCCGCACCACTGTGTCAAGCTCAAAAAAAATGCTCCAAACTCCACCACGTCCAAAATATCATGGTTTTACAACCTTCCTCTTTAAGCAAGAATAAAAGCTTCCTTATGACAATCAAATAGACGTCAAATTTAGGTTGGCCATTTTTATCGGCATCTCAAACTATTACACTCCACTGCCGCCCCTAATTGCTATTGTAGGTTTCGCCCTCTGTATTAAAACTCGTGGCTCCCCGGTGGATACCCACAGAAAACCTTTTTTTTTCCAAACAAAAAACCGCAAAACTTACCACAGACGAGTAATGGCCTCAAACCCACAATTAACTGCGAGTAACTAACCATGGTTACTCACAATTAACCGTGAGTTTGAGGGCATTATTCAGTGTTGACTTGGGTAAAGGATCAACACAATGAAAAAAACTGTCATAACAAGGTATTCCGTTGCGATTTTTCCCTTGCATCATTTGCATTCTGTCATAGGGCTTTTCGTGTTGTTTGGATGTGCATAGTAGGGTTTGGAACTTTGGTGATTGCTCATTGCGTATCAGGGTTCCCACTTCCCAGTTTGTAACCCTATGAGTAGCACGTCAACGATCGAGCATCAACAACGAACAGTAAGACACAGGCACGTCGAGCAGTGAACCCCAAACAGTGAGAGTTGAGACTGTGAGACACGAGCACAAGGCAAGCATTTCAAAGCCTCGAATGAGTGACAGGGAATGGCAGTGGCAATGTGGTTGGGGATTGGGCTCGAACAAGTAAAGGATTAATACGAGTTTATATGTTTTTCCGTCCATGTGTAGTCAGTAGGTCTTGTGGAATCAAAGACAGCTTTGCAGTTGTACTAATAAGGTGCTCAAGTATAATACTCCAGCAAGCAAATGGAGTGACTCCAATCTCCACAATCAATTGTCTACTAAAATGGACTCCAATATGATAAAACAATTATTGTACTCATAATGAGCGACTACAATCATTTCTCTACATTTATTTCATTTTTGTATGTCTTTCAGTTTATTTTATGAATTTATATATATATTTTAAAGTAGCGATAAAGTGGTCGAGTCTTGAGTACATGTCAAAAATTCTGACTGCCAAGTACAAGTTTTTATGCTATGGTTACGCCTATTGGCATAATTATACATTGATGACAATGACAATAATAACATGATGGTCTACATTTATTACATCAAAAGTTTGATGAAATTTATTCCAAAACAATGGAGAAGACTTACAAGATCCAGTGGTAGAACAATTTAATTATGCATGCAACCTCATTTCCCAAAAGTAACGGTAGGAAAATTGTTGCTATTGAGCAACAAGCATATTGGGTTGTGGCCAAATAAATCAAACATGCCAACAAACTCCAGCAAAGCCATCTAATGAAGCATTGCTGAAAAGGGTTACCAAGCTTGTGCATGTAGCCAAGGTGTCAGAAGCTCAAGTGTTGAGGTAAATAAAATTCATTCAAGGTTTCATTGCCTTAAGGTTGATGATAGGCCATTTAAGGATTAGGTTATTTCTCCAAGCATTGTCAAGTGGTGAGGGAATTTGTCAAACATTATAAAATGTTGTTGTAGGCCCAAGAAATGGTGTTTGTTGGCTATGCAATCTTGCATTGACAAGTCAAAGGATCCATCCTAAGGGCCCACTCACTATTAGCAACCTATATGCAACATTGATGGTAGTCAATTAAAAGTGTTGGGCTTTAATGATTTCCCTTGTGAATTTTAGAAAGTCACTCGGAACTTTGTGGGTTCGAATTTATTCGAGTTGACAAAGAAGCCATCAAAATCAGAAGGCGATTACAAGTTGGCATCATTTCGTTTTGCTTAACATTTCTTACAAAATACTGGCCAAAGAATTTTCTCTCCCTATGAGACACATACTTTCCCAGTCTCGTTAAGCATAAACAAAAACGATACCCTCAAATTAGATACATTCCTGACAGCAAACTTGCTTTGACAAGTCAAATGATTGGTTCTAAGGGCACCACTCACTATTTTTAGTCAACATACATGCAACATTGATGGTGGTTGATGAAAATTTGTTGGGCTTTAATGGATTCCCTTGTGAATTTTAGAAAGTCACTTAGGATTTTGTGGGATTGGATTTGCTGAAGTTTACTAAGAAGCCATTAATATCTAATATTTATGTGAACTAGTTATCACATGGAAAATCAGGTTTAAACAGGAGGCGAGGAACCCCAATTTGATTACAAGTTGGCATCTTTTCATATTGCTTAACATTTCTTATACCATACTGGCCAAAGCATTTTCTCTCCATGTGAAACACAAGCTTCCCACTCTTGTTAAGCCTAAAGCAAAAATGAGACACTCAAATTAGATACATTCCTAATAACATGATTGTTGTCAACAGAAGGTATGGAATGAAGATCTGTTACACTAGACAAGACATTTTTTATTCAAATCGACTGAAAACAGGCTTATGATGGGATAAAGTGGCCATTTATAATAACCATGTTAAAAGCTCTAGACTTGGCCCTTGTTTCATATAAGTAGTGAATATTATATTCGTCAATGCTTCAGGGTGACTCGTCATTAATGATCTTAGGTCTGAGGAGGGTGGATTGTTTAGGTCTATCCACCAAGGTTGCCCCTTAGAACCTTCTTTGGTTGTTGGAGTCACTTTTTGTAGCTTAATACTTTTAGGTTTTGATTCCTTTTAACCTACTTTGATCATTTTTGGACATTAGTATGATTTCATTCTTTCTTTCTGGCTACTGCCTCAAAATATTTTCTTTGGTGCAAAGTTTGCCCAAAGTGAAATCAGAGGAATTACCCTGCCAGGG
This sequence comes from Torreya grandis, assembly GCA_037957365.1. Classification (NCBI taxonomy): domain Eukaryota; kingdom Viridiplantae; phylum Streptophyta; class Pinopsida; order Cupressales; family Taxaceae; genus Torreya; species Torreya grandis. The sequence continues at coordinate 1,476,776 of JARHVA010000014.1, forward strand.
TTGAATCTCAAAACAGCTAGCTGTTGATCATTTTACAGAAGATTCCTTCCTTACTACAGTCGAGAAAGAAATAATAATCAACCAGACTGTGAATTGTCTTGTCATATTTGAATTTCTGAATCCTTTTTCTCAGATAATTTATTTGAAGATTGCATATAAACTAGAATGATAATGATTAAGAGCAAAATCATTCAAATAATATTTCTCATGGAATAATGATTATAGCTAAATTACGTCATTGTGTTTTTTATTTGGATTATGTAATGTTTTTTAACATTTGGAGTGTACATGTGATTGTAGGGTGATGGCATGCACCAGACCAAACAACTGAGCATGGTGGAAGGAGTCAGTTCATTGAGAAAAAGCGCAGGTAAAGTGATTAACAGTCACTTAATGCTCGCATATGCATGGTTAAATTGATTGTGTTGTTTATTGTGTTCGCATGAACTGGATGTTTGCATAGAGTTCTCTTCTGACTTATTATGTTTTTGGGTTGTCTTGTTGCCAGTGGTCAGGTGAAAAACATTGAGTTGTGGTATGTCTTATTGCAATGCTGACTCGGGATGTTAGTTGTCATCATAGCATTGTCGTTTTAACCTTGTAATAGGACCTTGAATAAGTATGTCACTTGTAAACTTCAAGGACCCATAGAATGCCATGGGGTGAATAGAAGAGTGGACTTTAGCAAAATCCTCAATAGGCCATGTTGTAATTACACGCCTTCATTAATTCTTTTGATGGTTGACATTTGAAAAACTCCCAAAATAAATGGGTACAGGGATATTATTGTCTTCTTTCTATTACAACTCAAAGAGGAAAATAACGCTGATATGGAATATGGGAGAGTGGAGGTGAATGGCTGTTAACAGAAGGACGTTGTGTACAAGTATGGCCACAACTGTTGGGGAACCGGCAGTTCCCCCAGCAACCATGAGCCACTTGTACAGTAGAGAATAAATGCTAATTGATAAGGAATGCATTGAGGGAGAAGCCTTGACCCCTTGTTGTGAATAAATACATTAATAGAGACATAGTTAGGGATCAGCACTTTGTTTTTCTTGTCATAAGAAAAGAGGAGAGAGAGCATGAGTAGGACAAGGAGCAGGTTGTATTTGAGAGCAAGGTGCTAGGACTATATGTCCCCCATACATTTGTTAGTGATTTTCTTATCGCCGGTAAGTACCAAATGTTGTTTTTCTTGTCATTAGAAAGGAGAAGATAGAGCATGAGTAGGACAAGGAGCTGGTTGTATTTGAGAGCAAGGTGCTAGGACTATTTGTTCCCCATACATTTGTTAGTGATTTTCTTATCGCAGGTAAGTACCAAATGTTATAACCATTCTGATCTATGAATGGTCTCAGACTCTGAACTCTACCACCGAATGCTCTGAGAGAAACATTTGTGGATGATATGTGATCTTGGTGTATGTTGCTTATTGTATTCTAATTCCCAGTCATTTGAAGACAGCTTCTTTCTGTGTATGACACTGGTTTTAGAAAGGAAAAGGGCTGAAAGCTTTACTAAGCATCTATTTGGCTTTGGGACTGCTTTTGTGTGTTTACCTAAAACAAGGTGGGAAAACTTAGCACGGATTGCGTCTCCACTATGGTTTCTGTTGACGTTGTGGATTGCACCCTTGAAAAGAAGGCTCAGCTTCCCTCTTCCACGCGGCACAATGGAGACTTTCCTCTTGCTGTGGGCTTGGCAAAACTGAGGAAAGAATCTTTAGATAAGGGCTAGCTCCCTTTGATACATCTTTGATTGTCCTTAACTACTACTGTTGATAATGGAGGGGGGGGTGAAAAGAGAGGAGGATATAACCAAAACAAAACCTATCTAAACGGTGATGCACCAAATGATTTTGATCTACTCAGCTATATCAACACTTCAGACCAAAAGGGCGAACAAACACTTCATCTGAACAAAAGCCCAGACTGTAGGGCGCTTTAATAGGGGGCTTAATGAAGATACAAAGAAAAAGAACTTACCACAGGCGCTGCAAAAACACACTGTCAGATAACTGCTCTTCTATCTCTATGCTCCAACTTGGGCACTTCCTATTAACCTGCAGAAATAGTCTTGGCTATACTAGATATGTTGGTGTCAACCTATGAAAGCATCAAGCTGAAATGACTGAACACAGAGTTGATACACAGACATATTCAGAAGTATAACCAGTCAGATAGAGGTAAAACGCGTTCTATTGACTCAAAGGTAAAATTTTGCAAGGCTTCGCCTTACACAAGTGAGAGATACATTTCTCAGCTGAGAGGTTACAATATATAACATTAATAAAAAGACTTTATTGGCACCTTCAAGAACAGGCGGCCCATGCTGTATTAAACCCCTGGGGAAGAGGAATCCGCTCATGCTGTTGTCATCGTTCCATAAATGGCCGAAAGAATCATGCTATAGATGTTGCAGGTCTTGAGTTTGATGTTTAAACTGTATTAAATATTCCTGCAAAAAGCATAGGTCGCCTTGTTGTTTGAAAGACAAGGCCACCTCTTTATGAAACTTATGCGGTTGTCTGCTTATCAATGCTAAATGAAAAAAAACGGGCCGTGCTACTGAATGCTTGTGCTCCCCTTGATGACCACTTGGGGACTATTTCATCCACAGCAATAACTTCCCCTGCCGACGCCTCCCGTGCCACCTGGACTATTCTATTCGTTTATGCGCTTGGATTGTCTTTTCCTAGCTCTTCGGCCCTCAGGGCTATCTTTCGTCTTTTCCTGGCTCCTCGGGCTCCTTTCTCGACGGGTCATTGAGTTTCCTTTTGGCCTTAAGCCTTTGAATTCCTTCAGGCCCGCACTCATGAGTTCTTTCGGTCACTTATCATGAGTTCTTTTGGGCGCTTGTCCAAAGGAATTGGTTCTTTGGCTTCTCTTCAACGGCCGACGCATCCCATCAAAATTGACATATGCGGCCCTGTCACTATTTGAAAACCAACGGTTATATTATCACCGTAAAATTGACGTCCGCAGGTCTGTCACCATTTGAAAACCAACGGCTATTTCGCTGCCTTGAATTTGACGTTCGCGCGCACGTCACCGGACGTTTGAACCTCCAACAGCGAGTTCACTATGTTAAAGTTGGCGTGCTTGGGCCCGTCATCATTTTGGTAATTCCTTCGACCTTTTGCAAAATGAACCCTCCCGAAAGGAAGGTGATCTTTCGGAAAAGAGGAGAGGGTCCCTTTTTGGCAGCCGAGAGCCCCCCGCAAGGGCACTTGCCCTTCGGGCTCCTTTGTCTTACCAATTCCTTCGGACAAAATGCCCGAAGGAATTCCTTCAGACATTTTGCCTAAAGGAAATCTTACCTTCATGCCTCGGCTTTTTCTTTGTAAATTCCTTCGGACAAAAGTCCGAAGGAAATCCTTCGGCCATTTGTCCGAAGGAATTTGCCTTGGTTTCTTCCTTGGATTTTCTTCAGACAAAAGTCCGAAGAAATCCTTTGTCTTTTGCCTTATCACTTTTCCAAAGGAAAATTCCCCTTCGGGCCCTCTGCCTTGCTCCCTTCCAAATGTGCTCTTGGCCCTCCACAAGGGCACCTTGGATCCAAAGTTGCCTTTCGGAGCCTGCTTGAACGGTCCCATTTGTAACCTGCCTGCCCTCCGCAAGGGTATTTGACCTTCAAAGCTTTTGTAGAAGACTTGTATTCCTTTGAAAACTGACCCATTCCTTTGCCAAAAGGCTTGTCCAAGGTAATTGCTCAAAGAGAAATAAGCCCCAGATCAAACTGAAAACCTACACGACTTAGATCACTCGACTCTTTATAAGAACAGGCCTATTACAAAGGGAAATGACACAATTGCAGTAAGGTGAATACATCAAAAACTAACTTCTCAGAACAACAGGGAAAGAAGGGAGACCAATTTTTGGCCTGTAGGACCAAAAATGGTCAACAAATTTGGCGATTCACAGGGGAAGCATGCTTGCTATGCTTAAGAAAACCATTGGCTTACAAGTCCGTTGGGCACGGAGTCGGAATACAGCTTGAAATGCTGACAATAACCTTGAGAGACTAAAGAACCAACATGAAGCTTTTAGCCCCAAACGGTAAACAAAACACACAAGAGGCTAAAAAATACGAACATGCACCAAAAGCACTTAAGGAAAACAGAGAAAAAAAACAGGAAAAATATGTACATAATGAGAGAAGGCTCAGTGACAATGCTTAAGATATATCCCATTAACCGAGATATGTAGTTCCCCACCATTCAACCTGGAGAGTTGGAATGCACTATGCTATTTGCACTGAGTGATGACATACTGACCACTCCATAGGGCATCGAACTTCATGTGTTTTCCAGGTTTAGCTCGGTCCTCATCCCATTTTAAGACGATGTCGCCTCCTGAGAAGACTTTTGATGAGAATTTCTTATCAAAATGCTTTTTTGTTGTTAACCGCTGGTCATGGAAGCCATGGCTTGGTCTCTTGCCCACTGAAGCTCCATTAATTCACAAAGTCTGACATTCATGCTATCGCTTTCTTCCAATTGCAGCTGGTGGGCAAGATCCAAGGTTGGCAATTCAAGTGAAATAGGGAGTTTAGCTTCCCTTCCATACACAAGTGTGTATGGTGAATTGCCAACTGCTCTTTTTGGAGTAACCCTGTCTACCCACAAAGTCGTTTTCAGCTTGGCGTGCCAAGTTCTCTGATTTTCCTCTATTGCCCTAATGATTCTGATTAGATTCTTATTGGTGGACTCAGCCAGCCCATTTTCTTGTGGGTAGTAATTGAAAAAAGTGCTAAAGTAGATGCCGTATCCCAACGCCCACTCGCTTGTTTTGGTTCCCAAGAAAGCCAATGCGTTATCTGAGATGATGGTAGCTACGACTCCAAACCTTGTCACTAGGCCTTCGTAAAAGTCTAAGACTGCACTTTCGTCGGCCTTCAAAGCAACAGCTTCTACCCATCTCGTGAAGTACTCTATAGCAGTCAAGACCCATTTGTGGCCAGCACTGAAAGGAGGGTTGATCATTCCTATGAAGTCTAGGCCCCATTGCATGAATGGCTGCTCTACTTGAATAGGGTGTAGAGGCATTGCATCCAGTAGTTGCTTTTCATCAAAGAGAGCACATTTCTGGCACTTTCGTACCCAAGCATGGGTGTCTCTGAATAAAGTGGGCCAAAAATAACCACCCTCATAATCCTTGCAACTGTAGGCTTAGGAGCAAAGTGACCACCAGCTGGCCCGTCATGAAACTCGGATAGTACCTTATCGACCTGACTTGAGTCTATGCATTTCAAGAGTACTCTTAAAAAATCCCTTCTAAACAACACTCCATCAATCAGGACACAAGGAAGAAATTCGAGTCTGAAATACCTCCTCTTAGTCCTATCAAGGCCCTGTGGGCACTCACCAGTGAGAAGAAAAAGTGTCATGTCTTGTGTCTAGTCCTTCATGACTGTTAGTTCCTCTGCTGCAGCTTCATCATGGAGTAGCAAAATGCCCTCTTTCTGTTGTTTAAGGTCTGTAGCAAGGTGTTCACACAGCCCCCTTCCCCTTACTAGCTTGGTGGTTTTGATATCCACGTCATATTTCATTACCTTGGTGATCCATCCTGCTCTCTTTTCATTTAGATCACGGCTAATCAAGAAATCTTTGACGCTAAGATGTGGCACTGTTGACCATTTTGGTCCTATAGGCCAAAATCGGTCTCCTTCCCCTGTTGTTCTGAGCCAATTCAAATTTGGTTTGCACAAGTCTTTTGACAAAAAGATGAACCAGTTCAAAGAATGCAAGGCTTTTACAAAGCTTCTTCGGACATTTTGTCGAAAGAAATTCACAAGGAAAGATACTGAAAATGTTCAAGACACTTTTCCTTAAGGTTGGAAAAGGTGGTTCAACGTCGGGGTTCAACAACATGATCTTTCCAAAGAGCTTTGAACTTTGAACTTTGAACTTAAACAATGTTGAACCGTTGAACCATTATTAGTTCAATCGGTTGGTTCAATCGGTCAGTTCAAGTTGTTCGATTCAAGCGGTTTGGTTCAAACAATGAATTGAATGAACGCAACTCCTTGCAAAACACAGTGTTGAACCATTGAACCGTTGAACCATTGAACTCTGAAAAAGGGTTCAAGTTCAGGTTCAGGGTCAATCGGAAGATTCAAAGAGGCATTCCAAAGCCAAGTGTCCTTGCGGAGGGCAGGGAACCCTTGCGGAGGGATCAAAGTGAACAAGGCAGGCAAGGGGCAGAGTTTTCCTTCAGAAATTCACAAGGCAAAAGATAGGCAAAAACAAAGGTTGAATTTCTTCGGCCAAAATGCCCGAAGGAATTCCTTCGGACATTTTGTCCAAAGAAATTCACAAGGCAAAGAACCAAAAAAGATTATCATTCGGGAAGAATTCCACGGCAAAATGACAAGGCGAATTCTTTCAAACAAAAGTCCGAAGGAATTCCTTCGAACATTTTGTCTGAAGGAATTTGCCCGAAGGAAAAGCCCGCTGAAAGAAACAATAGACAAAATATGAAGAGAAGATTTCCTTCGGACAAAATGTTCGAAGGAATTCCTTTGGACATTTTGTTCGAAGGATTTGAGGACCAAGAAATCCCGACCGAAGGACCCCGAAGGGCAAGTGCCCTTGCGGGGGACTCTCGGCTGCCAAAAGGGACCTTTCTCCAAGCCCCGAAGGGACACCTTCCCTTCAGGAGAGTTAAAAGACAAAGGCCCAGACAAAAGAAAAAACCCAAAGGCACAGAAAGTACGAAGGGAAAAGGCCGAAGGAAAGAAAGCCAAAGAAATTCCCAGAGGGGGTGACGGGCCCGAAGACGTCAAAGTTGAGCATGGCGAACTCGCCATTGGAGGTTCAAACGTCCAGTGACGGGCGCGTGAATGTCAAATTTAAGGCGGTGAAATAGCCGTTGATTTTAAAATGCTTAAGGACAGGCCGCAAGTGAACTCAGCGACCCGCTGAGAAGATAGCCCCGAGTGCTCACAAAGCCAAGAAAAGACAAAGCCAGGGAGAGACAAAAATAACAAGAAAAGACGGGAACAGCCCAGGTGGCAAAAGGAAAGTGTCGGCAGAGGAGTTATTCTAGCGGTTGAAACAGTCTCCGCCAAGTGGTCATCAAAGAGCGCAAACAGTGAATGACGCAGCCTATTTTTCCTCATTTTGTATTAATGAGCAGACAATCGCCTAAGTCTTAAAGAGGGGCGGCCTTGTCATTAAAACAATCAAGCAACCCATGCTTCTGCAGTAGCGTTTAATACGTTTTAAGCGCTAAAGTCAAGACTAGCGACTACACAGCATGGTTCTGTCAGGCTGTTTCTAGAAAGATGATATCAGCATCAGCGACTTCCTCTTCCCAAGGCATTCAACGTAGCATGGGTCATTTATTTTCAGAAAATGCCAAAGTCTTTTCCAAAAGGCTATATATTGTAATCTTTCATTTTGTAAAAGGGATCTCTCAGCGTGTATGGCGAAGCCTTACAGGATTTTACCTTGAATCAATACATGCCATTTTTTACCTCCATTTTGAGTTTACACTTTTGCATGTCTATGGTTTTGTCTTGTGTTAAGTCATTTTCTTTAATGCTTTCACAGAATAATTCCAGCATGTCTAGTGTATTGTGAATTCTTCTTTCGCAGGTCAGCCAGAAGTGTCTACAGCAGAGTATAAGCGCATGTGAATAGGCTGCCATAGTGTGTCTTAGAACACCTCTGATAGTTCTTCCTCCCTGTATCCCTAGAGGACCCCTAGCTCACTAATGCAGAAGAGTTTCTCGTATCAAATGAAGTGTGTATCAGCTTGTTCTTGATGTAAAGTGTATGTTAGCTAAGTAAATCAGCCATTTTTGGTGCATCACCATTTAGTTTAGGTTCTATTTCTAGAAACTCTTCTCTCTTTTCACCCCCCCATTTTTAGCAATAGGAAATCCAAGACCTTAGAGATGCATCAAAAGGAGCTAGCCCTTATCTAGAGATCCTCCCCTCAGTTTTGCCAGACCTACAGCAAGAGGGGAGTCTCCATTGTCGCCACATGGAAAACAGAAGTTCAGCGTTCTGTCAAGGGTGCAATCCACAGCGTCAATAGGCACCATGAAATGAACCTTATTGTTTGACAACATATATCTGAATTTCTTCAGGCTTCGTATGACCGCAAGCACTTGTTTTTCAACATGTGTACCTGATTTCAAAACCTTCTAGACCTTGACTAAAGAACCCAAGAGGTTGTTCAAGGTTTTCATCATTTGCTTGAGGAAACATGGCAGAGATTACCTCTTCATTTCTGAAGGTGTGAAGGTTGAAATCCTTGGAGAAGTCAGGACTGATCAAGGTGGGAGCCTGGGCAATAGCTTGCTTAATCCCTTCAAAACTATCCTTCCTTTGTGCTGTCCATGCATACTTCTCATCCTTCTTTAGCATGGAAGTTAGTGGCTTAACTATCTCGACAAAATTAGGGATAAATCGCCTAATAAAATTTATTCTGCCAAAGAAGCTTTACAGACCCTTCTTGTGCTTAGGTAAGGACAGCGCTAGGATGGCGCGGACTCTTTCTGGATCAATGGTCAAACCCTCTTTCGAAACAACATGGCCAAGAAGTTCACCTTTGTGGACAACGAACACACATTTCTTTGGGTTGAGAGAGATACCAAACTCTTTACACCTCTCAAATTTGCCTCAGGTGTTTCAGATGTTGACCTGCATCCTTAGAGAAAACTGTCACATCGTCAAGGTAGACCAATACAATATTATTTATCAGGGCCTGGAAAGCCATGTCCATGGCTCGCTAAAAGGTGGTTCTAGCATTTGACAGTCCGAATGGCATTTTCCTGTAAGCAAAAGTTCATCACTTGGTAGTGAAGGTTGTCTTGTACTGATCATAGTCTTGCACTAAAATCTGATTGTACCCTGAATACCCATCCAAGAGGGAGAAACGTTCACTTCCTGTCACCATTTGGAGGATCTGCTTCATACTTGGGAGGGGATAGTGATCTTTCAACGAGACTCTATTGAGGTCTCTAAAATCCACACATAGTCTGATCTCCCCATTCTTTTTCCTAACGGGAATGAGATTAGCCAGCCAAGAAGAGTGTTTGATAGAAAAAATAATTCTGGACTCAATCAGCTTGGTGAGTTCCTTCCGCATGAGAGGCTCAATCTTCGAATTGATAGGTCTTTGTTTTTGTTTGATGGGTTTGGCACCTTCTTCCAGCTCAATGGTGTGTTGGGCCAAGCTTGGGTCAAAACCCTTCAAGTCGCTATACTCCCAAGCAAAAACATCGACGAACTCTTGACATAGCAAAATGAAAGAATGCCTCTCATCCTTTGTACATACCTTCCCAAGTGCAAGCACACTGACCTTGAATATTTCGACTGTTTCGTAATTTTCTCTCTTGGTCGTGATGCTTGTTTTATCTTTTTTTAGTTGATCATCCTTGTTGAAGATGCTTTCGAGAGTGACCAAGCCTTTGGAAAGTTTGTTGTTCTTCAGCTAAACAATCTGGCCGCCGTACTGCTGTTGCAGCTTGGCTTGATTCCTGAAAGCAAACTCAGCGTCTTCTTGCAAGAAGAGCGTTATTTGTTGATCACTGTCAAACCCCTGCCAATTGGTGACGTTATCAGACACAAAGGGTCTAATTACCACTTTTAAATGACGCAGACTGCTATCTCGACCTATTTCCTTGGGAATGTCAAACTGAGCACCAACCATTGTTAGTCTGTCTACTTGCTTATTATGTTCTCTTGGAATGGAATTAATGTTGAAAGCAAGAAAACTCTCCGCTAAGTCCCATACCCCGTGCTTGTAAGACTTAATCAAGGAATTCTTAGTCAAATTTCAACCTCTCCCCTGATTTACGATTAACTCACTGTCTCCAAAAACTTGCAACTCTTTAATTCCTCTTTTCCTTGCCCACTCCAAACCATGAATGAGAGACTCATATTCGACAACATTGCAAGTGCAGGAGAATTGAAATCTGAAAGTTGAGAAATATCTCTCCTTTGAGGGTGAAATTAACACTACTCCACCACCAGCTCCCAATTTGTTTTTTGAGCCATCGAAAAAGAGTTGCCATAAACCTGAGCTCTCTTAGTTTGCCTTCATCAAATTTGACACGAAAGTACCTTCATGCATGCAATAAACTCCAAGACCTGCTTCTTCTATGAACTTGTATGGGTCATGTTCGAAATTGTCACTTCCCCATTCATCCAAGAGCAGGTTAGCAACCCCTTCAAGGGAAGAGGGTGGAGATCAGTCCATTTCGAATTCTTCTTCATCAATAATGGCGTAGCTGACGTTTGCCGCCTTAAGTATGGCTCTAGATGATCTCTGTGGATGGGCTTCGACTCAATCTTGACTTTAGTTCCATATTTGGTTCTAAAAACCATGTAAGACCAGTTTGTTGCTAAGTACCCACCTATCTTAAACGTGAAATCCCTGGATAAGCAGAGAGCAAAGTAGGGAGGAACATCCACCACTACCACGTCATGGGGAACGGAGAAATTTGGACAGACGTGCAGCGTTAGATTCAAACCTCTTACCACTCCTAATGTCTTAGCTGGTGATCCATCTAACTGCAGGACTCCCTTGGTCATTTTCTCATACTTGAGTCCCAGCTTATCTGCTATGCATTTGGGCATTACTGAAGTGCTTGCCCCACTGTCAATAATGCAATTGTGAACCAGAAAATCTCCAATGACTAAGGATAGATAGAAAGGAGGAACATTTTCATCCTTCTTTGCTTGGCCTGCTATGAAAGGGTGCCCATTCACAATCAAAACATTATCGGCCTTTGCCGGGACAGCTTGTTCATTCAGCCCGTGCAATTCCTTCTAGAGTATGTCCTTTTGCCCTGCAATTGCTAAAGAATCCCACAATGAGATATTCATGTGCAGCTTCTTCATCTAGTCTACCACATTGATCTGAGGGTTGCTCCCTTTTGAATTTTTTTGGGGGCACTTGCAACGTGAGGTTCAAGCCAAGGCGCTGAGGGTGCAACCAACGGCTTGTAATTTGGGAACTTCTGGTTCACTTGTGATGAAGATGGTGCAGACGTTTGAGTAGCTTCCTGTGCTTCCTCCATAGCTCTCTTTTTGGACCTAATATTGGCTGCAACATAATCACCCTGGTTAGTCGGACTACCCACATAATTAACTGCATAGAATTCACCTTCCAGGTGATTCATGAGGGTAGAATCAAACTGAGCATGCCTGTTGTCCATGCCAAGTTGTATTAATGCCTCAAAGCTTGGGAATGGGGTTGCTTGATTGTCTCATGCGTTCATATATTGATTTGACATCTCATTTGTATAAGCAACTTGTTCTTGACCATATCCCAGGGGTGGGCAATTAGGTTGTTCCTATACCAGATTATTTTGAGTGGGAACAAGAGCTTTGGACGATGAAGGAGCCCCTGGATTATAACCTTGATATGGTTTGGCTTGTGCAAACTGACCCTGTCCTTGATTATAATTTTGAAAATGGAGTCTATTTGTTTGTCCAAACTGCTGGTAGCCCTGATTCAGCGGATAGTTTTGGGCCTGTTGCCTCTTGAGAGCCACCAATTCATTGGTTACACTTTGTAACAAGCTCTTAACTTCAAGGAGGTCATTGGGCGAGGTAGCAGTTGGCTTTTCCACGCCAGGCAGAAGAGCTAAGGTGGGTGCAGCAGTCTGAACTGGGGGTGGCAATTCAGAAAAGGTCGGTATATGAGGTCTAGGGGCTTTCTTGCTTGTACCAGGCAATTTTCAGCGGCTATGACTATTTCATAGGCAACAAGTAACACTTGTCCTCCCATGGACTGTATCATGACAGCAATGTCACTGTTCAAAGCCTTTAAGTAGTAGAGGAAGGCATAGCTTGGGGTCAGCCTCACTAAAATGGGGATTCTGTCCTAGGTCTTTTGGAACCTGGTATTAAAATCCTGCATAAACTTATGGGTGGTCAATTGCTCAACAAGAGAGAGATGATCACTCTTCTCCCTGAATCTGTTTATCAAGGTGCCTAATTCATTCCATAAGCTGACTGAGTTCATGGCAAGGTCCCATACCAGTCCACAACTTTGCCCTTAAAAGACAACGCCAGTAACCTAATGGCTATGTTCTCTTCAGTGACATTATGAATGTTACTGAGGTTGGCTATATTGTTGATATGCTCAATAGCGGTAATAGGCCCCTCTCCATTAAAAGGAGGAACACTCTTAAGGGCTGTCCCTGGGATTGGGTCATAACGCAGAAGGTTTAAAGGGCTCTGACCATGAAAGGCTACAAAAGGTAAAGCCATGGCAATGACAAGGTTCAATCTGGGCCTTCTTGTGTAAGTATATTTTATGGCAGGTCTGAGAAATTGATTTGCTATATAGGGATGAGTCATTGCAAACCTTAGCCGCTTTGTTGAGTTTAAGGGAAGCTCAATGAATTCGAAAGGGACACCCTTGGCAGAAGATCTTGTGGCGACCTTAGGCATGGGACGTCACGCTGATCTCTGACCAGAGACTGATGTTATTGAAAATGGAGTCGCCAGATGTTGGGTTAGTGGTTCATTCTTGTAGTAACAGGACCAGCACCAATCCTGGAACTTCTCTGAGCATTAAAAAATGGTCCCACCGGGCGTGCCAAAAACTGTTGACGCTGTGGATTGCACCCTTGAAAAAAAGGCTCAGCTTCTCTCTTCCACACGACACAATGGATACTTTTCTCTTGTTGTGGGCTTGGCAAAACTAAGGAAAGAATCTCTAGATAAGGGCTAGCTCCCTTTGATGCATCTTTGATGGTCCTTAACTACTACTGTTGATAATGGGGGGAGGTGAAGAGAGAGGAGGATATAACCAAAACAAAACCTATCTAAACGGTGATGCACCAAATGATTTTGATCTACTCAGCTATATCAACACTTCAGACCAAAAGGGCGAACAAACACTTCATCTGAACAAAAGACCAGACTGTAGGGCGCTTTAATAGGGGGCTTAATGAAGATACAAAGAAAAAGAACTTACCACAGGCACTGCAAAAACACACTGTCAGATAACTGCTCTTCTATCTCTATGCTCCAACTTGGGCACTTCCTATTAACCTGCAAAAATGGTCTTGGCTATGCTAGATATGTTGGTGTCAACCTATGAAAGCATCAAGCTGAAATGACTGAACACAGAGTTGATACACAGACATATTCAGAAGTATAACCAGTCAGATAGAGGTAAAACGCGTTCTATTGATTCAAAGGTAAAATTTTGCAAGGCTTCGCCTAACACAAGTGAGAGATACATTTCTCAGCTGAGAGGTTACAATATATAACATTAATAGAAAGACTTTATTGGCACCTTCAAGAATAGGCGGCCCATGCTGTATTAAACACCTGGGGAAGAGGAATCTGCTCATGCTATTGTCATCGTTCCATAAATGGCCTGAAAGAACCATGTTGTAGATGTTGCAAGTCTTGAGTTTGATGTTTGAACCGTATTAAATATTCCCGCAAAAAGCATAGGTCGCCTTGTTGTTTGAAAGACAAGGCCACCTCTTTATGAAACTTATGCGGTTGTCTGCTTATCAATGCTAAACAAATAGAAACGGGCCATGCTATTGAATGCTTGCACTCCCCTTGATGACCACTTGGTGGGGACTATTTCATCCACAGCAGTAACTTCCCCTGTCGACGCCTCCCGTGCCACTTGGACTATTCTACTCGTTTCTGCGCTTGGCTTTTGTCTTTCCCTAGCTCTTTGACCCTCGGGGCTATCTTTCGTCTTTTCCTGGCTCCTCGAGCTCCTTTCTCGGCGGGTCGTTGAGTTTTCTTTTGACCTTAAACCTTTGAATTCCTTCGGGCCCATGCTCATGAGTTCTTTCGGTCACTTATCATGAGTTCTTTCGGGCAAAATGCCCGAAAGAAATCTTTCGGGGGCTTGTCCGAAGGAATTGGTTCTTTGGCTTCTCTTCAACGGCCAGTGCATCCCATCAAAATTGACGTCTACGGCCCTGTCACTATTTAAAAACCAACGGCTATTTTATCACCGTAAAATTGACGTCCACAGGCCTGTCACCGTTTGAAAACCAACGGCTATTTTGCTGCCTTGAATTTGATGTTCGTGCACACGCCACCGGACGTTTGAACCTCCAACGGCTACTTCACTATGTTAAAGTTGACGTGATCAGGCCCGTCATCACGTTGGTAATTCCTTCGACCTTTTGCAAAATGAACCATCCCGAAGGGAAGGTGATCTTTCAAAAAAGAGGAGAGGGTCCCTTTTTGGCAGCCGAGAGCTCCCCGCAAGGGCACTTGCCCTTCGGGCTCCTTTGTCTTCCCAATTCCTTCGGACAAAAGACATTTTGCCTGAAGGAAATCTTACCTTCATGCCTCAACTTTTTCTTTGTAAATTCCTTCGGACAAAAGTCCGAAGGAATTTGCCTTGGTTTCTTCATTGGATTTTCTTCAAACAAAAGTCCGAAGAAATCCTTCGTCTTTTGCCTTATCGCTTTTTCGAAGGAAAATTCCCCTTCGGGCCCTCTACCTTGCTCCCTTCCAAATGTGCTCTCGACCCTCCGCAAGGGCACCTTGGGTCCAAAGTTGCCCTTCGAAGCCTGCTTGAACAGTCCCATTTGTAACCTGCCTGCCCTCCGCAAGGGTATTTGACCTTCAGAGCTTTTGTAGAAGACTTGCATTCCTTTGAAAACTGGCCCATTCCTTTGCCAAAAGGCTTGTCCAAGGTAATTGCTCAAAGCGAAATAAGCCCCAGATCAAACTGAAAACCTACAGGACTTAGATCACTCGACTCTTTATAAGAACAGGCCTATTACAAAGGGAAATGGCACAATTGCAGTGAGGTGAATACATCAAAGACTGACTACTCAGGACAGCAGGAAAAGAAGGGAGACCGATTTTTGGCCTGTAGGGCCAAAAATGGTCAACAGTTTCCATTCTTGTGTGCCCATCTGATATGAGCACCTCTTGTAGTATTTTCCATATAAGGACTGAACTCATACTTGCAGTGTCTTTTAAGTTTTGGGGCCTATAGTGAAATATTTGACTAGATGATCTGGATCCCAAGAGATATCTGGCGGCCAACACTCTAAATTGTCAAAATCTAGATGTGTTATATATGTGCGGAAGCAATATTAAATAATGACTGAAATGATAAATAACATTCAGAGTGACAGAGGAAAGATAATAGAAGTGGAACAAAAAATTATTTATATGCGCTCTATGTGCATGGCACTCTCGAGGGAGATATATGATTGTTTATCTTCCACTAGCTACATCTATACTATGATATCTGTTAATACTATCTATATAGATATGCATATATAGTGTTACAAAGCTGCGAAGGCTAAAAAATCATGATGGAAGATGAAACGGTTTTTCTTCCACATGTTACGCTTTGCTTTCTATTGGTTAGGCTAAATGGCCTCAGAATGTAAAGGTGGGAGTTCCACCCCTTCAAGGACAAAGGCAACAACACTGTCAGCATTTAACAGTATCGTGCACTATGAGTGGACCTAAGTGGTTTGGTTTGTCGGTGTTTGAAACACTGACAAATCCAATGATGAAGACTACATAAGGTTTAAAGCGCATTTGGATAGTGCCCCATCCAATCTATCGAGATTTCTTTTGTGCCACTTGAAACATGTGTGCAATATCTTGGGGAGATCGATTAATAATCTTGGGGACATCATAGGCCACTGGAGGTGGTCTTACAGTATTGTACAACGTAGACCATAAAACATGAGCCAAAATTTCTGCAAACCATGAGAATGGGCTTGGCAGTATCATTAGAGCTATATTTGTAGAATCCACCTGATCACTAGACCCATGTGAAGAACCGTTGGTTGTTGTGTTCTTTCATGAGCTGAGAGTGCGATAGAAATCGTGTGAGGGAGTGAAACTCTTCTAGAGGTCTTAGGGTTCTGCAAACAGTTTGATAAAATGTTTAAATGTGAAGTGACCATTATATCTTTTCAATAACCTTGTCATACTTGTGAATATCATACTGCATTATCAAGGAATTGATTTCATCATTATATATTTATTATAGGTCTCCTTGCTTTAATAGTTTGCACAAAAGTCCTAGAGGTTTGACCTAGCTGCTGTCATTATAGGAGGACCGAATGCAATAATTATCTATCAAATGTCGGAGACTTGACTCTATTTGGCCCTTCAGCATATAATAAAATTTTGGAATAATGCATGATACCTAAACACAAACAAGAATTTATGTAGTTTTGCTTAACCTAAAAGATGGATTTCACTTGGGGATTAGACCCATTCCATGTCCCTGTCCAACTGCATATTTAAGCCTGTTTTTTCCCTCAACGCAAAAGGCCAGTTCATTCTATATTATCACGGGGTTATACTTGATCTTGTTGGTTATTGTTGATGAGCATGAACACGTGCTTCATCATATTGATGTTATCCATTGTTGATTGTTTTCTGGGTCAAGCATTTTGTTGTTGCATGCACTGGTCAAATGGACATGGGTTGTGGTTTCGCTCCATTAACTCCTCCATGTGAAAATTTGTTGTGGGTATTGATATTGTCATACCTAAGAGTGGCAGATAAAGCACCACCTTGTTTGGTTGTCCCCCACTGTGCAAATGGATTTGGATGAGCTCGTAAGCCTTTGATCGAAGATGAAATCTGCATTTGGAAAACATGTCTCTTGATGCTTGATCTCTCTACTAGCACAGTTCTGAAGTGGAATTTATATTCTAATGGCATTTATGTTGTATGGACTCCAGCAGATGAATGTTAGATACATAAGGAGAATCAATTACAAACCTGTTTTGAATCGTCCCAATGTAATTCTAATTTAATACTGTTGTGACTCTCCCAAATGAGAAACTTTGTCATAGTTTTAAATCTAACCATGACACAGTCAGATTTTGCAAAAAAAGAACTGCCTTGCTTTTTTTCAAGATTGTGATTGAGAGTGTAAATGAATAGAACCATGTGAGTGCAAGTAAATAAGCGCATTAGTGCTAATGCAGTACCTTAATTGGCTATACTGAACATATGGCTCTCTTTGCACAGTTTGCATAGGCTGAGTGCTGGGTTTACCTTTTCAGATGGTTTCCTTGATTTGGTATGTACGAGCAAGGAATAAAAGTTTTCCTTGATCACTATGATGGCTCTCTTATTAACTAAATGAGAAAGTATGGATGAAATTTTGAAGTTGCACTTGCATGTGGTTTATAGCAAAATGTGAGTGCTGAGTCAGGTGACTTGGGCAACATTGCAGGATAACCCAAGATGTCGGACAAGTCACCCTGGGCTAGACTTTTCCTTACAAACCTCGAATTTTATGTACTAATGGCATACTTGATCTATCATAGATCGTGAAGTCAACTTGTTTCTGTGTGACTTATGTGAGATGACTTAAAATTTGTTGTGGTGGTTCAAAATTGTGTTAAGAAATAATGATCTCGTGAGAATAGTACAATATGGAGTTGAAGTATTTGGAAGTGTTGAAACATGAGACTTAGACTCTTACGGAGGATTTTGAGTTAGTTTAAATACCTGTTGAAATAAGTTCCAACTTTTAATGTTTAAATTTTTTATATTAGAAAGTTGGTTTAAATTCCTGTAGCAAGAAATGTGACGGCTTAGTGGCCCAAAATGGCCATGGAAACAGCTGTTTCAGGCCATTTCTTTGTATTGGTTTTTTTTTGTTTTTTGTTTTTTTCAACTTTTAATGTTTAAATTTTTAATATAAAATTTATAAAAAAAATTAAATAAAAACATTCATATTAAAATATTAACAATAAACAGTTAAAAATAAAATGTTAAGGAAAACACAGTCAACGAAATTGGGAAAAAAATATGGATCACGAGCGAGTAGCAGGCGAGGGAAGGGCAACAACAAACACGTGAAAGGGGAAGAATGGTGGTAAGGAGCAGGCAAGAAAGAGCTCAGCCAAGCATGATTTTAAACATGCAGTTTTGGGATCATTGAGAGCAGGTAGGTTGCGGCTGAAATCACCTCTCCTCATAACGCAAGAGTGTTGGACTCTTTGGATGAAATCCTAGTTTTCGTGGACTGCACCAATGCAGGGAACTCTTTTCACAGTTGCAGCGAGTATTGCAAGCTTCTAATCCATTAAAAAAAATCGCTTTCCTCCCCTCTATTATCTAAACGGCGGTTTGTTTCAGAGACACAAACAAATCGCTTTCCTCCCCTCTATTGCAAGCTTCTAATCCATAACAAAAATCACTTTTCTCCCCTCTATTATCTAAACGATGGATTGTTTCAGAGACAGAAACAAATGGGGATGGAAATTTCAGAGGTGATTCGGTTGGCATGGTTGCAGTGGAAGAGCCTTGTGAATATATTCAACAGGGTTCATCAACAGATCAGATTCAAGAAGCATAAATTTTTTTGGGGGGATATCCCATTAAAATTGGTGAAAAAGCAACAAAATTGTCTCTCAGAGGATGGATTGGACCAATTCACAAAGACTATGTAGAGCTGCTCTCTTGTGGAAAGATTTTGGGGTAAGCCGCCTTTGTATTCAAAAGTGTGTAACTGTTGGATGGACAGCACCTGGAAAGGCATCAATCAGCCTCTTTTATCAGCAGTCCAGAATGGTTTTTTCCTCTTTCAATTCCAGTCAAGAGAAGATTGAAATTTTGTTTGGACTTTAGACCCTTGGTTTTGGGGGAGATCGGCGATGATTCTGCATCCATGGAAGCCTCTGTTCGACCCTTTTGCTGAGAAGTTTCACCGAATACCCCATCTAGATTCGGCTTTATCATCTCCCTTTGTTGCTAAGGAACATGGCCTCCATCAAACGAATTGGTGAGGAAGGGGGTTCTTTTGTAAAGATTGATCTGTGATTGATGGAAATCAGAGAAATTATAATAGGGTTTGCATTTTTTTAGACTCTTCACTCCTAGTTGTATACTCAGTTTAAATTTCATCCAAACACAAGTAGTGGCTGCAAAAGGTGGATTTGGAAAGGCTACCATTTAGGTGTTTTAGGTGTAATAAAATAGGGCATAAGATTGCAGTGTGCTCCCCTCATACAGCACCTGGTCAGCATTCGGTAAAATTTCAAAAATGGATCCCAAAAGCAACATCCACGGATCCAGATGTCAGTCACGTTTCAAAGCAAGCAATCAGATCAGTTTCAGATTCTCCTAGAGATTGGAAAATCAAAATCAACGGCGTCCCTAAGGAAATGCCAAATCCGCTGCATGAGGGAGCTAAGGAGCAGAACTTGGCAAAGGAGCAGAATTTGGAGTCTCAAAAACTGGCAATTTCAGCGGTTTTGGAGGGTTTGGAGGCAGACATGGATCAACAATCCAATGATTTTGATTAAGATTTAAGAACTGAAAGGAAATGCTTCTCAACAAAGTGAAAAACTAGCTTCTACAGAGATTCTCACCATTTTTCAAAAGAAATCTTTGCTAACCAAACCAAATTGTGGAGCTTCAAGGCGTAGAGAAAAAAAAATTGAAGCAAAAAGATTGCAAATGGATGCATTGAATGGTATGACGGAGGCTCTCAGTGGACTATGGAAGCCCTTTTCTTGCGGAGAGGAAGGAGGGTGCTTGCTGCTCATAGTTGAGCTAATCCCTGCTGAGAGGAGATGCTGATTTTGTTGCTGCTCCTACAAACAATTGTATAGGTTGATAGAGAGTGTGGTGTCTTTGGGAGGTTAGAACTCTTTGATTTTTCTAAGTTTTTTAGTTTTTCACGGCACAGTGATTGTACTTCAGCTGTTTTCAGCTTGTTTTTGTTCTCTTTAATTTTTAATAAAGGACAAGGGACCCATATAACCCTCATTATCAACCAAAAAATAAAAATAAAATAAAATATTAAAAGTTAAAATATGTATGAATGTATGGATTTAAAAAAATTAAATAAAAAATATATGTTGTATGGAAAATCCATTGCGCAACCTCTCTTGATCCCGATTCTTGTCACCTTTTCGTTGCCATCACATTTCTACATTACTTGTTTCTTGCAAAATAGATTTAAATAGACCCAAGGAATGGCATGTCACGCATTTAAAGCTTACTTTGGTTATTGCACCAAGTCACTAATGAGAGCACTCTGATAATATTGTTATATTTTGGGATCAAGAGGAGGTTAGAAAACCAGTCAAGAAAATGCTACTTCCTCTTATTGATAATCCCATTTATCTTAGTATGCATTGGTTGAATAAATAGCATTTTGGTAGAAGTGCTATTTGGGATAAAGCCTAGTGTTGGGTATTCCACCCCTGGGCTTAACATACAAGTTTTCACCTAGATTGAGTGATTGTGAAATCATTCTTGGATCGTAACTTGTGGCCTTGGAAGTGGATTGTCAAGATTTTTATCATTGTGAGGGTATATTGAATAGAGATGAGTGACTTGTATGAAAGGAGAAAAATGATACTGAGCTCATAAGTGAGTCTAGCAACCCATATTGGGAATCGAGCCTACAAAATAGTTGCCCTACCATGTTGGATGCAATTCCATTATCTTATTATGTTGCACGTTGAAAAGATATTTGTAGGAGGTATGAAGTTCAAGTGCAGAAGTTATGAAACACGAAACTTGGACCAAAACTTCGGTGATCTATTATTCCGAAAAAAATGTAACTTGAGAAATTTTATTGATCTATATATAAGGTAGTGGGTATAAATTCTGGAAATGTTGGTATAATGAATCCTAGCAGATGATCTTGTGTGGATGAAATAATTTCACCAGTTTTGTTTCGTTCCTTGTTATGTTCAGCTAAGTAGTTTCTTGAATACATAGAAGAGACAGTGATGGGCTTTGCCATGTTATTTTTTTTAAGTTGATATTAAAATAAAAAAATCTTACTTTTTGTTGCAACTATAAGATAATTGCTTTAATACTGGCAAGCTATTTTATGCATTTTCTAAATATTTTGCGAACTCTCTAGTGACAGGGAATGGGGTATAGATTTTTCCATTGAAGGGATTTTGTTGTTAAGGACTCCAAATTCCTCATATTTGATACTTGTGGCACCATCCTTCATGATAGGTGGAGGGTAACGGAGTTACTGATGGGCACATCCACATGGGTCAAAGCTTAGATGACCTTACGAAACATGTACCCCTTGAATAGTGTCACAAATTCAGCCAAGGTTCAATGGATTGAACCTCAGTGATGTCATACAAACTTAAGCAGGGAAGTGCAGTACGTTGAAAAAAATATGTGCCTAGGGTTGATCTGAGGCAATATCCTACATCTCTTTATAGTATTTATGCATCTATAGGGTCCAACTTAGTCCCAAGCACTCCTTGTATGGTTGGAACAGCTCGAGTTGGTTGGATTCAATCCCGAATCATTTTTAAAACTTTGGGTATTCTCTTTGCATTACAAGCACTGCCATCAATGCTACAATAATAGGTTTTATAGAGAGTTGAGAATAAAGTGAACTTTTGGGTTATGAAGCTCATGTACATACCTGTCAAGTTTGATATATGCAAGAAAGTACTGGACACCACTCATGTTAGGTTTCGTTGACTACTACAAATAGAAATTTTATCAAAGTCTTGAAATCTTTTCTTTGGCCTTTTGTTGATGGTAATAAGGTTTTTTGTAAGGTTTATTGAGAGCTTTGCTTCAATCCCAAGCAAAAGCAAATAATGCCATATGAGACTTGGCTTCTAAGATACTTTAATTACCACTTACCTATTCAATCAAAATCAAAGGCTCGTCTATGACTCAATGCAATCTGGATCACCAAGAGGCAATTAAATTTTATTTGAGGTGGGTCAAGGACCAGCACTAATGTAATGTCCCCTTTTTCGAAATTAGAATAATATTATTATTAAAATAAGTATTTTTCAATACTTAAAATAAAATAATACCGTCTTAGTTGCCAAAAAGTAACATGTCAGCAACTTCTTTCTAAATTGATTTGTAATAAAGGGGACTCCTCTAATTTGATATAAGTTGGCCCTTAATTTAAAAAGTAATGGAATTGATTTTTGGAAAAAAGATATAAAAGAAGGAAAGGAGGGTTCATTTTGGTTACCAGGTTTTAAATAAAATTTGAGTTTGAACATGCTTGCTTAACTTTCTACCTTGAAAGACGAAACCCTTCTCTTGTAATCCGAATTTGGGGGCGAAAACACTCATCTTCAGCTGGGTGGCCTCATTTCAGAGGTCATAGTGGGCAGATTTGACAAATTTGTGATCTCTAGGGTTTCATCAACTAGAATGCAGCAATTTGCAGCACTTGAGAAAGGGGCGAAGTTGTTTGAAGACCCTTTTTGGAGGGTGGCAATCCATGTATAGGTGATTTTGGACCAGCGACCTATTTGGGGAGCTATTTCTAGTGGGGCGACTCACTTGGGAGCCCATCGCTGCTATTTTTGGGGCAGCCATTCTCATATTTTAATATATTTTCAATATAACATACAACTGGTATTTATTCACAAATTTTTAGGCCTATTTTTGCATGATAAAATCAGATTTGAAGAGATTTTGGTGGCTGTAATTATTCTGCAATTTCTTGCAATTATTTAATGGTAAAATATTGCAAATTTGTGCCCTAGTTTCATATTTGCAGAATTCTGAATTTTCTTGTTAGGGTTTGATATAAAAATCAAAAAAAGTTATTGTTAGTGTTAGAGTTTGTGGTTAATTTTTGGATTTGCATAATATGCCCTAAAGAGGATATTACAGTGGTATCGGAACCACGATTTTGGCAACCTGTGGAAGAATTAAAAAATAAAAAATTGCATATCCATACGGATTCGTACAGCAATCGAACCCTATCAAATAGGGCAAATTCCAATCCGTACAATTCCATATCAGTGGTTGTATCTTTTACAGCTAGGGTTTCAGTCAAAGTTTCAAGTTTTTTTTGTGTTTTCAGGTTTGAGTTGGCTTCATGCCAAACAGAGACAAAAAGATGAAGACAACACTAGAAGCCATGGAAGAGATGTTGCAAGCTATGCAAGAATCTCAGAGGGAACTAAGGGCAATGGGTCTCAAGGCATGGATGAAGTTTGTAGGGTTACGCCCTAGACTTTTAGATTCTCCCTTAGAAGAAGGAAAAGGATTAGCAGAAGTGATGAATACTTCATCACCACAAAAAATCAAGCTGCTCATAAAGGAATCCACCATGCAAATTGAAAACAAAGAGCCCTCCAAAGGGAAAGATATGTATTTGAATGTACAAAATGTTTGGGTAGAAGAGACGAAAATGGAAAAATCAAGGTCTATATTCCAGAGCCCAAGGAAGAAGGGATGTTAGAATTGCAAGATTGGGGAAAGAATTTTGTGGTTAAAGCCCAATTGTTGGATGATACTATTGATGTTCAGTTTGTTGAAATTCCTAGAACAACAATCAATAAGAAGCTAGTTGATGGTGTTCATGACCTTGACAAAAACCAAGAGAATGCTCCATGCATGTGTCAACAAAATATGGATGGAACCAAGGCGGACAGGGCTTCACTTGTTAAATACGAAGACCTCGAAGTGGAGGAGCATGCACCATCCTTCAAACTTCCTAAGCATGAGATATTGACTAATTTTTAGAACAGCATTGGAGAAGAGTTGAATAACATGCCTGAGTCATGATGAAGCGATTGAAGGAGTGGTACATGGAGCTCTTGATTTCATTGGCATGTTTATTCCATGTTCAAGTTTAAATAAAGGAGCAACCCATAAGAGTGTTGATAAAGAGACTCTTATAAGTCAAAGAGTGCATAGTGTGCACATGTCCAAAGAAAGTACAATGATCATGGCCCATGACAAGCATGAGTGCAAGCAGCTGAGTTTAATTTCAACCCAAGCAAATGATGAAGAGTATGTTGTTGCAGCAAGGATGGAAGAGGTTGTTGAACTTTCTCCACACTGACGAATCCCTGAGGTTGATTTGGAATCTTGGTATTTGCGGAAGGGCACAAGGAGTGAAGAATGGAGCTTGCATTTATTTGAGGGCAAGCAAATCTGGGAATGACGGATTGTAATGTCCCATTTTTCGATGTTAAAATAATATTATTATTAAAATAAAAAATATTTTTAAATACTTAAAAGTAAAATAATACCGTCTTAGTTGCCAAAAAGTAACAAGTCGGCAACTTCTTTCTAAATTGATTTGTAATAAAGAAGGGGACTCCTCTAATTTGATATAAGTAGGCCCTTAATTTAAAAATTATGGAATTGATTTTTGGAGAGAGGATATTAAAGAAGGAAAGGAGGTTCATTTAGGAACCCTGGTTTTTAAAAAAAAAATTTGAGTTTGAGCATGCTTGCTTAAGTTTCTACCTTGGAAGACGAAACCCTTCTCTGGTAATCCGAATTTGGGGACGAAAACCCTCGTCTTCAGCTGGGTGGCCTCATTTTAGAGGTCATAGTGGGCAGATTTGTGATCTCTAGGATTTCATCAACTGGAGCGCAGCAGTTTGCAGCACTTGAGGAAGGAGCGAAGCTGTTTGAAAACCCTTTTTTAAGGGTGGCAATCCATGTGCAGGTGATTTTGGACCAGCGACCTATTTGGGGAGTTATTTCTAGTGGGGCGACTCACTTGGGAGCCCATCGTTGCTGTTATTGGGGCAGCCATTCTCATATTTTAATATATTTTCAATAGAACATACAGCTGGTATTTTTGCATGATAAAACCAAACTTTGAAGAGGTTTTGGTGGCTGTAATTATTCTGGAATTGTTAACAATTATTTGATGGTAAAATATTGCAAATTTGTGCCCTAGTTTCATATTTGCAGAATTCTGAATTTCCTTGTTAGGGTTTGATATAAAAATCAGAAAATTCTATTGTTAGTGTTAAGAGTTTGTGGTTAATTTCCAGATTTGCATAATATGCCCTAAAGGGGATATTACAACTGTGCTCGTCTCTCGTTAATGGGCATTCACTTTGCTGATCTACAAATAAGAGAACCCAAGTAGAGAATCAGTTGTTTTCAGCCCTGCACTTTTACAAGGGAAATAAGATAGTGCAGGATCTTTTTCATATCTGCTCAGAGATTAGATCCCATGGAATCAGATACAAGAGAAATCTAAGTTTAGAAACCGTGATAAAATCATTATTGAAATAGTTCAATGTCTGACTCTGGATCCTTTGGTTTCCAAGCTCGACATCAATGCTCTCTTGTGCTGGTGGCAAGACTGGAGACGAAACTATGATGAACCCTTCACACGTTGCATGTTTTATTTTCCTGGCCACAGGGAAGAAATAATAATCTTCCAAATCAAATTACATGCAAATAATAGTTGCTCAGATGGTCTCAAAAGGTGGCATTCCCTTGCTGAAATCATTAGCAATAGCAATCAGCTTTTAAAATGAAGCAGGACAATGTAAACATGTAGAAAAAATTGATACATTCATGTAATTTTATAAGAACCACTTACCTTTTTAATGCAAAGAGTATGTCTGCAAATGATGGTCGATTTCGAAAATCATATTCAAAGCAACCTTTGAGAACACTTTCAATAGCACAAGGCAATCCACTGGGAACTTTTGGCTTTTCACGCCTAATAACTACTGCAGCATAAATTTCCTCTTCTGATTTCCCATACCAAGGCCTGACTCCTGTAAACATCTCTACAATGCTACAGCCAAAACCCCAGCAATCTGTTTCACATGAAACTGGACCTCTTACATCTGCCCCCCATTGTTCAGGTGCCATATAATTTGGGGTACCTAATCTTAGTTTTAAATCAGAGCTTGACAATGGAATTCCCAGAAGCAGCATTGGAATACCAAAGTCTCCTACAGCTGCTCGATCATGTTCATCAAGAAGCAAGTTGAAAGGTTTAAGATTAAGAACTAGGATCCCTTCAGAATGAAGCTCCAACACACCTTGTGCCACATCTGTGCCATACCTGGAAAGAAAGGAGAGAGAAATTCATAACCAGACACCTTCCATCCTGCTTACATTTATAAGTAATAAGATGCAGAGAACAACTTTTTTAAAAACCATGTATTGCACACAAAACATTCTTTTCATATGATTCATCATCGTTGTTTGTACATCTAGAAGAAACGATAAAGAATACTGCATTACTATTGTTATTTTCTCTTCATGAAATCCAAATGACAGAAAGTAAATGAAAAAAAAAAACATTACTCTTGCGAAGGCCCTTTTAAAAAATGATTTCTAAGACGCTGAACATTTTGAGAAATGGATGCATGTGGGTGCATCCAGGTGTGGAAAACATATCAAGCACAGTTACGAACATGCTCCTCTTTATTTTGATAATATAGTACAGTCATGAAAACCATTCCAAAGAGGTCCACAGATCAAAAGGGACCACTGTTCCATATCTTTCTTTTGAACACTCCAGGATGTGAGAATTACTTAATTAGTATAATTATAGCATTGAGTCAGATTATATCTCATACCTAAATACAAGAAAGCAAACTCTGAAAGAAATAGACTGCTCCTTTTTATTGAAAAACTACATGCACTTGAATCATTTCATATATGCAACTCTCTCCGTATGTGGATAAGAAAAATGCATGTACATGCCCCGTCTTGTAATAAAATTTCAGATTTCTCCATTCAGAAAAAGCCAAAATTTCAAAAAAAATAAAATCTCTATCTATGATAGCACCTTATAATATCCGACAAGGGAAGTCGATCTCCTCTGAGTTGAGCCATTTTGTCTCCCACGGAGCCTTCATAAAACTTCATAGCTATGCATATCTACACACATTTCAAAAGGATTCCTGGTCAAAGTGGCATCTAACATATCACTTCATCAGTATATGCACAACCTTCAACAAATAAAATCTATAAATATAACTACTCAATCAAACCAAAACACAATAGAATTTTAAATAATCGACCAACAATGCAATCTCAAATATGATCGTGAAATGTTTACCCTCTCATTTTTAATAGATAGACCATATGGCCAACACACATGTTGTGCTCCATGGCACTTGTAGAATGTGTTCTCAAATTTTGCCATGAAAGTCTCAACTTGTTCTTCACTTAACTTTAACATTTTAACAGCCACTTCATGTGGTTCATCATAATCCTCTGTATACTGAAGAGTCGCAATCCATACATCACCAAAAGGACCCCTGCCAATTCTATGAGTGAGTGTTAAGGCTCCAGGATCAATCCATGGATCAGATTGGGGGAGTGGTGCTACAACAGTCTTGAGATTTTCAGCATCTCCATCAAACAACTCATATTCAAAAGCAGGTTTGGATGGAAATGAATTATCAGCACGGCTGCCCATATTTTATACCCCTATATGGATTCAAACCTGTTTGAAGAAAAAACAGAACAATGATTGGTGTCAACCATGGAAGGCCTTCCAAACAACCTTGACATAAACTCTTGAATAATGAATGAATAACTCTTCACTTGGTGAGAGAGACACAGAGACATAAATTTTCCAAAGTATAAAATAATCAAATGCTACGGTGCATAGAATGCTACGTATTAATTAGCTGGAGATATAAATAATTAAGATGGCAAAAGATTACATTGACTCAAATTTACTTGCAGTAAGTTATATGCTTTAAATGGGGGATAAAGTGTCTCAAGTCAGATCATGGACACCTCTCGGTCAGTAAGGTAGATCTGTGTGTTTCAAGAAAAGACCAGACTTTCCAAACAATGTAAGCAATGTGACACAAATTCACCTAAATCTGGACAATATAGAGAGATAAAACAGTATTTATAACAGATAACCATCTACATGTACAAATCTCATCACGGCTCATGATGATATCTAGGGTGATCCCCAAATCCTCCCATGATAAATATGTCAAAGAGATCAATTTGCAATCTTCATCACACTATCGATATTTTCATATCAGACATGCAAATGTATGCAAGGTTAGCATCAATATACAAACAGAAACAGGCTTTCATATTTTCCATATTAGCCAACTAAGAATTCAGAGTGAGTAAAGCAGCCATGACATGGTTTCAAAAAAAAATTAGCCAAAATTGAGAATTCACATAATTCAGCGTAAAGCTGCAGTGCTTGGCATGCTTATATAATTTTATTTTACTTTCAAATTGAATTGTTTGCAGTGCAACATTTTAAGTGAGTTGTCTACAAAAACCTGCATCACTATATTTATGTCTAACATTTCAGGTCCTACCGGACCCATCATCAGGGAATAGCTTTACCCAAAATATCAGACTTAAACAAACATATTTCATTGTACAAATCCGATGAAAATACAGTAAAAATCACAATTATCTTCATTTCTAGCAAAGTGGACGGCAATTTAATTTAGTTGAAAAGCAGAAAACAAGGTGCCTGAAAATCTTACTTTACAAAATATAAATATTAAATTTTTGGCAAAGTTATTACCTACTAACTGATGTAACTCACCAGATATTGCTTCAAACCAGTAAAAATCAATGAAAATTTGACAAATGTACCAAGATATAATTATCCAGCAATGTGATCAAAGTAATA
This sequence comes from Torreya grandis, assembly GCA_037957365.1. Lineage (NCBI taxonomy): Eukaryota > Viridiplantae > Streptophyta > Pinopsida > Cupressales > Taxaceae > Torreya > Torreya grandis. The sequence continues at coordinate 1,505,101 of JARHVA010000014.1, forward strand.
CCTGCAAAAGCGAAGTAGCCAAAGGTAAAACTTCACATAATTCAGAGTAAAGCTGCAGTACAAAGCTGTAAATTCATTGAAGTAAAATAATTTGCAGATAACTTAATTTAAAAGACACTGCAGTACAAAGTGTACTGGTGTAAATTAATCCTAGTAGAGCAATTATGGTAATATATCCAGTTGCTAACATTTTTAATGAAAATGCTTAAGAAATAAGACATTGGAAAATTGCAAATATTCAGTGATGCAAATTGACAGGTTCTAACAACCTACTCTTCATAAGGTACCTAGTATCTGTTGATAATTTTGCCCCCCACAGGGCAAATTGTCACCCCTACACTTCGGAACTTTGCTATGGTGCCAAGTTTGTCTTGTGAATCAGTTTTGGGGTCCTTAAATGAGCATTTACAGCCACCCAAGTGGCCATCTACAGCCAGGTGAATTTTAGTCATGCAGAGGTTTCCAAGGAGCTTTCTTGATTACAGCCAAGTGTGCAAATACAGCCAAGACATACAAGCTGTAAGTTTATTTATTTTGTCTTCCCAAGGAATTTTTTCAGGCTATAAGAGGTGGACTATTTCTTTGGACATTTTGTCCGAGAGAAAGAACTCTCAAAGGACTGTGTAAAAGTCCGAAAAAATGACTGACAATTGTTCAAAGTTTATTTTCTTCGGACTTTTTGTCCGAAAGAAAAAGAGAAAAGCACAGTTGAGAAGACCCGAAGGGCACCTACCCTTCGAAAAAGTCCAAGTCAAAAGTCCTGAAGGGTATGTACCCTTCGGGTTGGTTCACTTTATGGTTTTCAAGTCAAGACAAAAGTTCCGAAGGACAGTTTCAAAAAAGCCCAGGTGCCCTACAATTCTTTCGAATGGCACTTTTGGAAGAACCTTGCCCTTGCGGAAGGTACCCAGGTGACTAACAAGACCAAATCAAAAAGCCCGAAGGACAATTTTGGGAAGCAGAAGCCCTTGCGGAGGGCACCTTCATAAAAGCAAAGGACACTTCAAACGAAAAAGAATTTCCTTCAGACTTTTTGTCCAAAAGAATTCAAGGAAAAGGTCCGACGAAGGATATACCCGGGAAAAGAGCCCGATAGAAATAAAAAACAAAGGCAAAGAAGGAAATAAGAAAATTTAAGGAAATCCTTCGGAATAATTGTCAAATAGGAAATCCGCGGGAATATGAAGTCAACAAAAGTCTGAAGAAAACCAAAGGGCTAGACATAAGAACCTAAAGAATAAATTCGGGAAAATTGGCAAGGAAACGAATTCCTTCGGACTTTTTGTCCGAAGGAATTCGGGAGGACAAAAAGCCCGATAGAAAAGACAAGGCCGTAAGCTAAGGCCAAAAAAGAGAAAAGGAAATGCCAAGCCCAGGAAAGAGAAGAGATAGAGAGTCCTTCAGACAATTTGTCCGAAGGACGAAAACTAAAATAAAGCCTGAATCCCGAATTAAAGCAGAACACAGGAAAAGCCAGAGAAAACACAAACAAGATTGAGCCAGAACTGAACAAGTAAGACAAACGCAGAAATAGAGGCATGAGCAAAGACTGAAGCAAAACTAAACATGGACATAAACATGAACAGCGAATAAAACAAACGCAGAATAAAGACAAAGGTAGGATGAACAAAGATCATGCATAGACTAATGTGAGTGACTCGAACAAAGTGAACGCATTTAAGAAAACACGCATGCTTCAGTTCTAAAAATAGAGTTGTCTTGCATGATGAACGGGCAAAGCGTTGAACGTTTCAAACAACCAGAAATTCCATGCACACACTCTCATTTGTCTCCAAGCTCAAAACGTTTCGGCAGTTCAAACGTAATTCTTAATTTGGCATTTGCATTGATTTCATGCAAAGGGGAGACTTTCAAACATTCCAACAGTTTGAGTGAATTTGACTACTCATGTTTTGGAGTTGACTAGTTTTCAAGTCAAGACATCTATTCGTAGATTTCATGCATCCAAAGCTTGTCTTCTTTTTCAACACCAAGGATTCTTCATGCAAGATAACCAAGTATAAGCCAAGGAAAGACAAATTTGGAAGACTCATGCAATGCAATTTGGACTTGGGCTAATAAAGAGTTAACTCCATCTCCTATTTCCAACGTCAATCTCTTGGCTTTTTGTAATTTTCTATATTAATGGCTTTTCAGCCTTGTAAAATCATCCTTCTCTTGGTGAGACCAGACTCTGTCATTGGTGAGTTGTGTAACCTCTTTAATCAATAGGACTGTACTTTCAGATTTCAAGTGCTGACATATTGTACATTCATTCAACAATTTGCATGTGGTAGATTTCTCTCCCTTCCCAAATTCTGATTTGTACCTAGTTGCTAGCTTATCGTGTTATGCAGGTCATGTTCAGTGTTTTATATGTCTTTTGTTGAAGCTGTAAATGGATGTTAGGTGGTTGCAAAGTGTCTTGTATCAGACCTCTCTCCATCGTTTTCCCTCACGTTTTTGTCATTGGATCGAACCTTCTCATGAAATACTTATGCATAGTGATCAATTGAAATTGAAATTGAAATCAAATGTCTTTCTTTTCCCTTGTTTGATTCAGTGTTCAAGGTTCTAAGTAGAGTAGATCAACATTTTGGTGTATCACCGTCATTAGGTAGGATTTCCCCTTCAAGTTTCTTTCTCCCTTTTCCATGGTAGTCCGCAACGCAGAGTAGAAATCCTCATTGATACATCTTATAGAAATCAGCCTTCTCTGGAGGTTCTTCTCACCATTGATGCACCCACCATCGTGAGAATATTCCATTGTTTCAACTGGAGAGAGGATTAGCCATTTCGGCACGTTTTCGATTCAGGGTGCAACTCCAGGTTGACAACAATACCAATAGCACAAACAATTCATCAAGACATTTTCAAGATCGTTGCAGGTGCAGCTCATAAAACTTGAACAAATTGCACAAAGGCAACACATGCAAATTAGAAAATTGTTGAACGCTTCCACTTCTTGTTGGCATCTGCTTGTGTGGTCTGATAAAGTGTCTTGCATACAAACCTTGGCCCCTATTTGGAGATTAACTAATCTGTGGAGGATCAACACTACTCAAATATCAGTCATAAGGCTTGAAAACATTCCAAGTGTACAAGTTGTGCCAAATTCAGGAGGGAGGTGGACCTTTGCCATTTCCCATGTGCTTAGACTTGTGCCAAAATCCAAATCACTTATTGGAAATGCCAAAGTTAACAGTGAGATGAAATGCCAAATCATAAGCCAACATCTTGCACCAAAGAGAAGGTCGACAGCAAACCTTGGAACTGCGCCAAAAGTAAGAGTCAAAATTTGTACAAAATCTACGTCAAACTTTGATTTTAAACTTGTAATTAACTGAAGGAGTTTGCTCTTGGAAGGCACCACCTACTAACCTTTGCATCATATACTAGAATCACACGAAGGGCTAAAAGGGCTACTTTGACAAAAAAATCCTAGGAATGGAAAGGAGGAAGAAACTACCATGCCGAGACCTTTGTAGATCTGTCTTGTCAACAACACACCCAAAATCCATAGCTTTGGGGCCACCGCTTTTTAATCCTAAAATGGAACATTTTAATGACATTTGTGGGCATATCACTTCAGTGGATCAATGTTTATAAGCTTCTTGTTTCAGTGATTAAGAGATTTAATTTAAAATGCTTGCCTTTTGTGAATGCTGGTGTCAAATGATGGCCTTAATCAATTTCCCAGCTTATTTCTTTACTCATGTTTTGGGATTTCTTCCCTTGAATTTTGAGTGTCATTTTATCTCTTTTATTTTCATATTTGGAGTTTTTTCTATCCTCTGTGATTTAAAGCATTCCTCCTTTTGGTTTTCTCCACCAATCAAAGTTGGCCAGGTGGAGAGTGATCATTCATTCCATAGTTTAAAAACTCGTGCTCGGCAATTAGTCAGCAGCCCAAAATTTCAACTTGTATTCGGGACTCGGCAATTACTCAATAAATTTATCGATACTTTAAAAAATACATAAATTCATAAAATAAACTGAAACAAATAAAAAATGAAATGAATGTAGATAACACATAACTTAGAGTGATGAGTATGTTTTATATTAGTTTTTGAGCAAATAACTCCAATTCATTTGCTCTTACAATTCGAGCCCTATACCAGCAACACCAAGATGGCAGCAAGCATTTCATGCTCAAAGGAAATCATTGCAGAAAACGTCATTTCATTCACAAATGCTGTTAAATTTATGTGTGATGTTGCCATCTTATTGCTTCATAGAACCTCTGTATCAAAACACGTAGTTTATAAAAGCAATGATCAAACATTGATGAATCCTGTATCAAAACATGTACCAATGATTCAGAACAATTTATAACAGCAGTCAGAGCCGAAAATCATGATGTAAAAAATTGCAAATGACATTTTTTTCACCACTTTTCATTATGTTTGCCCGATTACTGGGTAAGGGCCGAGTCGAGCCCTGATAACCGCAGTTAGTTACTCGCTGATATCTGCATTTATCAGGGATTTACCCGGCCCGCGGTAAGTAGGGCAAAAATCCATTTGCTCAATTTTTTCTGAATACTCGAGGTTACCAGCATTTTGATACAGAGATTCATTCTATCCTTGGGAATTTCTGGATTTCAATGTTAACTCAGTTTTGGCTTCACTCTCTCAAAGTTGACAAGATCATACCATGTGGTGCAACCCCATTCTATTTTATCTAGAGTTTTCTTGCATTTTCCAGGCATTCTTTTGTCTTCATTTCACTCAGAGCAACCAACAGCGAGCCATTTGGCCGCCTTTCACTGAGTTTCTCCAAATCATTCCGATGTTTTTGATAGTTCAATTTGTTTTGCTTAAAGCTCAGAGTGAACAAGATTAGGATAGACTAGGACACTTGTCCTTACCCTATTCCACCCTAACCCAAGCTCATTTAATTATTGTGAAGGCCTTCTTCAATGTTAATTTATCTTTTAACTCTCAGGGATAATGAGAGTGCACCACTGGGCACAATCTTATTTTTGCAATTCCCTGAACAGTTTTATCTTTGTTATTTCTTGTTTATTCATGTTAACAAGAATATGCCACGTAGCATCATCTCATTCTTCCCCAAACTGAGTATGTTTCAAGTCAAAGCTTTGGTTTGTAGTTATCACCTATTGACACCTTGAGTGAATGAGATGCCAATATTTACACCATATCATTATCTTTCAACCCCGTGCATTGTTGGAGTGTTTACAGGCATTCCATGCTTGAGTTCACCAAGAGGGAATGAGATTGTGACGTGTCACTATCTCGTTCACTCTCACTGTTACACTTTCACTGAGAGCCCTGCTGATTGCTCTCAATTGTAAACCTCAGAGTTAGCGAAATTGTGACATCTGTCACAATCTCATTCTATTGCCACCCAAAAATTCGTCTATCAAGCTTAAGTCTCCAGTGTGTCTCCTTTTCTCAAAGTGAACGAGATTTCCACATTTGGCGTAATCTCATGTTATTTTCATATTTAGCTCTGCACTTTGTGTTTATTCGCAGTGTATATTAATTTATACCATCTAATGGGGAACATTATGGCTATGTAAAATAAGAATGTTGATAGGATAGCCGAATTATACCTTGTTGACATGAAAGTCATATTTGTGAAGAAGGCACAGGTAAAACATAAGATGCTCAAACGACATGGTGATGCTTTCATTGATTTTGAAATCAGTGTAGTAGATTAATATGTCAAAAGCACCAAATAAGAAGCTTACTTGGGCAAGAAGCCAGTTGGGCCAAACGAGGGAGTTAATTTTCTTTTTTAGCGTGAAGGCAGATGACTTGTTCTCTATGTTTTGCATTTCTCAATTTAGGCACCCCGTGGGCAATGGTTTGCATAGGAGCAATTTCATGGTGCGGTAATGTATGTTTTTTCCCAACCAAGGCAGCACATCACTGAATTGAAGAAAATCGACATGAAATTCAAGGAAAATGTATGCCTTGCAACCAGCTAAGAAGACTAAGAGGATAATAGTCTTTCTTGAAGATGTAAACAAAGTCATATTCAAAATTTGAAAGACAGAATGGAATTGAATTAAGAAAAGCACTACAAGAGGTGTTTATTTATACAACACTAAGTGAGATTAGATCTCCTAATCTGTAGGAGATTATGACTCACACTATCTAATCACACAAAGGAGATACCCCATCTAACCCACCTATGTCAATCAAATGTGTAAATCACCTTGAGACATTTATTACAAATAGTTAGGATAAATTAATTATTCTAACATTCCCCCCCTTAATTGATCATACCTGAAGAGAAGAAAAGAGAATTTCTGAATGCCTCAAACTCATCACGTGCTAGTGACTTCGTGAAGACATCTGCACACTGATCCTAAGTGGGGCAATCCTAGAGCTGTATGTTGTGCTATTGAACATGTTCGCGAATGAAATGAATCTAAACCTCTATGTGCTTGGTTCTCTCATGAAACACTAGATTGCGAACAAGATGCAGAACACCCTGATTGTCACAATTCATAAATGTAGGCCAACTATGTGGAACTCCAAGTTCTGAAAGAATGCGACGTATCCATATCACTTTGCAAACAGCTCTTGCTGCAGCACGATATTTTGCCTTTGTGGAAGATCTAGAAACACAATTCTTCTTCTTACTTCCCATGGAATCAGACCAGATCCTAGAAAGAACACAAATCTAGAAGTGGATTTCCTATCATCAATAAAAGCTGCATGATCTGCATCCGTGTATCCCGTCAAGAAGAACTTATCATTATTTTTGTACTCTAGGCCATACTCAACTGTACCTCTAATGTATCTCAATACCCACTTTGTTGCTTTCCAATGTGTCACCTTTGGTTCTTGCATGAACCGAGAAAGATAGCTAACAGCATAGCTAATATCTGACCTAGTATATGTCAAGTAAATAAGACTCCCAATCAATTGCCGATAGAGAGTTGCATTTACTTCTAGTGATGGATCTGTACGAGACAATTGAAGTCTTGTCTCCATAGGTGTTGCAATAGGCTTGTAGTCCATCATCCTAAATCTGTCATGTCAAACGATCGCTTGAGATCATTCTTAGTTGCATTGATCATCTTCACTGTGTTGCTAGTGATGACTAGATCATTGACATAAACAATCACTATAACAACCTCCCCCCCATGTTATTTGAGGTAGAGGTTAGGATCATATAGACTCCTGTTGAATCCATGTTGTACAAGATGCTCATCAATCTTGATGTACTAGGCTCAGGGACCCTATTTTAGCCCATTGAAAGACTTGATAAGCCTACACACTTTATGTTCTTGATTAGGTGCCACAAATCCTTCAGGTTGAGTCATGTAGACTTCCTCTTTCAAATCTCCATTGAGAAAGGCACTTTTTATATCCATTTAATGGACTTTCCATCCAAACTGTGCAACCATAGCAAAAACCATCTTGATAGTCTTTATCTTAGCCGTGGGAGCAAAAGTCTACTCATAGTCAATGCCTTCCTTCTGAGCATACCCTTTTGCAACAAGCCTTGCCTTGTACTTATCAATACTGCCATCTGCTTTATACTTGGTCTTAAAGACCCATTTGCATCCAATAGGCTTCTTCCCTAGTGGAAGATCAACAAGTTGCCAAGTGTTATTCTTCATCAATGACTAATATTTTGCATCCATGGCATCTTTCCAAGGTCTAGACTGTAGGGCTTTTGTTACTGTAGAGGGCTCATATGTCTCATAAGGGCCATATTAACCTCTTCTCGAGCCATGCTTCGAGTCCTTGGTCTTGAAGTGGATGTATTTGGTACTCCATTCAAGTTAAAATGTCATATTTTACTTGTATACCACTTGAGCATACACTAAACTGTAGGTGGTGGTGTTGGAGGTCCTATTTGACTATCTTCCTTTTCACTTTCACCATCACCATCTGAAAAGATTACAAGACTTTTGCCTATATCATTTCCTTGTGTAGAAGGTGAAATGATTCCACTCTTTTCATCAAACACTACATCTCTGTTGATTAGTACCTTCTTTGATTTTGGATCAAGGAGCCTATATGCCTTTGATTGTGCACTGCATCCCACAAAAATACATTCCTTTGTTTTCTTATCCAACTTCTTTTTCTTTTTAGGAACATGCATATATGCCTTGCAACCAAAAACTCGAAGGTGAGTTACCTTTGGTTTATTCCCTGTCCAAGCTTCATGTGGTGTGATTCCATCAAGAGCTTTGGTGGGTGAACTGTTCAACAAGTTGACTACAGTGTGACAAGCATCTACCCAATATGTATTACGCAATTTTGCATCATCGACCATGCTGCGAAACGTTTCCACAATGACTCTATTACGTCGTTCTGCAACTCCATTCTGCTAAGGTGAATATAGAGCTGTCAATTGGCGACTGATTCTATTCGCACTAAGATAGGCTGAGAATTCTTTACTGGTGTATTCCCCCCCCACGATCTGAGTGGAAGATCTTGATTTTTCTACCAGTTTCAGTTTCAATCGTGGCCTTTAATTCTTTGAAGACTTGCAAAGCTTGATCCTTAGTCTTCAATAAATATATCCACATTTTCCGTGAGTAATCATCAACAAAATGCTGAAAGTATTTGTACCCTCTGAGACTAGGAGCAAAATGTCCGCAAAGATCGATGTGCACCAAGTCCAACTTACCAAGTGATCGATACTCAATCTCTCCTAAGGGAGCTCTTCTTTGTTTTCCTGCTAAGCAACTGGTACATATATCAAAAGATTGCTTGAGTTTGGGACGACCACGAACCATATCTTGTTTGCTCAATTGTCCAAATAACCATAACTCAAGTGACCATATCTTCGGTGCCATTAATTGCCTAGTTCTGTATCTTTGACCACAAGTGTTTGATGATCATTTGGAACAAAATCAAGCTGAAATATTTTGCCAATGTTGGAAGCCTTGGCAATCACTTTGAAATGCCTAGACTTGTCTTTGATGTGGCAAAACTTGTGACCAGTTTGGTTATCAAATTCAACCATGACATTGTGGTCAAGTTGTTGATTAACAGACAATAGATTTTCTGTAAGTCCTAGAACATAAAGAACATTTGAAATGTTGCAATACCTGTTTCCAAGTTGAAGTTTAATGTCACCAATGCCATGTACTATATATGAGGTATCTTCTCCAAGTGAAACATTTCCCTTTGATTTTGTTTTACTTTTTGTCAAAGTAGAAAACCATTCTTTTCTTCCTGTCATGTGTCTAGTTGCCCCTGAATCAACATGCCAAACTGCACTTGGATGATTGGTAGACTTGTGTTTGAGTAGGTAAACCATATTCCTCATTTGAAGAATCATTGTCTTCAGCAACATTGCCATGTTGTTTAGGCTTGGAATTTTTCTGTTTCCACATGTTTTGTTGTTGTGGTTGCTTCTTTTCTGTTTGTGGTGAATTTTTGAAAGAGGACTTCTTGCTTGATGAGCCCTTTTGAAATGTGTTGTACCAACAATGTTTTTAAGTCATGTCCCTGTCTTCCACAAATTTGACATGTTTTAAAAGAACGTGAATTGTTCCCTTGTTTTTGTTGTTTATTCTGCTTTGGAGATTGCTTTGGACCCTTCATGGGTTTATTCCCCTTTTGATTTGATGCGCGAGTGCATGCTCATCATCTGCTTCCTCTAAATTATGCATAGCTTCCTCTTGTTGCAACAAATTTACCAACACTCAAAGGTTGGTTTTTGTCCTATGACATTCAAAGTGGTCACAAAGATCCTATATGTGGGGAGCAGTGCTCTAAGGACTATAGGGACCAAAGAATCATCTGTCATCAGTTCGCCCAAAGATTGAAGCGAAGCCCGCAAAGTTGCAACCCGTCTAAGGAATGCTTCTATTTTTTCATCTGATTTGAGCTTGAAAGTGTGCAACTGGCTCTAAAGATGCAAGATTTGATTTTGATTCTTAGCTTCATATAATGTTTAAAGCTTATCCCAGGCACCTTTTGCAGTTGTAGCACTACGGATATGAGATTGTACCTCATCTGAAACTCCAAACATGAATATTAACTTAGCCTTTTTATTTGCCTTGTCATATTTTTGTTGTTGATCAACATCGATAGCATGTCTAACCCATGTGCCTTCTACAACTGACCAAATGTCTTCAAACTCAAGATGTGTTTGTACTTTCATTTTTCATGCTACGTAATTGTCACCGTGAAGCAATTGTGTGTCGGGAGCACAAAACGTGGTCCAGAACCAAACATCATGAAAATTGTGAATGACAGAAATACAAGTGTGTTTAAGTGCAAAAATGAAATGTGTGTTTGTAAAATGTAAATAAAATGCAAAAACACATACACAAAGATGACAAATCGCACAGAAACACACAATGGAAGTCAAACTCCACCGAAAATGCGTCCAAGGAGCAAATGAGCTTTCAATTTTCCCGTTGCAAGAGAATTTGAGGTTTTTAGGAGAAAAATATCCCCCCTCCTTGTTCCAATCTTTGCAATTTCAAAAAAAATGATAGCCTATTTTGGCAATTTACAAGTGGAAAATAGCCTCTTGGACTAAAAAATGGCTTTTAGCCTTTACACTTTGCAATGTTTATAACACTTGCCAATTTTGAGTAATATCCACAATGGTTTACAAAAGCAAGCTTATTGTGTTTTAAAATAAAACCACAATAAATGAAAATCTCCTTGTTTGGCCTTCAAGGGAATAAAATTGGTTTTAAAACAATATTTCCTTAAATTCTTTAGAAAATATTGCACCTCCCAATAAATTACTATATTGTTTGAAAACAATAATAATAATTAATATAAGGTGGAAACGTCAACGCATGGGCAAATATTAAAAAAATAATAATGCTTGTCTGTACGAAGGTGTTTGGATTGCTTTGCTAGGATCAATGTCTTTCTCTACAGCAAGGCACAAGACGTGTTCTCAGTATGCAATCTCTCTGTAGGGGCATCCTCCTTTCAGCAAGTACAGGAACCCTCGGCCTTGGGACGCAGATCAGACGAAGAGGTTCGAAGAGCAGAGTTGTTGGTGGAAAGATCGACACAAACCAAATGGAGAGGTTCGTTGGACATCAATCTGGAGCACGATTCAGATTTGTGGGGTCGTTGGAGGACCTATGGAGACCAAGTGGGACGCAGAAATAATCTGCTAGTGGCTCGAGATCGATGGAGATCTACTGGTTTTGCTTTGGACGACGCAGGAAGGGCGTTGTTGACTGCTGTAGTTGGACACTGGAAAGCTGATATGGGCAATAGTTGTTTGGCGACGCAAAAGACTGTAGATCAACGTTGCAGGGTCGCTTTGTAGTGCTTGATGACATCGATTTGTACGGCCTGCTAGTGTTGGGTAGATGAGCTCGATTCCAATTGAATCGATCTAAATCAATTACATGAAAATTCCAGTGTATATGGCGTTCCTCTAGCGAGATCATCAAACGCCCAACCGAGTAGAGTCAATATGAACGTTGATCTCTAATTGATTTAATGATACCAGATTTAGATCAATTAAAATACTCAGAAGTGTAAAAAATATTCAAATCAAATTTAGATCAAAACAAATACTCAGTTCTATACCTCCAAATCTATTCCTCCATCGATTTAGAATTGGAGCTTCACCAAAAATAATAAAAGCAAATTCAAAGCTTTCAAACTTGATCTCAAATCTTCTCAAGCACATGAAAACTCAAATCTGAAATTGTACGGTCAAAACCCTCTAAAAAATAAGAATATTTTTAGCTCGAATTGATGTTAAAAATTGCCAAGATTTTGCAAAAAAAAAAAAAAAAAGTTCCCTGCATTGACAACTATTCTCCTTCCGTAAAATTGGCCAAAATTCCGACAGCATTTCGACTTGGGATGGCAAAAATTGGAGCAGTGTGACGCATCCAAGGATCGCAAATACTTGGCTCTCGATCTCCATCGAATCTCCAATGCTTCGAAAAGACTCCTTAGGATTTCCTGCTCTAATACCAAATGAAAAAATGGAATGGAATTGAATTAAGAAAAGCACTACAAGAAGTGCTTATTTATACAACACTAAATGAGATTAGATCTCCTAATCTATAGGAGATTATGACTCACACTATCTAATCACACATAGGAAACACCCCATCTAACTAATCTATGTCAATCAAAGGTGTCATTCACCTTGAGACATTTGTTACAAATAACTAGGATAAATTAATTATTCTAACATTAATAGTGAGTTGGCCATGACTAATTCAAGTGTAGATCACTATGATGTCCTTAGAGCATAGTTTCCAAGTCAGGAAATCTGCATCTATTCGGGAGGGGTGGGGGAGTGAAATCCAAAAATCCGGAATTCTTAAAAAAATTTGGAAAAATCCAATCCAAAATATATACATATATATATGAGCATAGTTTTATTAATATGCAAAATTGACAAATATAATGAAAAAAATTAATAGCAAAATCTAAAATGCTAATATTATATAATATAATATATAAGGTTGTTGGGTATCTTTTTCTACAAAAAACTTACAAAAGAAATTGAAAAAAAAACTGGGTTAATCCAGTCTGAACTTATCCAGGCTGGCCAAAAAGTCCAGATCCTGCCAAATTTTTTGCAAATCTGGTCGGATTTGTAACTATTCCTGAAGAGTTACTTTTGCATCTAAACTGTTGTTACTTGTGCTGGATAAATCTGTGGTTTTATTTGATTTCTGATTGAACTTCTCTGACTGGAACATTGTTATTCAAATGACCGTGGTCAATTAATCAATTTCCATTGTTCTTTCAATTTGCACTGCATTACTACAAACTTGGACCCTTGTCATGTTTGTTGTGAACTGATACATCTTTGAAGGGAACAATCCGCTCTACATAAATAACTCTATTTTCAAATTTGTGACTCCAAAGAAAGAATCATATCTTGAAAACTTATTTTTTTAAAAGCATTTTTTATTTTATTTTTATGACATCAAAGTTAGTTTAGATTTTCTTTCAAGTTTGTAAATATTTTAAACTTAGTTACGTGTTAGGTAACCTGAACCATACTTTTGTTAGAATGAGAGAGTTTTATGAACCCTTACTGTGTCCATGCAAAAACTCTGGATAACTATCTGCAATTGAGCCATTTCATGATTCTTTGTAACTGATCCATGGGAGTTATATGTTTGTAACTGTCACCCTCCATGTAACATTGTATAAATATTGCAACATACTAGGAACTTGAGTTAACAATTCTTAGGGAGTGATTGAGTAGAAGCTTTGCAAGTGAAGATAACACTTAAAACTTATAAGTTTGAATACATGGTACAAGTTTCTTGATCATCTTCATATTAATGAAGATTTCAATTTAAAGATTTTTTAGTGGATTGTAATATCCCTTTACCACCAGAAAATCAACCTCCATCAAATCAGAGGTCCTGAAGAGACATTGCCGCCAAAAATAAATAAAATTAAAATCGTAGCCAAAAGAGAGAGAGTCAGCAATAACTTAAATAAAATCCCCAAATCACAAGACTTGCCACCAGCAGAAAAAGATATGGAGATCGCAGGTTATGAGGACTTGCAGCCAGCTATTAAGGACATGAAATTGCCAATCATCAACAAAACTATGCAAATCAAAATCTTGAAAAGGGAGCGTCAAGACGTTACAAGAAAATCGCAGCATTCAAGATGAAGCACCACAATACAGCCAGCATTAATTAATCATTTATTAATTTATTTATTTATTAACAGTCTTTAATAAAAGGACGTCACCCTTGGGAAGACATACCTTTTGGGAAAAGACGTGGAGGAGACATATCATTTGATGGAAAGCCTTGAAGGTATAAATAATCCATTATGGGAATGGAAGAAGGCATCCAATTCATGTAGTTAATCATTTAATCTTGTACAAGCGTCATGCTTGCAATTACGATTAAGGAGGAAACCCTTAGTTGTGTAATTTGATCACAAGGACGAAAACCATTGACATCATAAAACTCAAGGACGAAACCCCTTGTGGATTAAATACTCTATTATTCAAAAAAACTGAATTGAAAAGTCATTTTATTATATAAGTTTTTATTTCAAGTTTAAAATCAATAATTCTTTAAAAAGGGATTTCCAAGGAATCCTAATTCTTGAATAATATTCTGATTTGGAATATTACAGTGGTATCAAAACTTTCCATCCTGCCAGCCTGTGGAATAAAAATCATATAGCAAGATAACAATAAGAATATTTTGTATTACAAAATGACAAATAAAACCAAGGAGGCAAGCCAGCCAAAAGGAGACATGGAAGATGATAGAAAAAGTGAAAGGGTAGATAAACTTATCAAAGGCCAAGAACAATTGCCAAATACAATGGAACAAATGGCCCATACCATGAAAATGATGATGAATTTCAATACACAAAAGGCAAAAACTAGTTCATCTATCTCTGAGCTCAAATGTAAAACAAACACACATCATCATATCGGCATTGCCAACCAACATTCATTGCGAGAGAACTACACTAAGAAATTCCAAAATTATTTAATGATGATCTTATAACTTGCTTCGAAGCATATTAATCACTTCTGGAGGGAATCAAAAGGGGAATTACTCTACAAACTTATATGGCAATGAGGAAAAATGAAGGTGCATCTCAACCTATGGATTCGGATGCTCAGAAATTTTGTGATAATCTTAAGTTTGTGAGTCAAGTTGACCATAACCAAGAAGTTCCTTCTAGAAAAGAAAGTGATGGGAATGAGATAGATAAATTCAGAAATACTGGCCTTGTGAATGCACTAAACCAAAAGAATCCAAACATGTCTCTAAATGTATTGGAAAGTACAACAAACCAGAGAAATCATTGTCAGAATAAACCAATGCAACTTTTAGGAGAAAACTTTTGCATGTCCCCTGATTGTCATTTGGGTACTCAGTCGCCTTCCATTGAGTGCAAAGCAAGTATATCAGGAATCTATAGCAATAGCGAGCTATGCAATGCTGAATATGAGAAGAGAAACTTGGCAGTTCTGAATATGAACGAGAAATCAAATTTACAAATGCCTCTTCTGCAAGTATTGCCCTTGTTTAAACAAGCAAACAAGAAAAAGATTAAATCAGATTGGAGTCCTGTTACATTGTGCAAAGAGTTTGAATCAAAAGAGGAAGATTGCAGAATTAATAGACAAGATATTGAAGCTACACCCATGGATTTCCCAGAAAACTTTACACTAACTAATAAGCCACAGTATAATGGAGTGGAAAAAATGCCAAACCTGAGGAATGATGTCAATCGTATAGCCACTAATCTAGATTGTTCATCATCAAGTACCTTCAGCCCACATTTTACAATGAATTTAGGAACAAAAAATGACAATGATATCTGGGGTGCTTTCAGTGATGAATCTCTTTCGACCATCATTGGCAACATTTCTTGGTTGCATGACCATCATGTGGAAATAAACTGCTTATCATTTGACAACATTCCAAGGCACTTGGTTGAGTTTGTGTCTCTACGAACAGAAAATGATTGTGGCATAAAAAATTTCAATGAAGATAGGTTGGAAATTAAAAACTGCATAATAGTATCACAGGGCTTGCTAAATTTCTATAAACAAAGGTTTTTTGAAATCCAAGAAGATACTATTCTAAGACAATTTAATATTACCAGTTCTAGGGCTATGTCTGGAAACCCTCAAACCAGCCCTTATTTGGAAGACGCTTCTGTCAGGCCAAAGAAATCGGATTAAATATGATGGAAAGCCATTTACAAACAAAAGTGAAAGTAACTTTGGACTCAAAAGGCACAAAGTTTAAGAATTAAAAAGGGGCTCCTATTGTCCCATCCCCATTAAACTCCGAACGTAGCTATGATCCAACTCTTCAATCAAACTTTCCTACTACGTCAAGGCCTTCAAGCAAAATATCCAAGTCAAGTGTTTGGGAAAAATGAAGCCTGCAAAAGCAAGAAACAAAAACATTTCTTCTCCCCTATACTGTTTGGAAAAGGAAGAAAATATGAAGTATTTAGCAATCCCTCAGAATACAAACCAAAACAAATTTAATGAAAATCAGGACAATAAGATAAAACTAAACACAATTTATACCATCAAAAATGTAGATAAGATTTCCAAGTCGATGGATAAGACAAGATTGTGGCCTAGGATCATGAAAACTTAGAGAGATCAGCCACTCAACATTCTAAAGAAAGATATCTACATAAACGATCTCAAATGACTATCTCGGGTTCACAAGAGTTGAATGGCAAGAAGATAGGTTCACAAGGAAACTATTCTGGTTATGATGGTACAAGGGATGTAATTTAGTGTTCCTCATTTGTTTCAAAGAAACAAGGAAGTGATTCCCATGGAATAAACAACTTTAAAATTGAAATTCAGGTTGTAGCTCCAAATCTTACCTTCTATGATAGCACGAAATGGTCTTCAGCGAATAGAGTGGTAGGAGAGCGGTTGCTTCGTACTACGATGGTTTTTAATTTCATGTACACTGTAAAGGAAAATGATAGATGGGTTCGTGGACTTGTCAAAAAGCTTAATATTGGAAATGGTCCAGATCTTGGCATGCTTGATCCAGTAGTTATATCAGGCGAATATTCTTGTATTCAGGGTAAGATTAAATCTGGAAAAGGAATTATAAAGGCATCTGTTTGTTTATTGCCATTTGTTCATCGGTTAATAGTAAATTCTGATGGTTCAATGGACAATTACAACAAAGTACTAGATCCTTTCCCTGATTTAGATTGCTTTGAACATATAAGAATTGTCCATCAGCAGATGTGTTTTGGTCAAACTTCAGCTAACGAATTTATCAAGTACGTTGAACATATATCAAGTTTTCCACCAGAATTACGTCTCGGAAATCTGCAAAAACTTCACAGGAAATTGTAATCAAGGGAAATAATTAGCTTAGAAAATGGAATGAATAGACAATCTTACACACACAAAGAATGGTCATGTGACCCTAGTATAGTTTCAGCAGAATGGAAGCTAGTTGAGTTATGTAATGATGATAATGGTACTGGTAACATAAGAGATTTGGTTGCTCATTGCAAGAGTTGGTGTTGGTGATGCATATAACATTGTTTCCCACTTACTTGATGATTGCAAAGACAATGTCTCTTGTTTTCCAGATAAGAAAAGTGGTGATATTTATATTAGCATCAATCCTAATAAGGGTGTTTGTGAAGAACTAGTGAGTGCTATCATTAAACTTCTACAACAATACTTATTGGATGATTCAGTGATGATAGTGGCTATCGTGGCAAATTTTCTTCGGGGTTTGTTTTCAGCTAAGAAAGGTCCAAAAGTTTGTCAATCTCTTGGATCTGCTGAGAGGTTCTATATTGGAGTGCAATCAAGAGGGGTCGATCTCAAGCTTGTAAAAAGCCTATTAAAAGAAACATGATCAACATTAATTGATAAAGTCGTTCCTTTAGAAGATACTTCTCTTTGGCAAACCTATGGAAAAGAATTTGAGGAGTGGATCTGGCCACTTGTCTATTCTTTTATTCATCATGCAAAGGATATAGTTCTAAAACTATGTCAAAATGTTGGGCTGGTTAAAGCACCTCTTGCAGAATTTGATTTTCCTCGTATCCTTCGAAATTTAACAAGGAGAAATGATATTAACATCCCTGTTTGCAAGCTCATTGCAATTCTGATTGAGGAAAATATTTTTACTGAATCAAATGAAAGTTTACAATCTGTCCAAGTGGTTTTGGATGCAATGGATGAGCTTCGTCTTTGCTATGTTTTGATCTATTGGAAAGATTTTCCTATTTCAGTTGCCACATGGGAAGGAGAGACCATTTTAGAGCATCCCAACTTACAATTGCTTGAGGACAAGCAATTTTGGGAAGGGAGGACTGTAATATCCCTTTACCACCAACAAATCAACCTCCATCAAATCATAGGTCTTAAAGAAACATTGCCGCCAGCAATAAATAAAATTAAAATCGTAGCCAAAAGAGGGAGAGTCAGCAATAACTTAAATAAAACCCCCAAATCACAAGACTTGCCACCAGCAGAAAAAGATATGGAGATCATAGGTTATGAGGAGGACTTGCAGCCAGCTATTAAGGACATGAAATCACCAATCATCAACAACACTATGCAAATCAAAACCTTGAAAAGTAAGCGTCAAAACATTACAAGGAAATCGCAGCATTCAAGATGAAGCACCACAATACAGCCAGCATTATTTAATCACTTATTAATTTATTTATTTATTAACAATAGTCCTTAATAAAAGGACGTCACCCTTGGGAAGTCATACCCTTTGCGAAAAGACGTGGAAGAGACATATCGTTTGATGGAAAGCCTTGAAGGTATAAATAATCCATAATGAGAATGGAAGAAGGCATCCAATTCATGTATTTAATCTTGTACAAGCGTCATGCTTGCAATTACGATTAAGGACGGAAACCCTTAGTTGTGTAATTTGATCTCAAGATGAAAACCCTTGTCATCATAAAACCCAAGGACGAAACCCCTTGTGGATTAAATGCTCTATTATTCGCAAATTCTGAATTAAAAATTCATTTTATTATATAAGTTTTTATTTCAAGTTTAAAATCAATAATTCTTTAAAAAGGGATTTTCAAGGAATCCAAATTCTTGCATAATATTCCGATTTGCAATATTACATGGATTATGGAGTATTGCTCAAAAATCTCTTTTCTTCATCTGACCAGGTTTGTGCTAATTTTGTTAGTATAATAAATTTAAGTGCACAACAACATACATAAAAGTAAATAAAATACCCCCTGAAATGTAAATCCATATAGATAGATGGGCAGATTTTGCCTTGTCCTCATTAATCAGATCATTAAATTAGCCCTGCCTTTGTATATAGCACTTTTGCATTTCATTAGATGAAACTGTGTATATATATATGTGTGTGTGTGTATACATGTATATATATATGCACTTGTATATACACACACATGTATATATATCCCACACTCATCTTCTTCACAAGGATCCCCCCTTTTTGCGGGGCCCTGTGGTTTACGTGGCATTCGAAGAGCTAAAGCACATGCTTCATAATCCTCCCATCTTAATGGCACCATTGAGGGTTAAGAGTTCATCTTGTACACCTCCATCTCCAATAGTTGATATATGCACGTGTATACGTGTGTGTGTGTGTGTATATATATATATATGCAAGTGTGTTTATATACACACTTGCGTGTACATGCATGTCTACATGCGCGCACATTATACACGCATGTGTATATATGCACATGTATATATATCCCTGCATGTCTACATGTGTGTGCATTATACACGCATGTGTGTGTATACGCACGTGTATATATATCCCTCAGTCATCTTCTTCGCAAGAATCCCCCCTTTCTATGGGCCCCTAAGGTTTAGGTGGCATTTGAAGAGCTGAAGCACATGCTTCATAATCCTCCCGTCTTAGTGGCACCATCGAGGGTTAAGATTTCACCGGGGACATGTTGACCCAAAAAGATGATAGTGATAGGGAGAGAGCAATTTACTACATCTCTTGTACATTAGTTGGCGTTGAGCTCAACTACACCACTATGGAGAGGCAATGCCTCACTCTTGTCTTTGCAATGAAGAAGCTTCGACATTATTTGCCGCAAAAAACAACTAGAGTCATTGTCTAGTCTAATCCACTTTGATACTTGCTAAGCAAGACCACTCTAGTAAGTCAGACCACAAGATGGATCATGCTTCTCCAAGAGTTTGACCACTACTTATTTGTATATATACCCCTCACTCGTCTTCTTTGCAAGAATGCTTCCTTTTTGTGGCCCCCTGAGATCCAAGTGGCATTTAAAAAGTTGAAGCATGTGCTTCATAATCCTCTCGTCTTTGTTGCACCCATCAAGGGTCAAGAGTTCATCTTGTACACCTCTATCACCAATAGTTCAATCGAGGGCACTCTGACCCAAGAGGATGATAGTGGCCAAGAGATAGTAGTTTACTACATCTCTTGTACGTTAGTTGGCATTGAGTTCAACTACCCCATTGTGGAGAGGTAGTGCCTTGCTCTGGTCTTTGCCACAAAGAAGCTTCGACATTGTATGTTGCAACAAAAAACTAACATCATTGTCCAGTATGATCCACTTCGCTACTTGCTAGGCAAGATTGCTCTAGTAAGTTGAACTACAAGATGAATCATGCTTCTCCAGGAGTTTGAATTCTACATCATAAATCAAAAGTCAAAGAAGGGCTTAGCTATAGCCAAGCAACTCACTAACTACGCATTGCCTAACAATTCTTCCAAGCATGTTGATGATGCATTTCCTAATGAGACGGTCTATTCAATAGACCATAGGGAAATTTCCGATTGTGCTTGGTATCAAGATATTGTTCGCTAACTAGAGCACCTCTCTTCCCCAAATGACACTTCTTATCAGAAGTGTCACAAGATCCATAAGCTCACCATGTAGTATGTCATCGTTGGCAAGAACTTGTTGGAGAGAGGCCTCAATGGTGTGCTTATGCAGTGCCTCACCCCTGAGGACACTCCTCTTGCTATTGCTCTTGAGTGTCATGGTAGCAACTGTGTTGGCCACCTTAGTAGGCAAGCCATTCCATAGCGTATTATCCAAATGAGCTACTACTGGCCTACTTTGGTTGAGGACACAATATGATACACCAAAAATTACAAGCTTTGTCAGCTTACTAGGGATGCGATCAATGCCCCTACTAGTTCCTTGCAGCTTGTTTCAACTTTGTGACCATTTTTTGCTTGGGTTCTCAACTTTGATAGGGAGTTCAAACCCGCTTCATTATAGGGACATTGTTGGTTCATCACCACTACTTACTATTTTACTAAGTGGGTTGAGGCCATACCCCTTAGTAGTAGGGGCGGGTGCATAGTCACCAAATTTGTCCTAAACCAATTCATTTTCTGGTTTGGTGGTTCTCTTCATAATCATGGCCAACAATAACCTGGGATTTCATATCCCTAAGATGCACAAATTGGCTGATAAGTTCAAGCCGAATCTTCTCTACCTATTACCTGCAGGGTAATGGTCAAGCCGAATCTTCTAACAAGACCCTTAACTTGCGCATTGTTATTGAGTCCAAGAGAGATTGTCATCTCATGCTATCCCACTGTGTGGGCTTATCAAACTAGTTTTTGCACTACCACTGGGGCAACCCCGTATAAGCTAGTGTATGGATCTAAAGTCGTTCTTCCACTCGAGGTTTTGATCCCTTCTCTGTGGGTCAAGACATTTGAGTCTCTTTTGGATGAGGAACAACATGCTTTTCGCTTGGCGGAGTAAGAGCAGTTGGACGAGTGTCATATAGATGCTCTTGAGCACAACCATGCTTATCAAAGACACTGATGTCAGCAATTTGAGAAGTTGGTGCGACCTCGTCCTTTCCATGTCAGTGATATGGTACTGGTATTTGACAAGAAATATCATAAGAAGGGCAAGCTCGCTTACAAGTGGCTTGAACCCTTCATGATCATTGAGAGACTAGAGAACAGTGCCTACAATCTATCCACCCTCAACGATGATACCCTTCGACACCTAATCAACGAGTTCTACCTTAAGACATTTCACATTTGAAAGCCCTTTCTTGGGCGCCATGCTTATGGGGGTGCAGTAGATCTCTCCTGTCTCACTCAATTGTGGGTGCACATGGGTTCTTTATTAGCATTTTATATGTTAATCACATTACAAAGTAGTCTTAAAACATGAAAGGTAAATCCAACACATACAAATCATACACCCATGTATTGATAATGAGAATGTGTGTGTGTGTATTACATTCATAGAAAATGTATTTTCTCTTGGTACATCATACAACTTCATGGGATATCGGGCACACATGCCCTAAAGCTACCACACACGTGGCTAGATACACAAAGAACCGAGTCACCCTATGATCTTGTCTCCTATCTAGTCATCCTCTGCAACAATCAGGCACTACCCCAAGGCAGTGGCCTTGATCTCTCCTACAATGCTAGCTAATGTCGTTGCTCTAGAGAATCAATCCTCCCCTAAAGAGTCATTAGGTCTTACCCCACTAGGGCTCCACACTCTGCCTTCAGCTG
Source organism: Torreya grandis (assembly GCA_037957365.1). NCBI lineage: Eukaryota > Viridiplantae > Streptophyta > Pinopsida > Cupressales > Taxaceae > Torreya > Torreya grandis. The sequence goes on from JARHVA010000014.1 coordinate 1,527,053, forward strand.
ACAAGTATCCTCCTCTACCGACTTCAGCCTTAGTTGTTTGTCCTATCTCTGTCACTGCTCTGGTAGTAGTCGCCCAATACCTGGTATGTTGGCATGCAAAGATAGGCATGTCAAGGAGTTTCTCCCTTGGTCGTGTTGCGTCAAACTTAGGAAACACTTCCTGCAACATCTGTGCCACCTTTGGTCTTGTCCAGCTAAAGACTATATCTACACACACACACAAAATGAAATATGTTAGCCTAACATATAAAATCTTTGTATCATTAAAAGGAAGGTACAATGGTAATTAAATTTAATGCTACTTACCTGCTCCAAGTAGAGGGATGACTCCAAATGGACCCCATGCAGCTAGTGATGCCTTTTGTCTCTCTAGTGATGACCTATCTGCACAATATTTGGATCCCCTCTCAGTTACGCCAAGCTCTCCGCCCGTCGTTAGTGGTGTTGCTACTACTAGTGTTGCAGCTATTGATATTATTGTTGTTGTTACAAGTACCATCCCTCTTAGCTAGCCTCTACCTCTTCTGTGGGTTAGGGCCTACTGCCCTAGGTGCATGTACAAACCATTGTGACCATAGAACTCAAAATCGCCGATTTGTGCCTCCAACTTTGCATCCTCTGCCCATACTGTTATAGCATTAAGGGATCTAATGTACAATATTTACACATCATCCCCGAAGTCATGGTGGTGGGCATGACCTTCCCCATAATACTGTGATGCCCGCCTGAGCAGCATCTGCTAGTAGGTTGGATACTCTGCTACCCCTAGCAGTGCTCTCAGACACTAAAGGGAGCTTCTTTTAGGACCAGGCCAAGACAAGTGTCATGCATGTGAACCCTCCACTCCTCTATTGGCCGATCTAGTCTAAATAAAAGTATACTCCACCTAAGTTGTATTGTCCCCATGTGAAGCTTTGTCCCCTCTCAGCACTCTAAATTGTGTCGATTCACTATAGTGTGAGGGTGTTGGTATTTTGGTCATAGTAGACCCTGCTAAGAATACATCCTACTATCAATAACTATAGTTGCGGTACTCCCATAGGTCCCCTCTCAACCACCACCCCGTGGGTGTTGGTCCTATCGTGTTGCCCTCCTAGTTATGTACATGTTGATATGTCTTGGGCAACCTATATCTGCACCCCCTTGCCTGTCAACACCACTCCTTATAGTTTGTACATGTCCTCTATGCTAAGGATAGCCTCAAGATCCAAACCTTGCTGGAATGTATGTCTATCAAGGTCCCAAGCCAAGACTAGTGCGTTTAGCAGCTCTCTGTTGTGACACACGGATGCCACGTGGGCTAATCTCCATAAGCCCGTTGCTCTCAATGTGGCATGATCAGCCGATGGTAGCGCATTTTCCTCTATTGTCAACCATCTGGGAACCCTATTTTGGTTCCCTAGTGGTTCATTAGAGTCATTTTGTGCTACAAGAGCAAGTTGTCGTTGTGGCTACCTGCACCTCCCCTCTAATCTGTGGCGCCTCATGTCTGTGTCAAAACAACGCAAGGTGGATTAGCCTCAGAAAAAGACAATGCACTAAAAAAATGATTTTCTACCCCATTGTTTTTTTCATTCCCTTTCTTCTCTCCTCACCTTTCTACGGCCGAGTCACATGGTTTTCACTAAAAACTCACAGTGCCGCCACAGGCTGCCAAAAAATGCCCTAGGGCATAATTTATTTGGTGTCCTCAAGTTGCATCCTCACAATCGCTCATTTTTTAAATGACTAGCTCTGCACAACAAACGTTTTGACACTTATTTCATCCAAATTTGCTCGTGGAATGGATGAAATAGGATAAAAAATTCCTTGTCAGCCCCTTAGCTACAAAACAATGAAAATCTTGGGATTGTGTCATCAGATATTACCTAGACCATCATGGCTTATTTTTGCTTGCTACAAGGTGTCCTACAGCTCTCCTCGTCACTAGTGGAGCTCTTTGGGCTCTAGTTTTGCAAGTCCAACAATGAAAATGAATTTGAAAATGACCTTTTTGTTATATGTAACCATTGACTTGCCCTTAGCTCTTGGTGTGCCCCCACTAGCTTTGACTTTGTTACTCGTCCAATGGGCAAAAACTCTCGTTTAAAGGTTTGGCCTATTCCAAACACAATGGCAGAGTCAATTTCGCCTTTCAAGACCCACAAATGCCAAATTCGACTACTATCACCTTTTGACACTCCATTTTGGCATTCTTTTGGAGTCGTGTAACTATCCCACTGGTAAGTTGATCTTGTTGAGCTTCACCTTGGTTGATAGTTATCTTATCGGCCCGAGCCCCTACATCATTTTGCATGTTAGTGCCCCGAGCTACCCGCTTTGGGTTGATTTGGGACTTTGTGAACTCTATGCTCGTGTTTGCCATACCAAGTTTGTGCCTCCCTTGGCTACCTCGATCCTTTGTTGGATTTGTGGTTCATCTTGTCGGAGCTCTTTGTCCTTCTAAGCGCCTCCTTGAATTCCTTGGCCTTGCTTGCCCTATGCCCCCATCGGGGACACCCTATGGTAGGAGTGGTTTCCCTACTTCTTTGCATCAGTAGTTTCACTACTTTACTATAGTCAATATATCGTGATCTTCTATTGATTCCTTCTTCACCTCCGCTCTTGTAGGTACATGCGCCGTGGTTTTCCAGTCTTGGGGATCGTGGTCTTGCATTTCTTAGTCAAATTTGCTTCCCTTTGTTCCCCATTCCCCCTTTGTAACCTTTTATTGTGGCCTCTTCAGCATTGGTTGTCCCCCTTTAATTGCAACTTTACCATGTCGATTTCCCTCTGTGCAGCTTCCTCACTATCCCAATTGTTGAGATGGTCTTCCATTGGCTACCTCTCGTATCATTGGCCCTCATCATGTTTCATCATTCAATGGTGGCAATCGAGGCAACCCAGGGCCCAAGGCCGCCGCTTGGACTATTGATGGCTCTTGGGGCCACGAGATGGTTGCAGATGGTTACTTTCTCAACCAAGAAGACTAACAATGCGGATGAGTATCACGCAATCATTCATTGGAGCTTTGACTGATGCCGTGTGTTGGGCACATCCTATGTACAGTTGTTCTCTGACTCACTCTTGGTCGTTTCCTGGCTAATAAGGGTTTGGAATGTCCGCATTAAGTTTCTCGCCCTCTTCAAGTTGGCATGCAATTTGCTTTCTCGTTTGAAGGACTTCAATATTACCCACATCCCTCAATTGGAAAACACTAGAGTTGATACTTTGGTGAAGGCCATCTTGGACCACCTCAGGCAATGAGCTCGTTATGTCCCCTTGTAGATGTTGGAGCAAGTGCTTGGAGTTGCACAATCTAGATCACAATCATCAATATCTTTTCTGCTACCATTTGTCACAGGTATGTGCACGTATGATTTTTTGTTCTTCTCGCATTCTGTATGGTTTCTAGGCACTTAGCAACCTTGTGTTCTCGTAAACATTGACTGCTCAAACATCGGGGGCATATGTAATGCTCATTTTACCATATTCCTCCGTATGATTACATTTCATCTTTGTGTGCCCTATGTATATATACACATGCTCTATATTAGAAAACATGGGTACCCACAGAAAACCTGCAAAAAAGCATGAAATGATATTTCTCTACTATTAAGCACAGGTGGGTAGGGGCCCAAAACCCACAATTAATAGAAAGTAACTAAACATGGTTACTCGTTAACTGCAGGTTTTGGGCCCCTACCCGCCTATGATCTGAGTGAGTTGTGGACATAACTAAAGAGAAAAAAAAATGTCATTTGCTTCCATTGAATCACGATTTTGGATCGTAACTCTTTATCTAAGTTTTATTGCATTTGGGTTTGAATTTCGTTGAGTTTTGCTTCATTTGCATCGAGTTTTACTTCATTTTCTTCGAATTGTGTGCAAATCGAGCTATGTTTGATTTGCTTGTAGGGTTTGGCATTTGCAACTTGAGTTTGGTCAGTTTGGAGGGTTCATAACTCGAGTTGGTCTTACGTTTGACAGATTATAGGGTTTGTATACACCGCCATTATTTCAATCTCCACAAAAATCCTTTCAACTCTTTATTTTTGTAGTCTAGAGTCGTGATAGTTGTTTTGGTTGTTTTAAAATTCGTGAATTAGGGTAATAGTTCGAATAAAAACCAATAAAAAATAGTATTTTTTTCATATAAGTATTTGCTTTTGACCGGAGCTCCAACCAGTCTGGGACACAATCGGGGGACCAAATCCCCAAGTGATCATCTATCACATGTACCAGAATTACCAACAATGGCCACAACCACTTGAGAATACCAACAACGGCCACAATTGGCCTGGGAATACTAATGAACGGCCACAACCGACCCAAGAATACCAATAACGGCCACAACCGGCCCAAAAATACCAATGATTGGCCACAACCGGCCCAAGAATACCAATGAATGGCCACATCCGACCTCCGATACCATACTGAGATTTGAACCTGGGTGGTGCTTGAAACAATCAAGTCACTTTACCAACTCACCCACATCTCATCGGTAATAAAAAAACAGTATTACTAATAGTAACAAATAAATAGCTCGTGATTACTAAAAAATAAATAGTGATAGTAATGGTTCGCAATTTATTTATAATGTTTTACTAATACCATGTAAACCTTTTATTTTTTACAGTTCGCAATTTAAGGTAATAGTTCAATTTAGGTAATGATTTTTTTTAATTTTAATGGTTTTTTAAACACTGTATTTTAGTGATAGTTCGAATAAAAACTATATTTAAAAACACTGTATTTTATAATTTTAGATTTTTGTATATTTTTTAAGTATGTTTTATCTATGCTTTTTAACATTTTTTACATATTATTTCAATTTATTTTATGAGTTTATTTTTTTTTTTAAGTAGCAATAAAGTTGTCGAGTAATTTTGTCGAGTCTTGAGTACGGGTCAAATTTTTGGGCTGTTGAGCAATTGACAAGTACAAGTTTTTAAACTATGTACACATGTATGTATATATACATGTGTATATACACACATATACATACATGTGTATATGCATACATGTCATATATGTGTAGATGTATATAAATACATTTGTATGATAGGAAATCCAGATTTCTATGGATTTCAAAAGCATTCAACCATAAGCTTCAAAATCAAAACCCAAATTAATTGCAATCGTCAAAAACTTGGAGCAATAGGATCATAATGCAATCAAATAGAAATGTGAAACCTGAATTATACCTGCATTATAACCCTTTAAACAAGATCATACTCCAAATCGGGTAGATTATGCTTGATTGATTGCTTATAGACTCAGAATTTTGACAGCTTGTATTTGGCATGATAGACTAGTTGATAGCTTGACAAGGGACTAATGGCGGACTAGAGGATTATGGATTGGCTTTAGAATTCATTTACTTCATGCGTATATCTCATCTCATCTCATTTCATGGTCCTGAAATGATGGGTATGCCTAGGTTTAAATAGGAAAAGTGGAGGGAATTCTAAGGAATTTAAAATTCTTTAGAATTCTCTAGAGAGGAACTCTCTAGAAGAGAAAGAGTGTGGTGGAGAGTTCTAGACTCCATTAGGTGAGTTTAATGAGATTTAGAAGGAGGTTAGATAGGTTTAGAAGAAGGGTTAGGTGTGGACTAGGGACTAGGCTTGTAGGAAAGCCTAGAGGTAGGTAGGTAGGTGAGATTGTGAATTAAAATTTTACAATATAATAGATAAGTGGGGTTGGGTGATAATCAAGGTAGTTTAGAAGAATTAATGAAGACATGGGAAGGGGTAAGGTTAGTAGATGAATATGGAATGAGTGGGGTATTAGAATAATTACTATAAGGGAGTTAATAAGGCTATATTAGGTGGAATTGGACGGGATTAGTAACGGAATTAGCAAGCCGGAGAAGGCGAGCAAATTATGATGCATACATTATGTACACAAAGATGTATATATGCACAAGTACACATAAATTTATAAGTATATATGCACACAAATACATATACACATGTATGAATATGTGTATATTTATAAATATGTATGTATATATGTATATACACGTGCATGCATATACACATGTGCATGTATATACATACATATATTTATGTATAAACATATAAAAAATATATGCATAGGTGTGTGTACAAATGTATACGTTTGAATAATCACAGTCATATTCACAGATAAATAGAGACAAAATTGGGTAAATATTTATGTTTTTTCATTCTCAAGTAGAACATGGGACTTTAGCAGCTTGTATTGGGATTACAAGAAGCAAAACTGCCTTTGTCAGAAGATCACAAACTTCACTCCACATTCAAGTGAGATGAATATTCGAAAGAATATTACTAATTTTGAATCTTCATTAATACCCATACAAAAAGTAGCTGATAAATATTCGATCAAATGTTACATTCTACATACTAACAAAACTAAGCATATGGATTTTAAGATCATTAATACAAACTTAGGTAAAACTAGCAAATGTTGGCAATCTTCAAAAGAAAATTAAAATCGCTAGAGTATTTAGAGATGCTCACAAACTCTTGGAGCTTGTAAGGAAAGAAAAAAACGTGTACGAATGCCTTCCAAATACAAGAGAAATGTCATGTATAAGTTAGCCTCTCTTATATGTCCAATGCAACCCTTGGATAATCTATAAGAGAAAAAAAAAATTATATTAATGTCCATGAATGACCAAAATAGATCAATGGGACTCGAAAGTACAGCACATTGTAAGAGTGAGTGGAGCCAAAACTGAGCTCTGGCATCCAGAAGAAACACATAGCTAAAAGCTAAAAGCACAGTAACAAAATATTCTTATACCATTCTAGAGAATGGTATATGCACTTTACCATTTAAAAACATTAAAAATATATATATATTAACGTCCATGAATGACCAAAATAGATCAATGGGACTCAAAAGTACAGCACATTGTAAAAGTGAGTGGAGCCAAAACTGAGCTCGGGCATCCAGAATAAACACATAGCTAAAAGCACAATAACAAAATATTCTTATACCATTCTAGAGAATTATATATGCACTTTACATTGAAGCCTATTACCATCCTGTTCTAACTAGCTCCCACACATCCCCCAATCCCCTGAACGCACAGAGAAAGAAAATGCATGAAATTACGCTGGTAATAAACTCTGATGTGCACTTTCATGTGTTTCACTCAAAAGATAATGGAAGGAACCATCCAGGGGAAAGAACTGTCAGAAATGCACCTCAGGTGCATCAAACATGTTAATCAAGATGCTCTTAAATGGGTTTTTCATTCCTCAATACATTTTTAAACCATCAAAGAAACAAACAGGACGTGAATTAATGGCACTTTTTTCCTGAGGGTAGTATTGGCCAAAGATAATCCAGCTCCAACTACTTAGACTTGTATCTCTACTTCATTCCATGAATGGCTCATATAAGCATAGGTTTAGCAGTATGGATCTCCTGCCACTTATTCTGATCAGAATTTCTCTTGCCTTTTCTATTCTTGACTCTTCAATTAGTTCCTACATAGAGTCAGCCCCTAAGATGTCGACATATCTGGCCCTATTGCACTGTAAGCCTGTCATTCCGTGAAAACTAGATGGTAAGCTTATATTCCTAGTAAATCTAAATCATTTTGCATAATATTCTTCCTGATTCGTTTGCTTATAAAGGATTTTTGTCCAGAAGAATATTACTTTGAAGAAACTAAGCTTGGTACTAATATATTTTATTCCACAATACTTCTGTCAAAGGAATTGGGCCACAGAGAATTCAAAGTAAAGCAGCCATGAAATTTATTCAAACAGAAATTAGCCAAAGCTAAGAACTCACATAATTCAGAGTCAAGGTGTTGGGGATGTTTATCTAAAATATTTTATTGTGCAACGCCACTATTCATCAAACTAAAGCAAATATTCCAGTTATCTTCATTATATCAAAGACGCCCGTAATTCAGTAAAATTGCAAAGCAGAAAACAAAAGTGTGTGCAAATCACATCTCTCAAAAATCAAATATTAACATTTCTACATAACTATTACCCGTTAAATGCCGTAAATCGCCAGAACTCGCTTCATACATACATAAATTTCGACGAATTTACGCGGAGATAATTTTCCCGCAAGGCGATCAGAGTAGTGCCTGCAAAAACGAAGTAGCCAAAGGAAAAAATTCTCATATTTCAGAGTAGAGCTGCAAAAATCATTAAATTAAATCAACTATTCCAATCACCTTCAGAAGTGGCCATAAATATTGTGAAGTACATAACAAAGTATCGAAAACCTCGTAGTAGATAATTTTAAAAAAAAAAAAAGGAGTTAAAATTCCAAACACAATTAGTACCTGTTAGCTCCTGTAGTCGCTAAAAATCCGTCAAGACCGTTTAAACAAATGAAAGTTCGACAGATTTAGAGGGATACGTCTGCTAGCTCGCATATGGTGCAATGATGCCATTTGTGCGGGCGGTCACATGGAAGTAGGAAAACCATGGAGGACTTCTAAAGAAAACAAACCCTCCAACTACACTCCAGAGTGAGACAAACAGAAAATTCTTGCTTCACTTTTTCTTATTGATTGAGTATAATACCTAACTGAGAATAATCTTATGAAATCTAAATTAAAAACTTGCCCGAGAAGGAATACTTGACCGACATTAAATTGTTACACTGTACAGAGCACTCGCTGGTAGAAAAAGCAGGAATAGATCTGAGGTTGAGTAAAGCACTTGATGTCATGAAGACGTGGATTTTGCAGGTCCTTTCACAATGATTCTGGTTCCTTGGGCTCTGTGTCGTAGATGGAATAACCTGCAAAGTTGTAGGGTTGCGGATGAGGAGCGGGACGAATATAGATGCGTGCGACTTATTTTGTTGCATATGAATGAATGATTTTTAATAACGTCCACGGTGAAAAATATAGGTGCTTACGATTTATTTTGTTGTATATTTATTCGAATGAATGATTTTAATAAAGAATTAGCAAAGAGTAATTTTAAATAATGAATGATTTTAATAACGTTTATGTAAATAAGTACTGAATAATTTTAAGTAATGAATTATTTTAATAACATTTACAAGTGTGTATGTGATCAAATGTTATAGTATTATTTCGTGTTAACACAATTATTTAGTATAATAAAATTATTTTGCGGAAAAATGAAATAATAAGGTTATGTGAATGTGTTATAAATTATTGAGGAGATTTAATTGTATTTAAACTAGCAATTGTACATAACGAACAAAGTATGTTGGAAGGTTTTTAATTTTAATTTTAATTTTTTAAACGTGAATGATATGGTAATTAAACTTTACTTTTAAAGATGACATATCAAGAGGGTTTATGAGAGAGGACTCAATATAGGGGTAATTTAACTTGGCCCCTTGTTAAGTGTGTCGTATAGACATTAATTGATGTACAGAGTATGTCCATTTAAAGGTTCCAGTGAAAGGAAAGTCACATTTTAAATTGATTTGAAATGGGAAATTTGAAATACACTAGAAAATAAGTGACTAAAAATGCACACTAAGTATTTTGTACTTGTGAGGGTGATGTGTTATCATATGATTCATTGTTTTACACTACTATTTGGTCAAATTTGTATAATCATATGCTTATTGTACACCTACTTTTCATTTCAATGTATTCAACTATTAACTCTTTTGATATCCATTATTATCACAAATATTGGTACCAAATAAAGTATTAATACCAAACCAAGCATTAGTACCTCGCCAAGTATTGTATCCACCCAAGTACTAGTATCCCAAGTATTAATACTAACCCAAATATTGGTATCCTATGTCTATTATATTTGAAGAATAAAATAGAGAGAGAGAGAGAGAGAGAGAGATTATTATTAAAATTCATAAAATCTATATTTATATATAGGAAACGAGTCAATAGTAGGTATGGTACATGATTACACAATACCTTAGAATAGTATATCACTAGTACATGCTTACAAAATATCTAAGAGTTCAATTTTTACTAAATAATTTTGTAAAGTAACCAATCACATCATAATATGTTAAATTTACAACTACTAGATCCTTAATGTATAATACATGATAACTATTGGATCAACCATTTTTTTAATACATTTTAAATATTTTATTATAAATCAATTCAAAATATGAGTTTCCCTCCACTTAGACTTTACAAAGGAAGAATATAAGCTAGGAAGATCGTGGGCTCCATGTTTGTGCATTTTTTGGGTTCCTAAATGGCATTTACGTGGCAATGTGAAAACTTAAGGATCACAACTATTGGCACTCTTCCTCTATATATCATTACTTTATATGCAATGTCAATACGTGTAATATTTTATCTTTTGATTAAATTAACAGCTCAAGATGTAAAATGTATGTTTGTAGGACCAAGCACTTGGACTAGTAGTGAGAAACAAATAGTTTGTAATCAATGAGCTAAGTTTCATTCCCATTGGACTCATTGGACACTTTCAACAAGTAAGCATAAAGACACCTTGAGGTAGGGGTCACATTTCTCCATGTAAACTAAGCATAACACATCTAGGATGTTACAGACCTAGGGCCACCCCCATGACCCCACTTCAAGAGGTGTACCTCAATTAATCTAAACTTCTAACAAAGATGTCAAAATTTTCATGCCCTAATGATGACCACTTCTAGGGAAAAGCTACATGATTATTTTCAGCAAAGGCCACATGTCACTACTACAAGCCATCAAGACAAAGTTTGTATACAAAATGGAACAGTTGAGGGAAACATAGTTGTGCTTGAAGTTGACAACTATGTTCCTAGATTTTCTCTACACACTCCTTGATCGACCCTAGGTGGAAAGATTTGATCTTCTCTTTCTTTCAAGGGGGCATTTGAAATATCAATGGGGTCAGATGGTCGAATCTCATTCATAGCTATCCCTTTGAATCTATTTCACGTGGTCGAGGACCCAAACCCCTCTTTGTCCACAAATCCAGTGACCTCAGATGAACATGTTGATTGGGAGTTAGAGACTGATAAAAATTATAGTATTTTGTGAGCCCTCAGAAGTGTCTCCTCAAATTGAACTTTCTTTAGGGCATCCAACACCAAGCAAGTATTTGGGTAGCAATGTTAAGGCCTTAACCCCACTTTGATCTTTTAAGTGTTGTGACCAACATGTTCCTTTTCGTAAAAGAAAAGGGGACCCCTTGTAAGCCATAAATCTTGAAAAATTAGCCCTTTATTGAGCCCAGTTTAAACCTCATCTTATTTCAAAACCTTGGGCCTCATCCCCATAAGTGAATGCCAATCAGGTTTCATTCTTCAATATTTATGCAAAATCTAATAAAGCCCCTTTGTTTATATTTATATATCTTTCGTGAGCTTTTGCTTCAAAAAATTCAGTCTTGTCATGCTTCTAAAATGTTTTTTTACTTAGTTTAATTTTTTGGCACTATTTTTTTCTTTTACAAAATAGTCAACGTCCTAGAGTCTTGGAGTCAACATCCTGGAATCCTAGAGTCTAGTTGGAATCCTCTTAGAGGCTATTTCTGATAGTTAAGAAACCGTTCTTTTGTGAAACACTTTATAATGACTTAGTATTTTTATACATTTTTTAGGTCCTAAAGTTATCAAATTTGCATATAGACCGAGAATCCCAATCCAATCATGAGGTGCCATGTGTATTTTCATATGCTAGGTGGTCAAAGGTCTCATATTAGGTCTCAAAGGTGTCATATTCACATACGACTGGGGAGAGTTCACCCATTCAAGGATTGCCACATGCACTTTTGTACACCTAGAGGACATTATGCATTATTAGGTCCTAGAGCTATCAAAGCCTCATACAATCTGGAAATTATGATCCAATTAAGAATCACCACATGGTCCCAGAGGTGTGAGAGAATGATACGTTTTGGAAGTCCCAATCTAATTAAGATGTTTCATGTGTACTTTTGTACACCTAGAATACCATACACCTAGAAAATTCTTACTATGACAAATCAATAACATCACCCCTTAGGGTCACTAGAGTACAAGTGACACTTAGACAAATTTGAATGCATCTCAGGTGCCATGAGAGCTAAAACTAGGCATGTGCCCCCACGTTCTTTGCATTTATTGGTCTATTTGGGTAGATTTTGATTCAACAACTAGATAGGTCCCATCTCTACCAATCGATCTAATTAAATCCCATTTCACAAAAAAAAATTGAAGAAAAAAAGAAAATAGTTAACTCAAAATCATGCCATTAGCTCATAGATTAACTTGAGTGTCGTGAGCCTTAACGTCATTACTATGGAGATATTTTAGAGACCTATAAGGTTCAATCTAAATTGAGCTCAAAGTTATCTATTCTCTATGATCTGAATTTATAAGATCCCTTTGCTTAACTATCATCGAGAGCTCATAGGGCACATCTCTGTATAATCTAGCATGTGAGAGAGTAATTTACAAGAGAATGATGAAAGTCTCAAAAAACTTAAGTAGGCAGTAATGACAACTTCTATGGCAAATTCTACATCTAACCCTAAGCCAGAGACAGAGTTCAGGGACACCACATTCCTTGAAGAGATCACATGGCATAAGCATTACAATGAGATCTTCTAGGCAATTGAAAGACATCCAGAAGCCCAACAACAATGATAAACTCAAGGACGATGATGTTGAATTCACCAATGAACTCATTACACTTAGAAATTAGAGCCTCCATAAAGTTGTTGTCAAGCCTAAGGTTTTCCCTTGTGGAGATGTTTTTGCCAACCTATTGAGGACATCTAAGTGCACCAATGACATTTTTAATTCACCCAATAATGAACTCTAAATTACAGACATCTCTAAGGATGCTTTCAAGATATACTACAATCTCCTAGAGTATGACATCCCCTATGACAAGGAGGTTACTACTAAGTGGATGAAGATGCATAATGTTTATAAAACTCTAAAGGATTGGGCTTAGGATATCGATCACTAGGTCAACAAGGAATATGTTGAATCCTATGCCATCTAGACTTTTAGAGAAGGGATTTGAGTCAACATGCTATTTCTCAACTGTTTATACAGAATAAGTGATAATGTTCCATGTGAGTAAGTATTGGGTCCCTCTACTCAGCATCATCCTAAAAAGTAAGTAGATTTTGGCTCTCAAGGACATCATTACGTTTAACATATCTCAGCAGGTCCTCATGGTTTATGTCAGGGGTAATTTCTACATGATGTCCTATTTAGTTGATGCTACATGTGCCACCATCGATTTTAGAAGTATTACATTCCCTCAGTGGAGGCCCATAGGGTTCCCTATTTATGTGGTATTGTCAAAATTATATATCCATTGCTTCATGCATCACATCAAGGACATTTATGATCATTTATATCCTCTTGTGTACTTGGTGATTAATGAGAAGCCCATGTTGAGATTATTACAAGATATGAAGGCATCCATCATGGCCATAAGTGCCTATTGGTACTACCAACACCACATGGTCATCAAGGTAGAAGGCATCTGGGAACCTCCCTTCAAGCTACCCTACATTATTTTGCACTGACTGGTAAAATAGGAGATCACTTTTAGCTCATCAATGGCATAGTTGACTTTTATCTCACTAGGAGACATAAGACCTATCCCCCACTCCCCATCGTCATAGGGTGCCATGAATATGAAAAATTTCATGCCATTTAGGCCATGTCTACACAAGGGACTCTGTTGGCCCCTCAATTTTAACTATGTATTTGTTCTAATTTTAGCAAACACCATGGAGGGGGGTTGAAGCATAATACTATGTCCCATTTTTTGGTAATAAGGGGACAACAAAAAATAAAAATCTAAACATTTCTCAATTTGTATAGACAATAGTGACTTAACTTTATAAAATATGAAAATGGTGTAAACTAATGAAATGTTTCATTTAAAGTGTAGATTGTATTTTTTAATACCCAAATACACAGTGTGTATGTTTCGTGTAGAAAAAGTTTTATTGAGTATTTGATTTCTCTTTCTCATAATTTTCTCAAAACATAATATTTTCTCAAGATTTTTTGCAAAGAGGTCTTAGAAACATATACGTAGTGCAATATTATTTTTTTATAATTTTTTGATTAAAAAATAAATTTTTATTAATTTTTTAATGATCAAGGCAAGGAATATCCATGTTTATGTCTTCTCGCAATACTATATATATATATATATATATATATATATATATATATATATCTCTCTGTGTGTGTGTCAAAATAGACTAATTTTTTCACCATTAGAACAAGGACATTAAATTAGAGTGCATTGATATTTTTCAAAAAAAATTAGCCATAGTCTCATATTTTTCTTAGTGCCTCAAACATATGGTACTTTATTTTATAAATATATTTTACTAAATAAATCAAAATAAATATTAAAATTTTAAAAAATCACATTATTAGAAAGCTCATAAAAATACCTATTTATATATAGAGCCACATGTTTTTATTTTATTTTTTCATCCTAATACGTGGCATACATAGTGGTAATTTTAGGCCAATAGTAGCTTTCCACTTCAATGGATGAGGATTTCATGCCACATGGGTTTGAATGAAGGGGGTTTGAATGAAGGGGGTTCAAATGAACCCCCTTCATTCGAACCCACCCAAATATCATTCAAATAAAAAAAATATAATCAAATGCTAAAGTAAACCTTTGACCCCCTTCAAAAAGTACACGTGGGGGTTCAAATGAAGGGGGTTTGTTCAAACCCCAATTTTTTTTTTGGGGGTTTGGACTCACTTGGCCGCCAAGTGGGACTCACTTATGTGCCATAGCCTAGGGACCATTGTCCATTTTCATGTAAGTACCGTCATGACATTTACATGAAAGGATGTGAAAGGACCATGGCATGGAAGACCTAGCGTGAGAAGACCCAATCAGGAGAACATGTCATGAGGAACATGAGAACAAAATATCCAGAACAAGAAGTGGAATACTAGGGGAGCGCGAGAAAGTGGAGCATGATAAATGTGAGAGTAGTTTGAAGAATAAATCAAATAGGACACTTCAACCCCATCAATCGGAGGCCTTGTACAACCCATAAAGAATAGAACACTTAGAAACAAATGTATGACATAGAGTAGACATCTAGGGGCACTGAGGCCTAATTCTATAGGAATAATTAATTATAGGAGCCATGACACTCAGTGTGTTGATTCTATGTGCCATGTGTCCATTTTGGGTTGGGAACTTGACACTTGGATAGGGAAAAAACAAGTATAAAAACCCCTATTGTAAACATTCATGTGGGGGATTTGGGTGTGAACCTTTGAAGGGATATAGAGAATTTTGTCTTGTAATCCATAAGTGCTTAATAAGAATTCAATGTTTATCATATGGTATTTTGAGCAATGGATTGTGTTGAATATTGAAATGTGTTGAGTAAATGAAGTCATGAGTTCCCTTCTTTTATATTTTTCTAGTAATGGTAGTAAAATCTATTGAGAAACTATAGTAGGATATTTGGTTGATAAGAAATGAGTAAATGCATATCATGTTTCACAGTATTCAAGAATTGGTCTTTTGTTACGTGCTTCAGGTGAGGGCACGAGACTCGACCCTCATGTGATAGGGCCAGTGCGTTAGCCTATTAGGAAGAGGCTTTAGCGCCGACCTAAAAAGAAACCTAACATTTTGGTTTTGTTGCCAGGACCCGAAGCAATTCGAGCACAATTATGGGAAATGTTTGAGCACATTACATTATAGAATATTGAAGAATGGATTACTAGTGTCAAAGATAATTTTATGATTCCATATCTTGAACTAGGAATTTCTACGTGATAGTGGGTAGAATAAAATCTCTACAACTCATTATATGAGACTTTCTTTTCTGAGGTCCCTATTATTTTGCACTCCTGGATCTTAGCATATGCTCAAGGATGACCCTGAAACCTTGGATGAAGATAGTCATGGACACTAGAATGGTAAAGGAGTTTAGCATGATTGAAAGTTTTTTGGACACGAGTAGCTGATTACTAGTGAAAAGGTGTTCAAAATAGTTACATCCTAAAATATGTCGTGACCACATATTCATGTCCTAAGGAAGCAAATTTCAATTTTCTATGAGAACTAAGGGGACGATATCTTTAGTTATTTCCTTCTGAGATTAAAAAGCTAATTGTTGATCTTGGGTTAGAAACACTACCCATGGAAGGCTAAAATCTCATGTGCATGAGCAACACATTTGGAGGGGAGACTACTATTTGGTTCAAGATTATGGGTTCAACATGGTAGCAAGCCAATGAGCGCTAAGAAAATGGAATTATGATGAAGCCTGACAGAGGATCATGGGAGTTAGTGGCACAAGAAGAGATTGGGAACAATCAAGGAGCACTGTGAAGAGCTATAGGGAGTTAGATACATGTGATGGATCCATCACTTATGGGTCATAACCTTTGCCACTTTTATCTTGTAGAGAAACGAGTTGGATTGTCAAAGATGAACCCAATACGAGTCAACCAGGCTCTCCCACCATAGTGCATGCTCATGCTTTTGAGTCAGATAGAGTACATATAAGAAATTGAGATACAGATAGTACAGATTCAAAAGTTGAATGGATAAGGGAAACTAAGACCAAGCCATTAGGCAATAACTTAGAATCTACATCTTTTTATTTTCAAGAGAAGTCTATGACATAACTGGGATTGCCTAGAGGATCTGGCCCTCAAGGTTAGAATACAAGTACCAATCTAGGAAGTCAACCCTCCACCATGCCTCTTCCTATGGGTGCTGCTACTAGAGGCACTGAAAGAGGATTACGAGTAGGAACTGGAGGAAGTAGACCCCCTCCAAGAACAAGAGCTAGATATTCTCATCAATCATTTGTTTAACCACCTATGGTTTATTATGAAATGACATTGCACCTATCTGAGTATTGAAGGGTGAAAAATGCAATCGAATTTGTTCATAAATGTGAACTAATTTATAGGGTGCATGGCATCATGTCCTGTGAGCGAAAGGCAACACAATTTGTAACCACCCTCTTAGAATGCATGCATAAATGGTATCACAAATTTGACCCTCAACAAGCAGTGGTTAACTATGACCAACTCAATGTATCATTTTTACAAGAATTTGATATTATTAGGTTTGAGTAGCAGAGTATAGCGACATTGAAAGATAAAGTAGGAAATTCAGAGAGTGTAAGGGAATATGATGCACAGTTCAAGACCTTACTTTCTAAGTTTTCCTTTGAAATCAATCCTGCTCAACATGCATAATGGTTCATAGGAGGATTATTGTTACCTTTTTGACAGACCTTGTCACAAAGAACTTTAACCAATATACGAGAGGCTCTAGAGGCTTCCCTACGTGCTAAAGTGATTAGAAATATGGATACTAGGATTAGACCCTTTATGGAGGCTCAAATAGCATCCGTGGCTTCTTAGCTTGAAAAATTGTCAGTAAACAATGCACATGAGATATGTAGTGGTGTTTAGTGTACCGACTATGAAACCAAAGGACACACATGAAACAACTACCTACGTAAAAATATTTGTGCAATCCTAAAGCAAACTTGTGAGATTTATCATGATGACCATGATGTCTGCTCCTGTCCACTTTTGTAATGGGCCATAAGCACTAACGTATTTATGTATTGTAAAATTTGTGATACTTATACTCACAACACCGATGATTGCCATCTAATTATTGATATTCATGAGGCTCAAGCATGCGGCATGTGCCAAGCCTCAGTTACTGGTTCCCAAGATAATAGTGGCTATCATGGGCACAAAAGAGGATGAGGATGAGGTGGTAGGTTTCCACCAAGGACTTGTTACAAGTGTGGCTCTCCAAACCACTATTAGAGGGATTGCCTAGAATACTCGACCTGTGCTTACTACAAAAAGTACCACCAACTAGAAGAGTGTCCTGATTTATTTGTAGCTATCACAAAGGATCACAATAAAAAAGGCATCGATCTGATCTATATAGACAAACAACAATGGTGCACTCGACCAACCATCCCTATTATATAACAAGTAAATATTACTACTTATAGCAGGGGCCAAACACAATCTACACCCGACCAAGTTGAAAAGGTATGTCAAGAAGAACCGCAAGCTAGGAAATACCTTGATGCACTTTAGCAAAAGGATGTCCTTTAGGATACAATGGCACTTGTGCAGGTGCTCTAAGGTGGGAGTTAATACCTTAAGGACAAGGATGTCACACAACGCACCATAGTGCAAAGGGAAATCAAACCTCCAGTAATGCGAGATAGTCTTCATGAACTATGCAAATGCATGCTTAGTGAAGACATCATTCCCCATCTTAGTGCTTGGTTTAAATATCAAGCTCAATTAAGTCGACAAAGTGAAGATAAATATTTAAACCACGCTCGATGTTAGGAAAGTCTTAGTTCTACTTCCCTAGAAGATGGATAAATATTAGTTAATGCTACTATCAATAGATAGGTAATTTGGGATATTCTAGTAGATATTGGTGTTGAAGTAAGTGTTCTCACTAAAGATTCCTAGTGGAAGATGTCTAGTCCAGTCTTGAAACTTTCACCTCATGTCTTGTTCATGGCAAATAAGACTCATGCGCATCTTATCAAAGTTCTTAAAAATGCCACTGTTGAAATACTTGGGGTTCTTTTCAAAGTAAATTTCGAGGTTTTGGAGTTGGTAGAGGTTGATGACTACCTAGCCTTACTAGGAAGGCCCTAGTGCTATGAAAATCGTACATATTTAAGCTTTAAAAATTGATACATTAGCTTTGAGAATACCAATCAACACATGATAATACCCTTATACCAAGCACAAGGACCACCCTATATTGAGCCTATAAGCATTGATGAAGACATCAATAGTCTGTATATTGTGACTGCTCGACATGATGAACAACATGATCTAACTCTAGATGGTATTCTTCACTGGATGAACAATCAGTCTATCTCAGATACAGCAAGCAATGCTTACAATTATTGGGCCCATGGTGATTATGACCTCACTAGAAGATTGTGTATCACCATCAACAGAGACAAAAACATCCCATGCTAGCTTCTTAAGTGTCACAAATTGTTGCACCTCATGGGTTTAACAATGTGAGGACCATTAGAAATAATTAATGAAGCTCCATGATTCCAAGGACAAATGGAGGTGTATGATTTTGTCCAGTTCCTCAAAGAGTTCTATGGTACTAAAAATGAAAGGATGAGGTCATTAGACCACATTTTCGATGGCACCACCACCAAGTGGTGGCCTATGTATAAAGAGTGCCTTTTGTATTGGGGTCAAGTGTGAGCTGCTTTACATCATATATTTCACCATGACAATAAGATTAGAGTTACACTCAGTTATAGTGACATAAAATCACCTAAACCTCATCTTGAGGTGTGTGAAACAATATGGCAAGTTGAGGAAATATTTTTACCAGAATACCTATGGGTCCATATGTTCTATGGAACCTTATGCATTTGGGCATAGGTTTGGTACATACATGAAGAAAGGCACATGGGAACAAGGTTCTAGTAGCTACTAAAGGAAAACATGACATCCATGCTTTCTTAATCTTCACTAAGGATGGACGTATGCCTTACTCTTCAAACTATATGTGA
Organism: Torreya grandis; assembly: GCA_037957365.1. Lineage (NCBI taxonomy): Eukaryota > Viridiplantae > Streptophyta > Pinopsida > Cupressales > Taxaceae > Torreya > Torreya grandis. Next base: position 1,546,534 of record JARHVA010000014.1, read on the forward strand.
AGTAATAATTAGAGATCTGAGTCTGGTGGAAGATTGCCTATGTCATATTCATCAAAAACTAGAGGAACCCTTAGGTTTATTAAATGAGCCTCTTGGATAATCAACTCTTTCACCATCGATAGTCTCCATTGAAGAGCATTGTGAATAAATTTGCTTGGGAAAGTAGAAGTACATCTTTCAAGTAGACAAAGGAGAAGGATCCACTCCATTTGATCCATTGAGTAACAACCTACATGTTCCTACAAGTACTGGCTCATGAACTATTTGAGACACCAACTCCCCCATAAATAACCCTTATCATGGGCCCAGTTAAACTATTCAATTAAACATTGGTATAAAGCAGGAACCTAAGGTAGTGACCATTGGAAATTATTGGATTGAGACAAAAATTTTGTAAATATTTGAGTTGTTAAAAGAGTATTACGATGTGTTTCTAAGTAACTATATCAAAATGAAAGGGATTCACCCTTCTCTTAGGAAGATGCATATAAATTTGATTGATGGCATTCGTCCCATTAAGAAATGCCCATAGCGGATGAACCCTAACCTCTAAGTGTACATGAAAGAAGAGATTAATAACATGTTTCACATCAGAGGAATTACTCATATTGATGAATCTAAATGGGTGAGTCCTATGGAAATCAGTAACAAAAAGGATGGGCATATTTGTATCTGCATAGATTATCATGTTTTGAATGCATCCTATGTCATCGATCCTTTCCGAACACCTTTCATAGAGGAAATCTTAAAAGGTGTTGCCAGTTGTGAGATATACTCCTTTACTGACAGGTTCTCGAGGTATCACCAAGTCCACATAGTTGAGGAAGACCACTCTGAGACAATGTTTACTATGGAATGGGGATCTTTTGCCTATATTGTCATGCCTTTAAATTTGAAGAATGCCTCAGTGATATTCTCACATGTAGTAATGGAAGCCTTCAAATATTTTATCCATATGTTTCTCCAAGTTTACTTAGATGACTAGATGGTATACGGGCTGATCAAAGACCATTGTGCCAATTTGAAGCTCATGCTTAAGCTCTATCGAGTGTTACAAATTTCATTAAATTTGAAGAAATATCTATTTGCGACACCTTTTGGGATACTCCTTGGGCATATCATTTGTAAAGAGGGACTCCTGGTAGATCCAACCAAGGTCTCTATAATTCTTTGTCTACTAGCACCAAAAATTCAACATGAGGTGCACACATTCTTAAGATACACTGGTTACTACTAGAAGTTCATTCAAGGTTATGCCAAGATTGCAATGCCATTAGAAGAGCTATTAAAGCATAATGAATAATTTATATGGACTAATTCCTGCAAAGCAATTTTTAAAACTCTGAAGGAAAGACTAGTTACCGCTCTTATCTTGCAATTTTTGAATTGGACAAAACCTTTCATGTCCATGTTGATGCATTTGGCACAACATTTGGTGTAATACTTGCACAAGCAAGAGAAGGAAATTTGGACCATCCCATTTATTTTGCTAGCAAGAAACTCACATTGGCCAAAAGGAACTATACCACCAATGAATGCGAAGCCTTGTCTATGGTTTATGCACTACAAAATTTCAGACAGTACCTTCTGGCCACACTATTTGTATTCTACACCAACCATGAGGCTTTAGTATCTCGTCAATAACCCAGTTCTCCATTGAAGAATTTGTCATTAGATAGTTTTCTTCCAAGAATTATAGTTTTTTATAGTAGTAAAACTTGGGAAAACCAATTATGGACTTGATCATCTATCCCGAATTGAAAACAAAGAACCTCCACATGCTATAGAAGATGAACTTCTTGATGTACAACTCTTCCAAGTCACTAGGGTACCTAAAGAATTAGAGAGTATTGTAGCATTCCTCAATACTGGTTGTGCACCTAATTCTCTCGCTTTACAAGAAAAGAAATAACTTACGATCTGTGTCATACCTTATCAACTCATAACAGGAGATTTGTACAAGATTGACCATGCTGAGGTACTACACTATTTTTTAATGCAACATGAATGCCTTGAGGTATTATGATAATTCCATAAAGGTATTGCTAGAGGATATTATGCTAGGGAGGCTATCACATGTAAGGTATTGCTTGCTAGACTCTGGTGGTTGACTTTATTTAAAGATGCAAAGGCATATGCAAGGCAATGTGATATTCACCAATGTGTGGGAAGACCCAATAGAATAAATGCCGTGCCATTGTACCCAATTTCTTCTCAAAAACCATTTAAAAAGTGGGCTATAGACTTTATGGGGCCCATCAATCCAGTAGGATAAAGAACAGGATCACAATATATAATTTTGGTAACTAACTACTTAACAGGCTAGGCTAAGGTAACACTAACCAAAGACTGTATGGTAATGACTACCTTGTGTTTCATCTGGGAAAACATTGTAACATGATTTGGATGTCCTCGAAGCTTCACTAGTGATCAAGGAACCCACTTCTTGAATGAGATAATTCAAATCCTATTGGCTGAATTCATGATTGCACATCATAAGACCACCATATCACCCACAAACCAATAGAATAATAAAATCCTTCAACAAGATCCTTAACACCACTTTGACAAAAATCTACAATATTGGTATAACTAATTGGGATAATAGGTATCTGCAGTACTTTGGGCATACCGAACCACATATAAGTGCCTCAACAAAAATACACCATTTAACCTGGAAATGAAGCAATCATGGCAGTCAAGTTCCTGGTTCCATCTCTTTGGATAGCGTGTATAGGAAACCTTGATGCTGATGCATCTTTGAAAGCTTGACTCGATGAACTCACAAAACTAGATGAGGCTCGATTCCTTGCCAACTAGAATCAAGATGTTGAGAAATGGAAATAGAAAGAATGGCATGATCACCATCTAAAGAATAAAATCTTCACCCCATGCATGAAAGTTCTACTCTATGACTCTAATTTCATGTGCCACCCTAAAAATCTATGCATTCATTGGGATGGGCCATTCATCATTGCTAATATTCAACCTATTGGAGCATGCTAGCTAAATCAAATAGATGGTCAATTCCTCTTAGGACACTATAATGGGAGTCGACTTCGATTGTATTATGATTATGTTTATGTTTATGTTATTATTAGATAATGCTTAAGGCCATTAGATTAGGATTTTCTATTTTCAATAAAAAGTGCTACCCTTGAGGCATGAGAATCACTTTTTAAATTATTAATCCTTTAGATCTTTTCATAGAGGATCATGAACCCTTTTAGTGTGGGGTATGATAATATGCATATAAATACAAGACATAACATGTGGGCACGCAAGTTTCAAAGGTACAATAATCATACATGGCATACAAGTGATTGACAACATGTGAATCATTTAATAAAATAGATTCTCACCATTTGCATGATAGTTGGTTTTCATTACTCCAAAAAAATGGGACAGTTATCACCCCCTTCCAAGAAAGGCATGGGAAGGAATGGACCATTAATGCAATAAGGGTAGTCATAACAATAAGCGTGTGAGTGGAATGATGGGACAAGTTTTTTAGAACACTAAAGGCTCGATACAAGATCTGAGGTATGAATACCATTGGAAGATACACATTTATGGCCAAAAATGACAAGGAGAGAAAAGAAATTAATGAGGTAGATTGGTTAGGGGACCTATTAATAACCAAGTCAAAGCCATCTACACTTTACCGTGCTATAATCTTCAAGTGATTAATGAACCAGAGAACTAGAGATGAAGTCAATCTCATTGTGGAATAAAGTGATTGAGAAATAAACAAAGATGCGAAGAGGATTTCCTAGTGGAGGATGATTGTTAAGAGCAAATGCGTGCAGAAGTGGGTTGAGGTCATTCTTTGAAAAAATTACAAGTTGCAGGTTCTACCATTATTGAAGTATGAAGATTGAGAGATGAGGCAACTTTGAATGCCACCACATATTCATTTGATAACATGGGATGGTTGAGGGTTAAAATTTAATCACCACATAGGGTAATGTGGCCAAAGAAAAAGGTGAAAAGACTTGAAAAACTACCAACCATACCAAAAGAGAAAGACGTGAGTGAAGAAGTGTGGTTCCCTATAAGAGAGGAACCTTTGGAAGACCTAGAACAGACACCAAGACAAGTGCAATGCATGAAGTTTCAAAGCGATAGCATGGAAGAAGCTAAAATGGTGAAAAATGGAAAGCAGGCATAGACATCCTCATCACAAACTGCCCCACCATCTCCCCTCAAACCATTTACATAGAAGAAATGCAATACCCCACATCGGTCTTGCGTGAAAAAAATGGGTCTCGAAGATGGAAAATACGATCGTATTTGACTACAACCAACACCAACTAGGAAATGAGGTGCAGTTACAAAATGATTATCAGGTCCAGACCACCAACACATGAAACTAAGTGGTTTATGACCTGACCATCAAGAACCAACTGGACAAAGCTGGCCTTTTCTAAATATTTGAACTACCATTTTTTACAAAGCCTACTGAGGCAGTTTAGTCCCTTCTCTCATACATTCATGAGGATTACATCCACTTTGTAGGGCGTAATATGAAGATTAGTATTAAGAGGGTAAGCAAGGTCACAGGACTCCAATGTTTAGGGGTCAATGTATTCGATGACTTGGTAGATACAAAAGAAATCCAATAGACCACCATCATGCTTATGTATCAAAAGTAGGGACATGCAATACACATCACAAACCTATGAGATTTCGCCCTAAGAGTTACAGTGTGGATCATTTCCACCAAGGTCAGAGGGACCGACCGATGGAAGGAGGTGGATATGGCCCCCTTCACATAGTAAACCAAGTAGTACATGGAATATAATACAATTGGGCACTATACTTTTCCCAAAAGATAGTTGAAGATGTAGAGAAGGCACATACAATGCCTAAGTTCAAGTTTATTTGGGGGACAATCTTGTTATTTTTGGTTTTTGATGAAATCGACATGCCCGACTATAGTTCAGTATCTCTAAAGTGGGTGTATCCCCCCACTCATAAGTGTCTCAGTGAATGCTACAAAGCTTTCACCCGCCTTTAGCACATCACTCCAACATACAAGTTCAATATGAAGTACTGGTTTGATGGAATGAAGGTGGATTTTAGGATGAATGGCACATTCTGAAGGATCTGCCCTCTTAAATAGAATATCAAGCAAAATTTACTATGAAGCAACACTTCTCCCTAGCACATATTTGAATGAATCCTTCGAATGAGCTCTTATCATGGCTTAAGCTACCATATGCCTTCTCTATGTGCTACTTTATTAATTTCATAAATAGAATCTATGATGCATAACTGGTCAATATACAAGCAGAATGGATCGATGTAGACTGCCACACCCTTTAGAAGTTATTTGTTTATCCCAACAAAAAGGCCTATACGAAGAGGGGAGAAACAAGCGTGACCAGTATTAAGATCAAGAATATCTTGGTTGGAGAATAGGTACACAAATTATTTTATATGTTACACCCCAACAAGTACCCTCAAGATGGGGAACCCAAGGAGAGGATCCCCTAGGTACTTATAAGAAAGAGACCATCTGAGCCAAGTGCCAACACAAGTGGGTAGTAGGCCCCCTAAAAGTAGTAGAGGGCAGTGGAGATGCAACCCTTTAGGATAATTCATCACCACAACCACCACCTCACACTTCACCTTCATTGCATCTTTGTCTTTACCATCATCATCCCCATCTCCATCTCATATTTTACCACCTGCATCATCTTCACCTCATAAAACTCCTTCCCACTCACCTACCCCACCTTCACCTTGACCTTCTCCTCATCCAAATCCCCCACCTTCTCCACCACCATGACCACCTTTGCCTCCACCTTCTCCAAGGACTAACACTAGGTCAACACCTCATCACCCTCTAAGACAAGCACCCCAAAAGGACCCCTCCCAAAAGTAGATACATATTTTGGAATTTGATCTAGAGAAGACCCCATCTCCTATACTAGAGGTCTTGGTTATTGATTAAGTGAATACTAGAGGGATTGGAATGGCTACCAAAAGCCATCAAGAACTTGAATGAGACCCAAAAAAGAGGAAGGGGCTAGCTAAGGAGGAATTAGAGCAGTGAGTGTCATCTAATCTATGTGAGTGACACCAGTTCAACATAGACAAATATAAACTCTATCTTTGGAAGCATTTCCACGCCAATGATGCGACCCAAGAAACAAGGAAGCAATTATCCTTCTTTTTGGAGATGTATAATGAAGAGCTTCAATTTGACATTCTATTGGATTGCATTTTTTTTAGCCCATATGCCCCAGGATTGGCAAACCTCATGAAATTTGATCCACAGTAGCTCTCCCCAATAATGAAAAGTGTCACATTTTTGAAACTTGCCAGGGAAGTGATGCACCAAAATATTTTATAAAAGTCAGATGCATGCACGATCAAAAAGAAATATGACAGGGTGGTGGAAATGTATAATAAAGTGTATGCTGAAAAGCAGGTGCTAGTTGAGGAAGTGGCCTCCTTGAAGCAAAACATTTAAGAGACCATTGAGGTTAAGGTAAGGGTATGAAACCTTTGTAAAACAATTTTGAAGGAAGAGCTAGAATTGGTGGATGGTGTAGCATTGGAGGGAGATGCCATTAGGAAATTAGAGACATTGGTTGAGCTATTTCTCAAAAAGAATAAAGAGCACCCCATGCCCAAAGATAAGTCCTAAGAATTAGTGGAGCAATTCACCACTACAACAGATATTTGTCGAAGTCCTTTAGAAAGAGTTGAGGAGGTTATCCCAATTTTGGATGGCATTTTTGCATGCATGACATGCCCAAATAAAATAATAGAGGCCTGACTCAATGACAAGGAGGTCTTGAGGCAACAAGCAATTGATGCAGCTCTATTAATAAAAGACCACATTGAGCATGTGAAATCATTCAAAGATGTGTAAATGATGGAAGATGCCATTAATAACCATCATTAACAAATAAATGCTAGTATTACCACACTTTAAGGATAGGTTGACAAGGAGGTCTCCGAATTAGAGAAATTCCAAAAGCAAGCTAGCTTAGCCCTAAAGAAACAGATGAAGAAGACAAAGACTCTAATTTAGCTCAAGGAGTTGAAAGCAGTAAAGGAGGCCATTGAGAAAATAATTGCTAAAGTTCTTGATGCCTTATCCTATTGGGATGAGCTGATGAAAGAACTCAAGAAAAAAGGGCCTAAGTTCTTTTTGGATGCCAGTACAACTTAGTTTGGGATAGACAATAGCTTAATGTGGGGTGATGTTGGCCCCTTAATTTTGACCAAGTATTTGTTTTGATTTTGGCAAGTAGTGTGGAGGGAACATTGTCCATTTTCATGTAAGTACCAGCATGGTGCAAGAGAACCATAGTGTGGAAGAACCATGGCACAAGAGGACTATGGCATGAGACTAGCAGTGTAAGAGTTGAAGGATGTAGAAGGACAATGGCATGAAAAACCCATCATGAGAAGACCCAATCAAGAGAACATGGCATGAAGATCCTAAGAATAGAGGATATAGAACAAGAAGTGGAAGACTAGGGAAGCGCAAGGGAAGTGGAGCATGAAGAATGCGGGAGCAATTTGAAGAATAAATAAAATAAGACACTTTGACCCCACCAATTGGAGGCCTTATACAACTCAAGAAGAATAAAATACTTGGAAACAAATGCATAACATAGAGCAGGCATCTAGGGGCGTAGAGGGCTGATTCTATAGGAATAATTAATTGTAAGAGCCATGACACTCAGCTTGTTGAGAGTTCATGTGCCATTTGTCTATTTTGGGTTGGGAACTTGACACTTGGATAGGGCAAAATAAGTATAAAAGCCCCTATTGTAAACATTCATGTGGGGGGATTTGGGTGTGAACCTTTGAAGGGATATAGAGCATTTTGTCTTGTAATCCATAAGTGCTTAATAAGAATTCAATGTTTATCATATGGTATTTTGAGCAATGGATTGTGTTGAATATTGAAATGTGTTAATTAAATGAATTCATGAGTTCCTTTCTTTTATATTTTACTAGTAATGGTAGTATAATATGTTAAGAAACTATAGTAGGATATTTGGTTGATAATAAATGAGTAAACGCATGTCATGTTTCAAAGTCTTCAGGAACCAGTCTTTCATTACACGCTTCGGGTGAGTGCATAAGACTCAACCCTTGCATGATAGGGCTAGCGCGCTAGCCTATTGGGAAGAGGCTTCAGTTCCAACCTAAAAAGAGAACCCAATATACTCATTTAATTCCCCCCTTAGTAAGGATAGGTAATGGGATCCCCATGGCATGGTGAAGGCTCATGTGGAACATTACCAAGTAAGGTTGAGCACCAATTACCACCATGATAGCCACCCAAATGATGAGTGCCATCTAAACCTACTAAAGATGTTAACGTGATTACCAAACTTTAATCGACATGACTCTGCAAGGAGTAATAGGCATAGCCTAGGCCCATCATCCACTACCTTCTACTAAAGTCCCAATAACTAGTAGGAGGATCTTCCTAAATGATCATGCAAGGGGTCTCCATAAGGACAACTCCATCAGCTTCTGCATCAGCTTCACCTGCAAGGACCTCCCAGGTAGGCTAACCTCATGCTACTTGTGCCCTTCATTTCTCTAGTAACTCAGAATCTCATCATAATTCCCCTTAAGATCAACCTCTAACATCCTTAGAGCCTTAAAATCCCATGTCAATTCCATCAAGTCATCAACCTAAAACTCCTCTTGGTTTTATAACCTAGGTTCAACCTTCCCTTATAGTTTCCCTTACAAATACTTCTCAATATTCCCATGTTTCTTTGGATTCTACTGCTCCTAGTGCTCCTAGTTTTCATGCCCCTCTAGTTTCTACTCCACCAATATGGCCCACTCCTACAATAATTCCTAAGCTATCCCTTGTGATTAGTATGGTCTTTTCTAGTGCTCCAGCTTATAACCTTGTTTTCATTGTGGCTTGTGCAAGTTTGGTTCCTCCCATTACTTTGGCTGCCCCAACAATTCCTTTGATCCGAAGCGTGCAAGTTTCCCCTACTTTTGCAACCTTGAGTGCTCTAATGAGTTCAACCATGACAACCATGGGTAAATCACCAACTTTGGGTGTCATCAGGGTATACACCAGGCACATCGTTGCACCTTAGCTTCCTTCTAGCTCCACTCCTTCAAGTGTAATAACTCAACAAACAAGCCCTCAAAATAAGTCTACTAAGTGCCAAAAAATGATTACACATAGGCCATTAATCTAACCTCCTCATGTAATTACAACATCATCTTGGGATTCCATCTCTCTCACACTTGGTCCCACATGAATTAGCTTTAATAGGCCCATTTCTTCTTTTAGGGTGAACACTCAGCTCTCAGGTGTCATGGGTCCCTAAATCTATATGACTCAAGACCAATTGAGATCACACTTATTCTCATGAGTAGCTCCCTTAGCCACCCCTCCATTTGTAACCATGCATCCCCCTCTATATTCCATCCCATTTTATATCCCTCCTCTATTCTTACTACCTATTAATCTATGTACAACATGCATAACCCCTATGTAGTCAAGTTCACTCCTTGTTTGATCTATTACACATAACACACACACCTCACAACTAACTGTGTGCACCCCTTTGCATGAAAATTTATCTCAACCATTCACATTAGTCTCATGCTAGTTCACAAACTCCTATGCACCACTTGCATTTATGCGCTAAGTCCTGTACCCACTTGCTAACTTTTGCACACTTTATGCCTCACAGTCCTATGCTAAGTCTTGTACTCACTTGTCAAATATAGTGTACTAGATTGCCTATGCATCTCACACTCCCACACTAAGTCTTGTGCCTGTACTCCATATAGTCACATGTATACGACTAAATTTTTTGTCCTCTACACCTTACAATTTTGCATGCCTCACTCGCATCCACTCATAGACATGTCAACCTAGTCACATGCTCTAAGTGATCTAAATACCATTGCTACCAAAAGGAGATCCCATATGCGAATTCAAACGATTGACAATTTGGACATTAACTATTCTAACCTTTTTTAACTACCACATCTAATAGGATTGACATGCCATGGATATCTTTCTTGGTGACTAAAAAATAACTACAACTGCTCCTGTATTCTTATGATATGTATGTAACATACACATCTATTTCAAACATATAGAAAAAACCCAAAGGATGTCGTTATATGTAGTTGTAACATCATTTAGCTTGATCTATGCATCTAGTCAATACACACGTACTATTGGCATTGTACTATGTATTATTTTCCCTATTCTCAATTAGTAAATAGAATTTGCATTTATTGCTAGTTAAGACTTCCACTCCATTAAATGTGTATTGTTTATTCTTCTTGAATATTACACTATGAATTCACTCTACATAGTCATAGCTCAATTATCCACTACACACCTCAGTCTTGGGCCCTATGGTGCAGATCTAAGGGTATTAGAGCAGTTAAATGCTTGAGGAGGAATTGGTATATAAGCCCCATTATATTATTTTTCCTATGCCTATAACCAAAAGAGCACAATGAGAGAGAAAATGTTTATTAGTCGATTATGTTTCAAAACTCCATCAGAATGTCATAGCAAAAGTAAGATGGTTGATGCTTAGTGTATACATATAATATTTTCAAACTTTTATCAATTACTGATGCTCTCTATCTTGCAGGAACCCATCGAGTCTCAATCTCTCTGAGTGCATGCCTTAAGGGGTGCATCAGGAAAGGGATGGATAAACCATTGGTGCTTTGTAGGATTGTTATCCAATTTACCACTTGTTATCGACACAATTATCTCCTGTAAACCATTCTCTTAAGCTTGTTCTTCTCTCTTGTATACTCCTCTAGTCTTTTACCGCTTTTCATACCCCTTTTCATAACCTAAAACCCCTTTCGATAATTTAAAGTATTAGGTCAACCTTTTACTCTTCTTGGTGAGACTCATTTAGGGTCTAGGTCGGTTCTTGGTCGACATAGCCTGTGAGCTAGTGAGTTTTTGTCAATAATGATACTAGGTTGACTAGGTCGACCCTATCGATCAAAACTTTTGAAAGGGATTAGGGTTAAATTTGCCTATATATACAAGATCATTTTGCCATTATTTAAAGAAGAGAATAAGAAGTAAGATATATTGTGCATCTACTTATCCACCATTCTTCTTGAGGATCAAGCTTAGGATTTCATACTTTCTTTGGAGATATAGATCTTGTCTTGTGGAGAAGTCTTTTAGATGCATTGATAGGTTATGTAGCCTATATCTAATTTATCCTTGTCATCCTTATATACCACAACAACCTCTTGCAAAGCACCTTGGCCAAGGGAGAGATTGAGGCTTGGTGGGTTCGTCTTCAAACGTAAGTATTCCTAACTTTGTTCCTCCTTTGTAAGAGTAGATAAATATGCATTTGTACTTCTCTTCCATGCATCAAGATTCTGTATACATTGACAGAGTATATGTCTCTTATGCATGTTTAATTTTATTGTTGATTACCACAAGCGTTGGTGAGCACTAGATTAGATTTCTTTACTTTACTTGTTATTAGTATAGTGAATATGAAAACATATGACTTAGTTAGGGTTATTGTGTAGTTTTGCTTGACTGGAGGCTTTGAAACACTCTCTAGTGATTTTATTATGGTAAGTGATCTCCGAATTGGGTCTAGCAGATCCATATTGGTCATGTTCTTGATTATCTAATGTATCCCCAATCGAAAGTGTAAGTAGGATCTATCTTCTTTGAGCTAGGATTGATTTGTGGATTTGATGCATTTTTTATTGCATACATTTGGTGAACCCAACATGAATCTAAACCTTGCAAGTTTTATTTCACATTTGTCATTTTTCTATCATTTTATTTATTATTTTTCTATATTTGTAATATTAGGTCGACAAAGCTAGTATAGTTTCTAACTTCTACGTTTAGGTTTAACACACAATCACATAAAAAATCACTGTTCTTTTTGTGTAGGTCTTCATTAGATACATGTTACTAGGTCAAATAGATCGATACAGTACTCTTATTCAATTCTAGAAAACATATTAGGTTGACTAAGTCGGTATAATATTCTAGACAACTTCTAGAAAACATATTAGGCTGACTAGGCTATTATAGTCATCTTAATAGGATTTAGCAAATAGGGAATTGCAAAACTAGGTCGACACAGTTGGAAGAATTTGTAAGAAAAATCCAATGCACTTCAACAAGATTTTCACATTTCTTGGCATCTTCCAACCCACCAAGGTTCCTTTCTCTCTCTCTCTTTCGTTTTAGTTCTTCCTTACAGTTCTATTTTACATAGTTTACAATCTTTAAAACTGCCATCATACAACAAACTAGGTCGACCTGGTTGACCTTGTTTTATATTTTGTCTTTTGTTTGAAAGACTAGGTCAACCTTGTTGACATAGTTTTTAAGGACCCTTGATTTTGCAGTACAGTAGTGACACCATCGACTCTGTTCTATAATGTTTGCATACATTATCATCTGAACTGACTCTATACTATGTTTCAAATTAGGAATTAATAGTTATATGTTAATAATTACTTCACACTTTCACTTTCAATTATTTGCATGCTTAGAAAAGATTACATAGTCTAAGTAGGTGGTTTTTCAATATATCATTTAGTTGTATTGTTTGTATCTTTCTTGCACACACTACCAAATCACATAATTTTGAAATGCATTTAAACATTTGTCTACCCAAGGCCTACCTACTTATATTTCAACACCAAGGGGGAAGCCAACTTGGTTTTTTGGCCAAGTATAAACACATGGTTAATGGTATATCTTGGAAAATCACCCGATACCCTTATCACTACGGGATTGTGAAGTGAGGAGGTAGGCCCCAATACCAAGCCAATACCATTGCCAACATAGATCCCTTTCAACTTAAATGTCCTGAAACCATCCGTAGATTGCTTTCTAGTTCCTTATTTTCATCCAACTTTCCTATCACACTAAAAATAACACTTTATAATCTAACAACATTCAGGATGACCACTTAGTTAGCATTTACTTTTCAAGTTGATTGCTTTCTCTTTGCTTATTGTATGTTGTATTGGAAAAACTTACATTGGCCAGCGTTGGTGCAAGGTTTTGTGTTGTGTGCCTCAATTGGATCATCCTCATTGATCAAATTAATTGTGTTTTTACTTCCATTTCTTGATTTTAAAGTACATTACAATTTTTTCCCTATTTTTAGTACATTGTTTTTCTATTTGACACAGTCTCTTACAAACTATCTATTTTTCCTTTCCTACAATACTAAGTCAACCTGGTCATCCCAGTCTTCATTTCTACCTCTCAAGTTATAGTACTACATCGATATTGTTGACTCTTTATCCTTATTGGGTTGTTATCTATCTCAGGTTATAGTATTAGGTCGACCCGATCGACTTTGTATCCTTATTAACTTAGTTTTCAGATCTTGTTTCCAATACTAGGTTAACCTAATCGAATCTGTACTCTTATATGTCCCTTTATATTTCCTTGATTTTGCATCACTTTTCCCTTACCTAATGTCTCTCCATCATAAACTTCCTGTTTGAAGACAACACTGAGTTAAATTCAATGAATATGACGAATCTTACCAACTCTAATAGGTTCTTTCATAAGCATCTTGTGGCTCCTATCATATATTAAAGTAATGTTCATATAGCCACTCACACAACAAAATATGGGACCCCTATTCATTCTTCTTCAATTCACAACCCTCTCTTATCTCTTGATGATCAACCTAAATTAGAGTATACCCTAAAAATGCTCTTCTTCATCTCTGAGTTTCCTCAACATCGAGGAAATGATCCTTCTACTAGCTACCAACTCATGATAATTGGTCAAGTTGAGGAGCCTCATTCACCTTCTCCCACATTCTCACATGGATTTGGGGATACTAGCTTCTTTTCTTCTCAGCCTCTTCCCTCTATTTTGACCCCTTCTCATACCATGACTTATTCTTCTTTGAATTCCTCTACCTTCATGCCTAGTATCTCTACTAACATGACAAGTTCTACATATAGTGTGCCTCTTCCAAGACCTAATATTCTCAATTATTCCACTAGTGCATCATTTGCTACCCATGGTTATCATGCTTCTAGTGTTATTCCTTCTCATCCCTCTAATAGTCCATCTTTTGTCACACACACAATATATGCCACTAGTGCCTCACTTACTAACAATTCTTCTCAAGCTCTTACCAATACCCATATTGGTACCCAAGCCATTGTTACCAATTCTAATGATTTAAACAATAATGCAACTCAAACCCATCAAATCCTATTACAAACTCTTAATCAAATGAATGCTTTTCAAGATAACAACACAAATCAAATGATGCAAATACAAAATCACCTTGTCCATCTTAAAACCCACCCTCAACAGATGTCATGGGGTGTGCATAATCAAAATGTTCCCCTACCTCCTCTTCAGGATTCCCATGGTAATCTTATCCCTCAACCTCCTCTCATCAATAAGACAATCAAGCATCTTCAAAATGAGCCTCTTACATATTAAATTGCTAATATTTATATAGGAGGTATCACCCCTACCATTTCTTATAATGGATCAACTAATCCTACTCTTTATTTAAAAACATTTAGAAATCTTTAAAAGACTAGGTCAAACTAAATACCTTTTTCTCTACCAAGCTATTAGCCAAAAATCTCATGGGTGATGTTTTAGATTGGTACAACCAACTTAAAACTCATTCTTTTACTAGTTTAGAAGATTTAGTCAATGTTCTAGTCCAAGAGTTTCAAAGTAGTGATATTCTTGAGAATACCTTAGCCCATTTTATAAATTATAAGCAACTTGAAACTAAAACTGCATAAGATTTCATTAAACGATGGAAGACCTTGTATAAGAAATATGAACATAATCTAGAAGATAACAACCTTTTCCATCTTTTTACCAATGTTCTTTTTCCTAAGTTGTAATATCGGGTCCAGATTCTCTCTCCACATACTTTAGAGGAGGCCATTGACAAAGCTAGGTGTCAAGATTTCCTTATGTGTCACTTTGAACCATCCCAACTTTCTATGGGTACTTGCATGTTACTTAAGAACAAGAATCATCATTCTACCAATGATGGTGTCATGGAATCTTATGATACCATTCACACTATTCAAGTTGTTCCTAACCAATCTTTGGAACAAGCTTCCCCTCCTAACCACATCACCAATCCTCATTTATCTTCAACCAACAATATCAATGTTCACAAACCTTTATCCTCAATGGAATTACTAAAATGTCTACCAAGGCATCTCCCACGAGAAGTTAATCCCACTCATCTTATGAAATATTGTTATGATCCCAGTAAATTTTATTTGTTTCATACTAGTTGTGGTCATTCTCATGAGACCTGTAGGCAGCTTCATAATTTGGCTATGGATTTCCTTCTTGGTCCCAATTTTGATCATGATTCTATCATTCATCAATTCCAATATACCTATGGCATTGTTTTCAAAGCCCATGAAACACATACTAAATATCAAGCTAATGCTCATTTGGCTATCTATAAAGATCCTCTTCAAAATCACCAAGATACCAAAGACAATCCTACCCCTTTTACCAATAATTTTGATAGTCTTCTTAAACCAACTCCTGAAGAAAATGTGGTTAATATGACTAACATGTGAAGGTTGGTTGCTTTCATTGATCCTCAACCCATCTACACACCTCCATTATCTTGCATATTTTGTGTTATCCAAGATTCTTCTCCAACTCATTTAAACGATTTGGGGTAAGATGACCTTATATATTTTGATGAACCAATTCCAACACCTCCCTTGGATAATATTTCTCATACTATTTTTACCATTCCTCCAGCTTCTTTACCTATCACCAATGAAACTCAAGATTCTATCAACACTTATTCTAACAATTTTCCAACCCAACTTGCATCAACTGCTCCATCTTCTCAACATAATCTACAAACTTGTCCTCCTATTAAGCCATTTGTCTCTTCTCAACATAAATTCAAATGTACCTTGGCTCTTCCTTTTGAGTATCTCCTTCAACACCATGCACCTCTTTCTAATAATCTTCTTATGGGTTATGATGAGTGGGATCCTATCATAGAACTCACTGATCTCCCATCCCAAATTCCATTTTTTGAACTTATGAGGACCTCTCTACATCATTGTAACTATATTATGTAGCTTTTGTTTGAAATGAGCATCCCTCGTCCTCCCCTAGCAGGATGAGAAGCTACCTTATTTGGATCAGAATATAGCATTTTACAATAATGCAAAGAGATGTCCATACATGTTGATGAAATAATAGACACTTGTCTTTCCCTCAAATTACCCATTGCTTCTATGACCCCTAGTGAGATTTTTCTTCATATGAATGATCCTTCTCTATTTATCATTATCCAAATTGGTGATATCCAAATCAAGTGTGCCTTGATTGATGAGGGTTCCAACACTTGTTTTGCCTCTCTTGATTTTATCAAAACCCTTGAATATTTTAAATGCAATCTTAAATCCACATGCAACACTTGTCAAGGTTATGATCGAATGTAAATACCTCCTTTAGGCTTTTTGTGGCTCTACATTACCATCCCATATGTCACTATTCATGTGAAGGTGATGGTCTTCAACTTTCCTCTATCTTATAACATTTTACTTGGTAGGTCATGGACTCATCGTATGAGAGTAGTGGCCTTTTTTGCTTGCTAATACATTAAATTCCCTTATAATGGAGCCATTTATAGGATTCAAGGCTACACCAACTCTTATAATTTTGAATAATTCTAATACTATGGGATATTCAAGATCCCTACCCTTAAACCCTTGCCAAGTGTTCCATTTTATGTGTCTTAATGATTTAACTTTATTATCAATTACACTTGAGGTTATAATGGTCATCCTAAACTCATTGGGAATATATACCCTAACCTCCTAGATTTTGATGATGATGAGCCTGATGAGATCAATCTCAGGATTAAAACTTTAGATCTCTCACCTCATCTCATCTCTTAGCTTTTCACTTCCTTGCAACCTCGTTCCAGTCAACCACCTTATGATGACATCCTTGTTATCTTAACTAAGACTTGAAATTCCATTCATCATACCACATCAGATGATAAGGTCATCCCTACCTATGCTATTAATCTTCATACACCTAATTATGATGGTGGTTATACCTTAGATGATCCATTCTTAGGAGGTCTCATTCAGGCTCGAGATGCTGAGATTATTCATTATCATTCCTCTTTGCTTTTGTCTTTTAATATATATTCTCATGTTCCATCTTATATCATTCTTGATTTTAGCATTTTCCCTCTTTATCGTAGTGTAGAGATGGTGTGGACACCTCCAGTTTCTGAAGAACCTCATAAGAGTATGCTTATGGATCATGTTATGACTAACCCATCTCATTTTTCTAGACACCATGACCCCTATAGCCTACTTATCCCTGAGATGCGTGCAACTGTCTTCTAACCTTCCATGGATCCCAACCCTCCTTTAATAGAGCCCAATTTAGATCCTAGTCCTACTCCCTCTATAGTTGAGTTTTTTCTTATTTTTGCTCCTATTTCTCTTTTCATTGAGCCTTGTCCAATCTCTCCACTAGCCCCACCTTCTCTTGGTGATGGTTTTCTCCCTTTACCACAGTTGGCTCCTTCGCCCACCAAATAGGCCGATCAACCTTATTGTGACATTCATAAAGTTATCAATTACTAGACTAGAGATTGTTCCCTATACCAAACTCCTTTAGCTACTGTTACACCTCTTCCTATGAGTACATCTACGAAGAATACTCATAGGTGTATTTGTTGTTTCCATAGCACGGATAACCATTACTCCATACATTATCATAAGTTATGATAATATCTTGACACCTTGCACCCCACCACTCATCAGCCCTCATACAAGGCTATACCTCCCCTAAAAGTATTATATGAGTATCTTCCTAAGTATGGAGAGGTATATTGTCTCTATCACTAATGTGGTACACATCACATTGATCATTGTTATATCCTTTAGTATCCTCTCAAGCATCACCTCCTAACCATTATTGTACCTTCTACCATTTATCCCATAGGTCATTCTTGTAAGAAGGATCCCCCTTCTTCCCCTATGGTTCCACTTCCTATGGGTCCATCTCATTTTGTGGTCCCTTCTTCACCTACTATTCCTCCACCCATGAATCCTTCACCCGTGGACCTTTCCTCACTTATGGATACTTCACCCATTAGTCCCTCACCTGTGGCACCTTCCCCACCGATGACTCATTCATCTACCATAAAAACCACTCCCATGCATTCTCCCAAACATCTTTTGCATCATAGTCCTTCTCAACATGATCCTTCAAGCATTCTTACATTTTATGTCAAGGATATTTGACATGAAGTATTTTCCCAAATTTCGTTGAAGATCTATGAGACATTAGCTACAATTTGCATTCAACTTCATAGAGACTTATCAGATGTTATGGATAATGTGTGTGGATAAATATATCAATACTTATGAACACATGCATGGTGTTTTTACATTTTAATTTGGATTGGACATGTGCTCCAATTTTACATTTATCTATTTTATATCATTTGACATTGTGTCAAATTCTTATCTATCTTACATGGTGACTTTGGTTTCACACTTTATATTGTTTATGATGTCATTATGTTATCTTATGGATTTATTTTTCCTCATTGATCTCTTTATCTTTCTTATTGATTTCATTTTCTTATGATTCCCTTGTTTTTTTTCATAATTGTTTGCTATCTTATCTCTATACAAACAATTCATTGTTATTGTGACTTAGTTATACAAACCTTGTTCCCTTTAGTCATTCATTCTTTACCATGTGATCAGTTATTAAATAATTCATCTCATTATAACCTCGTTCTACTGATCCACTCTATATCTCCTTTTAGTCCCCTTTATTTCCTTTCACAAACTAATCATACACATGGTTTAGACTTGATATAACATGCTAGTTCATCGTTAAAGCAAAGTGTTATAGTCAATTGTGTCTTTGGATATTTAGATTCTTTTAGCCTAAACTTAAAGCTCATTCATGTGTATCAATCTATATCTCATGATTGGTCATTCCAGGTCCGTATGGAGGAGGAATCTTAAAAGCCATAAAAACTTTCAAAAGCCAAATCATTTTAACATAAGGCAATGATCTAAAAGGCAACATTCAAAATAAATCACACTAAAATCTATTATTCTAAGCACATATCCTTCTTATAATCAAAGCTTAAACTCCATAGTTGGCCTCATAATAGACATGAGGTCCATTGGGGTGTTATAGGCTAGTATATTAGAAAAGGAGAATAAAAAAAATCTTTTAGTGCTACCTACTTTTTCATGCAAGTACCCAATCTTCAAAGTAGACCAACGACTCCGTAAGGAATCCTGAGGAACAGAAAACATGTTGTGGGAAGATAGGTCCATTTTACTTTTCTTGTTTAAAAATACCTCCATGATTTGATCTTTTAGCACACTTATTTGCCTACACAACTTTGTGTCTATATGAAGCAGATATCCTCTATATATTGATGGTCACTAGTCACTGAGTGTCTTCTCATGTCCTTAGCATGCCTCATGTCTCCTAAGGTTTTCTCATAAGATGCCTATGTTATGATTTTTACATTCCTTTTTTCACTCCCTACAATCCTAATATTTCCCCTCGAGAAATATTGTTTTTTTCACTAATCACTCCCCCTAGGGATTCCATTTGTGAGTTGCATTGTAAGGATAGGACCTGACCTTCCTCACAAATTACCAAATTTCCAAATTACAATTCAAAACATTCCTTTTTACTATATTTTCACTTTAATTCCACCTCATTGGTGTTCCCTTTGTGAGTTGTAGTGTAAGACCATGGATAGGACCTGTCCTTCCTCACAAAATTTTCCAATATTCAAGTCACAACAAAATTACATGTGTCAAATATGAGATAAGATGCAATTGATTATAAGTTACACATCATTGACATGATTCCCATCTTGATTTAGCATGTTTTATGCTTAATTAATGTTTCATCTTTTATCTTCTTATTTTCTAATTGTATGTAAGAATCCAACCATTTTCTTAAGCTTTTCATACTTCCCAACTTGAATTAGTGTGATTAATTTAAGACCCCTTATGCCAATTTTATTTCTCTTTTATACTTTCCAATGTGATTTAGTATGATTGATTGACTTAGTTGATTTATTTTTATACTATTATTATTTCACATGCTTTTCATTTTATTACATTACTTTCATACTTCCCAACATGATTTACTCTAATTTTACTTGTTTTAATATGGTGCCGCTCTTTCTCATGGTTTAAAAACAATTTTTGCCCTCTTGTTTGCCACATTTTTGGTTCCTTATACTTAGTCATCTTTTGTTACTACACATTTCCCAATGTGAAATAGTGTGTAGTATATTTGTTTTTGAATAATTATACTTTGCCAAGTCATTTTCACCTATTTCATTTTAACCACGCATGTGTTCTACATAATGCTAGAAAATAAAACACAACACATATATTTCCTCTAATATATACAACAAAAGTAAAATACATGTGCTAGAAAGAAATGTATCCATGCATACACAACCACAACCATAATCCAAACACACAAGATCAACATCCAACTGTTAAAATAAGATATCTATATATATATCATGTATTTTTTATAAAAAGTACAAAAAAACATCATTCTAGCTCTAAGGTTGGGTTCTATCATGTCTATCTCATGGCCTAGCCATGCTACCCATAGATGCCTTGAACAGTCCCCTCTAAATAGTATGTTGTAAATAAGTTGTCTAAGATCTCAAGCTTGCTCTTTGTCCTTATAGGTTGGTCACCTAGGCTTGTACTTGTCCTAGCTGAATAGTGGTAGCCAAATGTGTAGCTCTCTCCTAAGCCAAGACCTGCCATGCTTATGCCTCTCTTGCTCTCACCCATGCTAGTGGACGTAGCCCATCTTCACATGTCTGTAACTTCCTTGTAGCCTCTCCTAATAGTCTAAACTAGCTTGTTTGAGCTGGGGCATATGGTACCATGGGATCATCCAATGTGGTAAGGTTGTATGGCATTAGTGCCCCATCTAGAATATCATGGAATGCTCCCCTCACTAGGGATCCCCATATGGTCTCATCCTCATTGGTAGGATCTAAAAAATTCAAACTAGATAGATGTTAGATCATAGATAGATCTCAAAATCTATCTATCCACAATCTATCAATCAAATCTTATACAACTAATATTCTATTTTCAAAGCTTAGATAAATTTCAATCATTTATTACCTGACTGAGTGTCACCAATCACCATCCTCCTTGTCTTAGCTATCATCTCTTCACCATCTTGGCTCTTTCAACTTTTATTAGGTCTCTCAAAGCTCTCCTTTTCTCTTAGAATAGTCAAACAATAACATATAACTTTCTTTTCACCCTATTTAAAGTTACTATTCACAATTATTTACCTTTCAAATATTTACCGCCAGATTCCTTATTTTGATCATATCTTTGTTTTTACTATCTCATTTTTCAAACCATAAAAATTTCTAGAATCATGACATCGTAGAGAATCTTTTACACTACTATATGTGTATATTCTAAAATTTTCAATTTTTTGCTATTTTTTGCACTAATCTCTACAGGTTTGCCTAATGTTCTTTACATTGGATGCCTTCACATCTCTCTCAATCTCCTTCTTTATCTACACCACTAAGGTAAGTAAAGGTATGTGTTTTTCAATTCTGTCCTTTCATTTATCTTATTTGCTTCTTACTACATTTTACTTAGCATCAGCGTTATGTGTCGTCACATTCTATTCCTGAAGCACCATCCTGTGTTACACTTATGTGACACATGATGAACTTTGAGTGGGGAATATGTATACACATAATATTTTCAAACTTTTATCAATTACTAATGTTCTCTATTATTTAATAACCCATCAAGTCTCAATCTCTTTGAGTGCATGCCTTAAGGGGTGCACTGGAAAAGAGGTGGGTGCATGCTTCATAGGATTATTATCCTTTTTTCCACTTATTATCTACACACTTATCTCTTGAAAACCATTCCCCTAAGCTTTTTATTCTCTCTTGTATATTCCTCCAGTCTTTTACCACTTTCTATACCCTTTTTCTTAACCTAAAACCCCTTTTGAAAGTTTACAGTACTAAGTCAATTGGGTCAACCTTTTACTCTTATTGGTGAAACTCATTTAGGGTCTATGTTAGCTCTTGGCTAATCTAGCTCATGACCTAGTGAGTTTTTATCAATAATGATACTAGGTCAATTGGGTCAATCCTATCGACCAAAACTTTTAGAAGGGCTTAGGGTTAAATCTACCTATATATACAAGATCATTTTGCCATTATTTAAATAAGAGAAGAAAAATTAAGATATATTATGCATCTACTTATCCACAATTCTACTTGAAAAACAAGCTTAGGGTTTCATACTTTATTTGGAGATAATCTTGTCTTGTGGACAAGTCTTTTGGATGCATTGATAGGTTGTGTAGCCTAGAGCTGATTTACCCTTGTCATCCTTACATACCAAAACAACCTATTATGAAACACCTTGGCCAAGGGAGTGATTTAGGCTCAGTGGGTTCATCTTCAAAAGTAAGTATTCCTAACTTTCCTTTTCCTTTGTAAGATTAGATATATATGCATTTATACATCTCTTCCATGCATTAGGATTTTGTATACATTGATGTGAGTATATGTCTCTTATGCATGTTTACTTTTGTTGTTTATACCCCCACTTTGTGCCACAAGACTTGGTGAGCACTAGATTAGATTTCTTTGCTTTACTTGTTATTAGTATAGTGAATATGAAAACATAGGACTTAGTTAGGGTTATTGCATAGTTTTTTTTTATTGGAGGCTTTGGTACCCTCCCTAGTGATCTTATTATGGTAAAAGATACCCCTAATTGGGTCTAGTGGATCCATATTGGTCATATTCCTGATTATCTAATGTATCCCTAATTGGAAGTGTAAGTAGGATCTATCTTCTCTGAGCTAGGATTGATTTGTGGCTTTGATGCATTTTTGATTGCATACACCTAAAATCATCTTGAATTAACCCCTAAAATTTGAAGGCTCATCGCCAATGCTCTAGAGGCACATGCATCAAACTTTTTGGTCAGTCTTATGAGTTGATGATGCAACTCAACCCGATAACCTCCTCATCTCAACAACATGATCCACAACGTATCTAGCAAAAAACCGTTCAAGGTATAAGTCAATCTCGACATCCCCTTGTTTGAAGGCAAGATTGATGCCAAAGCATTGGATGCCTTGATTTAACAACTTATGGTGTAGTTTTAAGTCAACTATTTTAGTGATGTTTAAAATATCACCTTCACAGCATTGAAGATGTCCATTCTAGTTGTCAACTAGTGGGAGACCTTCAGTATGTAACATGCAAGAGTGCGTTCTAATAGAATTATGGAAGACTTTTATTGACATGTTGAGGGAATACTACCCTCTTTGTTACTTTGAAGATGAATATATCAAGTTTCAATAGTTGTGCCAATACAAGGATCATTCAGTGGAAGACTACACCAACTCATTCCATGACTACTTTGTGTGCCTACAAGAGAACTTCAATGAACAACATAGGGTTCTAAAGTACCTCAACAAACTTTCACCTTACATATATGCAAAGATGGATTTCTTAACTTTTAACTCCTTATGACAACCATGTCGTGATGCCTCCAAGATCTAATCCAAGGCATAGATGAAGTAAATTTCCACCCCTTCATCTAACATAGTGCACAAAGCCTTGCCAATGCATAACTCAACATTGTGACCTTTTGCATAGAAGCAACAACACACTTCTTGCAAAGGTGAGTAGCACCAAAATCTTGATCAAATCTCAAAGGATCTAGTACTTTCTACTTTACACAAAGGTAGAAATAAGTTTGGTAACAAGTGCTGCCATCATAATTGCTTATTTACCCATAATGACTTTGAATTTCATGCACAATAGTCCTTAATCACATAGTTTACATCAAGACCTGAACCAATGAACAACATTGATGCAGATTCCTCTTATATAAACACCTACTCCACTATGATCGACATCTCTGAAGAACATGAACGTTCCTTTCACACTCAATTTTGGGTGAAAGGTCAACCCCTCCACATTATCATTGATAGTGGTAGTCATAAAAATATCATTGCATAATCTATAGCTTAGCACATTGGTCTCACCATTATTATACACCCTAGACCACACTCTTTGGGATGGATTTAGCAAGGGAAATATATATAGGTATAGTGGCAATACACTTTTCACTACAAGGTCAAGCCAATGGAGGACAACATCACTTATGACATCACACCTCTGAAAGTCTACAACATCTTACTAGGAAAACTATATTTGTTTGACTGTGAAACAACATATCAAGCCAAGCCACAACATTAGATTATTCATGTGGAAGATCACTTATTTAACCTTTTTGAATTTATGGCCTTAACTAAAGTCACCTTGGTATCTTCCAAGTAATGTCGCAAGATTGTATTACACACGTAAAAAAATTTGTTTCTCATGGCTCACCCTAATACACCTACATAACAAGGAATGAAAAATCAGATGCTGGTAGTGCATGACACACACATATTTATAGAAACAATAATAGCTCAAAAAGTTATAGAGTAACAGAATGAAGTCTTCATAAGACTTGAAGGCCTTTTAACACACTGCATAGTAAAACACTGCATCGATTTAGTTCTTGGATCCCCTCTTCCAAATAGCCCTTATATCACATATCAGTTTGGGAGATTGATTAAATTTGGTGCTAGATGTAAGAGCTCCTTGATCAAGGCAAGATTAGGCTGAGCTTTTTACCTTGTGGGAGTATGATAGTCCTCATACCCAAGAAGGATGGGTTATGACAAATTAACATAGACAATCATGTGCTCAACAAGATAATGATGAATAACTGATACCTAATACCATGCATTGATGACCTCCTAGACTAGCTCCAAGGTGATCAATAGTTTTCAAAGATTGACTTGAATTCAGGGTACCATCAGGGCCTAAATCATCCTAAATATGTTTGGAAGACAACATTCAAGAGATGGGAAGGATTGTAAAAATAGTTGGTCTATCTTTTGGCTTAACTAATGCACCAACCACATTCATGTACTTGATGGATGATCTACTCAGGACTTTTAGAAACTCCTTAATCATCATCTACTTAGATGATATGCTCATCTTTAACAAGAGTTGGGAGGAACACATGAAGCACATCTTGTATGTCCTAAACACCTTGCACCAACATATGTGACATGCCAAATTCACAAAGTGTACATTCAGTGCCACATAAATTTAGTATTTGGGTTACATCATTGACTGCATTGGCATTAGGGTAGATCCAAAGAAGATTAAAGTAATTCATGATTGGCCTACTCTTCACAATCTCATAAAATTGAGTTTTCTTAGACTTGTTAACTTCTACCATAGGTTTATCCTTGGTTTCTCACATGTCTCTTATGATCTCAACTAGATGACATGTGCCAAAGCCAAGTTTAAATTGACTAATGCACACTAGCATACTTTCAAGGTCGTCAAACATTACCTCTAAATAACACCTATTCTCACAAGCCTTACATTGTGTAGACCTATTAAATTCACACTGATGCATTTGATTACACACTTAGTGTAGTGCTCATTCAACATGGACATATGGTCACATACCACTCAAAGACATTTAGTGACATAATGCAAAGGTACTCCACTTATGAGAAATAACTGTATGATATTGTTTAAGTAATTAATCAATGACAACACTACATTCTCAAGAAGGGGACAATTATCATTTAGACCATAAACCACTTCAATTCTTATAGACCTAGAATAAGATGGAAAAAGTGTGCCATATTAAATATATGACTTACTTGTATTAGTTCCATATCATGATCAAGAACAAGAAAGGGAAGGATAATAAGGTATTAGATTGCCTCAGTCGACCATTAGTTCATGCACTCATCATAGTCTTGGACACGCATGGCCATAATTTTGCATATTGGGTATCTCTCTACTCATCTGATGAAGACTTCACAATGACTTACACCATCCTCACCTAAGGTAAACAAGTGTCAATGTTCAACTTATCTAATCAACTTATTTACAAGCTTGGACATCTTTGTGTTCCCTCTAGTGTAACTTGTCCCCCAAAAATATCACTCATTTTTGGGATAATATTTGAACTATTTTGGTCCTACAAACCAAAATATTCTCTTCCCCTTTCAGAAATTGTTTTGAGTATTCAGGTTCTTCATTTTTCAAATCTTTCTCAGAAATCTATGGACTCTGCAGGCTTGAATCTACGGACTCTGCAGGAAGAAATCTATGGACTCTGTAGGCTTAAAACTATGGACTCCATAGGCTCATTTGTTCGGACTCTTTCAAGGCTCGAGAGAAAACTTAGAGAAAACTACGAACTCAATTCTACAGAATTCACAGGTTGATTTCTACGGACTCTGCAGGAAAGAACAAGTTTCTAGCACTTGTTCATTTTCAAGATTGTTTCAATGGCTTAGTTCAACAAAAAGAGTTCATCGGCAAGCTTCTAAGCAAGAATTGAACCATTGAACCATTTTGGTTTAATGAGTTCACATGTTCAAAAGTTCAAAGGCGGCCTCAGTCAAGGAAAAAGCAGTACACAGGTGGTTCAACGGATGGTTCAACCAAAAAGCGGGAAAGCGATTGAACCAAGAAGCGGTGGAACAAAAGAGACAGAATGAACCAATGAACCAATGAAATTTCAAATGGTTCACATGTTCAAAGTTCAACATGGTTCAAGTAGCTAGCAGCCATTGACAACCCCACGGACGTCAAATTTAAAGTAAGGGAATATCCATTGAAATTCAAATAAAGCACAGATCTCAAAGGAAGAACCAAGCGACTGACCGAAAAGATAGAATTCCTTCGGGTTTGTTTAAAGGCCGACAGAGAACATTTCCTTCAGAATTTTTATCTGAAGGAAATTATTAAGTGAAAGAGCCGTTAGAATTCTTTCAAAAGTATTTTTTGTGGGAAAATGACTAAGGCAGAGCTTGAAGGAATTCCTTCAGACTTTTGTCCAAAGGAAAAGCCTGACTGAAGAGAAAAGTGCACAGAAAAATGCCTGATGGAAAAAGACAAAGTGCAGCGAGAGCCACCACGTGTCCATTATAAAGCAAAGCAGAAGCCGCCACATGTCATCTTCTGTAGGACCCCCAAAGGTTTCTAAAGCTTCTATAAGTTAAGTGAAATATGTCGCGTGTCTTGTTATGACTCAGCAAAACGTGACAAGTGTTTGTATCCGTGTTCCCCTTTTGGAGTTGCTCGGGCAAAATGTGTCATGGACCCCATTTTTCATAAGTTTCTAATGAGTTTCATAACAACAAAACTTGCCACTTGTTAAAGACGTAGAAACGAACAAAGCATCCAAGTGGCAAAAGAAGGTGTCAACTCAAGGAGTTACTCTAACAGGTGATACAGTGTCTGCAAATTGATCATTAGGAGGTGCAAACGGCTAATGATGTGACCCATTTTCTTCATTTTGCATTAATGAGCAGACAAGCCACGTAATCACCTTAAAGGAGTGGTCTTGTAAGCAGACAAATGGTGCGGCCCATAATTTCTCATATGATGTTTAAGCGGCTTGCTCTTCCCAATGATCGAAATGCACATGGGTCATTTGTAAAAAGGGCACCAAAAGGATTCCTTTCTTCCTCTATATATGGTAAACTCTTTTATTGTTACAAGGGATCTTCCCCTTACTAGAAGCGAAACTCTACCTAAATTGAAAGGCATTACTGAGACTTTTAGCTCAGATTGTAATTCATATTTCTTCGATTGAATGAGAAAGCAAGTTACTTGCAGACTTTGTGCTGTTATAACTTGTGCTACTTTAGGATATTGTTCTTATGTTTATCTTCTGAAAGCATTCTTATTTATTTGATTTAACAAGCAAGACTAGTGGAAGTGATAAAGAAAGTGTCCTGAAGCCAACTACTTTCAGAGTTTGTGCTGTCATAGTTGTCTTCAGTGTGTGTTTTTCTTTTATGTTTCTATGTAAAGGACCTTGGGATGACTTTGTGCCCCCGTTGTTATTCGTATTTCTCTCTCGAGTTGCTGGTCACTCAACACCCCTATTATTGGTTACTTTCTCCTTGAAAGAACTCCTGCTGTTTCCTGTAAGAACACTTCTGAAAGAAGAGAAGTGCCTTCAGTGTTTCCCAGGATTTCTACTATTTAGGAAGGAATCTGGCTCTTGGCTAAAAGTTGCTTCTAAAAGAAGAGAAGCACCTTCCCCATCACCCAGGATTTCTCCTTTGTTTGTTTGCATCATCTCTGAAAAAAGAGAGATGGATGGTTTGTCCTACCCCTTGTGTCTTATTTTTTGCATATATATATAGTATATAGCCTCTTGCATCTCCTGCATATCTATAGGGAACCTCCCCTTGATGAGAGAAGAGATTTGTCTCTGGTTGATGTAGTAAAGCTGCACACCTGGCCAACCAATCTTCCTGCTGTGGTTGATCAGACCTATTTTTTTGATCAGTACGCTGATTGACAAAATATTCACCCAATAATTTTTGGCGACTCTACTAGAGACACAGTAATTTTGTGCAATTTAGAACCTCAAGTTTTAGATTGAAACATCACCTGTGTCTTACCCATTATCATTATAACCTTATCCATGCTTTCCACTGTGGATGAACGAATTGTTCCAGTGCTTTTCCATTGTTAATTTTTCCTCCCCAGCCTCATGCAACAATTTTTGGCGACTCCGCTGGGGATGAACGTGCAGTCTAAAGCCTCAAGTTTTAGATTGAAGAAGTTCCTTCCCTTATCCATTATATAGACTCTGGCGACTCCATTATGTGTCCTACCCATTATTCATTATAGCCTTACCATTTTCCTCCATCTCCATTACTTTATCTAGTCTACAAAACCAGAGTTGCTGGGAAAGTGCGTAGTTTGAAGCCTCAAGCCTCAAGCTGAAGCTGAGCCAGTCCTTTCCCATTTTTTGTTCTAAAATCTAGCCACTCCACCAAAATTTGTTATCCCTATTTGTCATAATTAAATCATGGTATTTTGAGGCCCCTGGGGTAACTCTTTTGGCCCACTCAACTTGACTCCACCTCTGCATGAACTTCCACGCAATTCAAGAAAGAATTTCCCCAAATTCTTTGGTGATGGGAAGGTTTATCCTAATGAACACATTGCAGCTTTTAACATAGCCTATAGTGTAATAGGGGTGTAATTTAAAGACATAGCAGTTAGACTATTCATGGAGACACTACAAGGCGCTGCTGCAGACTGGTTCTACCATCTGCAAGCTAGATCAATGACTGATTGGGATACACTCAAAGCCAAGTTTGAAGCCATGTTCAAGCCTGCAGAGGATGCACATGCTTTACTAGCCCAACTCACTCAGATGAAGAAGGAACCCCGTGAGCTTATGAGGGATTTTATTTCTAGGTTCAACAAGTTAAGGCACAAGATTCCCATGATCGCACAGTCAACACCTCAGAATCTCATGTGTTTTTTCATCAACTCACAACTGCCTAAAGTGAGATTTCTATTGAGACATGCTAGACACATAGACCTTGAGGCTGCTCAAGACTTGGCTACTGAGTTAGAAGATGACCTTATCTTGGCAGGAAAGATAAAGAGAGATCCTAACAGAGCTAAACCCTCTTCATCTTCTAAATACTCACCCACAGTCACCACCGACCTAATGGTACAAAAGTTGGCAAATAAATTGTTAGCTTTGAAAAGGCAAATGGCACAAGGTATGTCTTTTACTCCTCTATATAAAGATATACCAAGGAGGACATTCCCTAATCAACCATATCAAGGCAACGTTGCCAGAAGTCAAGGGCAACCAAATCATCTTCCTCCCCCACAAATGAATCTTGCCCTTGAAGCACCTCCAACCAACTCAGTAGTTGGATATCTAGAAATAGAACATGTTTCCTATTTCTAACCTGAGTTCAAGCAAGAAAATGACGCTGATCTCTTCATGGAGGATAAAAACGAATCAGCTGACGAATCCCACATTGGTTTCCTAAATTACTAGGATGAACCCAGAAGTGAAGGTGAAGCAGTTGAAGGATCATACGCAGTATTCACTAGGTCTGAGAATCAGTCAACCCAACAGGTTGACAAAGAGAAGATAGAAGAGCAACCCCAATTGCTGAGCAGAGAACCCCTCTTCCTTTCTAGTCAAAGGACCCTATGATTGCCAAAGAAGTAAGTACATCAAACATCTCTACACCTTCTACTTCAAATTTGTAGTTCAATCCTCCCCCTCCCAAAAACCAAAAGGATGAACTCCCATCCTCTCTTCCAAGTCCATCTTAGTCATTTGACATGATTGATTATGTCAAGAAATCCAAAATTCAAAAGACTGAGTTTGAATCCCTGCAAGCCAATCTTGAGCAATTAAACATTGGTGGAGAACAAGGTGCGGACCTGTCTGAGGCAAAGATTGTGGTTACCCAAACATCAACCCTTGCTACTCAAATTTTGTTTGAGCCTTCAGGCATGGGTAATTACTTCTTGACCACAGAGGACGCCCATGTTCTAGTTGATGAAAGTCCTGTAGCTAGAAATCTAGGATTTCATCCAAATAAGGCATCAGAATAATTGGTAGGGCGCAGTACAAATCAAGAAGGATCTTCCATCTCTTATGAAGAGAAATCTGATAGAAGATCAGCTTTTGATGATACTTGGATCTTGGAATCTGGTGGCAGTAATTCTTCCACAGCTGGATGCGGATCTTTGTTGCTCATATTGAAAATTGCTCAGGGTGAAGAGGTCAAACTCCTTCACACCAAAGGAGATGCTGAGATGATGGTTTGTCAGGAGTTTGATGCTAACAATCAAAGCATGTGCTAGACTAAACCATCAAAATAACAAGTTATGATGGTGGAACATACTATTGTATTCTGAAGTCAGCTAAAGGAACTCTTCGCAGAGAGAGCAAGGAGTTATGGTTTTCAGTTTGAAGACCACATCCCACCATGGGGCAAGAAGAAGAAAGAGCCAAGAGGAAGATGCAAAAAATTGGTTTCCTAGTGGAGAGCTCCAATCACCCGTCACCATTTTTGGGGACAGAATGGTTTCCTATAGGTTTATCAGGATGGCATCCCCTTTTCTTTGCCTCACAAGGAGCAGCATCTGAAGTGCTTCAATTCTTGAAGTATCAGATAAGTTCACCTATACATATGTATATCTGTATAGTATTTAGTTCTATTTTGTTCTTTTTGTTTTCATTTTTTGGAGCCTTTCTTTTTGGGTAGCACGACTCCGTAGCCCAATGACACACTTCAAGGCACTGGAGATTCTGGTTTCTACTTCCCTCAGCTATTGCAAGTTCTCATCTGAAGGAAGTTCTCCAACTAAAGCCAACTGTTGTCCCCCAAAAATATTACTCATTTTTAGGACGATATTTGAACTATTTTGGTCCTACAGACCAAAATCCTCTCTTCCCCTTTCAGAAATTGTTTAGAGCATTTAGGTTCTTCATTTTTCAAAGCTTTCTAAAAAATCTATGGACTCTGTAGGCTTGAATATATAGACTCTACAGGAAGAAATCTACGGACTTTGCAGGCTTAAAACTATGGACTCCATAGGCTCATTTCTACGGACTCTTTCAAGGCTTGAGAGAAAACTTAGAGAAAACTATGAACTCAGTTCTATGGAATTCATAGGTTGATTTCTATGGATTCTACAGGAAAGAATAAGTTTCCAACACTTGGTCATTTTTAGGATTGTTTCAATGGCTTGGTTCAACCAAAAGAGTTCATCGGCAAGCTTCTAAGCAAGAATCAAACCATTGAACCATGGAACCTGGAACCATTTTGGTTCAACGAGTTAACAAGTTCAAAAGTTCAAAGGCGGCCTCTGTCAAGGAAAAAGCAACACACAGGTGGTTCAATGGATGGTTCAACCAAAGAGCAGGAAAGCGATTGAACTAGGAAGCGATGGAATAAAAGAGACAGAATGAACCAATGAACTTTCAAATGGTTCACAGGTTCAATGTTCAACATGGTTCAAGCAGCTAACAACCATTGACAGCCCCATGAATGTCAAATTTAAAGTAAGGGAATATTTATTGAAATTCAAATAAAGCACAAAACTCAAAGGAATAACCAAGCTACTGATCGAAAAGATAGAATTCCTTCGAGTTTGTTCAAAGGCCGACAGAGAACATTTCCTTTGGACCTTTTTTCCAAAGGAAATTATTAAGTGAAAGAGCCATTAGAGTTCTTTTAGAAGCATTTTCCATGAGAAAATGACTAAGGTAGAGCCCGAAGGAATTCCTTCAGACTTTTGTCCGAAGGAAAAGCCCGACTGAAGATAAAAGCTTGCAAAAAAATGCCTGATGGAAAATAACAAAGTGCAACAGAAGCCGCCACATGTCCATTATAAAGCAGAGTGGAAGCTACCACGTGTCATCTTTTGTAGGACCCTCAAAGGTTTTTAAAGCTTCTATAAGTTAAGCAGAATACGTCGCGTGTCTTGTTATGACTCAGCAGAACGTGACAAGTGTTTGCATCTGTGTTCCCCTTTTGGAGTTGCTCAGGTAAAACGTGTCATGGACCCCATTTTTCATAAGTTTCTAATGAGTTTCATAATAGTGGAACTTGCCACTTGTCAAAAACGTAGAAACAGACAAAGCATCCAAGTGGCAAAAGAAGGTGTCGACTCAAGGAGTTACTCCAGCAAGTGATACAGTGTCTACAAATTGATCATTAGGAGGCACAAATGGCTAATGACGTGACCCGTTTTCTTCATTTTGCATTAATGAATGGACAAGCCGTGTAATCACCTTGAAGGAGCAATCTTGTAAGTAGACAAATGACGCAACCCATAATTTCTCATATGATGTTTAAGTGGCTTGCTCTTCCCAATGATCATAACACACATGGGTCATTTGTAAAAAGGGCACCAAAAGGCCTCTTTTCTTCCTCTATATATGGTAAACTCTTTTATTGTTACAAGGGATCTTCACCTTACCAGAAGTGAAACTCTGCCCGAATTGAAAGGCATTACTGAGACTTTGAGCTCATATTGTAATTCATATTTCTTTGATTGAATGAGAAAGTAAGTTACTTGCAGACTTTGTGCTGTTATAGCTTGTGCTACTTTAGGAGATTGTTCTTATGTCTGTCTTCCGAAAGCATTCTTATTTATTTAATTTAACAAGTAGGACTAGTGGAGGTGATAAGGAAGGTGTCCTGAAGCCAACTACTTTCAGACTTTGTGCTATCATAGTTGTCTTCAGTGTGTGTTTTTCTTTTATGTTTCTGTGTAAAGGACCTTGGGACGACTTTGTGCCCCCATTATTGTTCGTATTTTTCTCTCAAGTTGCTAGTCACTCAGCACCCCTATTACTGATTACTTGCTCCTTGAAAGAACTCCTAGTGTTTCCTGCAAGAACAATTCTGAAAGAAGAGAAGTGCCTTTAGTGTTTCCTAGGATTTCTAATATTTAGGAAGGAATCTAGCTCTTGGCTAAAAGTTGCTTCTGAAAGAAGAGAAGCACCTTCCCCATCACCCAGGATTTTTCCTTTGTTTGTTTGCATCATCTCTGAAAAAAGAGAGATGGATGGTTTGTCCTACCCCCTGTGTCTTATTTTCTACACACACACACACAGACACACACACACACACACATAGCATCCTGCATCTCCTGCATATCTATAGGGAACCTCCCCTTGATGAGAGGAGAAATTTGTCTCTGATTGATGTAGTAAATCTGCACACCTGGCTGACCAATCTTCCTGCCGTGGTTGATCAGACCTATTTTTTTGATCAGTATGCTGATTGTCAAAATATTCACCCAACATAACTCACCAATGACTCATTTGGGAGGTGTACTACACCAAGACCTCAAGACACATTGATGTGTCAAAAAATCTAACCATATTATGGTTGCACTTATTCTGGGCACACATATGCATAGACATGGAATATCACATCAAGTCTTATATTCCTTGTTGCATCACCAAGCCCATAAATGGGAAGCTAGGAATTTACACACCTCTGATGGTTTTATCTAGACTATGGGAATATATCATTAAAGATTTCATGACTAGACTACCTACAATGAGATGATAACATGACGTTGTGTTCATTATAATGGATATATTTTCTAAGATGGCCTTCATGGTCACATGTAATGAAGACATTAATGCAACTGGCACTATGAAAACTTTCTTCAACCATGTTTAGGTTCATTTTGGGCTACTAACATCCACCATTTTTGATTGAGATTCCATGCTTTGTGAGTAATTTTTGGTAATCATTGTGGGACTTGATGGGTACACAACTAGATCAATTGATAACCATTCATCCTTAGATAGATGGATAAATCAAAGTGGTCAATCACACACTTATTCATCTTTTGATAATGGACAACCATGTGCATACTCATACTTGGGATGACAATCTCTTATACATTTAACATGCCTATAATAGGGCTATTCATATATCTACTAGCCATAGTCTATTCCAGACATGTCTTGGGTTTCAATGTTCAACACCTCTAAACATCTCCTACCATGTACCATTAAGCACTAAGTCACATGCATAAGAATGGGAAATGGGTAAAGCTTAGGAGTTTATATTGCAAATATAGTTTGTTCACTAGTAGGTTTAACAGATCCTCTCTTGCACCCAAGCTAAGTACAAGGAGCATCATGATGCACATCACACACCTCATGTATTCTGAGTTGGCAATAATGCTTAGTTATAACTTCAGAAAGAGCTTCTATGACATTATTTTGCACCCTTTGGGGAAGTTTTTCAGTCTTCTTCCAACCAAGTCACAATATTGGAACAACCCCAAGCTATGGGTATCCTATGGTGGGGTTGAACCTACTAAGAAGGTTGATTTCCTCTTTATGGATCACCTAAACTAATGATTCTACTAGGGAAAGGATTAGAAAGGGAGAATTGGGTTACTAAAAAAGATAAAAGGTGATGCATAAAAATTGAATGACAACTCACATAAGCATGATAATTACATTGATTGAGCATAAGATAGTACTAGCTCACATAATCTTAAAATCTAGCTAATTGCATAAGTATTTCATACACTAGGTTCACTAAGCAATGAATGAAGTAGAGAATAATTCTAAGACTCACACAAAGTTTACATTAATGGCAGAAAGAACATAAATCTAGACCTTTACCTAACTTGAAAATTCCCTAAAATAGGAAGGAAAGAAGGACAATGGACATGGAAGATTATCCTTCACAATGCCATCATGCACAAGCTTACTAAACACAATTTAATAAGGCAAGAGATAGGTAAATACAAATTTTGATAGGGTCTAGCCTTATCAAATGATAGTTTCTTGCTCTTCTTTCCAAAATCAAAGAATCTACTTAAAATCAAAGAGAGAGAGAGCCCACTACAATGGGGAAGAAAATGGGAGATATAGATAAAGGGCCTAGAGAGAAGAGGAGCACGTCATCATAAAATAATAAATGAGCTAATGCCACCTTTCATGAATGCTCAACCATGTCGTGACCCAATCAAGACTAATCCATCATAGATAAATTAACCTTTCATTTGTCTGAAAGGCTATCAAACTTTCTCATTGGTTGAGAAACATACTAGAAGACAAGAAAATGGTGAGGATGATGAGTTATGATCCTAATATGAAGGGAAAGTCTCTAAAAATCTATTAAATTCTCCAAATGAATTCTCCAACCTCCATATATCCTTCTTGAAACTCTACTCCATCTTCCACTTGGCTTCATTATAAGGATAAAATCCTCATATCTCTTGATTTGATAGAGCTATGACTATGTCTATTTTGAGCGGCTATAGGTACTTGCTTTGTCAAGGATATGACCATGTCGAAGGATGAGACACTCCTCCATAATCACACATCTACCCCTACTTCACATTTTTAGCATAGGTCTTATTGTAGATGAAAACCAATCCCATTTATTGGTTTTCCTATAGACGTCATATCAATGAAAATCCTATCAGGCTACATGACCTTGTTCTTAAACTATATTAGGTTTAAAACAAACCTATTCTACCTCTGAACCTTGTAAAAGTTGAGAACTCATTATATGTAAGGATCTTCTTTAAAAAACAATGATATTAGTTGTGGAACAATACTACAACCCTAGAAAATGGACCTTTTATGTTCTACATCTTCAACTAGAGGTCCTGATTGAGCTTCAATGGTGGCCCCTTTGAAATACCTATTATGGAATTACTTGGATCATATTCTATCTCCATTTGAAGTCTCCTAGCTTTGAATTTCTTCATCTATCATTGATCTTGATATGGTTT
This sequence comes from Torreya grandis, assembly GCA_037957365.1. Taxonomy (NCBI): domain Eukaryota; kingdom Viridiplantae; phylum Streptophyta; class Pinopsida; order Cupressales; family Taxaceae; genus Torreya; species Torreya grandis. The sequence goes on from JARHVA010000014.1 coordinate 1,582,788, forward strand.
TTAAATTATGACACTTGTCATCTCCATGTGCTTTCTATCGATTTTATAGTCAGTGTTTGTCCTACCACTACTTTTATGCCATGTGGCATCCTCACATTTAATCCAAGCTTATTGACTTCTTGACCTTGCTTATACCATTGATCTTGCCTGTGATCAAACACATGCCATCGATATTTTATTTTATTAATTGAACATGAACTATTAGATCTTTTAATTCATTATGATCATGCCAATTGTCAACCTTGCATTCATCCTTAGGATCTGTTGACTTATTGACTTGATGCTTGTCATTGATCTCTAACTACATGATTAAACATGCACTATAGGTTTTTTTGGGCCCACTAACTCAAGATTTTATTCACGTGCCATTGATTTTGACTCAAGCAAGTGATATTTTGACACTTATCAGCTCTATGCTTATTCCAAGATCCTTTCAAGCTTTTGAATTCAAACATTTAGTTCTCACGGTTTTAACTTGACTTCTTCGTGCACATCTCACTCTGCTACTTTAATTTTGAAGGCTTATATCTTAAGATAGAAAACTCATCAAGATACAAAAATTGAATAGGCTATTTAAGGCATGAAAAATATTATTTCCATGTGATATTTTAGATTTGATAGGCTTCATGAGCATACTTATAAAATACACAAGTGAACCAACCTTTTCATTTTTACAAGAAATGTCATGACAGTTTGGTTCCTCTAGTCTTGTGTTAGAAACTTTTATTTGATCCCTCAAGGCTCTGATAGAATTTTAAGACTTAGTGAAAACCTAATTCATGCTCCCTGAATGCTATGAACACCATGGAAACTTGTTGGATCCTTTTACCTTGTAATTCTATACTTGCTCCCAGACCTGCTTCTTAATCAAACTTTGCTCAACTTCTTACTCCATACTAGGACTTCTAGAATACTGATTTATCTAGGTAATGTTTTTTATGTAGGCCAAAATTGGCCAACATTTATGGTGAAATCCTAGGATTTTATGCTTACGATGCAAAAGACTAGTAGCCTTAGAATGTCCATTGGGCATGGAGTCTCAAATCTTTCCTTCCCAACTGATCATGAAAATGATACAAGGTTGCCCCTTTCTCTAAAACTTCTCTTGAAGAAAAAGGATAGAATAAGCAAAAACAACATGTGCCCAAGGTACTTATGGAATGAAAACACACAAATGAAAAGAAATGTGCATAAGGCACTTAGAGGAAAACATGAAATCTACTTTAATATGTAAAATATTATATGATGGTTGCAAACCCCTTTAAAAAAAGGCTTTAAATGAATGCCATTGATTGGGATGGGTAATACCTCTCCATCTAGATGGGCAAGCTAAAAAGCATTATGATGTTTGCAACCATAGATTGAATAAGGACCACTCCATAAGCTATCAAACTTGGTATAGTTTCTTGGCTTGGACTTATTTGAATCCCACTCGAGGACTAGGTCCCCTTCTTTGAAGTCCCTTGCTATGGATCTCTTGTCAAAGGCTTCATTGATTTGAGCTTGATGTGAATCTAATGTCTTCATTATAAGGTCCTTGGTTTCTTCAAGATCCATATTCCCTACTATCCTCACGCTCATAGGTTCACTTTCCATCAACTCAAGCTGATGGGCTAGCTCCAAGGCAAGCAATTTAATAGAGATGGGTAACTTGGCCTCCCTTCCATACAAAAGGACATATGGTGAGTTACTAATGGTAACTTTGGGAGTCACTCTATCAAGCCATAAGGTTGTCCTTAGCTTTGTATGCCATATTCTCTGATTCTCCTTCATAGTCCTCTTGATAATCCTTCTCAAGTTCTTGTTTATGGACTTTATCAATCCATTACCTTGGGGGTAGTAATTGGAGGATTTACTAAGGTAGATGCTCAACTAAAGCACCCATTCACTTGTACTCATACCAATAAATGCTAAAACATTGTCTAAAATTATTGTGGGTGGTACACCAAACTTGGTCATTATGTTATCATAAAAGTCCAATACCGCTATTTCATTGGCTTCTTTAAGTGCAACTGCTTCCACCCACCTGGTGAAGTAGTTAGTAGTAGTATGCACCTATTTATTTCCTCCACTAGAAGGTGGATTGATAATTCCTATGAAGTCTAGACCCCACTGCATAAAGGGTTGTTCTACTTGAATTGGGTTGAGAGGAAGGGCTACCAATCTTTCCTTACAAATAAAACACAATTTTGATATTTATTTACCCATATATAGGCATCCTTGAAGAGGTTGGGCCAGTAATAGCCAACTCTCATTACCTTTGTTGTTGTATTCCTTAGAGCAAAATGGCCTCTTGTAGGCCCATCATGAAATTGCTTTAAAAGCCTTGACACTTGGTCGTCATCTATGCACCTAAGAAGCACTCCATTGAGGTCCTTTTTGAATAAGATCCCATTAACCAATGCATAAAGTATAGACTAAAGTCTAAAATACATTATATTTGATCTATCCATGCCTTGGGGGCACTCACCTACTATCAATAAATGTGTCATATCTTAGAGCCAACTAGTGTAAGGCATAGGTGTATCTATTTGTGAGTTATCTTGTGTCACTAAAATAACTTCTTTATCTTCATGAAAATTGTCTACCATATGATCACATAAGCCTTTTCCTCTCACTAGCTTAGTGACCTTGATCTCCACATCATACTGCATGACCTTGGTAATCCAACCAACTCTCTTCTCATTCAAGTCTTTCTTAAGAAGGAAATCCTTCACTCTAGAATGAGACACCATAAGATGAATCCTACTATTGGACAACATCATTCTAATTTTTTTGAGGCTTCTCAAGGCTATAATAACTTGCCTTTCTATAAAATTATACCTTGCCTCATATCCTTCAAGCTCTTGACTTAAAAAGGCAATTAGTTGCTTAATCCCTTCACCATTCTTCTACGTCAACAAAATTGATATATTGTCAACATTGGTAAAGGTATACAATATGAAATTCTTTGAGAAATTAGGATTCATGAGCGAGGGTGCTTGGGCAATGGATTATTTGGTAGCCTCAAATGCTGCTTTAGCTTCACTTGACAAAGCAAATACTTGGCTCTTCCCTAGCATGGCAGTGATAAGTTTGGCCAAGTTTGCAAAACCAAGTATAAACCTTCTCACAAAATTTATTTTCCCAAGGAAATTTCGGAGTCCCTTCTTCTGCTTGGGTAAAGATAAGGCCAAAATGGAACTTATTCTATTAGGGTCAATAGCTAATCCTTACTTTGAGATAATGTGTCCCAAGAGTTTGCCTTTATGGACAACAAACACACATTTATTGGGATTCAAAGAGATCCCATATTCTCTTCATCTCTTAAAGATCAATCTTAGGTGATCTAAATGCTCACTAGCCCTCTCGGAGAAAACTATGATGTCATCCAAGTAGATAAACACCATCTGATTTAGCAATCCTTGGAAAGCCATGTCCATTGTTCTTTGAAAGGTAGCCCTAATATTTGACAATTCAAAAGGCATATTTTGATAAGCATATGTGCCCCACTTTATGGTGAAGGCAGTCTTATGTTGATATTCTTCTCTTATCAACACCTGGTTGCATCTTGAATATCCATCTAGAAGAGAGAAGCATTCTAAACTAGAAACATTTTAAGGAGTTACTCCATATATGGTATGGGGTAGTGATCTTTCAAAGAGAATCTATTCAAGTCTTTGAAGTCAATAAATAATATGATCTCCCCATTCTTCTTCCTCACAGGCACCAGGTTGGGTACCCATGAGGAGTGCTTGATGGGAAAGATGATCTTATATTCAATCAACTTAGTCAATTCTTTCCTCATAAGATCTTCAATTTTGGGGTTGATAGGCCTCTCCTTCTACTTTACAGGGTTAGCATCAACCTCCGATTCTATAGTGTGTTGGGATAACTTGGGATGAAAACCTCTCAGGTCATTGTATTCCTAAGTAAAGATGTCTACATATTCATTACAAAGCTCAATGAAATCATACTTTTCAGCCCTGGTGCTTACCTTTCCAAGCTTGATGAACTTGTCTTTAAGGATCAAGACTCTTTCATAGTTCTCTTCATTGGTTGACATCACTACCTTTTCTTTTTCCATATGGTCTCCTTCATGGAAGAGACCTTCAAGGGTGACCAACCCTTTAGGAAGTTTGTTAGATCTCAACTGAACAATTTGATCCTTATACTGATGTTGAAATTTATCTTGGTTCAATGAGGAAAACTCTGCTTCTTGCTACAAGAAACAAGCAATTTGCTTGTCATTATCAAATACCTACCAAGGAGATTAATTATCTTGCACTGATGGTATTACTACCACTTTGACATGTGGTTGCACTTTAGGCCTTCTCAATTCATTTGGGAGATCAAACTAAGCTCCCATAAATACCAGTCTGTCAGCATGTTGATTTTGGTTCCTTGGTACTACTTGGATGTTAAAGGCCTCAAAGTCCTCAAGAATGTCCCACACTCTATGTTTGTAGGACTTCGTCAAAATATTCTTTGTGATGTTTTAACCTCTAACCTGATTCACTATCAGTTTACTATCCCCATGTGCTTGCAATTGCTTGATTCCTCTCTTACCAACCCATTGGAGGCCATGGATAAGGCCCTCATACTCTACTGCATTACAAGAACAACTAAATTGAAACATGTAATAAGAGAAATACTTATCATTTGAGGGAGACACTAGAATTTCACCTACACTTGCTCCACATTTGCTTCTTGAACCATCAAAAAACAATTTCCATAAGCTACTAGCATCTTCTTGAGGCCTAGTGAGGGATGACATGCACTAATTTTCTTCATGAAAACAATAGACACCCATGTCCCTTTCTTAAATACATTTAAGGGGGTTAATTAACTAATTATCACTCCATAAATCATTTGAGAACATGTCAAGCATCTCCTTAAGATGAGTGTTTATCTCTTGACCAACTTGGTGTTCATCTTCATCTAGGATGGTGTAATTGAGGTTTGAGTTATCAAGCCAATAAGGCTCTATATAGAATTGAGAAATAGTCTCAGATTTGATGGATACCTTGGTCCTATACCTTGTTCTAAAATACATGTAGGATCAATCTGATAATAGATAACCTCTTATTTTTGCTATGAAGTCTCTAGATAAGCATAAAGCAAAATGAGGAGGTACATATAGAATCAACAAATCTTGAGCCATTAAAACACTGGGACAAGCATGCAGGGTCAAGTTTAGACCTTTGATGATGCCTGCTAGCTTGGTAGAAGATCCATCAATTTATAAAATGCCTTTATATTGGGGTTCATATTTCAAACCAAGTTGATCTGCAATTGACTTTGGCATCATTGTAGTACTTGCTTCACTATCAACCATGCAATTATGTACCAAGGAGTCACCAGTGATCACATAAATGTAGAAGGGAGGAGGCTTGAATACCTTATTTTATTCCCTCTATTTGGTCCTTTAATTGTATTGGTGAGAACTATATTCTCCTTCCATGGTGGCTTATATGAAAAATTGATCTTTAACAATCCTTCTTGAAGGTTATCCACCTGACTGGGTATGGAAAGCATGTCCCATATTGGCACACTCACATTGGATTTTTTTATTTGTTACACAATATTGATGGGTGAACCACCAAATTTTGTTTGTGTTTTGGAAGTCACAACTATGCTTTGAACTTGTGAGTTTTGGGGCACAAAGGCAATCCCTTGATTCTGATTCTTTGGGGAAATTGGAACCTTTGGAGCATCAATAACTTCCTTTGGATTTGATAGTAAATGAGCAATGGTAGGAATGCCTTTGATTACTCCCTGTTTACCATCCATATTCCTTGTTTTGAATCTTGTATTAGCAGCCACTCGAATGTATGCTTGGCTAAAACTAGCCTACTAATTGGATGCATAACATTCTTGTTGCTCGTAATCAACCATTAAAACACCTAGCTGGCTTGGTTCTTCATTAGACCCTTGGCCTCGATGAGGATCTTTTGGTTTTATCATCCTAGGCACCTCTGCATTCTAAGGCATATGAGCTTGATTGTATCCATATCTAGCACCTTGATGCCATTGCTCATTGAAAGCTTGATTGAACTCAATATTTGGGAAAATGGATTGACAAAATGATCGATTCTAAGGCATGGTACCCTCAACTTCTTGAGCAATGTCATTCTGAATAGGGACCAAAGTAGTAGAGGTGCTTGCATCATTTGTATTATAATGATTTTGCCTAACATAGTTAGGTTATCCTTATCCTTGGCTTTATCCTTGGCCTTGAGTTTGGAAATTCCTTTTGTAGGGTGGCCTATTTACTTGATAAGACTACTATTGAGGCTGATATGGGGCTTGATATGATCTACTAAATCGGGCATGTTGCTTCTTCACATTGACCAACTCATTCCCAAAATATTTAAACATGCTCTTAAGCTCTTTTAAATTCTTATTTTCTTAGGAATCATTAGATTGACTAGTGAAAGCCTTTTCCTACTTGGGTGTAGGTATGAAAACAAGCACTAGCATGGGTGGGATGATAACAAGGGGAGGAATAACAATAAGGGGTGGTTGAATCTTAGGAAATAAAGGCATTGGTGGTCTAGGTGGAAGCTTGCTAGCTTACACTAGATAATTTTTTGCTTTGATTGCCACCTCATAAGAAATTGGTAGTGTGTTTCCACCCATAGACTGGATCATTACTAGAATATCACTATTTAGGGATTTCAAATAGTAAAGGAAAGCAAAGTTTGGAGTAGGCCTAATAGAGATTGGAATTTTGTCTCATGTTTTTTGAAATCTTATGTTAAAATCTTGAATAACCTCATGAAGAGCCCTTTTGATTATAGTTATCTGCTCTGCAAGTGACAAATGGTCACTTTTATATTCAAATCTCTTAAACAATGCATCACCTAATGGATCCCATGATTCATATATTTGGCAGTAAGGTTTCTATACCAGTCCAAAGCTTTACCCTTGAAAGAGATGGCTAATAGCCTAATAGCCACATTTTCTTCAGTTATGTCATGAATATTACAAAAGTTGGATATGTCACTAAGGTGCTTAGAAGGCATTATAGATTGGTATCTTGTGAAATAAGGAACACTTTTAAGATTTGCTACTAGATAGGATCATACTGCTATAGGTCTAAAGGGCTCTGGACATTGAAATCCATAAAGGGGAAAGCTCTAGGGGCTTCCAAGGAAATAAAAGGGGCTAACAAAGATCTTCTTGAAGGAGTAGACCTTGAAATTGTTTTAGGAAGAAAGATTCCTTTATATAGATGTGGATTAGCAAATCTTAAACTTTTCACTAAGTTCAAAGGTAATTCAAAAAATTCAAAAGGAATACCTCTAGAAGCTAATCTTGTAGTCACCTTTGGCATGAGAGATAGCTATTGATTTGCACCAGAATGTTGATTATTACTTTAAATCATGATATGTTGTTGCCTGAAAGCTATAATTACTGAAAATTAATCAAACCATCAACAAACTTGATCAATCTTCTTTGAAAGTAGGTCCCATCAGGTATGCCAAAAACTATTGTGACATTAGTTTACACCCTTGGGGGAAGTTTTTCAGGCTCCCTCTAACTAAGTCATAATATTGGAACAACCCCAGGCTATAGGTATCCTATGGTGGGGTTGAACCTTTAGAGAATGCTAACTTCCTCTTGATGGATCACCTAAACTAATGAATCTACTAGGGAAAGGGTTAGAAAGGGAGAACAGGGTTTGTAAGAAAGTTAAAAGGTGATGCACCAAACTTGAATGAGAACTCACATAAGCATGAAAATTGCATTGATGAAGCATAAGACAATACTATCTCACATACTCTCAAAATCTAGTTAATTGCATAAGTATTTCATATACTAGGTTCACCAAGAAATGAATAAAGTAAAAAGGAATTCTAAGACTCACACCAAACTTATATTAATGGTAGAAAGAACACAAATTCAAACCTACAACTAAATTTAAAACACCCTAAACAAGCAATAAAGAAGGACAATGGATATGTAATATTCTCCTTTACAATGCCATCATGCACAAGCTTACTAAACACAATTTAATAAGGCAAGAGACAGGTAAATAAACTCTTTATTGCTTCAAGAGGTCTTTCATACAAATTTTGAAAGGTCTAGCCTTGTCAAATGAGAGTCTCTTTCTCTTCTTTCCAAAATCAAAGTATCTACTTAAAATTAGAGAGAGAGAGAGAGCCCACTGCAATGGGGAAGAAAAAGGGAGATATAGATAAAGGGCCCAGAGAGAAGAGGGGCACGTCATCATAAAACAATAAATGAGCTAATGCCACATTTTATGAATGCTCAACCACGTCTTGACCCAATCAAGACTAATCCATCATAGACAAATTAAACCTTCATTTGTCCCAAAGGCTTTCAAATTTTCTCATTGGTTGAAAAACATACTAAAGGACAAGAAAATGTAGAGGATGATGAGTTATGATCTTACTGTGAAGGGAAAGCATCTAAAAATCTATTAAATTCTCCAACTACATTATCCAACCATAAAATATACTTTTTATATTTCTAAGAAATCTTCCACTTGGATTCATTATAAGAAAAACATCTTCATATCTCTTGATCTGACAAAGCTATGACAATGTCTATTTTGAGCGGCTACAGGTACTTGCTTTGTCAAGGATATGACCATGTCGAAAGATGAGACACTCCTCCATAATCATACATTTTCCTCTACTTCACATTCTGAGCATAGGTCTTACTATAGATAAAAACCAATCCCATTTACTGATTTTCATATAGTCATCATATCAATGAAAAGCCTATCAAGCTACATGGCCTCATTCTTGAACTATATTGGGTTTAAAATAAATATATTCTACCTCTGAACCTTGTAAAATCCAATAACTCATTATATGCACAAATATTCTTTAAAGAACAATGATCTTAGATGTGGAACAATACCCTAATCCCCAAAAATGGACCTTGTATGCTCTAAATATTTAACCATAGCTCCTGATTGAGCTTTAATGATAGCCCCTTTGAAATACCTATTTTGGCTTTACCTGTATCATATTCGATCTCCATTTGAAGTCTCCTAGATTTGACTTTCTTTGACTACCATTGATCTTGATCTAGGTTTATAGATTGTGACACTTGTCATCTCCACATGTTTTCTATGGATTCTATAGTCATATTTCATCCTACCACTACTTTTATACTGTTGTCCCCGAAAAATGCCACTCATTTTTGGGACAACCTACGGACTATTTTGGCCCTGCACTGACCAAAATCCTCTCTCTCCTTTTCAAAAATTATTCTGAGAGTCCAGGTTCTTCATTTTTCAAAGCTTTTTCAGAAATTTACAGACTCTGCAAGCTTGAAACTATGAACTTGGCTTCTACGGATTCTGTAGGTAGGCTCAAATCTACGGACTCTCAAGGTTGGTTTCTATGGACTCTGCAGGAAAGAAATGAGTTCAACACTTAGCCAAATAACAAAGAATGAATCGATTGAACCATTGAACTATTGAACTAAAGTTGGTTTAATCGGTTGGTTCAATCCGTAGGTTCAAGGGGCTGCCCCAAAGCCAAAGGAACAAGTGCCCTTACGGAGGGTAGTGAGCAAAAGTGGACAAAATTTGGAAATCCCTTGGGAAAATGGCTAAGTGCAAGAGGCCAAAAAAATTCTTTCGGGAAGATTTTCCTCAGAAAAATGTTTAAGGCAAAATTCCTTTGGACTTTTTGTCTAAAGGAATTCACTCAGAGAAAAAGTCCAAAGAAATGGAAAAGAATGAATGGCTAAGTAACATGAACTTTCCTTCAGAGTTTTTGTTCGAAGGAATTCTTTAGGGCTTTTTGCCTGCCGAAAAAAGCCCATTGGGGAAGTCGAAGCTTGAAGCCCGCCCGAACATTTTGAAGGATAATTACCCTTGCGGGGGGCACTTGACGATAAAGAAAGGACTGTTTTAAAATTTTGAAGGGACACCTTCCCTTCGAGATGTCCCAAAGTCTGAACAAAGATGCAGAAAGGAACCTTCATAGACTTAGACAAAAAGGGCTTCAAAGGATGAATTGATTGAACCATTGAACCGTTGAACCAAAAAAGTTCAACGAGTTCATAGGTTCAAAGGTTCAACCAGAGCTTAGAAAGATAAAGGAAGCAGTGATTGAGCAAGACACAGGATGAACCAATGAATCGATTGAACCTTAAACCAAAAGAGTTCAAAGTTCAATGGTTCATAGGTTCAAAAGGTTTAAAGGTGGCCTCAATCAAGGAAAAAGTAGCAAACAAGTGGTTCAATGGATGGTTCAACCAAGGGGCGAATAAGCGATTGAACCAAGAAGCAATAAAACAAAAGAGACAGAATGAACCAATGAACTGATGAACTTTCACTGGTTCAACAGGTTCAAGGTTCAACATGGTTCAAGTAGGTGGCAACCATTGACGGTCTAGTGGACGTCAAATTTAAAGGGATATTCGTGGAAATTCTAATAAAGCATAGAATTTAAAGAAAGAATCAAGTGATCGACTGAAAAGAGAGCCCAAAGACTCAAATTGCTACAAGGGAGAGAAGATCGATGCAAAGGACCAAAATTATCTTCAAAAGAATTGTTTCTAGTAGGTGAAACAGTGGATTGAGTAGACTTTTGAGCGCACCAAACCAAGGATGTGGCCTATTTTTCTTCCATGAAGTAAAGACAAATTGGAAAAGGACTAGACAATCCATCCCAAGGAAGAAACATATTAGATGAAGGGACACACCATAGTTATGGTAGCGCACTGTTCTCAGCATGGTCTCTCTAGATAGGATTGAAGGCGCATTTGAAGACGTTGACTGCAGCATGGGCCATCCCATGGACAAAGACATCAATCCTTACATAATTGCTATAAGTTTGTAAATTCTCTCATTTGTAAAGGAGACTTTTCATTTTTACAAGAGCGAAACTCTTCCCATTTTGAAAGAAGAAGACTGAGACTTTGAGCTCAAATTGTAATTTCATTTCATTTTATCTGAATGAGAAAGCAAGTTGTTTGCAGACTTTGTGCTGTTTTAGCTTGTGCTACTTTAGGAAATTGTTCTTATGTCTATTTCCTAGAAGCATTCTTATTTATTTAACTTGACAAGTAGATTTAGTGAAGGTAAAAAGGGAGGTGTCATGAAGCCAACTGTGAGAAGATTTTGTGCTTTCACAATTGTTTTCAGCGTGTGTTTTTCCTTTTCTTTCATGTGTTGAGGATTCTAGGATGACTTTGTGCCCCCATTATCCTTTGTGTTATACTCTTTGGGCAGTTGAGATGGAAACTTTGTGTTCTCTTTCATCTTGTTGGTTACTGTGCCCTTTGTCACTAGTTACCTTCACTACCTGAAAGAAACTCCTGCTATTTCCTGCAAGAACACTTCTGAAAGAAGAAAAGTGCCTTCAGTGTTTTCACCAAGATTTTCTCCTTTGTCTATGAGCATCATCTCTGAAAGAAGAGAGATGGATGGTTTATTCTGCCCCCATGTGTTATTTTTTGCATATCTATATTGTATATAGCTCCTACGTATCTATAGGGAACCTCCCCTTGATGAGAGGAGAGATTAGTCCCCTGTTGATGTGGTAAACCTACACAACTGGCTGACCAATCTTCTTGTTGTGGTTGATCAGACCTATTTTGTTTATCAGTACACTGATTGAAAAAATATTCACCCAACATATACCACATGGCATCCTTGCATTCGATATAATCTTGTTGACTTCTTGACTTTGCTCATACCATTGATCTTGTATGTGATTGAATGCATGTCATCAATCTTCTATTTAGTCGATCAAACACACATTGTTAGATATTTAAATTCACCATGATCATACCAATTTTTAGCCTTGCATTCATCCTCAAGATCCGTTGACTCATTGACTTGATGTTCATCATTAATTTCTAACTACATGATTAAATGTGTATTGTAGATCTACTTGGGACCACTAACTCAAGCTTTTATTCACATGCCATTGATTTTGATTCAAACAAGTGAGATTTTGACACTTGTCATCTTCACATTTATTCATAGGATCCTTTGAAGTTTTTGAATTCAAATGGCTAGTTCCCATGGTTTTAACTTGACATCCCCATGCATGTCTCACCCTGCTAGTTCAACTTTGAAGGATTATATCTTGAGATAGACAACTCATAAAGATACAAAAGTTGTAGAGGATATTTAAGGCATAAAAAATATAATTTACATGTGATACTTTTGCTTTTATAGGATTTTTTAGCATACTTATAAAATGCACAAGTGAACTGACCTTTTCATTTCTACAGGAAGCGTCATGACGGTCTGGTTCCTCTAAGCTTGTGTTATAAACTTTTGTTCAATCTCTCAAGGCTCTGATAGACTTTTAAGATTGAGTGCAAACCTTATTCATGATCCTTGAATGATATGGACACCATGGAAACCTATTTTATCCTTATACCTTGCAATTCTAGACCTACTCCCAGACTTGCTTCTCAATCAAACTCTGCTCAGCTTCTTACACCATACTAGGACTTTGAGAACACTGATTCATCTAGGAAAAGTTTTGTATGTAGACAAAAATTGGCCAACAATATCACTTCAAAGGTCCACAACAAAATCTCAAACCTTTATAATATGGTCCTTACACCATTTTGTGCATAACTAGTGAGAACACCTTCATTCTTGATCTGCCTTAGTACTTAGGCATGAAACCAGTATATAATGTAGAACTTCTGAAGCCTTAAAATCCACTATTTCTTGAGCTAATAATGACACAACATCCTTATAATTTATATCTTAAACACTTATGCACTGTATAAAATGAACATATCATCAAAGTGACCAACACACACACCCATCATGGTACACATCAACTTTTTAGAGTGGTCAAGTTTGGGTAATATGTTAATGAAGCTAAGTGGTACACTTCATAGCAACTTTAGGTGTAGTTTCTACAACTATTTACTAATGTAATAAAGGCCATTACTCTTTAAGAAAGGGTAAATGATCTATACAAAATGTGCATAACCCTTACATAGCTGATTTCACTCCTTGTTTACTCTACTGCACAAAGTGCACACCTCACACCCAATCATGCCAAACCCTTTGCATGAAGCTTGCTCTCAACCATTCACATTGGTCTCATGCTAGTTTGTCAAATCCTATGTGCCACCCACACTTATGCACTAAGTCCTATGCCCACTCACCAAATTTTGCATACTCTATTCCTCATAGTCCAACACCAATTCTTGTGCTCACTTACTAACTACAGTGCACCATATTACTTGTGCATATTGTACTCCCATGCCAAGTCCTACACTTATAGTCCATATAGTCATGCACATATCACCTAATTCTATGCCTTTCATGTTTTACATTTCTATGTGCCTTGTTGGCATCCACTCATAGACATGTTGACCCAACAATGTGCTCTAAGTGATCTGAATACAATTTCCACCAAAAGGAGATCCCATATTCAAATTCAAATAATTAACAACTAGACATTAACTATTTTAAGCATTGCCAACTACCACATCTGACAAGATTGACATGTCACACATGTCTTCTTTGGTAATTAAATAGATATAACTTTAATTAATGGAGATGTATTTTTTTCCCTATTCTCTATTAATGAATAGAAGTTGTATTTCTTGTAAGTTAAGACCTCTGATTCATTAAATGTGTTTTATTTATTTTGCCTAAATATTACACTATGCATTCACTCTACATAGCCATAGCTCTACTATCCACCACACACCTTGGTCCTAAGCCCTATGGTATATATCACCTACACTCATGCCTACACCATCTAATTTATCTAATGCCACCCCTATTGCCTCATTTTCAATAGACCTGGGACCAATAAAGGGACAACGCTAGATTAGTACCTCAAGAGCTCAATGATTGTAGAGACCCAAGATAGTTTACCATGGGGACCCAAACATCCAGCTCAAATATGATAGAGATTCTGGGAGGATGAAGAGGGTGATGACCCAAACCTTCACATAGGATGAAGACTCATTATATGGAGGACAAAGCATGAACTCTTCTTTCTCATGAATAAAATGACCTAGATTGGAGAAGATGAAATTTTAGAGGACCCAGTCTATGTGGTGCGAGCCATAATTTAACTAACATAAAATCTCATAGAGGACCTCAAAGAGTAAGTGAAGACCTTAGAATCCTAGGCTAGTAGCTCATTCCCAATGGGCCTAAATTTCAAGGTGGAGACCACACTTTCAAAATTATTTGCAACCTTGTGGGTGTTGGTTGGCACTCTTTCAAAGAGCAATGTGCTAGTCTTAAGAACACAACAATACTTATATCAGATTATAAATATTGACAACAAGTGTAAGAAATTAAAGTGATAAACACACAAACCCACCATGGCACACATCAACTTTTTAGAGTGGTCAAGGTTGGGTAATATACTAATCAAGCTAAGTGGTACACTTTATAGCAACTTCAGTTGTAGTTTTTGCAACTATGCACTGATGTAATAGAGACCATTGCTCTTTAAGAAAGGTTAAATGATATATGCAAAATGTGCATAGCCCTTACATCGCTGATTTCACTCTTTTTTTGATCTACTACATAAAGTTCACACCTCACACCCAACCGTGCACGACCCTTTGCATGAAGCTTGATCTCAACCATTCACATCGGTCCTGTGCTAGTTTGTGGAATCCTATGCATCACCCACACTTATGCACTAAGTCCTATGCCCACTCACCAAATTTTGCACACTCTATTCCTTATAGTCCCACACCAAGTCTTGTGCTCACTTACTGACTATAGTGCACCATATTGCCTGTGCATATCATACTCCCATGCCAAGTCCTATGCTTACACTCCATATAGTCATGCACATATCACCTAATTCTATGCCTTTCATGTCTTACAGTTCTACGTGCCTCATTGGCATCCACTCATAGACATGTTGACCCAATAATGTGCTCCAAGTGATTTGAATACAATTTCCACTAAAAGGAGATCCCATATTCAAATTCAAATAGTTAACAACTTGGACATTAACTGCTCTAAGCATTGCCAACTACCACATATGACAAGATTGACACATCGCACATGTCTTCTTTGGTAATTGAATAGATACAACTTCAATTGATGGAGATTTATTCTTTTCCCTATTCTCCATTAATGAATAAAAATTGTATTTCTTGCAAGTTAATACTTTTGCTCCATTAAATGTGTTTTGTTTATTTTTCCTAAATATTACACTACACATTCGCTCTTCACAGCCATAGCTCAACTATCCACCACACACCTCAGTCTTGGGCCATATGGTATAGATCACCTACAATCATGCCTCCACTATCCAATTTATCTGATTTCACCCATATTGCCTCATATTTAATAGACCTGGGACCAATAGAGGGACAACATTGGATTAGTACCTCAGGAGCTCAATGATTGCAGAGACCCAAGATGGTCTACCATGGGGACCCAAAAATCCATCTCTAATATGATAGAGATTATGGGAGGATGAAGAGGGTGATGACCCAAACCTTCACATAGGATGAAGACTCATTATATGGAGGACAAAGCATGAACTTTTCTTTCTCATAAATAAAATGACCTAGATTGGAGAAGATAAAATTTTAGAGGACCCAATCTATGTGGTGCAAGCAATAATTATACTAAAATAAAATCTCATGGAGGATCTGAAAGAGTAAGAGAAGACCTTAGAGTCCTAGGCCAATAGCTCTTTCCTAGTAGACCTAAATTTCAAGGTGGAGATTTCATTTTCAAAATTATTTGCAACCTTGTGTGTGGTAGTTGGCACTCTTTCAAAGAGAAATGTGCTAGTCTAAAGAACAAAACAATACTGATATTAGATTATAAAGATTGATAACAAGTGCAATAATATTGTAGTGATCATCAACAAGGGGATGTTACCTAAGCTTAGAATCATGCCTCTCATAGATCTTAACTTATATCAGACATTTTCAAGGAGCATGAGAACTATGCTTGATGATTTAATTAAGGGCATTCAAGTAGACATTAGGCCCTTGGAGAAAATCAAAGACCAATCCTTAATTTAAATAGGTGAACATAATTTTTTTCTTCCATCCCAATGGTACTTTGATTTTCATAGATGAGTTTGGAGTCAACCTCTAACACTTTAAAATGACAATGAGAAAGAGGGTGGAAAAGGCTAATAAGGATGGAACCTAGGGTATTAAGGAGATTTATACACAATCCAAAACCATTTTACAACCAAGTTGATTTAGTCAAGGCTTCCCTTTCAACCCTTAAAAGGGCACATACTAAATTGCTAATCCAGGCTGAGGTTTTTATTTAAGGAACCACATATCAACCTGCCCAGCTTGACAAAGAAGCAAATCTCATTGTGCAAGCACTAACAACTTATCAAGGCACCCAAATAGAATTGTGTAGTGGTCCCCCTCTGAAATTTAGTTGATGATCCCATTTTTTATCTCATGATCCCAAATGGGAAAGTAGTTATCATGTTTTTTAGGTCTCTCTCTTATTTTTCCTATTTTGGGTCATGTTGTTGTAATATTGTAACAACTTAGCCATTATGGCTCACAGTGGGATTCTTTACAAATAGATTACATACATCCTCGCTTTTCTATAAATTTTAATTTATAGTATTTTTTTTAGGTTGACATTTTTAGAATAGAATACACAAGGAATTAATATACTTATAGTTTTACATTATGTTAGTTTTCATTACATATTGTGGTGTCTACTATATGGATGCCTTCCAATCTTTGTGGTGAACATGGAGAAAATTCATGTAAAAGACTATGATATGAGTCTATTTGTAATGCATGTGTTTAATTAGGATGAGTTATATTAATTAATGTGTTTTTTCTTATTTTTTAAAGTATTTATAAGCTTATGTGTGTATTAACAATAATCTTATAGGTGTTTATCTTTGGAACAAAACTATTTGAATTGAAAACACGATGGTTCCTTTGATTCCTTTCCTTCTATGGATAAGGTTTGAGTTGATATAAAACTCAACATATAGTGGTAAAATTTTAGTTGGGCTCGTATTCGATCTTAGACATTGGTGTCTCAATACTCACCTAAGAAACCTTTTCTTTTTACCTTACCCTTTATCCTTTTTTTGTTTATTTAGTCAACCTTTGAATCAAAATCATTATACTGATGAGTTGTGGGTACTAGATTAATGAGATGATGCATTCTTAGGTTGGTAAGTGTGTATAAATAACATTGAGATTCTGATAGTAGCAGTGCATCTTTAAGGGATTCATTCTAATCAAGTTACATAATGGAGCCCAATACCTGTAATTTGTGCCCTGGATGACACCAAAAACAATATTAAAATGAAAGGGTGAAATCTCCTTAACTCTTTGGATTTTTGAGCATTTATAGTTTAATAGGTACATTTCAAGGTCCTAACAAAGAACACCCTTGATAATTTTAAGAGTGCAATTGAATAACCTTATTTTGGTTATTTTTGTGTTGAATGCTCAAACTTCATCCCTATCATTAAACTTTAAGGACAAAACACTTTATAAGGAGGCTTATTTCCTTAATCATGGACTCATTTTCATATTATACAATCTTTGGCCAAATTTTCCACACTTGCATGATTTGATCTCTTTAAATTGGAATCCTTTACTCTCTCAAGAAATCTCCATGCACCCATATGTAAAAGGGTTATTTATTATGGTGTGCATGACTACAACATATAGAAATATCATTCTTAAGTCTATCCCTTCACTTTAGAATGGAGTTTTCTTTTGCCTTAAGCCTTGGTTTTCATATTTGGACCCATTGGTTGACACTATTTCATCTACTTCAGTTTGGGTAGAATCCCAAACCTTCCCCTTCATCTCAAGACAACTTTTATCTTCTCCTCTATAGGAAATACCTCTTGTAATTAACATATCCCTTTTGTTGAAACTACCCAAATGAATTTGACTACCTTTACTAGAATTTGTGTTGAGGTAGACTTTGCAAAGTGTTTTCCCAAAAAATCTATTTAAAATTGGGTGAAAGGGTGTAGAAACAAAAGCATGATTATGGGTAGGTCGCATTTAGATGTTGTACCTACTTTTATTTTGGGCATATTTCAAAAAAATATCTAAGGTACTCTTATGTCAATTCTAGGGGAATGGAAAATTCAATATAAAGTTTAAAAAAATTATCTCTACATGTTGGCATGGTTTTGAGATTCCCCACCATTCGATGCTACCAAATGCTCCCTTAGATTTGATTAATTACTTTATTCCTAAAAATGTGAAATTATTTCATTTCCATATAAAAGTTCCTACTTGTGGTGATTCATAGGCATCTCTTCCCCCTCGTAGCTAGGGGTAAATTTTAGGGTGCTCTCTTAGTTTTGGGCTACAATCTCCTCTTCCTCAGGGGCAACTTTTAGTGGATCAATTCTTGAGTAAAACTTCTCCAATTTATTTACTTTTTCCTGGGATGGAAGTTAATGGGAGTGTGTTGGTTTAGCATTTGGTAGATTCTTCTATTGGATTTTATATCTCTTATCCCATGAGGTCTCCTGACATAGGGGATTTTAGTTGGATAGAAGTCAAGGACATGAGGAAAATCATAATTTTATTAAATATAAACATATGGCTAAGAATTTGGACGTATAGTATCACCATTTATGGTTTTATAATTGATGAAATTGGATTTCAATACCTCTAATATTGGTTTTTAACTAGTGTGATATTGGATTTCAATATTGTTATCATTAGTTTTTAAGTAGTGTGATATCAAATTCTAATATCTATTATTGGTTCTAAGTAGTGTGATATTGGATTCCAATGTTTCTATTATTAGATTCTAACTAGTGAGAAATCAGGTTCTAATTATATCTTAATTGGTACTGATTGCATAATGCCCCATAATTGTCCTAGTATTACCCAATACTTGTCATAGTGACATCCCCCTTTTAGAACACTAACTAAACATATAAGCATAAGGTGCACAACTTAATAAAGTTTAAGTCAACTTATAAACACATTAAAAATAACTTAGTTTTAAGATAATTTTCCCTCCAAAAGAGGAGCAAGTAATCTACACCCTTAGATTAGATTATATCACAATCATTGGATTGGGAAAACCATACAAGTTTCACTAATCCATAAGGATGCATCTTACAAAAGTCAACCTAAGCTTTGGAGGCTCATTTGCATCATGAACAAGGATGGGAAGGGGAGAGGAGGAGAGGTAAAAGGCTTGGCCATGTCTTGTCCCTTCTGCGTCAAACTCCAACAAAGCCTCCATGGACCCTCTTGACATGGATGACTAGAGGAATCACAGTTTTAGTGGAGTTAATTTCATTGAGGAGTAAAAGCCTATAAGGCTTCACCCCATGTGTAGGGGGGTTCCACTAATTTTTTTATCTATTTTCAAATTATGCATTATTTGTTTTAATATTATTTTGTAGGTTCATACATCATACATAGTGAGAAACAAAAATATATAGTAATAAGTCCAACAATAAGAAGTTCATCAAACATGTTCTATGCATGTAATTTTTTTATTTAAATGTCAAAACATTGTTATCAATATCCACATTTCATCCTATGTATTTCCAATGTACATGAAAAATAAAATAGTCATGGGATGTACATGACTGATGCTTGACATCTCAAAAATTGTTCAACGTGTTTTACACAAAAATAGGGTTCCCCTATCAATCTTTTTCCCCCCCTTTCTCCTACACAACTCAAACAACACAAATAAGGTTGATTTTTTACATGGGATTAGGTTTTTTAACAATCGAGGAATTGATGTACACTTTTACAAAATAATTTATACCATTCATCAAAATACCCATCAAATCTGATTTTGGCCCCTCCTTTCACCTTATTTTAAAATGAAAGACAATAATAAAATATTTAAAAAGCCTCTAAACTGGACTAGACAAGTTCAATCGGCTTAAGGTTTGAATCAAACCTTGTACAAGTTCAACCAAACTTGATAATTATGGAATAAAGTCACTTAAATTTTGTAAGACTCCATGAACTTGAGATAGTGACACTAATGACAAATAATTTGGTGAACAAAATAATTCAATGTGTTCCTTGGGTACCAAATGTTTCTCTTTCCCATTAACATCCTTCTAAATGTATTAATGATAAATAATTAAATTAAATAAATATTAATATTCCATTCATATTAAATAATAGTACATTGATTTTAAGGTCTTATTGGAGTGTGCTTTGTAATAAACCCACATCTTGAGCCAAAATGATAACACATATTAATTTATGATCTTTAATAATTTCACCAAGTAACATAACATTCATTACCCTTGTTCAAGTAGTTCAAGGTATAATTTAATGGCCTTATGTCCTTTATCATGTATTTTAATCGATACTCATTTCCATGTTTTGTTTGGTGTCCATGCCCATATGATATTCTCCACATCAATATCTAGTTTAATTTCATATGATTTGGTCCATGTTTTATTTAACCTTAAACAATCATGATACAATGTTGCACTTTCTGATCTCCCTATAGGTTTCCAATATTGAATCCTCACCTTTTTAATCCATATTCTCACCTTCCAATATAAGGTAAATATCTCCATCCCCACTTCCCATCCATATATTTTCATTTGTTGGTCATAATAAAATTATCTATCACACATACACATCCATCAATGAACTAAATACTTATTTAGGTCTTTCACAAATACATCCAAAATTAAGATCATTATTAATTGGGATATTTTGATTAATGTAGTCTTCATTGTGAAAATTTGTAGCTCAAGTTAATATTTGGTCATTAATGTCTTTGCCTTGGATTGTTCATGGAAAAAAAAATATGACATCCTATTGAAATTTAAAAACAATCTATCCAAAGCACATAAATTTTTTCCCAATACATTATATTTAAAAGCAAATATTCTCGATCTCTATTCTATTCACTTTTTCCCTATTGTTCAATATATGATTTTAGTATCTTTTCAATATCTTCCATCTCTTTGAGTTCTTTGAAAGGTGCTAGAGGTGTTTTCCCTTCTATCAAGTCTGAATCGTCATTATATTTTGTATGCCAAATTGGACTAGATGAGACAATTGTATATCCTTTATTATTTATCTATATTCCATCACTGGTATGTCATCCATGACATGGAACTTGAACATCTTAGGTTTGCTAATACCCACTATATTTTGGTTTCCATCCAACAAGTGTGGCTCCACAAATGAATTTAATTCATACATTTCCTTAATTAGATAAGGAGTGAACATACTTAATCCCTCTTGGCATGTTCTATAAGTGTTCATGATATGCAACATATAAAATGTGTCTAATTTTCATAATGATGTTGTTAATCTACCAAAAGTCTCATGTATATTCTCATGAGCATGTTACACCAAAATGAAACTTAAATATAAATTATTGAATACCCTTCTTGTTGTTGGCATGATGCAAATACAAATAGGGTATGAGTCTTATTGTCGCTAAAAACATTATATAGCTGCAAGTAGAGGATTGGTGGTTATTTTTTGAATGAAGTATTTTTACTAGCAACATTTATTATAAATAGATAAACTTATATTTTTACCCTTTGAATTATGTTGGAGTTGCTATATGCACTCATATGACTGTAGGATCACTCTTGCACATCATTACCACAATGTTTGAGACATTGCAAATAAAATATATAATAAAAAATTATGCATAATAGTCTCCATATTATTGTATCTTCAAAAGAATATGCAATCCATAACTTTCTCTAGCTCTCTCTTCCTAACACCAAGGAGAAATACAAGGAGTGCATAATAAATAGATTTTCACAAGAAATGCCTAGTTGTTGTGATCAACCCAAATATAGGGAATTGTCTAAATAGCTGCATAATAAAATATTGTTTGTGCACACATAAAAAATAATCCAATAACTATAACAAAACTACAAATCAATCTTAACTCTGTGAGTGGGTGTGAACATGGATAAAGACAAAAATAGTTTGGAAATAACTCAAAACCACTAGCCAATGTGAACACAACCACTCCAAACCCTCCCTTAAGCACATAATAGGGAGTGGGAAAATAAAAAGCAAAGAGACTAATGTATCCCAACAACTAGGCCTGATTAGGTACACATGTACAAAACCATAGTGAAATACAATGTTTTCCTATTGTAATCAATCCATCTTACTAGAATATATGTCAAGTCACTATAACTTCCAAGGCAAATAGGAAATGGTAATCTATATGAGGCTCACTTGGTAAAAATCACTATTCATAAAACACACTAGGAAAAAAGAATCACCATGGATGAAAAAATATCATCATAATGTACACAAAAACTAGTAGAACCACAATGAGTAATGGAAAAGAGGACTTATCTTATAAAACATCCCAATAATCATAACTTAAAAGCTTAACTTAATGTTATAGTAGGTGCACTCAATGGATTAAATCACATCAAACAAAATATGCACTCAATCAACTACCCCTAAAAAGTAAAATGTGATACACCAAAGACTAGCAAAGAGCATGAAATCTGAAGCAATATCTTCACACACCCCTTGTGATCTAAGAATTTGACTCAAGAGAGGATGGTTAGTATGGTGTTAGTTCTAAAATGACAAACAAAATGAAATAAACACACTAATAGCATAACATCTCTAGGCCTAGACACTAGGGAGAGCTTATTTAACAAAAATAAATAATGAACACAACTAAAAATCAAAGAATCAAACACAAAAATTCCTTTACCTTCCTAGGATGCTCCAAATGCCTTTGTAATGGTGGCTTGCTTGGCTTGTGCTCATGAAGTCTTTATCAAAGGAGGCTTGGCTATCTCCTCTTCTCCTTGGCACCTTTGGCTTGTGGCTTGGCTTGGCTTAGAATTAATTTGGCATGGTAACACTAGTTGATTGAAGCTTTTAGAACCATTTGAGCATTATATCTTTGCATAGTCAAGACTTAGAAATGATATAGTGAGGCCTCATATTTATAAATTTTTGAGAATGTCTAGAATCAACCTGAATCATCCATCTCAAGATTGAGATGTGTGGTTGAGGATTAATTCAATTTTTGGAGTTAAGTTTGTAATTATCCTCATCATGGCATTGGAAGAAGAGGTAATTAAGAGGCATGCAGGGCATCATGGAAGGCATTAATGAGGCATGGAGGGCATGAATCCTGATATTTATGACATTTATGGCCTAGGGATGTCTTTCCAAGAAATGAGGTCACTTGATGATGTAAATATTCGATATCCATTATCAAAAATAAGTTTTTAGAATTATTGATTAGGCCTTAATTTGGGTTAATAAGCTTTTAAGCATGTTTAAGCACTTTGTGCACAAATTACCCAAATTGATCAGAATGTCTTATTATTGGTCCAAAATTTGATTGGATTGGAATTGGAAGGTGATGTCAGATGCAATGGAACCATATTTCCATTTAGGATGTTACCAACAATAAATAACAAAGGCACATGTCTTGTGCTAGAGATTTGACAAAAAAGAGCAATCCTGAGCACCTAGGTGCAAATTTGGCATTTTGACTCAGAATGATCTGATCAAAGTTAGCTAGCCCATAAATTATATTGCCCCATTTAGGGATACCTTGGCCAAAATCAGCACTTGAATATGTTAGTTTCACATCATTTAGTGCATTTTAGTGTTTTTAGGCCAAATTGTGCTTTTTGGATGGAAATTGGCCAAAAGCTTGATTAGGGGTTATTGGTGGCCAGATTTAGGTTTCTATAGTTTGCCCCTATTTGGGAAAGCATTGCAAGCTATAAGCATAATATGTCTTCTCAAATAATGAAAAGGTCTTGTATGCCTACAATTACAATGATGATAAACTAACTGTATGATTCCCCCTCGAGGGAACAGTTGGCACAAGGTGACAAATGGTCCCTTGGAAATAAAAAAGAAAAATGAGGGAACTAAAGAAAGAAAAAATGATGGGGTAAAAACATAATGATATTGAATAAGTAGTCAAAATCATTAATAATACAAGTGGGATGGTGCATAATGGTTTGACCAAAGGCAGTTATAAACATTATACCCTGATAGTGGCAATGTGGTATGATAACACAATGATTTACCCAAAGGTGGTTATAATCATTGAGAAGATGGAGCTACCCTAGTTAAGATAGAAAAACAAGAGAATAAAATGCCCCTATATAGGTTAAAAAATTAAAGTGGTGACAACATAATGATTTTCCCAAAGGTGGTTGTAATCATTAAGAAATGCAGGTGGGACGGTGTGTAATGATTTGCCCATAGGCAGTTATAATCATTGGACCTTGATTATGACAAACATGATAAACTTGGTTGAGGATGATGATTACTTAACACAGAGGGTAATGATGAATTGGAACAGCCTACTAGTAGGGATATGCTTGTCTGAACTAATAAAGGTTGAAATTCTTTCATGTTTAACTACTCTATTTGGGATATGATTAGGATTGAATCGGGATGTCGGTGCCAAAGAGATGTTGATGCTGCCATCACCAAATAGATGTATTGAAGTTGAGGTTTTTTTTATCATGTGTTAGTAGGAATCATGGTATAACATCATGAGGACTTGGACAAAATATGCATGAGGACTGACTCTTGCAATCCAATACTCAATAGAAAATAACGCACCAATGATAGAAACCATGATGACAATGTAAACATATGAATATAGATAGATTTAAGTATAAGTGTGGGCAAGGAATTACCAAATGAACACACATAAAATGAATCAAGGCAATAGTGTTGAAATCAAACAAATAGGTAAACAAACAAACAACATAAGTAGAAACAAACAAATAAACAATGCAAAAGAAACCCTATGAATATTACCCCTAGAAAATAGGCAAAAACTTAACAAACAAACAAAATGGGGGAATAGAAGAAAAGGAAGGGGGTATCCAAGTTGTCTCCATATGTACTAAGCAAGTGGATGCTACCTACATAGTTCCATGGATGTAATATCTAATAAAAAACTTTAAGCCAAATGTAGTTCTCCCAGGGAATGGGAAGAATGTGATAACTGATGAAGATGAATAGAATGGATGTGAGAGAAGAAGAGGAATGGTCTTGAAAATAACAAGTGCATGAGAGAAAAAAGCCAAAAAAGATGGGGAAACCAAATGACAAGTGATTTGCTTGTAACTTAGTAAGGGTGCCTAAAACCTTAAGGCAAAGAAGTGGTCAATGTTTTTATTCTTTTCTAACAATTTTTCAAATGTTTTTGGAATTGTTTTGGAGTGTCTCAACTCAATTGATAATGATGAGACACTAAATGGTTCAAGCTCACAAAATGGTGAGAGAATTCAAACTTAGGTTGCTAACAAAATGGTGAGAGCATTTAAACTTAGGTTGGTCACAAAATGGTAAGAGCACTCAAACTAAAGTTTCTCACAAAATGGTGAGAGCATTTAAACTTAGGTTTCTCAAAAAATTATGAGAGCGTTTAAATGAAGGTTGCTTGAAAAATTCTAAGAACGTTCAAATTGAGGTTGCTCAAAAAATGGTGAGAGCATTCAAACTTAGGTTACTAAAAAAATGGTGAGAGCATTCAAACTTAGGTTGCTCACAAAACAGTGAGAGTGTTCAAACTGAGGTTGCTCACAAAATGGTGAGAGTGTGGCTTAGGTTGCTCACAAAATGGTGAGAGCATGATTTATGGGTGACTAAGCTAACCTCAATAAATATTGAGTGCTGCCTACATAGTCTTAGAGTAGGTCCTCAAGTCACAGTAGTTCTACCCCTGCAACAGAGGAATTCAACTAGTGTAGAAGTCAATTCAAACAAGACAGGCATCGTTGGTAAAAAGGCATAGTACGACATAGGAAGTGGTAAGTTAGTACATCAAGGCTTAATGTTACCCCTAGTTTGCCCATAGGTGGTAATAACTAGGACACGACAACATAGATCAATGTTACTAATTTGCCCATAGGTAGTTATAATTAGTAGTAAGACTAGTGGTAAGAAAGGAATAACAAACAAAAGATGCAACTACTAAAACTTTAGTCATACTATCCTAAAATATGATCTCCATCTAAATTTCTTAAACCAACTGATGAATTGATCAGATACCTTGATGCTAAAAATATGTAATGAATGTCAAAAACCAAGGTCAAATGGGCTAGGATTTTAGAACACATTGGGATGATAGGTCAGAAATGGAAAATGGATATAGTGAAGAGGACAAATAAGGATGGTATTATGTACAAATAAGAATAGTGATAAAATGACATAACTAAAATAGTCCTTATAGATAATACACCTTAGTGCTCAAGCATAGTACCACTTGAGACGAATAATATTCATCAGCTCTAGAAGTTCCTCTCTATTTGGTGTGGCAAGCCTATATGCTCTTGATCCATAATCTATAGTAATGATGAAAGGCCCTATCTAATTTGGTTTGAATTTCTTTTTATATGCTTATTCTCAGTCGTGGTATTCTTTTGGTTTTCTTTAAGAACAAGATCACTAAGTTCAAATATTCTATACTTAACACACTGATTATAGTGGCCTTTGGGTCAGTTCTGATATGCTTGAAGATTGTTGAGCATGGTTGTGTGTTTATCATCTAGTAGGTCTAGCTCTTGTAGGTGAGCTACTCAATAGTCATGATCATCCAGGATATGCTTGAAAGAGATGCATAGTGAAGGTAATTCAACCTCAATGGGAAGTATGGCTTCAATACCATAAACAAGGGAGTATAGAGTGGATCTTGTGGGGGTTCAATGATTGGTATGGTATACCCAAAGGGTAGGGAATATCTGGAGGTGCCAATCATGACCAACATTATTGATAATCTTTTTGAGAATATTGATAATGGTTTTGTTAGATACCTTAGCTTGGCCATTACCTTGAGGGTAATATGCTATAGAAAAATGTTGTATGATGGTATATTCAATACATAATTGGTCTACATCCTTGTTCTTGAATGATCCTCCATTATCAGATATAATTTCAAATGGGATACTATAACGACAAATGAGACGGTTAAAAATGAATTTAGAAATTTGCTTTCCAGTCATGTAAGTGAGGGGTATAGCTTCAACGCACTTAGTGAAATACTCGATAAAAGTGAGAATATGTTTATGACCATCAAATAAAGTGGGGTTGATCTTCCCAATGAGGTCAAGTCCCCATGTAGAAAATGTCCATGGTGTCAACACCAGTTTTAGAGTTTTTGTTAGGGCATGAATCAAATTAGCATGCCATTGATATTTGTCACACTTTTTTACATATGTAGTGGCATCTATGTCCATTGTGGGCCAATAATAACTATTAGAGCTTTTTGGATAGGACTACCCTACTATAATGGGCTCCACATACTCCTTCATGAACTTCTCTTAACACTAACGTAGACTTTGCCAAAGTTAAACAACAAAGCAGAGTTCTATCAAAACTACGATGGTAAAGGGTAGATCCAAGTAAAGTATAATGAGTGGAATGATGAATGAAGGATCTAGTTTGATTTTGAGAGAGATTAGGTGGTAAAAATTGGTCATGAATGTAGTTGTAAAGGTTTGAGTACCAAATAGAATTAGGACCAACAACATCACAAATCATGGCAATGATTTAAGGTTCATGAGCTGTTGCTGATAAATTCTCAATGAGGAACTGATACTCTCTAGCTTGATCTATTTGTAAAATTAGAGAGCCAAAGTATCCATGGCATTTTTAGTTCTATTTTTAGCCTTTAGTATGTGCTCAAACTAAATGTTGGTAATTTTTTGTTTAAGAGTGTCGACCATGTATTTATATGGAACTGGCTTGTCATCTTTGGTCTGGAAATGATTTGTGACCTGATTGATGATTAACTAAGAATCTCCATAAACTTAGAGATGAGATATATTCCATTGCACTACTTGTTGAAGACCTGCAATAAGTGATTCATACTCAGCCATGTTGTTTGTATAAGGAAAGCTGATTCTGAATGATTTAGGGATTAGATCCCCCTGTGGTGTAATAAATAATAGGCCTACCCCTGATCCATGTGTAGTGAATGAACCATCACAAGGCTCCTCTTCAAGGGGTATGTTAATGATGGTCATGATAGATTCATCAAAAAATTAAAACATGAGTGGCTATGTGTCCATGAGAGGTGCTTTAGCAAGTTGATCTGCAAGAACTTGTCCCTTGATTACCTTTTGATTGACATATTCTATGTCAAAATCACTGAGAAGCATGATCCACCTAGCCATTATACCTTGAAAATCTATTTTAAATAGTAGATACTTGAGTGGATCTAATTTTAAAATGGCCATGGTCTTATTATTCAACATGTAATGGCACAATTTCTGAGCTATAAAGACCATGGCTAGAAAAGCTTTTTCAATAGGTGCATAGTTATGTTCATATGTAACCAAGGTATGGATTAGGTAATATACAGTGTTTTGTTTTTCATTGTCATCATGTTGAGCCAAGAGTGCCCCTAAGACATGGTCAATAGCTGATAGGTATAACAAGAATGGCTTTCCTGGCATAGGAGGAAGTAAAATAGGTAGATTAACAAGATAGTCTTTGAGTTGTTGAAAAATTGTTTGGTAGTGATAATCCTAGTGAAATGTAATTCCTTTCTTCAAAAGGTGTGTAAATGGATGGCACTTGTCTGCTAACTGAGAGATGAAGCATCATATTGACTAGATCTTACCCTGTAAACTATGGAGTTGCTTTAAATTGGTTAGTGGTGACATCTCTGTTATAGCATTGACTTTAGCTGGATCAACTTCATTACCTCTATGAGACACAATGAAGCCAAGTAATTTACCTAAAGTTACACTGAAGACATATTTATTTGGATTGCGTCTGACTTTGTACTCTTGTAATCTTTCAAATATCTTACATAGCACTGTTGGATGGTTGGCTCTAGTTTTGGATATTCCTAATATGTCATCGACATAGCCTTCAACAATATCATGCATCATATCATGGAATATGATAGTCATGGCTCTTTGATATGTGGCTCCAACATTTTTAAGGTCAAATGGCATCACTGATAATACAATGTTCCCTATGGAGTGGTGAATGCTATTTTATGTTGATCTTCTGGTGTGATTTTGATCTAGTTATACCCTAAAAAGCCATCCATGAGTGAAAGCATTTCATAACCTACCGTGGAGTCGACGATCATGTCGATATTAGGCAAGGAAAAATCATATTTAGGATAAGCTTTGTTGATGTCTCAAAAATCAGTACAAATTTTTATCCCTTTAGGCTTTTTACTAATAGGTACAACATTAGAGATCCATTTTGAGTAGTCAATAGATCAGATACATCCTGCTTCTTAGAGTTTTTCCAACTCTTTCTTTACCAATACAACAATGTGAGGATGCATCTTACGTAGGTTTTGGTTTTACCGGTTTGGCATCAGGATTAACCATAAGATGGTGTAGAACCAAGACAGGGTCTACACTTGGCATGTCAAAATAGGCCCATGCAAAAATATCCACAAATTCTCTCAATAAAGCTACAAAGATGTCACGTTCTTCCTCAGTGAGGGATGTATCTAATTTTATCCATTTCAAGTTAGATGGAGTCTCGATATTGACCTCTATTGTAGCTTTAACTAGAAGGGTCAAACCATCTTTTAGGATAATAAGCAATGGCTTGAACTGTTGAATTATGTCAGGGTCCTCCATTAGGACTTGCTCTTTAACTTCTCCTAGGCATGATGAATCTGGGTCCCCTAATGGGAGATCTGGCCATATAACAAAAATAATTAGAAACTCTAGGAGAATTTGATCAAATACTTATTGTTTCTCAAATCTAAATTTAGATCCATAGGCAAGTTCATCGCTGGTGGTCTCCTGGTTTAAATTCAAAGAAGAATGAATACCCCCATCTAATGGCACCTAAAATAGGTTTTCACCACTAGACTAGCCCTTATCTTTACTTTTTCCCTGGTCAAAAAGCACCTCAAAGAGGTTTTCACTTTGGGACCTCAATGATTTACTTTTTTGTTTTTGGCTAAGGGTGTTCACTCGCTCTCCAAAATAGGTGGCAAGATCTAATGTGATTGATAATCTTGATTTGTGATCTCCCAATGGAAAATTGTCTCTTAGGCCTAAGAAATCACAAAATGCCTCATCTTTTTAGAACTCTTCAATCGATAGATTGGATTCTTGTTGGTCCCAATCTATTGTTTGGGGATAATATAATGGTAATGGGTTGTGATGAATGGCCAGGGTAATGGTACAAATGGCATTTTTATCAAACAAGTTGGTTTCAACTAGTCATCAAAGGTGAGGCTATGATCAGACTCTGCTTCATTATCGACATCATCATCACTAGTCACTGGTGATGGAATTTGAATAAGGCATACAGGGTCACCCTCAAGCAGTTTAAATCTAAGTCGATAAGGTCTTTCATACTTAGTCATGGAAATTGGCTCAATGGTCCCTTGTTGATTTGGTTCAAGGCCTCTTCCTTCATAATTATGATGCTCCATGATCTTATTGGGAATAGGATACTTTTCATTTTTATAACAATCAACTTGGTTGTTACTGTATAACCATGATTCATCCCCTTCAAGAGGGTTAGGTCCTAGGCCAGATGCATATATCTTTATTCTTTTGTTGCCAATGCATATGTGGGATGACTTTAGGTCGCCCAAAGGTTTTTAGATTCTAAGGAAGATTAGCAATATGAAATGTATCATGGGTCACATACTCTCCTAGTCCATTATCCAAAATGGTAAAATGATTGGAAGCTTTAGGAGGTGGCATGTGGGGAAGGGAATCTAAGGTATTAAGATCTATGCAATTATTTGGTGAAGGATCAATAAGTATAGCCTTTCCTTGATCCTGTTTGGAACTTGGATTCATATCATACTAATAATTCTAGCTTTAAAATTCATCCTCAAGATGCTTAGAATGTTCAAATGGGTGTAAATCGCTTGAAATATTCACTTCCATCCTTGAGTGAGAAAACTTTATACATTGGTGCAGTGTTGATGGGACTGCACGAATCTCATGTAAACAAAGCCTACCTAGAAGTATGTTGTATGATAACTCAAGATCAAGCACATGGCAAAGTGGATCATGGGTCAAAGGCCCAATGATAACTAACAAATTAATGGTGCCTTGTGACTCTCTTTCTTGATTATCATAGGCTTTAATAGTTATTATTTCTGGTTGGAGATCTGCCATTATATATCCAAGAAGCTTGATAAGCTTTAGAGACACTATGTTGAGGCCAGACCTATTATCTATAAGGACATGTTTCAATTTATTCTATCTTATATAAAATTCTATGTATAATGGATTATTATGGAGTAGGCCAAGGGAAGACATATCACTTTGGTAGAATGTGACTTGTTGGGCTGGAGCTAGGTGTCCAACCAAAGCTTGAGATTTATCAGGGGATATGTCACTAGCAATAGTGGATTGGGTCAAAAACTCATTCAATATGTTCTTTTGGATTATTTACATTCGTAACAAATCTAAAATATAAATTTGTGTTTGTGTCTTCTATAATTGTTCCATAATATCAAACTTCTTATGTTGGTCAATAGTGATTGGTTTATTCTGAGGCTGAATGGTTGTTTAGATGACAGGAAAAGTGGTAGATGGTTTTGGGCATGGGATAGTAATATTCAACCTCTGAGTTGTGATTGCATAATCAAGATTAAATACTGGACCATTATTGCTAATCAATGTTAGAAATGATGTGGGACCAGACAAGACAACTCTCAGTTGTCAGTGCACTTGTGTGTGGTCATGTGACAAGAATGAGTTATCGATATAAGGTCCAAAATGGGATGTCTTAGTTTACTAGTTTGCTTGTATGCATTCCTAGGTCAAATAAGGATTATCCATATAATTTGGTTGAATGGGTTTGTTTAGCAATGGTCTAGGCTAATTAGTGCTGGGTCTAGGATTAATAGAGATGGTATTAACACTACCCCCTGCAATATGACCTACAACCCTATAGTAGTCATGTGCAATTGAATGGTAGGTTTATTAGTTATTACTATTTTGACCTTGGTTTTGTCCATTATTCTATCATTGTGTGTTTTGTTACTAATTTTTTTGGTTCTATCTGTTCGGCCTTTGATTTTGATGCTATTGATTTTGCTGTTACACTGGCCATTATTGCTGATTATTTTATTGCTACTGATTATTATGTCAGGGAAAGGGGTTTGTATACATCCCAAGAGTCTGATTGGAAGTGGAAGCACCAAAATCCAATGTTATATATCTATTTTCTAAGATATTTTCAATTAAATGCTTGATTTGGACACATCTTCGTAGATTATGCCCATTGACCTGATGATAGTCATAGAATTCATTTTAATGGTACCAATCAGGATAAGGAATGCCTTACGGATAATGCTTTGGTATAGACAAAATAATTAGATTAGTAGTAGCAAGCTTGAAAAATATAGATTTAATAGGTTCTCCTAGGTCACTAAAGACACAACGTGCAGGCACAATTCTCTTAGGAGGAGTTTGCAATGGTAAACAATGTTGTATTTATTGTGCAAATTTTGGTTGGTGTGCTTGTGGCATTGGTTGGAGAGGTTACTAGGTAGGAGTAAGCTAAAAAGGTGGTGTGGATGATGTTTTCACTATTTGGACATGATGGGACTCGATTACTCCATTTCCCACAACATTCCTATTATGGTTAAATTGCCTTAGTCTTTCTTGGTTATTAGCCTGTGTCGATTGTGATGTTTGCATTTGTATAAGATGTTGATGTTAGCTATTTCCCTAATTGGTATCTTGATTTTTATTAGTTGAATTAAGCTTGATGATTCCTTTTTTAAGGAGAGCTCACTCAATCAATAAACCTTTGTTAATGATCTCCTTGAAAGTATGCACACATTGTAGTTCTATATGGTAAGCTATCCAACTATGCAATTTTTTTGGTAAATGGTTAATTATTTATCTAGTAAACTATGGGTGAAACAACTTATAATGTCTCTCCATCATTGTAAATAACTTTCAAAACTCTCACCAACTTTTTACTTTGCTTGTGTTAAGTCCACTAATGAAATCTCATGCTCAAGATTATAGGAAAAGTGCTGCACAAACTTATCAGAAAGATCATCAAAATTCGTTACTAAATTCTTGGGTAACTTTAAAAACCACTCCAAGGCTTGTCCAGCCAAGCTCCTTAGAAATAAAAACAATAGATATATGTCGTTATATGCCACTGGTTGACATGCGATAAAGAATTTGGTTAAATGAGCCTTAGGGTCCCCTTTCCCTTTGTAATTATTGAATTTCAGTGGTTCATATCTAGGAGGAAATGGTATTTGCAAATACTCCATGTTGAATGGATAGGAACATAAGTCATCCAATTTAAACTTTTTAATTTGTTTTCCCACTTAAATAACAATAATTGCATCCTTCATCTATTGCAATTCTTGGGATAAGAAACTAGAAAGAACATTGGTTTGAGGGAGAATTTGTGTAGATGGTTGGGAGGTCACAAGTGGGACACTTTGACTAGGGTATGATGGGGATACCTATTGGGGTCTATTGGCTTGGTTGGGGAATGGACCAGGAATAAACATACATGGATTAGGATGTACATGAAATTACACATTTGGTTGCATGATTTTCTTATTTGGGTTGGCAATAAAGGTTTGACTAGGAGGATTTTGTGGTTGGGATGGAGGAATATAACTATATTGTGCCTACTATGGTTGAAAAGGGACATACTACTAACCAATCAAACCTTACTATTGAGTGGGAACTTATGGACCAAGACCCTATCTCTAGATTTGTTGCACATTTTGAACCAATGGTTGTCTAGTAGGTACTTGAGAAACATGAGTACCTCATTGTTGCATGAATCCCTATGAGAAAGTGAAAGTAGGTTACAGATTCAACATTTGTCGCTAACCCATATTAGCACATTGTTTATTAGTCATTGCTTGGTTTTGAATTGACATATTAGTCTATGACTAAAGAGGTATGTTTGTCATATTACCTGGTGAGGAGGAACATTAGATACCCCTGATTGAGCTGGTAATGTATTTGTCCTCTGTTGTGTTGATACATTAGACTATGTCTGCTATTATGGAATACTACTCATTACTTGTTGAGGAGGAGTAAGATTTGTCACATTCTATCATTGAGGCATGACATTGGCTGTTGTTTCCTAATCCCATAGGTTGTACACTTGAGGAATCAACTAGTTGAGGCTGGGGTGTAGAAACCCCTATTCCTTAGTATGATGATCTATTCATGGGATTAACTACAGGCACATGTTACTTTCTAGTTGTTTATGTGTTAGTACCACTTTGATCGAGATTGGATGTTATTTTCTCATTATCTACTACGTTTGGTCATTATTCAATGTAGAGACTGAAGACACTTCTTCAATAATAGGCATATGCATCAAGTTATCTATCAAAGTGGTTTATATGAATGGGTCAGAACTCAAATTCTCTTGTCTAGTTAACTCTATCAACACTCCATTGAAGGAACTAGGTCAATAAGAGGCTTACTTACCATGTTCATCTGATTGAAATCATGTGCTAGATTTAGGTAGGTTTAATATGCTATCTGTATTTGGTTAAAGTGATCTTCCATGATGTTTTTGCCTCATTTAGATATATTGGGGTCTTGGTTCGTTGTTTGGACTAGAGCCATAAGATTGCTAGAAGAAGCCTGTTGATCATAAATGATATCGTGGGGCACTCTTACTAGACTTGGTAAATTTTCATGGGGGAAGTCTACTGGAAACGTAGCCCCTACCTTTATGGATCTAACCAAAATCTCATCTTTATTCTCTAACAAATGTCACTCAAATAAAAATGGATCATACATGGAAGCTGTATTAGTAGGATATGACTGTTGAAGAATTGGCTCATCCATTGTGGGTATTGTAGCTAGGTATTGCATGGTTTGTTCTTGGTCTTGCTCTGAATAAGGTGGTGTGTTAACCAGATAGTTAGCCCATGTATCTTGGCTTTATGCCCTTGATTGAGTATTATAAGAGGGATAAGAATCCATCTCATACACAATATTATCTACATAGGGGTCTTGCACTATTTTTTCCTGTGCAACTACATTACTAATCCCTAGATTGTACATGAGTCCACTACGAGTGTAGGAATACATGTTGGGATCCATAGTCAATGCTTCATGATAAAAGGCCAAATAGTTAAACAAACTCTAAAAAGGATAGAATCTAAAACAAATGATGCCTTCAAATTAGTCTAGATTTGTCAAAAGGATCAAAATATGTATGCAAATATTTGTGAGGAAATAAGCTAGTGTAAAGTATCTAACATTTCATATTTCACACAAAGATAAGCAAGTAAATGGACCAACAATCAAAAATGCCAAACTCTGAGCTCAAAGTGTTTCAAATTAGTCTAATCTAGGAATTTGAGAGTTGCTAGGTCTTTTGGCCAAATGCAACATCATAAACTAGGCTCAAATAAGGCATGTGCTAGGACTCTTGGCCAAACGGCATCAAAAGCTAGACTTTGAAAATAGTTGAAAGTTTTATTCTAATGGATTTGAAACACTTTTAACAAACACTAGGCATTTGATTCTTGGACATGAACTTGATCAACTAAGTATGAGGTATGAAACAAAAGGCACTTGAAAAGTTTATTTTCTCATAAATAATGGTATAAAACTTGGTTCTTTTGACAAACTAGCTAGACAAAGGTGAACAGTATAACTGTGTTTTAGACAAAGGATCCCAAAGAGTACACTCAAATTAGTCTGCAATTGTAGGAACAAATTTGGAATTATATGTAAGAAGTTTTATGAAATAATATTTGAAATGCTTTGGGCAGTGTAACAACACTATACTACCCAAAATATGTAACAAAAAAGTTTGCTTCAAAAACTCCCGAAGGCAAAGACAATTTTCCATAATTTTGACAACATAACACTACTTTTCTTGACTTAAAATGTTATGGAGCATATACTCAAAGTGTAAGTGTTTAAAACAAAATGGCTTAAGTCTATCAAGTGATGATAATGATTATGAGTCTTAAATAGCCTTCAACCCAAATTAGAAATTAAACCTAAGTTCCCTCAAGTTTAGTGCAAATGGTGAACCCACTTAACACATAAACTCTATGAACTTGTAAAGGTGAAATTTCAAATTTAGATTATAAGAGAAGGACTTAAACAACTTTGGTAAAAGTTTAGACTCAATTGGGTAGCATAACTATGCCAAAGTGGATGATATGACTCTCAAGCTTTTGATAGACTTTGAACAAGGCAAATTGATGATCTCACGCAGTCAACATAACACCTCTTTGTTCAAAAGAAAATTTGGACTATGTATTTGGTTTGGATTGTTTATTTACACTAAGTTTTAACATCAAACAAGACTTTAAACTAGGACAAGACCAACTAATTAATCACCCTTAGATCCTAAACTGACAAGGTTTCTAGGTATTGTAGGAATCCATCAATATACGCCATTTTGAGAGGATTTTAAGTGTTCATCCAAAAGTAAATGAACATTATATAGTAGGGTTTTTACACCCCCCTTATCTCAAATAATATCACTATGACATGAAACTTGAGGTGCACCTTGCACCAACAATACTTCCATGAAAAGTGGAGATTTGTCTAAGATCTAACAAGTTTTTGAATGATCTAGGAGAATCAATTACACAATGACTTTCATGCCAAACAATGCAAAAGAAAAGCACAAATTTTAGGTCTGTATCACTTGGCTTGTTGTAAAAAGGTCTAGTCCTTTTTGTAATCACTACATCCTACTATTCACTCAGTGTAGTGTGATGTCCAAAGTGCCACTACATCCCATGTGTAATTCCAAAGGATCCAAATGAAGTTAATGCCAAGAGATAAAACCCTAGGTCAAAGCTTCTCTAAAGAACTTGTGGGAGGTGTTGAAGTCCCCCTCACAAGCCAAGATGTATAAAAATAAAGAAAACATGAAAGTATAAATACTTTAGAGTCATTTTCATGGTCACCCAAACTTTGATGAGTTTTTGGGAAGTGATTTAAATGACTTTCTTTCTAAGCCTTGGACTTGGCTACTTGCAATAAGAATGGGGATTTTGATTCCAAGGGTTGCCTATAAGGGAAAGATGGAAGAACATACATGCAACATTCCTCTTTTTTCTAAACAAAATTTGATTAAACAACTACTGAAAACAAGAATTGACAAGTGTGTTCAATTTTAAACCCAAAATGAAAGATTTGGTGGTGTTCATTTGACCCGTTGGTCTTAGTTAAAAAATTTGAAAACATTTACCAAAAACATATTAATTCTTTGTTAAACACCAAAAACAAGGTTCCTAATTGATTGTTAAGCATGCAAAGGTGATTTAAACATGTTTTGAGCAAATATCAAGCTTGGTCCTGCAACAAAAATGTTAGCATATCCTTTAGCTTTGAAGCTCTTTTTAGCTTGAAATAATGAACTTTGAAAAAGTAGCTCTCAAGTCTGTGTTTTTGGAAAAACATAGTGACTGACGTCGATTATTACCACCGATGTTGGTTACTTTGTCTAATCAAAATCTGACCAATATCAATTTTGTTAACCTACATCAGTTAAGCCACGTAATCGATGTCGATCTTACTTGTCAACATCGATTAATATGTAAAACCATGGAAAACAAAAATGTTAAAATAAAGTTAAAAAATCAATTTGTAAGAGTTTGAAGGGCTCAAATAAATATTTTAGAGTTGAAAAATGATCTCCTTCAGGTGTGAGATGCATCTAGTCCCACCAGTCATGCTATTATGTGATCTAGGAATTTGACTCAAGAGAGGATGGTTGGTATGGTGTTAGTTCTAAAATGACAAATAAAATGAAATAAACACACTAATAACATAACATCTTTAGGCCTAGACACTATGGAGAGCTTATTTAACAAAAACAAATGATAAACACAACTAAAAATCAAGGAATCAAACACAATAATTCCTTCACCTTTTTTGGATGCTCTAAGTACCTTTGTAATGGTGGCTTGCTCGGCTTGTGTTCATAAAGTCTTCATCAAAGGAGGCTTGGCTATCTCCTCTTCTCATTGGCACCTTTGGCTTGTGGCTTAACTTGGATTGGAATCAATTTGGCATGGCGACACTAGTTTCTTGAAGCTTTTAGAACTATTTGAGCATTATAGCTTTGCATAATCAAGACTTAGAAATAATGTAGTGTGGCCTTCTATTTATAGATTTTTGAGAATATTTAGAATCAACCTAAACCATCCATCTCAAGATTGAGAAGTGTGGTTGAGTATTAATTCAATTTTTGGAATTAAGTTTGTAATTATCCTCATCATGGCATTGGAAGAAAGGGAAATTAAGAGGCATGGAGGGCATTATGGAAGGCAACGATGAGGCATGAAGGGCATGAATCCTAATATTTGTGACATTTATGGCTTAGGGATGTCTTCCCAAGAAATGAGGTCACTTGATGATGCAAATATTCAATATCCATTTCCAAAAATAAGTTTTCAACAAGTTTCCATGGAATTTTGATTAGGCCTTAATTTGGGTTAATTAGCTTTTAAGCATGTTTAAGCACTTTGTGCAATTACTCAAATTGATCAGAATGTCTTTTTATTGGTCCAAAATATGACTAGATTGGAATTGGAGGGTGATGTCATATGCGTTGGAACTATATTCCCATTTAGGATGTTACCAATAATAAATAACAAAGGCACATGTCGTATGCAAGAGACATAATAGAAAAGAACAATCTAGAACACCTAGGTACAAATTAGCATGTTGACTCAAAATGATCTTATCAAAGTTAGCTGGCCCATAAATTGCATTGCCCCATTTAGGGACACCCTGGCCAAAATCGGCATTTGAATATGTTAGTTTCACATCATTTAGTATGTTTTAGTGTTTTTAAGCTAAATTGTGCATTTTGGGTGGAAATTGGCCAAAACCCTGATTGGGGGTTATTGGTGGCCAGATTTAGGTGTCTACACCCCCCATAATGCTAAAGTGGGTGGAGTGACAAAATAATTGTATGAGTGGGATAATACCACTACTCAAACATTTAAATGATAACACTAGGCTACACCAGGCTAATTACTCTTCAGAAAGAGATCAAACTCCATAACAAAACTGAAGGAGACTATCAACATCAAAGATACATATATAAATATCTGAAGAATATGTCTCTAGTGGTGATGGGATAGTCAACAACTAAAGAATAAAGTGCTCAATATGGAGCATATGCACATGAATAAAAAACTCCATGACTTTCAGTGTGACTATAAATAAAGGTCCCATACAACAATAATATCACCATGCATAACAAAAAATTCCACAATTGAGTCAAGCTATAATAGATGATAACTATGAAATGGGATACATAGGCTCTAAAACAAATTTACCTAATAAACAGATCAAACAACTAATGATCATAAAAAGGTTGGAGGAACAATGTGCAATCAAAGAAGTTGAGTGTTGGAGGAACCTCACCTATAGAGTCCTCTCAAAGAAAATTGTTTATGCCATCAAGAATGATCAGAAATATACCCCAAATAAATGTGAATGGTGGATGAATATGATTGATTATGAGTGGGTGAAAAGTCCACAATAGAATAATGCAAGGTTACATCCAAAAAAGTGGTAAGTTGATCATGTTTGATCATTGTACTCTTAGGTTTTTCAAGCCTGAGTGAAGGTGCACAAGAGCCCATATGTAGCTCACTATCTTCATGAAGAGTGGAGTGAATAAAGTATGGAGCTCTATCAAAATATCCCAAAGAAACATCTACATCATAACCAATGTCATGCTGATAAATACACATAATATGCTATATAAGGGTATAAATACCTTGTAGATGTTTATTAATGCCTGCAAGTCTAGGAGTGTGACCCATATAATGGAGCATGTGAGAGCCAAAAGCAATGGTATGCTTTTCAAAAGAATCAAACATGTATGTAGGTAGAACTAGAGTGAGATGTGTAGAGTGTGCAGCATCAATAGGCCTAAAAGTATCATTTGCATGAAGAGGAGCAACAAGAACAAGGGGTTGCTCAGAATCTAATAGGTCACATTGTAAAAGTGCATCACATGGATGCATACCAGATTTAGTAATAGTGCATGGTGGACTAGGAACATGGGCATGAGTGTCTAACATATCAGTCTAATGCTATTTACCAACTAGTTTCTTATATAAATAGTATATGATGGCATCTTTTTCATGAATTAGGGAGCATGAAAAGGGATTTTGTGTCATTAGTTTCTTATTTTCTTCCTGTAGTGATAAAAATGAGGCCATAGGATCAATTGGTTGCTCATATTTTGTTAGGTTATGATCAATAGTCAAACCATAATCAAATATCAGAGAAACAATAATAGAATCATAAGGTACATCAATATGTGGAGGAGGTGTAAATACCTTATCCAAGTGACCACCAATAAACAAATCTACAACATGAGTAGTAGGAAGAGGTGGTACAAATGTCTTATCCTCAATAAACAAGTTTTCACTAAAAAATGGAGGACATGAACCAATAGAAGGAGTAGATGTCAAATATTCCTCATGCATATCACCATTAAGAATTACACCCACACAAATGGGCGAAGACGTTGGAAAAGCATCAAAAATGTCACCAATAAAATCATCACTATGAGAGGGAGGACAAGGAAGAGGAATAATGGGAGGTGGAGTGACCTCTCTAAATAATGCAAAAATAACATCCTAGGATTCCTTAGGTGACATGACATGTATAATGTGAGACTACAAAGTGTAAAAAACATGGAGATGAATGAAACAAAGTGCCTATTTTTGCAAGGATGCAAGCCATACA
The DNA here is from genome assembly GCA_037957365.1 of Torreya grandis. Taxonomy (NCBI): domain Eukaryota; kingdom Viridiplantae; phylum Streptophyta; class Pinopsida; order Cupressales; family Taxaceae; genus Torreya; species Torreya grandis. The sequence continues at coordinate 1,623,389 of JARHVA010000014.1, forward strand.
ATATCTTCCTCACTTGTAAAGTTAAGGTCACCAAGTAAAACTCTCTATAATATTTTTATTTATAAGTGCATATGAATTTTATTTTTCCATGTGGTGTAGCTAGAGGAGTTGAGGGGTTCACACATACATAAATCCATACCCATAGACAATAAAAACTAATAATGGCATAAAGTTACCAAAATGAGAATAAATTAGAGCCCATAGAATGGATTTCAATTACCACCGAAAATGCATCCGTGAGTACAAGTGGTAAAAAAGGTTATATACACACTCAAAAAAAGATGTCAGTCACAACTAAAATACGTTTGTGAGTATGCAAAATTTGATGACAATGTAGGCCAAGAGGGTACAAATGTAATAAAATATTACCTCCAAGAAATGAAGGTAAGAAGGAATGAGAACAAGTTTGTTTTATCTATGAGGGAGTCTGACCTTCTGCCAGACCAAACCCCACATTTTGTCTTTGACAAGTGAGAATGAAAAAGTATGGGTGAAAAATAACCTTTGAAAAATATATTTTAAAATAAATACACTCATGCAACCACAAGATCACACTTGCGCACCATTACCACATCATTTGAGATATTGCAGATAAAATACACTAAATAATTATACATAATAATCTTCATATTATTATATTTCAAAAAGAACATGCAATCCATAACTCTCTCTTCCTACCACCAAGGAGAAGCATAAAGAGTGCCTAATAAATAGGTAAATGAGTTGGTTTCACAATAATCATTTGGTTTTTGTGATCAACCCAAATATAGGGAACTGTCTAAATAGGTACATAACAAAAAATTATTTGTGCACACAGAAAATAATCCAACAATTAAAAAAAATTCCAATTAAATCTTAACTCGATGAGTGGGTGTGAATATAACTAAAGACAAAACTAGTTTAGAAATAACTCAAACCACTAGTCAGTGTGAACATGACTACTCCAACAAATTCTTCATGCACTTCATTTTATAACAATGTATCATGCAATAGATGTTTTTATGATCCACTGCTATTATATAATAGATCCCCATATTCATCAATGACTAATTCTTTGAGCTTCTTGAGAAATAAATCTAATGATGTGATTGTACAATTTGTTGCACATTCAATAAATGGTAGGGCAAAGTAGCCAAAACCCCCAGTTTTATGTCCATGTGTGAGTATATTACTCAAAGTAATTGAGAGGTTCATAGCATTACTTATTAATTTAGATTTTTTCCCATCTTTGGTATGGAAGCTTTAATTTTATCCATTTTATCATGCACAATGCCTCATAATCCTTGAGATTATTCCTTTGATTGCAATATGTGAGAATAGTAATGTGCATGACAACTTTGAATGTATTTATCATGCCATTTTTGTTCCTCTTCAAGTTTTGATAGTACTTCTAGGCATGTGGTGGTTCTATGTTTGTTGTACATATTTTTTGCACTCATCACACTTGGTGAAAAAAAATTTATTTTCAATCCAAACATGTTTAAATTTTTTGTTCATTATCTTGGTGAAGTTCGATTGTGACATAGGAGGAAGGTTCAAAAAATTGAGCTCCTTTATTTCACATAAAATTATGGGCATAGAATGTAAGAAGTAGTCTTTGAGGAACTTTGATTCCATCATGTCCTAAAAAATGAGTCAAATGTGGAGAAATATCTAAATTTATCTCAATGATTCTTGATATGAAAGCAATTATTGTGGTAATATTTGACTTTTATTTCTCTTTCCCAATGTTACCATTTACTACATGCTTGTCACCATTTATCTAGTCAAATTTATGACTGTAAAAGGTGCTCCTTGGGTACCCATAATCTTTATGCCACATATTCTAATCAACATCCATCCTATCAAATTTAATTATATTTACATCCATATATTGCTCACTAACATTAAATATGACAGTTGTTATTAATGCATCTAACACAAATTTATTTATGGCCTCTTCATTCTAGGCTCTAATTTTGCACCATAATACTTTAACTGAAAAAATAGACAATTTTTTGAGATAGTCTAATTTGCAGTAATGATATTCGACATTTGCCAATTCATCCAAAAACATTATCCATTTAGTATCCTCATTGTTGTGCAAATTTATTACCCAGTTAATTGCCAGATTCATGAGTCTGATTAACATTAATTGTCAACCTAGGGTGCGTATGCTTTTCAAGGATGTCAGCACTATATATGCATTATTGATTCATAGATTAACTTGATTTACTAGTTGTAGTACAATGAACTTATGCTAAATTCACCAGATAGTTATACTATGAAACTATTATAACAGAAATACAAAAATACTTCACACTTATGAATCACACATGAATCACACTTTATATAATCAAACTAATAATGAAATCAACATAAAACACACTTAAACTAAAGAGGGTTAGGATCTTCATTGCAACTCCTTTTAAGGGGGCCCTTCCTCATTCAAAACTAAGGTCCAATCCTTCTTTGAGAGAGTTACAAAAGCTTCTTATAGAATCAACCTTCTTATTACTCAGATCTATAACAATTAAAGATTGCTACAGTATATTACAATATTTAAAATGTAATGACTTCTACAATTCTACTACTTTATTATATCTATTCAACTCCTAATATAATCTAGGTTCTACCATTAAATACAAAAGATAGTTTATTATCTTTAACCAAAAACACTAAACCAGGGAAAGTACAAATACTTTATGAACTAGCTCAGTTAACCTTTAGGTGGTTAGTAACTGAAGTTACTTATTTTAGGCCTGATTAGGTTAAGGACAATGTATATGGTTTTGCTATTTTACTTCATTTTGTCTCCTTTCCATTGCCCTTGTCTTTCTCATCTTTGGTAGCACATCCATGATTCTTTGCATGTGGGGGGTCTATACAACAACTATGGAAGATCCTCTTCAATCATCCACTTGATTCCTAAGACAACTAGATGTGCCCTTAAGATTTGATCACAATAATAGTTTTATTCTACACATTGGCTATGGGCTACCTGTAGGTGAACACCTATAGGTGTTGTAGGTAACCTATAGTTGCTATGGGCAATCTATAGATGGAAGCCAATAGTTGTTATGGGTAACTTGCAAGTGGAAACTAACAATGGCTATGGGAAACTTATAGGTGGAAGCCAACAATTGCTATGTATAACCTGTAAGTGAAAACCAATAGTGGTTATGTGTAGCTTGTAGGTGGAAGCCAACAATTGACATGGGCAACCTGTAGGTGGAAGCTAATAGTCACTATGGGCAACTTGTAGGTGGAAACTAGTAGTGGCTACATGCAACTTGTAGGTGGAAGCCAATAGTTGTTGTGGGCTTCTCTATAAGTGTTGTGCCCAAACAAGATTCTTGTAGCCTTATGTTACCCTTCAAATATTTGTTAAATAAATTTACACAAGTATAATTTAATCAAATAAAAAGCATCATTAATTTATAACATAACACACACACACACACACACACACACACACAGACACACAGACACACACACACACACACACACACACACACACACACACACACACACACACACACACACACACACACACACATCAATACACATACAAAATCATAAATTACTTCATTCATTTGTATGAGTCATAAATGGTTATGGGGATTTACATAGAAAAATATATATATTAGGTATAAATGAGGCTATAAAATAGAGCAATTGGTGGCCTTATCACACCCCCTATTTAACTTCTTGCTCAACCTTGAGCAAGCCTTTGCTACATTTTGAAACCACAATTTTTTTTGAAATATAGGGGCTCAGTGCATCCTAACCCTTCAAGGATATCTAAGCCTTTAGCATCATCAATGTCCCTTCATCTTTTCTTCTCTACCTCTGTGTCAACTGGGACCTTTCCTTCCTTGTCAGGAATCGGGAACCAAAACATTGGTTGTTGAAACATCAATCCCAACCATTTTATCCTTCTTCTCCTGACAAGCTCAATATACATGTATACCCTATGTATGGTCTCCCTAAGGTTTTGAGGGGAATAAGTTTCCTGTCTTTTCAAAGCATTAGAGAGTTCTGCCCATTTATAAGAACAAGAAACAAAAATTTACTTTCCATCTTCTTCCATAAGACTCAAATAGTGATTCTAAACCTCTACTTAGTTCCTTATAACCCATAGTTGTGTAGTACTTGAGTTCATGAAGGAGATCCATTCTTCTATTATAGTTTCTAGATTATCTGATTCACCCCTAATCATTAGGGTAGTTGATTTTTCTTTTTCCTAATACTCCCCCACCTATTTCATTAAGGACATATGAAGTAAATGCATTCAGTTGGACATACCCCAATTATATATGTGGATTTCAATTTGCATCACTGGATACAACATATTGGTATATGTAAAACTCACTTAACTATGCTTATATATCAGGGTCAACATGTCTATAGACTTCAAATAAATATTTAGGGTTATAAACCATGTAAGACTAATCATTATAGATGCTATCATATATGAATTTAAGACATCTTTCTTCTAAGTAGACAAATACACCCTAGAAGGTGATCTACACTGCATTAACAATTCAATGGTTTCATGCATTTTAGTAATCTTTTCTTTCAAATACTTGATCTTAGTTTTAGCCATTCCCAATTTTTCTTTTAAGTCATCTTGATGTTTTCTTGTTTCAACATATACCTTAAATATTTGTACCAACTCCTTGTGGTAAATTTTATCATCACTAAATTTTTATTTAAAAAAGTTTAGGAGGTCATCATTTTCTACTAGCGTGACAGCTGAAAGATCCACATCAATTACTTCTTCTGTTGTAGGTGTTTTTGTAGTGGGAAATGGAGGAGAAAATCTATTATAGAAAAGTACCAAAACTAGAGCATTATCTTCTATAGTTGACTTTGAGGGTACACTAATGTTATCTATGGGTAAGGTAGATGAAGTTGATGTAGGTTCCTCTAAGGAAGTTACTGTAGGTTCCTCCAATAACCTTTCACTTTTTATAGACAGTTATATAAATTTTGCTACCCCTAGAAGTGTTTCTAGGACTCTCTTACCTTTCAACTTTGATATCTCATTCCTTAGACTATATATTTCTTTCATAGCTTGTTCCAAGGTTTGAAACTCCTGGTCATGAGGAACTATCTCTTGTTCTGCTTCTTCTTCCACAATTTTTTGTTCAATCAAGTCTTCTTCTTCTATAGGCTTAAATGTCATTCTCAACTCTTCTTTTATGTACCCAATTTGTTTGAGGAGATCCATGTCTTCCTCAGTGAATCTGGGTGGCTTAGGTAACTTTACTTCTTCTTCCTTGGTAGATTCTTCTTTAGTAGACCATTCTACAATCTTGAACCCATCAGAGGTCTTTCAAATCTTGGGATCTTTCTTTTTCTTTTCATCCTCACTGATGTCATGGGTGAGGAGGCTAGGGTTGTCTTTTATTTCTTAATTATCTAAGATCTTCAAAGAGGAGGTCTCCTTCTTTTTGATATAGAGGGTTTATTTTCTTCAATTTTCTTCTTTTTTTTAGGACAGGTGGCTATTGGAACCTGTTCTTTCTATGCAATAGTTGATGGAAGAACTTCCTCTTCCCCTGAAGGAGCCATAGTGGAATAATCAATCCTTGATGAGGAGATAGTTGGAATAGTAGGAGAAGGAATATTCTTCCCAATTTGTGTGGGTGTATTTTCCTCCACTGTGTTATTAGGAAGTAGGACTAGTTTCCTTCTCCTTCTTCTATTTGTAGAAATTTTAGATGAACCTTCAGTGGTTACGGGCTGTCCAGTAGCACTAGTGCCCATAGTACCTTCTTGTACAATTTGTTGGGCCTACTCTTCAAGAGATTCCTCCTAATTATTTACCTCTTCTTTATTCCTTCATAGGTCATATATCTAATGATGTATGAGGATTCCTCCCTCTAGGCTGTAGGTAGGCTAAGTCTCTCCACACCACCTTTCTTCAAAACTAGTCTTTCATCTCCCTGATAAAACTGATATTTGACTTCTTGACCATTGGATTTGTCTTATTAGTTTTCTCCTATACTTGGTAGGCTTGCTACCTAGCTTACCATTTCTTTAGTGATTGGAAATATAATGCTATGTATAATAGCTTTCTCTCTTGTAAAGGCCGCTTCAAATTTCCTAGCAAGGGGTTATGAGAAATGCTACAATTTCTCAAAATAAATTGTCCGTCCAACTCTGTTGAAGACAACCTAACCTGACTGGGTCTCCTTGAAGTTGCCTATGACTGTGGGTTCCCATATCATAAATAACCCTCCCATTTTAGCTAGGTTTAAATTTTTGATGACCCTTTCAATTGATAATTATCAACACACTCAGTTTGGATTTTAGAGTTCTGCCTATAACAAAGCAGGGTTTTTTTTGTAATGGCAGTTTATGGTTGTAGGTTACAAATAATGTCATGCTTTGGCTTTGTTTGAATGGGTTGTACTCACAAGTGAAAATAATAAAAGTGATTGTTTTACCTATTGATCGTATCGTGCCATCATGGGAATTCAATCCATACATATATTCTATCCTAAAGTGCATGGGATTGATCGCCCACAACATTCTACCCCTCCCACGTGAGGTGTCACTTGTCTCCAAGTGACATGGAATGAGTAGGACAAAAAGAGAGAGGACAAGGTCATGATGAAGGTATGAGTTTAGTGGAGACAAGACTTAATGAATGACTTGTTAATGATTAAATATGATTTTCAATATAATACATGCTATATTAAGAATAAAAAATGCTTTTTTATGACTAAAGTAGATGACGTACCTTTTTAATGGTTTGCCTAGGGTTACATAGAGGATTTTCATGTGAGTGGTTACCAAATTGCAATGATTTCTTGGTATTTATAACTTGAATGAAGTGGGCCCCTTGAGTAATCATGAGATCATAGGATGTTAGCTTTACATGATGCCCTCAATAACCTGCATATAATCATGACAACTTACATGGAACTAGAGTAGGGGTCTTGTAGTTGGATGAGAGATTATTATCTTCCTACCACAAGGTGGTCACTACAGATCTTTATGTTATTGAGTCAGCTGTTGCATGAACATGGAAGAGTGTAGTTGAGGTTCTTGTTGCTATGTGATCTTCCTCTATATGAGCCTGCTGATGATTTCTCTCTATGCTGTGTTATTCCATGTAGATTTTGTGCCTAGTGAATTTTTTCTTTAACAATTGATAGGGTTTTCAAACTTAAGACATGTGCTCCCAAAAATCCTAGATCTCACTATGTGATAGAGTGAAATCATCTCCATGAAATGACTAGAAGCTGAAAGTGGTTTATGTGTGTCCCTGTAGCCATAAATTCTAGTCTACAACACAATAAATGGAGATTAGAAGTGTATGCCTTTGTTGTGGCTTTTACCTTGTTATTTAAGGGTATGCCTGAGCAATGTTTTGACTTTTCTACTCTAATCCTCTTTCACTCCTCTAGCTTGTTTGGGGTCTTCTATGAATTTCTCAAAAGTCCATAGCTTAGAGTTTGTAAAGAATTAACCTACATACACTTAGAGAGGTGTTAGTATGTACCTACAACAACCATAGGTGGACCCCATAACTACAAATTTATACCCAAATGTGGGAAAGGTGCCCATAGTAGCTATAGAAGAGCTCGTAGTAACTAAAGGAATACCTTCATTGACAAAGGTGCTTATAGCAATGGTGAGGGAGGTGCCTGCAGTAGCTACAAAATAGCCCATGGTAACTGGAGGCAGATGAATAGTTTTATTTAGAATGATTGTTTATTTTTCATTTTGATTTTTATCCCTAAATAGCCAGCAAGCTAGTTTTCTATTTAGGCCCATTTTTCAATTTTGGACAACCAGTAGGCTAGTTTTCTACCCAAAAACTACCAACAATGCCTAAAAAGGGGTTTTCATTGTTGGTTTTTTTTACTCTAACTGCTTCTTGTAGTAGAATGTTTATTTTGCGTCCTTGCCAAGTCAGATTTGAGGGTGATTGGTCAAGGACCAAGTTAGGGTCTCGGTTTTCATTCTAGATGAGGGTTAGGATGTCCTCCTCTACTTCTTTATTTGTGTGTTATTTGGTTCTCCCTTTATCTAGTGAGACATCATGCTGATTTAATACATTATTGTATTAATTTTATAATTATGTGCGTATGTATTTGGTAAACTCCTCTTGAGTGTGAATTTTTGTACAACTTTAGTTTGTGGCCATTGTCCAATAGATAAAATCTTACCAGATCAATGGTTTAGAGTTACACTGCTCCATTATCATAAACATGCTCAATCTCAAATGGACCAAACCATCTAGTTTGAAGTTTGTCCTTGTGATCCTTGTATTTTGAATCAAAAAGAAGGGCCCAATCTCCTACATTAAATTACCTGGTCTTAATGTATCTATTATGCCATCTAATCTATTTCTACTATACAAGTTCTATGTTTTGTAATGCTTTCTATCTGCATTCATCTAAGGCATTCAATTGCATAAGTCTTTTTTTATGTGCTTCAAATATATCCATGCCAAGTTTTACTATTGTCTGTAAGGTCTTGTGCTCAAATTCAATTGACAAGATAAGTTTCTTATTATAGACTAACTCATATAAGGTGAAGCCTGTAGAAGTCTTCCATGTAATTATATAAGCCCAAATAGTGACATGAAGTCTAGCCTCCCAATCCTTATGGGACATACTAACAGTCTTGGTCAAAGTATTTTCTAACTCCCTATTGGTGACTTATACCTATCCATTAGAATATGGATGATATGGAGTTGATTTCTTATGCCTAATCTCATATTTTTAGACTAAGACAATAATTAAACTAGCAGTGAATTGGGGTCCTTGATCAATGACTATTTATCATGGTACACCATATCTTGTGAATATTTTTTTATAAAAAAAAGTTGCCACCTTCTCATCCCTGGTATGTGTAAGAGCCTTTACTTCTACCCATTTAGTGACATAGTCAGTACATATAAAGATGTACTCTTTATTATTGGATTTTGGATCAAAAGGTCCTATAAAGTCTATGCCTTATTTTTCAAATGGTTCAAGTACCATTTGAGGCTATAAAGGCAACTCATCTGAACATGTGGGTCTCCCCATATGCTGACAACTATCACAATGAGTAGTATACCTTATTACATCTTTATGGAGTGAGGGCCAATAATATCTTGTATTCAAGATTTTTATTGCTGAACGCTTGCCTATAAACTACCCTCCACAAGGTTCATCATGATAGGCTTTGAAGAAATCTAGAACTTCATCTTCTTTGAGACATCTTCTGATGATGGAGTCAGGGCCAATATAGAAAAAGAATCCAGATAACCATGAATCCCTACCACTTTTATGAATCAAAGCTCTTTTTTATTTAGGGAGGAAGTGCTATGGAAGTAACCCTATTATAAAATAGTTATTAATATCAACATACTAAGGTGTGGTAATGGTGAGGGAGAACAGGTGCTCATCTAAAAATGAGTCATCAACTATGGTATCTTCTTGAGGGGATTATATTCGTGATAAGAAGTCAACCATAACATTGTCTTTACCAGGCTTATCTACAATAGTTAGATCAAATTCTTGTTATAAGAACAACTATTTTATCACTCTACCTAAGACAACTGGTTTGTTCATAAAGTACCTAATCACTAGATGGTCTGTATGAACAAAAAATTAATACCCTGTGATGTAGTGACATAACTTGTTGATAGCATAGACTACTACCAATAACTATTTTTCAACAATCGTATAATCTAATTCTACTGCCTATAAGTTCTTTCTTACAAAATATATAACATAATTGAGTGTTTCTTATTTTTGGCCTAGCACATCTCTTAGGGTAGTATCTAAAGAGTATGTGTGAATATAAAAGGGAAGATTCCAATCAGGACCATGCAAAATAGGGGTGGTGGTCAATAATTCTTTCATTTGTTTGAACGCTGTATCACAGGTAGGATTCCATATGAATTCAACATCTTTAGTCAGGACAGTGAACAATGGTGCTGCTATTTGTTGAAATTATTGATAAATCTCCTGTAGTAACTAGCATATCCTAAAAAACTCTTGACATCTTTTTATTTTTAAGGAACATACGGGTTTTTTATGATGTTGATTTTTGTAAGGCCAACATTAATTCCTTTAGCAGATACATGGTGGCCTAATACAATGCCCTTTGTCATAAGCATGTAGCATTTTTTGTGACTTAAAGACAAATGGTGCTCCTGATAGCATTGCATCACTTTCTCTAAGTTTTTTAAGCACTCATCAAATGTTTCTCCATAAACAATGAAGTCATCCATATAGATTTCTATACATTCATTAGCCATATCTACAAAGATACTCAAGACAACCCTTTGGAATGTTTCAGGAGTGTTATACAACCCAAAAGGTAATACAATATAAGTATAAGTGAATGTGGTCTTCTCCTAGTTTTTAGGAGTAATTCTAATCTAGTTGTAACCATTGAAGCCATCCAAAAAGGCAAAATATTTTTTTCCTACTAGTGTGTCCAACACCTGATCAATGAAGGGTAGAGGAAAGTGATCCTTTCTAGTTACTATATTAAGTTCCCTGTAATCTATGCATACACATCATTCTCCATTTTTCTTTGAAACAATTACCAATGGTGAAACCCATTCACTTTCTAAGATAAGATATATAAATCTAGCAGTCAAGAGTTTCTGAAATTCCACTTTGACTACTTCTCTAAGAGTTGGATTCATTCAATGTTGTGGCTATTTGATTAGTTGGCATTATTTTTTGATATATATATGATGTGTGCATTTTTTTTGGTTGATTCCTTGCATATCCTCATAATCGCATGCAAAAGTGTGTTGGATTGCATGCCACATGCTGACTAGACACTTTTCCTCATTTGACTCCAACTTGCTATTAATAAGCAATATTTTTCTTGGAGAGAGTTCAATTTGCTGTGAAAGTGCTTTCATTATTTTTATATTGCTAATAGATCTAGTTTGGTTTCAGTAATGAGGCAACAACTGGTAGAATATTTTCTGTATAGATGCATCAGAATTATCCTCTTTTCAGAGGCTAGAAAATGGGTACTCAACACATTGCATGTGGGAGAGATTTATAGAATGAGTTTGGTAATTATTCTAGAGAACATTAGAGAGAATTGTATCTTCCTCCTGATCAACCAAGGTGCATGCATGGTCTATGATGAATACAAAAATCAAGCGAGGTTGGTTTGCCTCATCTTCTTCAACCCATAATGTATGCTTTAGTATCAAGGTTGACTGTGTTGGAGGATAGAGGACCCCCTTCTTATTGTGTTTGTCATTGGATATCAACATGTTACCTGATTTATAGCTGATGAAGGCATCGATTGTGGCAAGCCAAGGTCATCCTAAGATAAGAGGGTATCCACCCAGATTAGATTTTGGTTATAGCATAATGAAATATGTAGGATACTCCTAAGAATCTATAGTAATGACAAGATCTTCAATGACTCTTTCTAATTTGACTGTAGACCTATCAGCTATGTATAACATTATAGAAGTGGGATGAATATTATTCAACTATAGTTTGTTCATGGTTTCAATTGTCATTACGTTTATTGTATCCCCCAAATCTATCAATCTATTAGACAACTGTTGGTCATAGATTTGGACTATTACTACTGGGCATCTTGGATCTGAATATTGTTTTGGCAGGGTGTTTCCCAACATAATGTCTGCCAATTGGTCAATCACATGCACTGCATTGGGATCTTTCTTCTTCCTTCTAGGTTTATGTAGACATAAGTCTTTAACAAATTTTGAATATATAGGCACATCCTTTATGGCCTGGAAGAGAGGAATTTTAATACAGAGACTCTTGAGTTATCTTATAAAATCAAATTCAGGTTCAATTACACAGTGCTGAAGGCTAAGACATTCTAAAAATGGTGGGGTTATTTCATCAACTTTATTTTCTGGTTCAAAGAGTTTTTGTGGTGGTAAAGGTGGGTTAACATGATCTTATAGAGTTTCTTGATTTGATTCCATTATTATAGGTAGGTTTGAGGGTGGTAGAACTTTCCCTAAACATAGGTAAACTTCATGGATGTTCACCATGTATGTTGGGTATTAAACAGGTTCAGTACTGGATGTCAGTTGTACTGACTTATTTGCAATATTTTGCATGGGTTAGATAGGGAGTTGGTTATGCTTGGGTGTAGCTTGTGTATTGAGAATAAGAGTAGAAGGCTGTTATTTCTACTGTGGAGGAAATACTCCTTGATGGTTTTCCCAGGGCTGATTGGGTCTTTAGGGCTGTTGCCACTAGTTTATGAAGGGTGGGCCTTGGGGTGGTTACCAAGCTTGTATCTAAGGTGGGGATACATTTTATGGAGGCTTCCAAGAGGTGGTGTAGTAGCTTGTCTAAGGTGGCTGTCAGTTGGAATTAGAAGATGAGACATTCATCCATAGACTAGTCTAGTTGGGAGTAGTATTTACAAATTGTGAATGAAAAGAGGTAGAATTTATATAAGGTGGATTTTGTCCCATACTTGGATAAGATGGTAATTGAACCCATGGATTTATTTATGCAATATAAAAAACTTGGTCCCCATCTCCTCTTACATCATGTAGCTATACTATTTCTAGTTTTTTAGCTATGATGTTAGCTACTTTAGCCTAAACCTCATGACACCTACAATATGTTTTCTTCTTCTTACAATCTAGACAATAGATGGTCAAACCTTGATCCAAGACTACTTGATTTTTCCTTGAGTGTAAGCTATCTAGTTAGGTGGCCAAGTGACTAATGACATCCTATTTCATGTCTTGTAATAGGTTACTAACTTCAGATTTTGATAGGCCACTTGCAACTGCTAGTGGAAGCTTATTGTCCCTGACTTTGTTTATGATAGATTTGGAATAATTCTTGCTCAACTCCTCGATATCTACTAGTGGTAGGTGGGAGATATCTCCCCCAATAATTAGGTCCAAGTCTTCTAGATAATCTTCTCTGACTCCTTTCAAGAATATGAGTTTTAGAGGCTCTTCTCCTAGTGCACTTTGATTGAATTTTTGTACACTGAACATGAACCATTCAACATAGTTTTCCAAAGATTTGTCACATTCTTGAGTCATCCTGAAGATGTCATTTATTCTATAATTTCTTCCTCATCCATATTCCTGATACTTAGCCAAATTTCTTTTTCATGTCCTCCCAAGTGTGGACTGAATTACTACCTAGTCCCATGAACTAGTGAAGTGCTAAGTCTTTGAGGGTGATTGGAAAAAGTTTTAATTTCTGTGCATCCTGCTTGTAGTCATAACTTCTATAGAGGATATTAAATTTTAATAAAAATGTGTCTGGGATAATGTACCTCTAAAATTGGACAAGGATAAGGGTGGGATATTTTTCATTTGTGTCATGCCTATTGTATCTGGAATAAGAAATTCAAAAGTAACTATGTCTGGAGTCCTACTATCATCCACAAAGCCTCCTCTGTTCGTGATGGATTTTCTTATGATATAAATACCAAAGGTACTCAGGATCACGTCTTCAAATTCTATATTAGTTCCTTCATCAACACAATAGTAAACATTTATCTATTGATCCATAGTCCTTTTATCAGATGAAAGGTCTAAAGATTATCCTAAGCTTTCTTTGATTTGATCAAGAAAGCCTTGCTAGAATGTTATTCTAATGTTACTTTTTGGAGCATCTGGTTCATGAAGTTCTTCTTTATTTCTTCTTATCAACTTAGCTAATGCTTCCTTCACTTATGTTTCCTTTTTTAAAGCCAATAATACTTCTTCTACAAGTTACCTCCTTTAGTTTTTAGTGTTCCCTTCTTCGAGAGCCTTCCAACTTATGGTATATTTTTAAACAACATTCTTACTACTGTAGTTACTTATGGTTATTTCTCAATGGAAATTTATGGCTCATTTGATAGGAATGTCCTTCAAGAATCTCTTTCTCTCTACATAAACATTGTGCCACTCCTTCAACTGTCCTGTCCCTTCCTACACATGGTTAGTGTGTTTTTCATGTGTTCTAGGGGCTGTTAGAATAATCAAAAATAAAATGTCAAAAAATAAAGGAGTGCGGAAATAAAAATGACTAGAATTAGAATTTTACTTCTAGAAAGTAGTAAATTTATCTACTAGAAGTGAAAAAATTACTTTTAAAAAGTAGGAAATGAAAGCAAAAAATAATAGGGACACTTTACAAAAAGTAAATCACTCTTACAGGAAATGAAATTCTAAAGAAAACCATTAACTAAGTAAATCAAAAATTTACAAAGAGGCATTTAAAGTTGTGCACCATCAACATCTAGTCACTTAGACATCTGGCATAAGACACCATAGTGCCCTCACTTGACTTGTCCGACTGGGTAGGACAGTGCATCAAAAATATTGTGCACCATCAACATCTAAGAACTTAGACATATAGCATAAGACACGATAGTGTCCTCAATTGACTTGCCTGGATTGGTATGATAGTGCATTAGTCAATCTTGAAAAGTAATAATTGATCTAGAAAACAATAATTGACAACCTTCCCAACAATGACACCAAAATGTTGTGCAGACTTATTACCTAGTTAATTGTCAAATTCTTGAGTCTAATTAACATTAATTATAAACCTAGGGTGTGTATGCTTTTCAAGGATGTCAGTATACATATGTATATATATATATATCTAATTAACATTAATTATAAACCTAGGGTGTGTATGCTTTTCAAGGATGTCAGTATACATATATATATATATATATACATACATTATTGATTCATAGATTAATTTATTTTACTGGTTGTTGTACAATGAACTTATATTGAATTCACCAGATAGTTATACTTTGAAACTATTATAATATAAATATATAAATAATTCACACCTATGAATCACACATGTATCACACTTTATATAATCAAACTAATAATGAAATCAACTTACAACAGACTTAAACTAAAGAGGGTCAGGATCTTCACTGCAACTCATTATGAGGGGACCCTTCCTCATTTAAAACTGAGTTCCAATCCTTCTCTGAGAGACTTGAAAAAGCTTCTTACGGAATCAACCTTCTCATTACTTAGATTTGTAGCAATTAAATATTGCTACAAAAAATTACAATATTCAGAATGCAATGAATTCTAAAATTCTACTATTCTATTATATCTATTCAACTCCTAATCTAATCTAGGTTCTACCATTAAATATATAAGTTAGTTTATTAGCTTTAACCAAAAACACTAAACTGGGGTAAGTACAAATACTTTAGGAACTACCCTAGCCAACCTTCAGGTGGTTAGTAACTAAAGTTACTTATTTTAGGCTTGACTAGGATAAGGATAATGTATATAGTTTTACTATTTTACGCTTTTTTGTCTCCTTTCCATTGTCTTTATCTTTATAATCGTTAGCAACACATCTAAGATTCTTTGCATGTGTGGAGTTTGTATAATAGCTTTGGAGGATCCTCTTCAATCATCCATTTGGTTCCTAAGAGAACTAGGTGTGCCCTTAAGATCTGATCACAACAATAGTTATGTGCTATGTAGTGGTTGTGGGCTACCTAGAGGTGAAAGCCTATAGGTGTTACATGTAATTTATAGTTGCTATGGGTAACCTGTAGGTGGAATCCAATAGTTGTTGTAGGCAATATGCAAGTGGAAACTAGTAGTGGCTATGGGAAACCTATAGGTGGAAGCCAATATTTTCTATGAGCAACCTATAGGTGGAAATAAATAGTGGCTATGGGAAAACTATAGGTGGAAATAAATAGTGGCTATGGGAAAACCATAGGTGGAAGCTAATAGTTACTATAAGAAACCTGTAGGTGGAAGCCAATAGTTTCTATGGGTAACTTGCAGGTGGAAACTAGCAGTGGCTATGAGCAACCTGTAGGTGGAAGCCAATAGTTGCTACAGGCTTCTTTATAAGTGTTGTGCCCAAACAAGATTCTTACAACCTTATGTTACCCTTCAAATGTTTGTTAAATAAAGTTACACAAGTATAATCTAATCAAAGAAAAAGCATCATTAATTTATAACATAACACACACACACACAGACACACAGACACACAGACACACACACACACACACACACACACACACACACACACACTCACACACACACACACACACACACACACACACACACACACACACACACACACACACACACACACACACAAATTCATTCATTCATTTGTATGAGTCATGGATGGGTTATGGGGATTTACATGAAAAAATATATACTAGGTATAGATGAGGCTATAAAATAGAGCAATTGGTGGCCTCATCACTCATCAATGTTTTCATATGATGAACTAGGTAGAATGGTATTCAAATTTTAATGTCTTTTAGCATTTTAGAGTCTTTTGATCACTTTTTGGAATGATTGTAATTATTGGCATTAAATGAAGCTAGATATACCAACTAGGGTTATTTCTCTTCTAATTAATCCCACATGTTGAATTCAACCTATTTTGGAACTTATTTTAATCTGACAACCATGGGAGAATCATATATATTGTCCAATTTACAAGCATACCATTGTATGAGAGATCCTTCAAATAAGGAACATCCTTCATAATGAGGGTTGAATACTCTATATGTATGCACACCAAAGGTATTGACACCCAATCTTTTAAATTGTACCATATCTCCTTTAGGTAAAATTTTAATGTTCCCACTATAACATATTTTCTTATAGATGAGCACAAATTGATAAATTTGACATCAACACCTCTGAACTTCAAATTGTGTTCACCACCATGTATAACTGATGGACCATCTGACTAATCACTCCTTTTAACCATCAAGGCACTTTCCATTTCATGAAAGCCCATTTTTTTAATTATAAAAGCTATTAATTTATTGGGTTGTAGTAAGTTTGAGCATTCAAAATATTAACTTATCATATTTTTGACTATTACACCAAAATTCATGCGTCTGAGTCTCTCTTCATAAAATTTATGAACTTTTAACATGAGTTATAACAAAACCTTGGGTGATGTCATAATTTTTGCAACAAAATTTGTGTTTAAGAACCACATTGTTTGTATCCAAATCTATTATATCTTTAGGCTATGTTTTGATGGTGTTTTCAATGTTATCACTACAATCTCCCTCTAGTTACATGATAATACTTATTGACAAGTTTGACCTCACAGGTCAAACTATCACCCCTATCATGTGAAAATTTAATTCTCATGTTGTTTGACTTGTTAATTGGTGTGTTGGTCTTGTAATTTACTTGGAATAGTCATCTAAATCTTAGGTTAGCAAAGTTTAAGGTAGTTTTGATGAAATGAAGGTTTTGATCATCATAGTCATTTGCTTATCTAGCCACCTTGTGATTAGTTTCAACTTGTGTCAAGAAGTGAAGAGAGTATAGAAAATCTTAAGAGGCCTTATGGATTGTGTCAAATTAATGTCATGCTATATAATTGATCTAATTGATTGGTGATAGGTTTGACTAATGTCATGACTCATTTACTCACATTTTAGGCCATTTTATGGGTTTTAGAGCAAGTTTTGAATGTGAATGATAGTATGAGGTTAGAATAATAACATTGTGTACTTGATTAGGTATGAAAAGTATAATACAACCATGTTCTAGCAGTTTCATCTGACTTCTCAAGTGTTCCTGGTAGTTTTAGTGCCAAAAGGGCCTATTTTGAGGCTATTTGTATAGTTATTCAATGAAAAATTGAGCTTCAAGAATATTCAAGAACTTATTTGTCCATGAAAATGTTAAAAAGTGATTTATAATATTTTTTAGGTCTGAAAACAAACAAAATCATTTTATCTCTTATATCAACCTCCTTGGCAGCTCTAGAAGGGCAGTTTTTAAATGCTCAGTATGAACATAGGAGAGAGAGAGTTAGGAGATAAAAATTTGTCCAATGTTATATAACCTAATTAAATTAAAATTAGTGGCATTGTTTTTCATATTCATCACCCCATATTTATTAACAATCGATAAGAGCGTAAGGGGGTCACTATGAGCTAATCATCTAGACAAGGTCGAGGTTTGCCTCAATTCCTTAAAATCTGAGATCAATGGAGAAAAATTGTTTTATGGATGTGATTTTGGGAATAAATAGTACCTTTTTAATGTTTGAATCATCAACTAATTTTTACTGACAAGGGGATTTTTGATAGGAAATCGATTGCATGTCTTGACTTGATATTTGGCTATTTTTAAGCGGTTTTGAATATCAATGGAATGTATTTATTTTTAGGAGTTTTAAATCTAATTTTCTAGGTAAAATACATATATTTCATCCAAGAAAATTTTCAAGTGCTTTCATTTTGAAAATATTTTTCTTGAAATAGCCTGGTTGGTCATTTGGCCCTTCCACAAGGTGTACTTGCAGATATCATGAGATGTTACATGTGTGATGAGAATTTTGGTAACATTTTCATGATCTTGATTGGATTATATATGATGATAAAACCTAAATTTTCCACTAGAGGAGGTTCCATATGAGGTCAAAAGACCATGCCCCCTTAAGAGCTAAAAACTCTCTTGTAGGCCTAATGTGAAGTTAGAAGGAACATGATGGCAAGTAATAAGAGTTATGATGATTCATGAAGGTGAATAAATGTGTTTTAAATTCATAATGTTGTTAAGAATGATCATAAGGTATTCAATATGTCTAATTACAATATGAGAGAAAGACCTTTCTAGAGCTTTTAATGCCTAAAATAATACTAAAGGACTGTATGCTACTGTGTTTTCAACTTATGATACCTTCTCAAAGACTTTATCTCCTTTTTAATGTGTTATGAGGGTGCCAAATCAATTTTCAAAGTAATATAGGTCCTATCAAGGGATATGAGTACTTACAAGGTTCATCAAAAATCATGAAGAAAACTAGATTAAAACTCAGTTTAGTAGAGTTTAAGGTAAGTTTGCATATTTTAAGGGAATAGTGTGTTTCTTGTTTCCATACTATTTTGACCTCATCATGACAAATTAATGAATGAGTAATTGAAAACTTAATCATCTTGAGATCATGGAGGTGGATGAAATGGTATAGTGGATTGACAGTTCATACAAGAGCAAAGCTCACCTAAAGCATCATATGTTGGCTCAAATAGGGGGTACAATGATGAGGTTGATAGGTTTTGGTCTACCAACAATCATTTCATTGAGGTTGGTGAGTTTTGGATACAAGGTTAAAGGATTCCTCAAAATGAAGGTCTCTCAATGAATATCTATAGTCATCTAGTTCCACATTAGAGCCAAGGGAAACTTTGAGAAATCAACACCTACAACTATATAAAGGAAAACACATTTAGGTTGCCTATACCAAGTAAGTTTCCATTGTATAATGTTTGGAAAGGATATAAGTAGGGTATTGAATAATGTAGTCAAAGTACAAAAGGTCCTCATTATGGACCAAGAGATATAACCTAAAGTCATGAAAAATCACCTATAGTCAAGCCTATATCTAATGTAACCTACATTCATGAAAAATGGCTTATAGTCAGTCAGGTTTCAAAGTATGAAGAGTTTGTAAAGGAGATGCAAGAAGTTGCTTGCTATGGAGAGTGACTTGGTTGGAACAAGTATGACTTGATGATATAAATTATAAAGAATTTAGTGAATCAAAATATAAATAGACAAATTATGACCTTCAAATATGCCTATCTAAAGTCACATGCTTGTCACAATGCTTGTGAATTAGATGTCACTTATATAGATTACTCCAAAAACCCTATTTTTCATGATTTTTAGTGTTTTTAGGTTCTCTGAGAAGGGGATAACTTAGAAATCATGGTATGAGGTCATATGGTACTTTTAATAACTATTAAAGTTCAAAAATAGGCATGGGAGACTCTTTAGGTGGCAAAACTAGGCACATTTTTCAAGGCAATCCCAAACAAATTCAAAATAAGCTTAGTAAGCAAGGTGGTTTCTTGGTTTACACACTTATATAGGGTTTCAGGGACCCAAAATTGACATGGATGTTTTTGATAGTGTGGTAAAAGTTAATCAAATGATTTTATATAGTTTCACACGTGTAGGAGCTCCCATCGATAAGTTTTCTACTTTTTAGGCTTAGGAGGGCTAATTAGGCCTAATTTAGGATTTAGAATGAGCTATAAAGTACACTTGCACTTAGAATATAATCACCAAATTTTGTATTAATATGTAAGGGGATAAATTGTATCTAAAAATACTCTCATTTTTCCATATTCATCTCTAGATTATTCTAGACAAGGATATTTACCTATTTTTAGGGTTACAAGGATTTGAGAAGAAATTCATGGTTTTGGTGTAAAAGTAAGTCTTTGTGAGAGTTTGATGTCTTCAAAGGTATTTTTATAGGTATTATATGATATTATGATACCATCCATGGAATACATTTTTATCCTTGATGAAAAACTCCACTTTTCCCTTCTATGCCCTATTGAGAATGAGCTTTCCAAGGAGCCTAAACACTAAATCATTGAATAAGACTTATAACAAGCTTTTTAAAGGTTAATGAAAATTATCCATGTCAAAAATGAGGTAGGAACAAGTCAAGGATCAATTATCAAGACTTTTAAAAATTTGAATGAGTCTCAAAGTCTCCAAAAAGACCTTCTTTCCTTTCAACACCTAAGCTTGTTGAAGGAGTCAAACTTGCACTTGAAGCCTTATAACAACCCATGGATCATGAAAAGGGATCATGAATGTCATATAATAATGTTTAAATGAATATTAAAGGATTATTTAAAGTCCTATTTTCAATGGGGAAGACCAATTCTTCAATAAAGACACAGGTCCTAGTATATAGGGGTTTAAACAAGGATTTAGACACTCTCTAAGTGGTCAAGGCTTGACCAATCATTATGAAGATGTTTATAAGTCTCATAAGCTCATACAAATCTTTCCCCTATGACCCCTTATGGATATTAATGTTTGAAAAGGTTTGATAAATGCTACATAGCATTTCAAGGAGGGCAAAGACTAAATACCCCTATTTTGGGGTTGCTTTGTCTCCATGCATTTGATTTTTCTATTTGAACTCATTTTTTAGAATGTAATTGATCACTCTTTGATTTTGGATTTGCTGAAAGGCTACCAAATTTTATACTCACCTTTTTGGAGAATTAATAATCTTTTCTTCCTCCATTTTATAGGTTTTTGATTGAAGTGTACGTGTTTACCATTGATATAACATAGGGAATCACTTGTTTTCTTATGATATTGTCTGGTTTTATTCCTTCATGCAAGAGTTTTGATGTTCTACAGGTTATTCTAAGTGTCTATATCACCTTTAGTTCAAGCACTGGATGTGAATTAATTTCCTTTACATTCCTTTCATGAAAAAACTAAGTTTGTATAAAACTGAACGAGGAAAGCATACCAAGTTTGATTCTCTTTGGAGTGGCCCATACACAATCTCCAACTATAAATCCCACAATGCCTTCCAACATGCAAATATGGATGGTGAGGACCTTCCAATCCCAGTTAATGGGATACACTAAAATAATGCTATTGAGAGCTAAGTTACTTGTACATAGTTTATTTGTTTCACTTTAAGTGTTAACATATTATTTTGTTGGTGTTTTATCTCAAATAAGTGCCTCATTTGCACATTTGTTTTGTTATTTAATTTCCCTTGTTTTGTGTGTTTCTTTCCTTGCTTTTGTGGAGAAAGTTATCTTTTTTCAAATCAAAAGAGTCTTGTTGTCATGAATCATATTTGTTACTATCATTATATAATGTATGAGTGATTTCATGAGTATAAAAGACATGTTAATGGTCTAGTTCTCAAGCATAGCAGGCATGTTTCCCAATTGAGTTGCTAAAATATTAACAAGTTTGACCTCATGGGTGAAACTATCACCCCTATCATTTAAAACTTTTCTTGTCATTTTATTTAATTTATTAATTGGTGTGTTGGTCTTGTAATGTCCTTGGAATAGTCATCCAAAGTTTAGGTTAGTAGAGTTTAAGGTAGTTTTGATGAAATTAAGGTTTTGATCATCATAGTCATTTATTTGTCTAGCCACCTTGTGACTAGTTTCAGATTATGTCAAGAAGTGAATAAATTATAGAACATATTAAGAGTCCTTATGGATTTTATCAGAGTTATATCATGCTATATAATTGATCTAACTCATTGGTGATAGGTTTGACTAGCTTCATGAATCCATTACTCACATTTTGGGTCATTTTATGGCTTTTGGAGCAAGTTTTGAATTTGAATGATAATATGAGATTAGGATAATAACCTGGTATATTTTTTTAGGCATGAAAATTATAGTAAATCCATTTTTTAGTAGTTTCATCAGACTTTTCAAGTATTCCTAGCAGTTTTAGTGCTAAAGGACCTATTTTGAGGCTATCCCTACAATTATTCAATGAAAAATTGAGATTAAAGAATATTAAAGACATTATTTATCCATGAGATATTCAAACAAATGATTTATAATAGGTTTTAGGTCTTAAAATGAATAAAACCATTTTATCTCTCATATCGACCTCTTTGGTAGCTCTAGAAGGGCAGTTTTCAAATGCTCGGTACAAACAGAGGAGAGAGAGAGTTAGGAGATAAAAATTTGGAAAATGTTAGGGAATATGATTAAATTAAAATTAGTATTATTATTTTTATATTCATCCCCCATATTTATGAACAATTGCTAAGAGTGTAAAGGGGTCACTATGAGCTAGTCATCCATACAAGGCCCAAGTTTGCCTCCATTCCTTCACTTCTGAGATCAATGGACAAAAATGGTTTTAGGGGGATGATTTAAGGGATAAATAATAAATTTTTAATATTTTAATCATCAACTAATTTGTCTTAACAAGGGGAATTTTTATAGGAAACTAGTTACCTATCTTGACTTGAGATTTGGCAATTTTCAAGTAGTCTTGATATATCAATGGAATGTAGTTTTTTTCAAGAATTTTGAAGATAATTTTTTAGGTACATTAAATATATATAATAAATTAAAGTTTTCAATAAATTTAATTTTAAAAATATTTTTCCTAAGACAACCTAGTTGGTCATTTGGCCCTTCCAAAAGGTGTAGTTATAGATATCATGAGATGTTCAGTGTTTGAGGAGCATTTTGGTAAGATTTTCATGATATTTAGGGGATTATAAAATATTATAAAACCTAAATTTTACACTATATGAGGTTCCATATGAGGTCAAAATACCATGCCCCCTTAAGATCTAAAAACTCTCTTGTAGGCCTAATGTGCAGGCTAGAAGGAACATAATGGCAAGTAATAAGAGCTATGAGGAATCAGGAAGGTGAATAAATGTGTTTTGAAGTCATGATGTTATTAATAATTCTCATAAGTTATTCAATATTCCCAATGATAATATGAGACAAAGACATCTCTAGAGCTTCTAACACCTAAAATAACACTGTATGACTTTATTCTACCATGTTTTCAACTTATGAGACCTTCTCAAAGACTTTATCTCATTTTAAACATGTTATAAGGGTGAAAAATTAGTTTTAAAGGTAATATATGTCCTATAAATGGATATGAGTGATTACAAGGTTTGTCAAAATCATGAAGAAAACTAGCTTAAAACTCAGTTAAGCAGAGTTTAAGGTAAGTTTACAATGTTTAAGGGAATAGGTTGTTTCTTAGTTCCATACTATTCTGACCTCATCATGATAAATTAATGAATGACTAATTGAAACCTCAATCATATTGAGATCATGGAGGTGTATGGAATGGTCTAGTGGATTGTAAGTACGTACAAGTGCAAAGCTTACCTATAACATCAAATATTGGCTCAAATAGGGGGTATAGTGATGACATTGATAGGGTTTGGTATACCAATAGTTAATTAATTGAGGTTTGTGAGTTTTGAATATAAGGTTAAAGGAATCCTAAAGTTTAAGGTCTCTCAATGAGTATCTATAGTCATCTAATTCCACATTAGAGCCAAGGGAAACTTTGACAAATCACCACCTACATCTATAAAATGGAAAACACAGTCAAACTACTTATACCAAGTAAATTTACATTCTATAATGTTTGGAAAGGATACAAAAATGGTTTTTAATGATGTATTCAAAGTAAAAAAGGTCCTCATTATTGACAAAGATATATAACCTACAGTCATAAACAATGACTTATAGTCAAGCCTATATCTGATGAAACTTATAGTCATGAACAATAGCCTATAATAAATAAGGTTTCAAAGTATGAAGAGTTTGTAAAGGAGATGCAATAAGTTATTTTCAATGGATAGTGACTTGGTTTGAACAATTATTAATTAATTATATAAAGCATAAAAAGGTTAGTGAATAAAAAGACAAATAGATAAATGATAACCTTTAAATATGACCACCTACAGTCACATGCTTGTCATAGTGCTTATGAGTTACGTGGTTGAGAATCATATATTTGTCATGTGTTCTGTGGGTCCTTTGAGGAGTGATATGGAGGAATTATGGAGTTTTTATATAAATTAGTTGAGTTCAGTCAAAGAATAGTATTGAACCTTTAAAATAAGCAACAGTGACCTACATGCCTCTAGCCTGTAGGTCCTCATTATGGACTAATCAACACTTCAAGCAAAACTGAGTGTTGAAGATCAAAACTCTATGTAGATGAAGCTTACCTACCAGTCATAAGAAGAGATAGGCCACAATACAATCAAGATAGTTCTTGAAACTGAGTTCACATGTTATAGACTTCATACAAGATTATATGGAATGAGCAGATGAGAAGTGTCTTAAGAACATGTCAAGGAATTAGTAGACCCTATGGACAGTGAGAGTGAAACTCCTTGATTTGGATATCCTTACAACATATGGAATGAAGAAGAACTAAGTGAAAAACCTTTAAATTCCTAAATACAAGCATTATTCTCTATAGCTACAATCACCAAGGTGAAAGTACAGTCAAACATGTTAAAAAGAAGTGTGTGAGAAGAGATTGAATGTAGGAAAGGAGTTTAAACCTCCTAAGATGTCTTAAAACAAATCAAAGAGATTCATAGGTGATGTAAATGAACTTATCAAGGTTTTTAAGCATATAACATCTTTCTCAATTTGTATAAACCTTCTAAATATAACTTACAGGTCACCTACATTACTATATATAATTGAGCAAAGAAAAGTCTTTGAAATGTTAGGAGAGGGTTGAGATATGTTTGGAGACCTCAATAAAATTTAAAATCCCTTGAATAATTAGCTAGGTTATATAAGAATCATGCCTGGTGAAAGGGGTAGCTTCAAACCCCAATGCATAGTCATGACTCCTAGTAATCATCTACAATCCATACATGTGTTAATATTGACCTATAACCATCTAATGGCAACAATCATTCAAAGGGAAGGACTGGAGGTATGGAAGAGGATTAGTAAGAAGGTCATGAAGACTATAAAGGAGAGGTTAAAAGCCTATATATGCAATAAATACCCTCCATAAGCACCTATAGGCTACATGGTCAGTTCATATTCAAACCAAAGGAAAGGAAAAAAGTATGGAGATATTGAAGAGCCCTGAGTCTAACTTGAAATCCTCAATCAAGATAAAGTACATTAGGAGATTAATGAGTTCTTGAACACTAAATAATATATCCAAGAGACCCTCCTAAGAAACCTACAGGTGGCTTATGGAGCAAATTGGTCTCAAGGGTAAAGAGGGATGTTTCAGAGGTGTGGAGAGAGGTTTAGAGCCCAATTGAGACTGTAACTAAGTCCAAAAGTCCATTAGAAGTGTAGATGAGGTTATTGAAAATAATAGTACAATAAAACCCTCTAAAGACACCTATAGGTGTCTATATAGTTAGTTGGTGTTGAGCCTAAAAGAAAGGTATGGTCAAGAAAGGCTAAATGAATTGCACCTACAGTCTGGGCACAAAGAACACACACTCAACTATGTATGACAATTAATAAGAATTATTAGGGTGGAAAAAGGTTAAGGTATATTCATAGAATAATAAATATTATTTAATCCATGTCTTAAGACCTACTCAAAAATCTTACCTACAGTCAAGACTTGAAAAGTATCTACAACCATGACTTCTTGACTGTGTATTGGCACATATGATGAGAACTAGATACACTATGCATGATCTAGGCAACCATGGGAGCTATGGAGACAAAGTTATAGGTGATAAGTGATTAATAGGGTCTATGTAGACCCATTCAAGCCCTTACCCATTCTCATATTTTCTATCTAAGGTTGAAAACTCAATCCAATAGCTACTTATAACCAACTTCTAGAGACTTCACAAGAATTCCATGGGCAATGGATGCTAAAAGAACAAAGGTAATATCAAGGGTGTATTGAAGACTTAAAAAAAACTGAAATAGTTTTGTGTGAAATTTTTTAAGGAGATATCAAGGAAAAACACCCCTTTTGGATTCTACAATTAAGCCTAACAATAACCTACATCAGTCAGTCAAAGAGAGGAGGTTAAAAGTGTGACAGTGATTAAGGTTTGAATGTGATGATAGGAAATGGATATTAGAAATGAAGTTGAAGGTACCTTATATAAGGAGTGTAATCTATTACATTTGAGATATGTGTTCATGAGAACCATATCTGAAGGGGTAGAATACAGTCAAGGGACATAATTACCTAACATAGTCATCTAGTGACTTGAAGAGTTTTGGATGCTAGGTGATAAAATATGTTATCCAAAATGTAATTTGTGACTAAAAGTGGTGAGAGAAGATAGGTATAGTATAAATAGACTCACATTAAGTTTCATAGAGTGGATAAGGAGGATAAACTCATTTTACTAACCTCTAGGGTCAACAAGCCTATTTAGCATACAAACCCTCAGTAGGAGATACAAGGTTATAGAACCTCTTGAGAGGTAAGTGATGATGGAGAATAATCATAAATAATTTCATGGAATATATAAAACATGATAAGGAGCTTAATTTTTAGGTTAAGTGACTTAACAATTCTTGAACCCAGGATAACTTTCTTAGGCTCTTTGCATGCAGGTAGTCCTATCCAGTCATGAGGTGAAATGGTGTTTTGAGAACTCTATATGTGTGATCAGGTTTTAAAAATTTGTATAGAGAATGTTCATGAGTGGATTAAGACAATAATGATCACCTCAAAGTCATACAATTAGTGGACATATCCACTGTTTTGTCTCAGACCTTGCCCACTCCATTAACAAGGGGCAGTCTTGAGACTTAGGAGTCCACTTGGCCTCAAGTCATGAAAAAAGATTCCATAACTCATGGGGGATATTGCATAAAAACATGAAAAAAATTTACATGTACCTATAGGAGGTATTCAAGTTTAGGTTTTCATCCAAGTACCCTTGATGGCTAGTAAAGAGAGAAGAAGCTTAAACCCCAAGTACCTTGATGAATGTACCAATTCAATATAGAGGGGTAATGAGCACTTACAGAGCATGTATAAAATGTATGGGGTTGTTTTAAATGTTTTTTAACTATTTCAAGTAGTAATAATGAGTTTTGAAACCAAAAACTTAGATTATACCTCTCTCAAGTCAGAAAAGAGCAAAGTAAGCCACCCAAAGAGAAACTTCAGATGATCATACCATCTTTCACACTTATCATGGGGAGCTGAGTCATTTGGTATAGATGAGTATGTTATAAAATAAGGTTTTACAAGTGGAAGGGGGTCATTTAGATGTCCCATATTTATGAATAATCGTTAAAACCCCAGACAGGTCTTAAACCCTTCTAAAATATTGATTATGACCAATCAATGGAAATGGACTTAAAATACACATAAAATTCCACCATTTTATTTATAAACCTCTTGGATATTTTTTATTACTCCAAGGAGGTTCTCCACATGCGTTTTTTTACTAATGTCACTTGTATGGATTGCTCCAAAAACCACATTTTTCATGTTTTTAGTGTTTTTCAGGTGTTTTGAGAAGGGGAAAACTTTTAAATCATGGGATGAAGTAATTTGGGACTTTTAATAACTAATAAATCTCAAAATATGTCATGGGATATTTTTAAAGTGGCCAAAATAGGTATGTTTTTCAAGGCAATCCCAAACAGGCTCAAAATAAGCTTAGATAACAAGGTGGTTTCTTATTTTGCACACTTCCACAAGGTATCATGGCCTCAAAATTGAAGTGGAGGTTTTTGATAGTGTGGTAAAAGTTAATAAAATTCATTTAGATAGTTTCAAATGTGTGGGAGATCCCAACAATAAGTTTTTGACTTTCTAGGCTGAAGAGGGCTAATTAGGCCTAATTTGGGAGAGAGAAAGAGCTAGAAAGTACCCTTACACTCAAAATATGATCACTAAATTTTGTGTGGATGTGTAATGGGATAGTTAGTATCTAAAAATACTCTCAATTTTCCATAGTAATCTCTATATTGTTATAGAAAAGGAGCTTTACCTATTTTTAGGGCTATAAGGATTTGAGAAGAAATTCATGGTTTGGTGCAAAATCAAGCCTTTGTGAGTGTTTTATGTATTCAAAGTTATTTTTATAGGTCTGATATGGTATTGGGAGACCATCCATGGAATAAATTTGTATCCTTGAAGAGAAACTCCACTTTTCTCTTCTATGCCTATTGAGAATGAGTTTTCCAAGGAGCCTAAACACCAAATAATTGAATAAGACTTAAAACAAGATTTGTAAAGGTTAATGCACATTTTTAATGCCATAAATTAGGTAAGAACAAGTCAAGGATCAATTTTAAATACTTTTAAAAATTTGAAAGAGTTTCAAAGTCTCCAAAAATATCTTCTCTCCTTCCAATGCTTAGGCTTGTTGTATTAGGGTGATTATTTCATCATTATAAATAAATGAGTAATATTTAATTACTTATTGTTATTAATTAGTAAATGGTTACTCACCTAAGATAGGTTGATGGGTTATTTAGGTTATTAAATCTTGAATATCATTTAAACTTGGTATATTATAACTCTCATATAATATTTAGGAGATTTTATGTTTGCATTAGTTTTATCCTTCCTAATACATATGAAATATTATGATCTCATTTTCATGTATAAATATGAATCTATATAATTATTTTCATGTTGAAATAAATTGATTTTTATTGTTTCACAAGATTTGGTATTAGAGCCTTTCATATCTCTAAGCCTAGAATTGCTAGGCAGGAAGGAGGAACCCAAGCTCTCTTTTCCTAAAGAAGGAATTGGGAGGAGCCTGTGCACTCCCAAATAATCCAATAATTTATCTTAGAGGTCTATTCTCTTGGTTTCACACAATACCAATGTGAGTAGCTAAAGAAAAGTGGCTTGATATAATATTAGCATTAGAAAATCAAGCCTCACCATAACATATTAGACTAGGCAAATTCAATAAACTGAATCAAGGTGTTAAAGGAAGAAGTATGAGGAGTGACATTTTCAATTATGACATGAGTATTTACTGAGGATATTAAATTTATAAAAAAAATCTAGATGAGAGCACTGTCTGACATCAAGGGGACCAATTTACATCAAAGGCACTGGCTTAACATTGACCTACAGTAAGTGAGGCAAACCTAAGTGAGTGGTGACCTTCAACACCTAGCCTACTCTTTGGTGGCATCCATTTCTATGCAAACACAACCAACAAATAGAATAAAAAGCATTCTAGTGAATGAGTGGTGATGACAACTGTATACTCAGCTGTATTCTTGACGTGGTGCAATCTTCAAGTCAACAACCTACAAAATTTAATTGATATCCATCTAGAGAAAAGCAAAGCATGTCATAAGCAAATTTAGCAGGTTTCCCAGTGAAAGGCATCCATCTTGGTGAGTTGGGAAAAGTGCTTTAGAAGTTAGTTATGCATTGAGGCAAGGTTGGTTTTAGTCTTTGTTTTTAGTTTATAAATTAAAAAAAACTATAGTTTATAAGTTTTTAGAATTCAAACAAAGGTTCCAACAAACTTTCTAGCCCCAAAAATACCATCTAAAAATATCATTTGCTACAAATTTACTCAAAAACACCTATTTATCCCCAAAACTACCATCCAAAATTATTCCTTTGCTACACATTTTATCAAAAAGCATTCATTTGGCCAACCTATGGTATTGGGTAAAGAGTGGTTTTGCCTTCAAATGAACCATTTATAGCCTTTAAATATTGGTTTGTCCTTTTCAATACTTGTATTGATGCATAGGTGATTTGGTGGGAATCTTTTTTAGCAAAGCATAGGTGGGAGGTTCAAATCCCCCCAAAATATTCTTTTGGTAAAAATTTTAGCCGAGCCATCCAAATATAACAATCCACTAAATTTAGTCATAACTAACTAAATTAGTGGAAAAAGTCATATAATTTTTTATAGAAAAAAAGGAGAAAAGGCAAATTTTTTAAAAAAGTGAATTTTCTTTTTGCCAAAAAGAGGCCAAAGAGCCCAAATACAAAAAGTGATTTTTCATTTATGCAAGTATTGTAAATTATATTTTTTTATTGTATTACACAAAATTATGATTTTTAAACTCAATCATAGTGTTTGATCATAACTATGCCTCTAAATCACATTTATGGGTAATGTCATTGCACTTGAGTTACTGCTTACAACACCTAACATAGCTACAACAATGACATCTAGGCATCAACCCTTTAAATCATTGGGGAGAAATAAGACACATACGCTCATAAAATTTTCTTCATTTACTCATTCATTACAATCAAAAGGCATAAATCTCAACATGAAGAATTTCTAAGTATATAGTAAAGTTACACGTACATATGTAAAAATCCATCTAAGTAGGTGCGAGTGATTAGATGAACCCTTTTCAGTACTGTGTAGGTACCACGTATTGGATTCTTTCTTGTATGTTTATGCCTCTTTCTCATACCACTAGGTATATAGAAAGTGTGAGCTTATTCTCCATATTGATGAGTATAAAGGAAGGGCACATATAAATAAAGGTCTGGTATATCAGTCTGATGGTATATAAAAAGGGAGAACTATATACTTAGAGTGACAAGGAACCAATCCATCACCTGCAATCTTGATAATGGCTACACAGGATCCAAAATTATTTCTTTCAGATTCACAACTCCTCAAAGGTGACAACTAATCTTCTTGGAAGACAAAGCTTAGAATTCAATTGGAGTTTGAAGAAATTTGGTTTTCAGTAGATGGCTTGTATAACTAACATACAATAGACATTGATCAACAACATAAGTTTGACAAATCCAACTAAAAGGCTAAGTTGATAATCATGTTTGAAGTATAAATGAAGTTCAACCACACATCCGTGAAGCCAAAATAGCTAAATAAGCTTGGGACAAGCTCCAAACTATATATGAAGCCAAAAAAGATTGTAATATTTTACATCTACAAAGTCAACTCCACTCTCTCAAATTGAGATCAGGATAAGTAGTGAAAGCTTTTTTAAGACATGTTACAATGCTAAGGGCATCACTTCAATTCTTGGTTGAGATAGTTTTAGATGACTCTGTTGTACCTATTATCTTGAGAGCACTACCACCCTCATATAGGATTTTTGTGATCACTTTGACTATCATAGAATGAAAACTAAGTTTTAAAAAATTGGTAAATATGTTACAATAGGAAGAGTCTTTCAATACTCATGACAAACAAGAAGAACATGTGCCAGATTCTCATCAATAGAAAGGAAATAAACTAATCAAATCTTCATCAAAACATAATCCAAGACAAAATTCACAAGGAGGGAAATCACAAAAACAATGTCTCATTTGTGGTCATCAGGGCATGAACTCAAAGATTATTGGTACAAAACCTTCAAAAAAGGATCTTCTAGTGGTCAAAAGTCCACTAACCAATGATCATCCCCTAGCTCAGTAAGTAAGCCACATGGACAAAAAAGGGGACCTGACAAAAGAAATCTAAGCAACAAGGCAATATTATTGAATAAAAAGAACATGATGATGAAGATGACTTCATGTACTCTATAGATCTCCATGATGAATCCACATCATAAAATTACATATGGTATGTTGAATCGAGTGCAACTTGACACATGATAGGTAAAAAATATTGTTTCTTCACTTTAAAAGACACACCCAACAAAAATCATCTTTCTTTGGGTGATGATACATCATATAGTGTGCAAAGAATTGGCAATGTTGCCTTACCCCTAGGCACACAAACAAGTAAAATTATTGATGTTCTTTATGTACCTGGGTTAACCAAAAACTTTTTATTAGTAAGTCAACTCTTAGACCATAATTTGAAGATTGAATTTGAATATAAAGGTGGAAAGAAATTGTGTTTGATCAGAGACAAATCTAGAAACTCCAAAATTATTGCATGAGCATCCAATCTAAACCGTATATTTCAGCTTGATTTCATTTAGAAAAATAATCAAGCACTCATAACAAAGGACATAGACTCAACATAATTATGGCATGAAATATTTGGCCACATTAGTTTTTGATATCTTGACATACTCCACCACTACAACTTGGTAAGAGATTTACCTCCTCTTAAAAAGGATATAAATAAATGTCATGATTGCTTAGTGGGTAAGCAACATAGAGTTCCATTTTAGAAAAGTATCTATAGATCCAATGGTAAAATTGATCTGGTTCACACTAATCTATGTGAACTAATGACACCTAACAATGCTGGATTTAAGTACTTCATGCTCTTTGTTGATGATTATTCCAAAAAAATGTGGGTATACTATGTGAAAATAAAGAGTCAAACCTCTAAAACTTTCAATAAATTCAAAGTGGCTGTTCAAATAGAATCTGGTCAAAAAATCAAGACCCTCCACTCAAATCATGGGGGGGGGGGAATTCAATAGTAATGAGTTTAAACATTTTTTGTAATAAAATGACATTCATTATCAAATGGCACATTTGCATACACCACAAAAAAATGTAGTTATTGAATGGAGGAATCATACTATTATAGAAATGGTGCATTGTATGCTACATGATTTAGGATTGACAAAGGCATTTTGGGTAGAAGCTGTCAAAACTATCATATATGTACTCAATAGAGTACCACTATAGCTCTTGATGGAGTAACTCCACATGAAGCCTAGTCAGGGAAAAAACTATCTATAACACATCTTCAAGTTTTTGGATTCCAAGCAAGTATGCACATTCCCAAAGTGGAACAGACTAAACTTGATATGAAATCTAAAAAATATGTGTTCTTAGGGTACAATGAAGAATCACTTGCCTATAGACTCATGAATAAAAAAACTAAAAAAATTTATAGCATGAGGGATGTTGAATTATTTGAAATGAAAGAAGTATAAGATCTTTCTACAAGTGTACTTGATAAACAAATCAGCCTGATAAAAAATATAAAAGATGGTAATCTTCTAGATGAATATAGTAATGATGATGGGAATAATGGTGCAGCTCTACCACCCACAATAAATACTCAATGTATGACTAAATGGTATGAAAAAATAGTCAAAGATGCAAAATTGGATGGTGTTCTAAACACATACACCACTAGACCAAGAACTCATAGTATGGCTCGTGGTGAGGTCAATTTGGCATTAATGAGTATAGTTGTTGAATCTATCAATCCTTCTACAGTTTAGGAAGCCCTACAGTTGAAACCTTGGAAAGATGCCCTGAATGTAGAATATAATTCACTGATGAAGAATAAAACATGACAGCTTGTAAATCTTCCACCAAGGAAGAAGTCAATCAGATGCAAATGGATCTTCAAGATGAAGTACAAAGTAGATGGTATTCTTGATAAGCATAAGGAAAGACCAGTTGTAAAGGGGTATGCTTAGAAAGAAAGCATTGATTATGAGCAGACATTTGCTCCCATAGTAAAGATCAAAACTATTAGGATGATTTTTGATCTGACCACATAATTTGGCTAGAAAGTCCATCAAATGGATGTAAAAAGTGCCTTCCTTAATAAGGACTTATAGGAAGAAGTCCACATGACTCAACTTGAAGATTTTGTCAAATCAAGAAAAGAAGATAAAGTTTGTAGACATGTCAAATTATTTTATGGTCTTCAATAGGCTCCCAGGGCATGGTATATCAAGATTGACGAGCATCTCTTAAAACATGGATTCAAAAGGAGTCCATATGATCCAAATCTCTACCTCAAACAATAAGGGGGGAGATAGTAATTATTGTTGTATATGTCAATAATCTAGTCATCACTAGTAGTTTAGTGAAGATGATTGAATCAACAAAGAAAGTTATAAATTGATCATTCAACATTATAGATTTTAGGCTTCTGCATTATTATCTTGGCTTATAAGTTTGGCATAGAGAAAATCATATTTTTTTAATCTCAGCTCAAATATTCCAAGACAACGCTCAATAAATTTCAAATGATGGATAACAAACCAATTGCCACATCTATGAAGACAAAAATTCAATTGTCTCAAGTAGATCCATCACCACATATAAATACAACTTTATATCAGTAGTTGATGGGGAGTCTCATTTACCTGACCTACACTAGGCTAGACATTAGCTATGTTGTCAGTTATCTCTCAAGGTTCACGCAAGAGCCTAAGATTAATCACTAGAAATTAGCAAAGCAAGTATTGAGTTACATCAGAGGAAGTATGGAATTTGGCCTAGAATACAAAAATAATGATAACTTCCTCTTGATAAGATACTCAGACTCAGATCATGCAGGAAATATTAATGATTGAAAATACACTTCAAGATTTGTATTCTTTTTGGGATCTAGATCAATATCATGGGGGAGTAAGAATAAAAATTGTGTTTCAAGGTCCTCCACATAATCAGAATATCACACCATAGGAGGACCTATCTATGAAGTGATTTGGCTTAGACATATACTTGAAGGATTTGAATTACCACATGATCAACCAATAATTCTTCATGTAGATAATGGAGTAGTGAAGCTTGTTCACAATGCAATATTTCATGAATGCATTAAACATATTAAGGTGAAAGTTCATTTCATCTATGAACATGTTCAAAACAACAACATCAAGCTCTAATATTGCCTGACAGATCAATAACGTGCAAATCTTTTTACTAAAGCACTAGCATAGGAAACATTTGAGGCATTCAGATAATTTCTCTCCTATTCACTTGAGATAATGTTGAATTAAGAGGGAATATTAGGGTGATTAATTCACCATTATAAATAAACAAGTAATATTTAATTACTTATTGTTATTTATAGTTATTAATTAGTAAACGGTCACTCACCATAGATAGGTTGATGGGTTACTTAGGTTAGTAAATATTGAATATCATTTTAACTTGGTATATTGTAACTTCCATATAATATTTTGGAGATTTTTTGTTTACATTGGTTTTATCCTTCCTATTACATAAGACCTATTACAATCTCATTTTCATGTATAAATATGAAGCTCTGTAATGTTTTTCATGTTGGAATAAATTGGTTTTTATTATTCTACAAGATGTTTAAAGAGTCAAACTTGCACTTGAAGGCTTATAACTGCCCATGGATCATGGAAAGGCCTTATGAATGTCCTAAAGGAATGTTTTAATGAAGAGTAAAAGAGGAATTAAAGTTATATTTTCAAGGGAGAAGACCAAATCTTTAATAAAGACATAAGACCTAGTATATAACGGTTCAAACAAGTATTTAGACACTCTCTAAGTGGTCAAGGCTTGACCAATCATTATGAATATGTTTCTAAGTCTCCTAAGCTCATAAAAATATTTCTCCTATGCCCACTTATGAATATTAATGTTTGAAAAGGTTTGAGAAATGCTACGTAACATTCGAAGGAGGGCAAAGACCAAGTTTGAAGACCCCTATTTTGGGGCTGCTTTGTCTCCAAGCATTTGATTTTTCTATTTGAACTCATTTTCTAGAATGTCATTAATCACTCTTTAATTTTGGTTGTGTTGAAAGGCTTCCAAATTTTGTACTCACCTTTTGAGAGAAATAAGAAAAATTTATTCCTCCATTTTATAGGTTTGTGAGTGAAGCATATGTGTTTGCCATTAATATAGCATAGTGAAGCACTTGTTTTCCTATGATATTGTCTAGTTTTATACCTTAATGCAAGAGTTTTGATGTTCTATAGGTCATTCTAAGTGTCTAGATCAGCTTTAGTTCAAGCATTAGATGTGAATTAAGTTATTTTACATTCATTCCTTTCAAAAACTGAGTTTGCCAAGTCTTTTTTATGGAAAACTATTGTAGAAGTCATTCCATAGTTTAGAGAATGTGTGCAAACTTTTCCCTTTCAAAAGAGTGTTTATTACAAGCATAAGTGGTCATACAACATTGGTGCATCACCTTCATTTCTATATCCCCTTTCAATTCAATTATAAATAGTGTCTTTTTCACCCTTTTCATTACCAGAATCAGTAGTTAGTAAGTCTAAAAACAAGTTTTAGTGAGAGCACCAAGGGAACCAACCTTCTTTAGAGATTCTCTCCCTTTCAAAGTCACCCACACTTAGGAGAGATTCCATGTTCTAGTAGGAGTGAGAAATATCACTCTTTCTCTCAAGGGCATACTCTTGATTGGAAATAATATTATCATCCTCCAAGTCACTATATATGTGATCACTATAAATTAGTGGAATTGCTGATTTTTTATTATTTGCAAATTCCCTATCTTCCCAAGTAATGTAGTATCCTCTATTTTTGATATTTTTCAAAGTTTCAAATTCATCAACTGAAAAGGGCAATTGTATTTTTCCATCCAATACCATGTTAACATTAACAATAACAAATCCTCTTCCCACATCTCTATAATGTAGTGTCTTACTGCTTAGATACACTCTACCCTTTACAATTCTAGTGCCTTTTGAAAAAAATTGACTTGGTCATCCTCTCCAAATGTAAGAGACATTGATGATACAATTAAAAAAAAAAATAATGTGAGATAAAAGTAAATCTATAAAACCATACTAGATTATAAATAAATTAAAAAATAAACATCAATGGGAGATGAAAACAAATATATAAATTATATTAATATAAATGTAATCTAGTACTTGATTTCACTTATTATCCACATAATATATAATATTTTATATTATTAGTCAATCAAAGTGCTTGATTTCACTTATTATTCTAACAGTTATAAAGTTTGGTATGTAATTTTTTTTGAATATTATTTTAAAAGGTGCTATTATAGGATTTTCCAAATATTTGTTCATGATTGGATTAATTTTTTATTGTTAATGCAGTTATGTTAACATGTCTTAAAAAACAAAAAAAATCAAATCTTAAAAAAAAATCTCTACCAACATTCTCCACTAATCATAATTTACCACTAAAGACATGGGAATAGGGTTGAATTTAGAAACTGATTAGTTTATTATTATATTAATATATATAATATTTATTAAATATACTAATAACTATTATTATATTATGATAGTGTATATTATTGTTGTGAAAAATTGAAGTATCTATATTAT
The DNA here is from genome assembly GCA_037957365.1 of Torreya grandis. Taxonomy (NCBI): domain Eukaryota; kingdom Viridiplantae; phylum Streptophyta; class Pinopsida; order Cupressales; family Taxaceae; genus Torreya; species Torreya grandis. Next base: position 1,660,559 of record JARHVA010000014.1, read on the forward strand.
CCATTTTTTACAATAATAAATGGACCAAGTTAATACGATCAATTTTGATTACAAACACTTATTATAAAAAGCTGTTTTTAGGTCTCAAAACTTAGGTTTATGCTAGGCAAAAATTGACGATCTCATTTCTTCCCAATTTTTATTCCATTGAATAGATCAATTTGAAATGATGGATTTTGAAAATCAACATGTAGACTAAAAATTTCATATTGGGCCTCCAATTTGAAAGTTTTCCTAAGTGTCTGAGTCCTTTTATTCCATTTACCAAGTTGATTCCTAACTAGGGTCAATTCCAATCAGTTCTCGACTTGATGTTAAATGTTGAACAGATAAAATAATGATGCTTACACCTCATTAGTTATTGTTGGCACTCAATTCACCAATTAGAGAAATGAATGGTTTTAGGAACTTATTGGTTTCCAATGGCATGTAATTCACTCATCAAACATTTGTAATAACGTTAACAAATAAATCAATACAATTGACACCATTTTGTTGAAATTGGTGATGGGAGGCTACTAGGAACTCAATCATTTCTCAACAACCCACATTTCACTAATTCACCAATACAAAGTGATTAAGTGTTTAAATTAAAATTTAGATGTTTCATCGAGCCTTGCATGACCTGATAGAACCCAAATTAATACAAAAATATCCCTAGAAGCATAGAAACACATGTTAAATCTCTTATATATCATGAATATTAAAGGTTTCCATTTGCATAATTTTTTTTAAGACTCTTGCTTTCCACACCCAAAGCTCTTCAATCTTCATCCTTGTGCCACATTGTCTTATATGTTGGTATCAACCCTTCAAGTTGTCTGCAATAGATAATTTTACATTGAATTCTCTGTGACTCAAGAAACTCTAAAGATGTAGACTTATTTATTATACACTCCCTCTATTTATTTTTTCTTTGAGGCTATAAGTGTCATAAAAATGCAATTTCCTTCACTGTGTAAATTGGAAAATTATAAAATTTTCTTTTTCTCTGCAAAACACTAAAATTGTCATTAGCCAAAGCCTTTAACTTTATGAATATTATTGGTTTTTTATCACATCTATGAAAATACCACTCCCCCCTGACCTTGTATACAAAATCCACCATGCCCTTCTCATATGAATAGCCTATCAGATGACTGAAACTAGAAAAAAAAATATCAATATCAAGGGTACGAGCAATTGTCTGCATTGCAAACCAACTTTCCAATTTTTTATGGTTTGAGGTAAGGCCATGTCAATATGTTGACTTTTGGGAAAGGATACAAGATTAAAATAGATCTCTTTTCACCTAAATACTCTTCAAGACTAGGCTTGCTCATGTTGTTGATTTCCCAACCTATATTTAGTACACATATTTGGTACTTGTTTGCACTAAATATTATGATTAGGAGAATAGAAAAGTGAAATTAATTGATAGTGAAATAGTTAAAAAGATAAATAGTTAATTAGTGAATTTTGTCTTCATTGAAAATGACCAAATAAATTAGGGAATAAAATTTCTAAGAAACATGGATTCATGAAAAATGGTCTTATCCCCATTGTGGTTGAAAGACAAGAAGAAAGGAACATCCAAGGTGCCAATTTTTTTTGCATAGATCAAAATTTAATGATGAGTTATAAGATATAATAACACTCTTTAATAGAGTGATGGGGCATGAAGAAAATGAAAAATTCCACACCTAGATGTGTCTATTCACAAACTTAATTTGTGAAGGAATAAATTATATAGATTGGGTCTAGATCATCAACAAAAATATTCATGAATAATTGGTCAACTTAGAGTCCACCCAATGCTTCTATATGACTTAGTATTTGTTGTAATCCATTGTAACCATGAAGACATGCCTAGACTCAGAGCCAATGAATTATAAACCAACACAATTGCCATTTATGAATATTACATTAAATTGATCCTAGAAGAAAATAACAAGCATTTCAGGAGATTGAATGATGCCTTCACTATGCTAATAGTAATGACATTGGAGGTAATTATTGCAATGAGGATCTCCCCCAAAGTTTCATCTCTGGTCTTGAAATGTGGAAGTTATTTTATTTAATTTCCAAGGTTCACATATATTAGAAATTATGGTTTTCTTGGCACTCCATACAAATTGCACTAATTTTCAAATGATAAAATGGTTCTCATTGATGTGTGTTGGAAAATTGGAGAAGTAAACATGAAGTGTAAAGATAAGGAAATAGCTGCAATCTATTTTCTAATTAGTTTGAACTATTATATATGCAAGAATTCATCTAATGCTTAGAATATCTAAATAAATTTGGTCAACATTAAAATGCATTTATATGAGAAGAGATATGCTTTTGATAACAAAGGTTACATGGAGGCCAAATTGTAAATGGGAATAAACTACCATCATATTTTGTAAATTTAAGATTACTGAGTAGATTGTTACAATGATTTTGAAGTGAGAAAATGACATTAGATGTGAATGAATTTAGGCCAATTAAACTCCTATATAATGGAGTGTATCATTAAGATCATTGTAGATGATAGAGTGATTTGATTTACCTTATGAAAATAAAATCCAACTTCTTTCTCTACCACAAATAAATTGGACTTTCAAAGAGCTATATAACTTGGAGGAGTGGATTGAATTTGTCTTGCAAAGATCCAAAGCCTAGTTTATGAAGAAGGTAGCTGGGCACATAGTAGGAAGAAGTTCAATATTCCAAGAAGCTGAATAAGGTGACTTTATTTGAACCATGTTTTCAAGTTGTGTATATAAGAGAGAGTCTAAGACATAATGATGGAGATGAAAGATAAGATCCAAATAAAAACTAATTTCTAAAGAATAATTGTGCTGATGATGCAACACCCATGAAGAAATTAGAAATAAAGAGGCCTTCACCTTCTCCAATACAGGTAATTGTTGATATTACCTCCACAAATGTTAGTTATTCACCTTTAATAGAAAAAATACATAACATTTTCTTGTCTCCAATAGATATACTATTCAAATTCCAACTATACCTACACTTCTCCACCCATCATTCCACCCATCCTCTAGGATTAATATCTCAAGTACACATGTACATTTCACCTCTCATTCCATCTCCTACATGTACATGCTCCAAATTCTTCTCCTCATCATACTTCTCCTCCTCCTCATGTTCCTTCTCCTCTACCTACTCCATTTCCACCTCATATCCTTATTTCCCCTTTAAATTAGACCATTATAGAGGTCTTTGGAATTTTCTTAATTTTTAGTCAACAATCAACTCCTCATGTTTCTCCCACTAGTACCACCAATACACAAATGATTGTTTCCTTTGTTAATGCAACCTCTCCTTGGCTCTATAAATTCATAACAAATAAAATAAAGGTTTCTGAGGCTATTATTCATATCTTTGGTGTGGTTGCCAATTTTCTACAAATAACCTCTTCATCAAACAATAATAGAGCCAATTCAAGGCGTATGATATATTTTTCCTCAAGAGCTCAATATGTTGAAATTAAATACAAAACCAATTACATATAAGAATGAAAAACACATGACTACAATAGATTATAGTATAACTCGATTAGACATGGGCTCATCAACTCATGAATAAAATATCCATAATTTTCAAGGGTCTATTATTAAATTGATTCAAAGGATCAAGGAGGAGAAACAAACTAAAGAAAAACTTGAAGAACATGTTTTTACTTTATCTACCTATATAAAGTCAATAATCGATGTAAGAATGAAACCTCTTGTTATAACTCACATTACCTAAATCAAACCATCACCCTCTAATGATAATGTTGATAAAGAGATTATTTATAGAATCTGTAAATATCAGAGTTACATAAGAGTGACATAAAATTGGGTTGAACTAATAACTTTGGATGGTCTAAAATTTATTAAAGAAGCTAGGAAAGCCTATGTTTTGATGGAAGTGGAGAAGAAAAGTATCAATGATGAAATTGATGTACTGAAAAGAGAACAACATTTGTGGGATAATGTAATCAAAGATTTACAAGAAATGACCCTAACTTATGAGAAGCTACCAGGTTCTGAACAAAATTAATCTAAAATTAAAGAAAATATTTCTCGTATTTGGGTGAGAAGTTTACAATGGAAATTAAATGCACTGGAAGAATCTCTTTAGGATTATCACAATCTTATCAAGATTTGTGATGACATAAAATCCAAGATAATGACAAAATTATGGTCTATTCTTGTTAAATTTATGAAAGGAGAAACTAAACTCCTCGTCATTGGGATGAAAAATATTTTTTAGAAGATGAGCAAAAAAGAGTTATTTAACAAATATTCTTTCAACTTAGAAGGTATGAAAAAACTCTATGATATTTTTTCTACACGTGTAGAGTGTAATAAAATTTTGCCCAACTTTATCAAGTAACACAATAAAGTAACTAAGGTATTGAGAACATGGTTGGTATATCTTTCAAATATAATTGTACCCAAGTACAAGGGAATTTATCTGACTATATATGAATTAGAGTATACAAGTTGAAGGCTTCTAAAATAAAATCCACATCAAGAATAAATAACAACTAGAAATGATCATGCATCTCTATCTGACAAGACTTCTATCCTTCATTCATAACTTAAGTTATTATATTTCATTTTTTTAATGTAATGTTCAAAAGATAGTGAAAATATTATTTTTGCCTCCAAAAAGCTAGTTATGAGGTAATTAAGAACCACTTTTGTAAATTGTTACTATAAATATGAGTTTCACTCATTTTAATACTAATATGTTTTGAGTAGACAATGGTATCATTTATTGATGAATTGAAATTCAATTTTGATATGAAATATATTTTAAAGTGGTCACTATGTCTTGACTTAAATTGGTAAAATGTATGAAAATTGTGTATAATAATTTTTGGTACTTTGCATGCTCATGGAATACTTGTTATTTAGATAAACTATCTAACTACTTTGTTTTGGACAGAGAAATGAATTTGTATATATGGTTTCAATTCATTATAGTTCTTACTTCTATAAATTAATGAAATGAAATTGAATATTAGAGTTATTCTTGATTGCTGACATATAATATTTATAATATATATTCTAGAATTACAACATTGCTATATGTTTTATCTATTTATTACCGTGAAAATAATACTTTACTATTTTTTCTATTAATATAAGGACAATGATATATTATTAAAGGTTATGAATAGATTGAGTTTCAGTAGATAAGAATCTTATATTGTGAAAAGAACTTAATGAGAAATATATGTTCATATTTGAGCATTTATCTTGATAATTAATATGGAATTATTTTCATCAAAATGGTAGATAATACTTTTTTAATACTACTATAATTTTCCCTTAACCTTTGTCATACTAGCCTCGTATTTTCATTGATATTAATAAGGTGAAAATTACATTAATATAAAATGGTACACCAAGCTTACATAGATATAAATTTAGTTTGACCATTAGTGGAAGAATTAAGAATAAATTAATAGTTTTGTTCATATCAACACACTATTTTATATTTTATTAACTGGAAATAAAATTATTTAAAAACTTGATTTATATGGCAAACTATTTATTCTGGTTATTTTAAGCATTATCAAGATTGTAATATTAGACTACGCCAAATATGGCATGATTATTCTAGTAGAATCATAATTATTAGTTATGAAGTAGTTATACATAATATATGTATCAGGTTTAATCCACTATGTGAGAATACTTACTTTTTGATTGTTAATTCATGTTGTGAATAATTATTAATTAATTTTTAGTTGATTCTAATTGCACTTAAAGAAAAGTTTTTTAGGTCATATTTGAATAATTATTGTTAAGTGGGTCATTATCATTTTCTTAAAAAATTAATAGAACATGATAACAAGAGAATATATATGGTTTTTATATATATGAATCTAATTTTTCTTTTATTAACATTGAGGTAAATTAAGGTGAATCATTATGGAGTTGTAAAATCATAATCTTGGGTTATATAGGATTATGGAGTTGCATCACAATATAAATAACAAATAGGGTAAGCATCACATGATGTATGAGTGGTAAGATACTAAATCCTTTCAATATAAATATGTTTTTACCCTATTTTTGACATGTTATGTCCATGCATTCATAGGTATGTGGGGAAGAATGTGATTTGTTTATAACTAATACTAGAGCAATAATATTATTGAATAATATTTTGTATTATTTCCACCCAGTTACATATTAATATGATTATTTGAATCTTTTGTCTTCTTGGATTGACAGTCAATTGATTGATTATAAGAATACAAATAGACTTATCGAATTTAGATTCTATTCACACTAATGCTACATGTTTTGGAAACTCATACAAATAATTTTTTAAGTAATTGAAGATATTAGACTAAGCTCCATAAAATAAGTGAACATTTATAAAAATTAGTACATGACATTAAAATATATTATATATACAAAACATATCATGAAATATATACTATAATAATTATTATATATTAATATTATTATAATCAAAACATATTATTATATCTAGACATGAATACATGACATTGTATCTATATAATATATAGATATAATGAGTACATGACATTATAATACTTGATTATGAGGATATTATTATAATTAAAATATCTTATTATATTTATACACAACTACATTATATTATGAGTACATACCATTAAAATTTATATAATGGTGGTGAAGTGTAGTGAAGTACAAAACATGAGTTTGGAGTCATTTCAATCAAATTTAAAGCCTACATTTGCTCCACTACATAATCTATTGACTACTGCTTCATTCCTTGTAAATTGATTTAGCTCTTAAGACTGTGCTCTAATTTTAAAGTTTTATGGATTGAGGTGGTTAATTTGTTGGAAAACCGAAAATCATAATGGGGATCAAGAAGAAATTTGAACCAAGTTTTGTCCAGAAGCTAGAGAAAAACATATTTTTTGCTCAAAATTTTATTTTAAAGATGTAGGGTGGTTTGAGTTTTTTGAGAAAGTTAAAGTATTTGAAGAAGCAAATGTTGAAAAATTCACATGAAATATTGATAAATAATACTCCATAGTGCAGGATGTGAATATTTAGGTAAGACCTGCTATCATAAGTAAAATTTATATTATCCCAAATTAGGGAAAATACTTTAGTGATGCTAAAGCCCCTTGTAATGAATTAATTAACATTTTTTGTAAAGAAGGGAGGATAACCCCTGAGGTACTTTACCAAAAAAAAAGAAAAAAATAAGGGATTATAAGAGATAGTCTTTCAGATCTATGGTAATTAGTAGTTGTATAGACAATGAAATATTTTACATATGATGGTCAACATGGAACTATTTTAGGGCTTGGAATGAAAATGATGAACCATATTAGATATAGGGTGGAACATAATGAATACAAGGTTAATTTACCCAATTTTTTACATTCTTCCCTATAAAATAAGGCCAAAAAGTTTATACATGGATTAGGACCTCTCAAGCATCATGTCCTAGTTCAATTGATCTGCAAGCGTTATTTCTTTGAGAAGCTAAATAAGGAAGAAAAATGACAAATTTTTAGCAAACAAGCATAGGAAGAAGGAGTGTTCCTAAAAACCATCACCTTATACATAAGTATTGATCTTATAAATAAGGGTTATAAAGAGGTTAAAAAGAAAAATAATCCTAGATTCTAATAGACCTAAAAGAAAAGCTAACGTGAAGTTGTAGTCTAGAGCTAGAGCCATGAGCTTAGAGATCCTTGATTCTAAATTTAGAGAATTGAAAAGAAAAAATAACATATAAAAAAGGTAGAAAATCCTCTCCTCTAGAGAAATAAAATAAGAATATTTTTCTTTTCATCACATGTCAAGGACTTTGAGGAATAACACATAGTAGTTGAGATAATTCACACCATGCATCAAACTGGTGATACCTTGATGGCCCATAGCTTCTTATGAAAAAGAAGTCAATGAAGAGCATGAACCACCTAAATTACCTCATCCATAATATATTTTCCTATTTGATAAATGTAAAACACTCATGTAGATAGAAGAGGAAGGGTAGACCAACAATCTTTTTGAATAAGAGGCACAAACCCTTCTTGTACTAGTTTTATCTAAAGATGAATTTTGTTTACAAATGCAATAACAAGAAATAGACTCCTTAAAAAAAATCCATCAATGGAAGGATAATATTTTCATCTCATTTAAATATTAATTTAAGTAATACAAATCAAAATATCTTGCATATGAAGAAAAAATTAAACAATTGAATGAGAAATTAGAAAAAACTAGGCAATAAGTATTAGTATCTTCTCAAGAAAAATAACTTAAGATAAAATATTTATAAGATAATCTTAGAGAAAATGAGACTAAAACTAAAATGGTAGCATAAAATTTTCAAAATTCCATTGATATTTTTCATCATGAGATTAGTGAGGAAAGATCAAGAATTGAAAAGTTACAAAATACAAAACAAATAACTATTATAATTCTAGAAAAATAGGATAAGATAGTTCAAACTGATTTTATCTTTCCACAAGTAGTAGTTACAAAATGATTACAAGTATGAATAAATATATGTTATGCATTGATAAATATGTAAAAACACAATAAAAACATAAATGAGGATCTTGAGAAGTTAAAAGAATAATATGAAGTGTTGGAAGGCAAATTGACTATAACCTGTCAAATTGGAGAAGCTCTAATTGCATGTAGAAATCCTTTCCATTGTCTATGTTCTATTCTTAAGAGAAAGATTACTCAAATGGTAATTATTCAAGATATCATGGAGGCAACCACATGAATTTTTGTGATTGAAAACAATTCATGAAGGCATATGTGACTAGAAATACTCAACTTCAAAATTCACTATGTGAATTATTTATATATAAATACCTATTTAGCCACATCACAAAATTCATGATCAATATTCGTGTGGGATAATCTAAAATTAGAGCTTACATTTCATTTTTGTATAGCCAAAAATAATGATATGATAGGATGGAATAATTTGATGTTCAAAAGGCAAATGCAGCCCTGATGATGAGACATGAGTATCTAGCTCTGAACTATTTTGTTACATTTTTTAGACATCATGTTTACATCCATGATCTAAAAGAGAACTATATTGAAAGTTTGATAGAGTGCATAGATGATTTTAAAATGTATAAAACAAACACCTTCAATTCAACATTTTTAGCTTACAACAAAAGATAGGAAGGATTACCTAACTCCAAAAAAAGGAAATAATATCCCTAAAAAATCTCAGGTGGGCACTTAGGAGGGCCTATACCCTTGATAAAATAATCACTGAGTTGTACAATCAATGGATTGGGATGAGATAAAAGTCTATTTTTTGTTATTACCTATCCTTCATGGCACCTGGATGGGGAGCAATCCCTATTTTTTTTTGAAAGATGGACAGACAAACTAGAACAACACAAAGGGCATGCTAATACTAATAGAAATAGTTAGATAAATTTGACTAAGTACAATTTCACTACACTCCTAGAATCCCTAAATTTGCAAAGAGAGAGGGAGATGATGTGCAGGTTTAGGACTTGTAGAGTCTAAGTTAGGGAGAGATGATGAGACTATAAAATGTCTCATCCAAAGCACAATGTATTTGGACATATGAATTCTAAAATCTAACAATAATGTGAGGACGTAGATAATATAATTTTAACTTCATAATTCATTGTACCTTCACACTGTATATCTTTGAACACTTTAATGTATTTTATAAATATATTAAGTTTAATATGAATTAGCTCAATTATCCATTTGAAAGTAACGTCAAATTTTTGTATGAATGGCATGTCATTATTTAAAATGTCATTGTTAAATTTATGAGTGATAAGGTCCTCACATCATTGCTCCAATATCAAATCTATAGATTATAGTTTTATGTTTGTCACAATTTAAATTTATATAACGTGTAAGTATGTGGAAATTAGTACATAATTGGTCTAGATTATCCCTTATATTCTAACATTTATTTCAAAAATATATAATATGATATTTTAAAAAATAGGTCAAATCAACCATTGAAGAATGATGACTTAAGTTTTTTAATAAATATCAAACTATAATATCAAATTCAAGGTATTTTGAGACACTTTAAGTCTAGCTATAGATTATTTTGAAACCAAAATTTTCATAAAAAGTTAGTATTAGAACAAGTGCCAGACTATTCCAACTCAGGGTTTGTATGGAAATTTAGCACTGTATTAGGTAGTCTTGACTAATACACAACAATTATAGAATGCATAGACTAATAATTTTATGTGATCATGTGACATATCAATAGTTCATAAGCATGAAATGGTCAAAGCGTAACTCTATTTTTTTGAAACTAAATAACTTGTGCTATAACTATATCAAAGAGATCGTATCCCTTCATGGCACCTAGATTAGGAGCAACCCATAAAAAACTTTAAGATATATATCTTAGGCCAAAATAAAAAAATACAAAAGGAATATTGATATTGTCATAGAAATATGTTGATACCTTTTACATATGAGTAAAATTGCACTACACTCTTAGAATCCTTAAATATGCAAAGAGATAGACGATGTGTAGGTCTATGGACTATAAGGTTTTAAATTAGGGGGAGATGATAAGACTATAATCTATTTCATCCAAAACACAATGTAGTTGGACATGTAAATTTTAAATTCTAATAATCATGCGAGGACATAAATAGTACAATTCTAAATTTTAAATTTATTGTACCTTCACAGTACTTATCTTTGAATACCTAAAATCATTTTATAAATATATTAATTTTTATATGAATAAGTTAAATTATACCTTAAAATTAGTGTCAAATTTATGTATGGAATCTATGTCACTATTCTAGATGTCATTGTTCAGTTTTATGATAAGGTCCTCACATCCTTGCTCCAATATCAAATCTAGTGATTCTAGTTTTATGATTTTCATAATTTATAATGTGTAACTATGTGAAAGTTAGTACATAATAGACCGAGCTTCACTAAATAAGATGATTAAAGTTATGAAAATAATGTAGTGAGAAATATATGTTCATATTTGAGTCTTTATGTCGATAATTAATATGGAACTATGTGCAGGTCTAGTTATTTTAAGGCCTTAAGTTAGGGGGAGATGATGAGACTATAAATTAAAGATGATTAAAACTCTTCAATTCCCAACAACACTCAATTGTATGATCAAATAAATGAATGGTTTGAGGAACTCATTAGTTCCTAATGACATGTAATTCATGGATCAAACATTTTCAACATTGCAAAGAACTAAGTTAATGCCCGACTCCCACCATTTTTTTGAATCGACTAATGAGAGTTTAATAGGAATTAAGTTAGTTCACAATGGATGGCATATCACTGATTCAATAATATAAAGTAATATAGTGTGTTCAAATGAATTTTTAAATGTTATAAACCAATAATCTATGCATATATGATAGACCACATGTGGTTAGGAGTTACTTTTCAAAGTATAAATGTATTTATATGTTGATCACCTTTTAGTTATAGTTTGAAAATTTAGCTATGATATGGTCTAGGTGATAATGTTATAGTATATCTATGTGCTAATATCGACATATATTCAGTCATTTCACATTTAATAAACCATGTTCTTACTTGTGTTATGGTTTAGGTGCTAATGGTTATAGTATATATAGGTGCCAATATTGATATACATTTGGCCATTTTACATTTAATAAGCATTACCTTGCTCATGCTATGGTCTAAGTGTTAATGGTTATAGTAGATCTATGTGCTAATATAGGCAGATATTCGATCATTTCACATTTAATAAATCATATCCTATAGTAAATATAAAAATTAATGTGGTTTACTTGGCATCATAATTGTTGAGAGATTTGATTTGAACAAATTTTGAAACATATTTCAATCAAATCATAAATATTGTTCATATGGTCCATGATACGTAGTCTTGGTCCAAATAATTTTAAGTATATTACTTCAAATTTTAAGTGATCTTGAAAATTTGTTTTATCTACAAGAAATTCATAGACTGTGAAGAAAGTTTTGACTATGAAAATGTCAGAGTTTAGAGTGTAAATTGTTTAGATAGTGCAGAACTGAAAAGAATATGAAAGTGAAATATTGTTTCAAAAAGTGAAAGTGTGGAACTCACACACAATATTCCAAAGATCTCAATTTTTTTGTATTTATGATAAATTCATTGATTGCAAAGAAATATTTGACTTAAAAAGCATCATAGTTTGAAGTGAAAATAGTTTAGATAGTGTAGAACACAAAATAGTGTGAAAGTATGATACTATTTTAAAAAGGGAAATTGCAAAAGTCACATAAATTATTTAAAAAAGCCTTTAATCAAATCATAAATTTTGTTCAAATTAATGTGGCACACAGTACATAGTCTTGGTTTGAATAATTTTAAGTATGTCACTTCAAATTTACTTCAAAAATATAGTAAATCTAGGTGCAAATATCAATAGGTATTCAATCATTTCATAATTATCAGGAAGATGGGTATTTTTGGAAGAACAATTGATAAGTTGGCAAAATTTTCAATTTAACATAGCTCCAAATGATTCTAATTTAACATATATATATTAAACATAGAATGTTTGGCAATTTGGGACCCTATCAATTCGGTAAAACATTGATAGACTGCCAAAGTTAGCATAAAAATGGGAGGTATAAAAATTAATGTGACTTATTTTTCAAATTTGACATTTTATAAAGTACTCAAAATAGTTACTAAAGTCCTAATTTTCCATATCACATTCAAGAACCTTGTAGAATCAAAGCTTTGAAATTCTTGAATTTTGTTGATTTTATTGGAAGTAAAACATAGATAGTTGGATTATGTTGTGGAGGTTTTGGGTTTAGTAAATTTTTCAAGCCCAAATCATTGTTACATGTACATTTTATATTTTGAGTAACAGTTTATTGAAAATACATGTAAAGGTTATTTTAATTGAAATAATTTCATTTAGTTTTATTATCCAACCAATCAATGTGCTTGATTTCACTTATTATTCTAACAATTGTAAAGTTTGGCACATAAAATTATTGGAACATTCTTTAGGGACATATTATAGAATTTTCAAAGTGTTTGATCAAGATTGGAGCAAATTTTTATTGCTAATGTAGTGGTATTCATGCATTAAAATATTTAAAATAAATCAAACCTTACTCTTAGCAATGAAGTGCTTGAAGTACCAAATAGGCCCGATGGGCCCTAAGTACCTAACAAGCCTAAAGGGCATTATATCACTTCAATTTATCACTTTCCCATATTATTTTCCTTCTAAAACACTATAATATTATTTTTACCTGTCTATTTTATTATTCTTATTACTAATTTCAAATTAGTTTTACCTTTAAATATTGTGCTTTCAAAATCATAAACTAGAAAACTAAAGAGGAATATTTATAGTTTGTTAATTAGTTGTAGTGAATTGAAGAGGTTGCATCCCTAAGTTTAACAAACAAGGATCATGGTAAATAAAAAGAGGATGTTTTGAATTCAAGATTTTAAAAAATATTACCTGAATTATTCATTTAGGGTATTTATTCATTTGAATAACAAGGCATATTGGAGCAAGGATGTGAGGATCTTAATCATAAAATTGAACAATGAAAATGATTTAGAATAGTGACATACCTTCCATATAAGAGATTGACATTGATTTCAAAGAGATAATTGAATGGAAGATGAATTCTGATATATTTATAAAATGCATTTAGGTGTTTGAAATGATAAGTATTATGAAGGTAGAATGAATTAATTCAACAAAAACATTAGGGTTTAAATACCTAAGAGATATGAAAACAATGAAGTCAATTTCTCATATATTTTCTAATAGAAAAACAAAGAATGGATGACCAAGAGTGAAATAATTTAATATGAATAAGTTGAATATGTATTCAATGTATGCATATTTATCTTCACATGAAAATGTTTTAGGTGTTCTTTGCATGGGGATGACTCCTTCAATAATAAAAAGAAAGTAATCTCCCCAAATAACCTTAGTTGGGCACTCAAGAGAGATAAACCCATTATTAAAATGTAATGTCCCTTTTTAAAAATAAATAAAGTGCAAAGGATGAAGTTTTCCCTCATGAATGGGGTGTCACAATGAAGGATTAACATCCAAATCAATTCATCCCATGTGAGGATTCAATGGATGCCACTCCTTGGGAAGTCATACCATTTAGGAAAATCCACTTGAAGGATATTTATGATGGGCAGTTCATGGAGAAAGAGCACAATCAAATTTTATTCAATAAATATTTGTATTTGGGTAGTATCTCTGATAATTCATTTCAAGATGAAAACTCTCCTTTGCAATTATACTCAAGGATGAAAACCCTTAACGCCTATTGTGGTTACTTCATTCAGAAGTTACACTCTTGCTTCACTTGGATTATTTGACTATTTTAATTTGAAATATTTGTATAAGACATAAATCAATAATTTAGTATTTGAAATCATAAATTTATTATATTTGATTTATTTTTATAAGTTCATGAAAAATTATTGAAAATATCAATGATATAGTTTTTAGTAAATAGTATTTAGGAAAAATCCAAATTTAAGTATTTTGATTCCATTTAGGGATATTACATAAAATAATAGCTCAACTTCATAATGAAATTATGTATTGGGATGATATACATGCCTCCTTTAATCTTGGTACCTATCCATTCATTTCACATGGATAGGGAGCATATGGTAAAAAAAATTGAAAGATGGAATACAAAAATAGAAGACAAAGGGGGTGCTGATACTGACAGTTTTAATAGTTGATTTTTTTTACAAATGAGTATAATTGCAATAGACTCCTAGAATTCCTATATATCTGAAGAGAGAGACAATGTGCAAGAGGTCTTGTAAGGTCTTAAGTTAGGAAGAGATGATGAGACTACATATTTCCTCATCTATAACAAGCAACACTTTTTCTCCTCTAGGAAATCTAAGTTTCAGAGTGAATTTAGGTGTGATTTAGAAGCTTTTAACTTATTTTTGGTAAAATTTAATGTATACATTAATTTTAATTTGTTTTTTATTAGTTAATGTGGTTTGGTTTACTAATTCCCCTATATTGACTAGCATTTCCCTTGAAAATAGATAATATGATATTTTATTAAATAGGTAATACCATCCATTAATGAATGAGAACTAAAGTGTTGGAATAAATTTCTAATTTCAATCTTAAATTTAGACCATTTTTTGACACTTTAGGTCTCGCTCCAAACTATTTTGATCATACAAAATTAGTATTAGAACAAATGCCAGACTATTCTAGCTCAAGAATTATATAGGAATTTGGCTATGGATTGTCCTAGGTAGCTCCTGACCAATACATAAAATCTCTAGAATGCATATAAAAACATGTTTGATATAATGATAGACTTAAAATATGGGTTTTAAATTGAAATATGTCAATCACTTACCTAAGCTATCAATCTCTGTGACTGCCTAAACAACTATTAAACTAGGAAAAATTCAAAGATGAAACAACATTAATAGCCTCAACTTTCCACCAATTTTTATGTATCTCTTGTCCTAGTAGACAAGACATTTTTTTCATATTTCATCATTAATTTTTTATAATTTACTTATTTTTACACCATTTATGTCCACATAAATTTATTATATGATACAACATTCTAGTAAAAAGTGTTTCATCATATGTATAATTTATTTTGAATCTTTGTGTTCAGAGATTACTTTATCCAAAAATTGGACATGCATCACAAATGGATCTTTTTTCAAAGGAAGACTCTGAAATATGATTAATAATTTCTCATTAAGAGTGGATAATCACCCACTTTAAGAACATGAATCTTAGGATTTAATTAGACTCGCAAATAAAATGAGTGGCCTTGTTATTTTAGCGAATGATTTTTTTTACCATTGAACATGTCAATGGCACACTATTTGCACTTGGTTGAATTCATCTTTGTTACAAAACCTAGATATCACAATAAAGTAATTAAACATAAAATGTAAAATTTTTTAGTTATAGTGAAAATAGGATCAATAACATTATTTTTACTAATATCCTTACCATGGTTCTCTTTTAAATTGGGTGACCACTCACTTTAAGATTTAAATGAATCTCAGGATTTATTTAGACTTACAAATATGATGAATAAACTTATTATTACTCTAGATAATGGTTCTCATTTTCCATTGAATATGTCAATGACACTCTATTTTCATTTGGTTGGATTTATGTTTGTTATAAAAATTAAATATAACAACAAAGTAATTCAACATAACATGTAAAACTTTTTAGTTATAGTGTAAATAGGATGAGTATCATTGTCTATACTAGTATCCATGTCATGATTCTATTTTAGAGTGGGTGGCCAACCATTCTAAGAACATGAATCTCAGAATTTACTTAGATTTGAAAATAGGATGAGTAACCTTGTTGTTATTCAAAGCAATGGTTCCCATTTTCCATTGACCATGTTAATGATACACTCTTTTCACTTGGTTGGATTTATTTTTGTTTAAAACCTAGATATAATAACAAACTAGTTCAACATAACATGTAAATATTTTTAGTTATAGTGAAAATATGACTAGTAGCATTAATTTACTAGTATCCCTACCATGGTTCTCTTTTAAAGTGGGTGGCCACCCATTTTAAGATTCACATGAATCTTAAGATTTATTTAGACTTGAAAATATGATAAGTAACTTATTATTACTTTGGGCAATGGTTTTCATTTTTAATTAAACATGTCAATGACCCAATGTTAACACTTGGTTGGATTCATTTTTGTTGAAAAACCTAGACATAACAACAAATTAATTCAACATAACATGTCCTTTTTGTAATTATAGTGCAGATAGGATGAGTAGCATTATTTTTACTTGTATCCCTACCATGTTTCTCTTTTAGAGTGGGCATTAATTGACTCTAAAATTCACATGAATCTCATGATTTACTTAAAATTTAAAATATGAAGAGTAACCTTGTTGTTACTCTAGGCAATGGTTCTCATTTGCCATTAAACATGCCAATGATACATTGTTTTCACTTGGTTCTATTCATTTTTTTATACCAAACCTAAATATAAAAACAAAGTAACTCAACATAATATGTAAAGATTTTTAGTTATAATACAAAATTTAGGATGAGTAGCATTATTTTTTTTAGTATCCATGCTATGATTCTCTTTTAAAGTGGGTGGCCACCCACTCTAATATTCATATGAATATCAATATTTACTTAAACTTACAAATAGGATGAGTAACCTTGTTTTTACTCTAGGCAATGGTTTTCATTTACTATTGAACATGTAAATGATACACTATTTGCACTTAGTTGGATTCATTTTTGGTACAAAACCTATATATAATAACAAAGTAATTCAACATTGCATGTAAAGTTTTTTGGTTATAGTGCAAATAGAATGAGTATCCTTTTTTTTTTTTCTAGTATCCCTACCATGGTTCTCTTTTAGAGTGGGTGATTACCCACACTAAGATTTACATGAATCTCAATATTTACTTAAACTTGAATAAGATGAGTAACCTTGTTACTATTCTAAGAAATGATTATCATTTGCCAATGAATATGTCAATGAGACATTGTTTGCACTTGGTTTTCACCCACTCTAAGATTCACATAAATCTCAAGATTTACTTGGAATTTAAAATAGGATGAGTAACCTTGTTATTACTCTAGGAAATAGTTATTATTTACCATTGAGCATGTCAATGACACATTGTTTACACTTAGTTTGATTCATTTTTGTTACAAAACTTAGATATAAAAATAAAGTAATTCAACATAACATGTAAACCTTTTTAGTTATAGTAAAAAATTTAGGATGAATAACATTATTTTTTCTAGTATCACTATCATGGTTCTATTTTAGAGTGGGTGACCACCCACTTTAAGATTCACAAGAATCTTATAATTTACTCAAAATTACAAACATGATAAGTAACTTTATTGTTACTCTACGCAATGATTTTCATTTTCCATTGAACACGTCAATGACACACTTTTTACACTTGGTTGGATTCATTTTTGTTACAAAACCTAGATATAACAACAAAGTAATTCAACATAACATGTGAAGTTTTTAAATTATAATGAAAATAATACAAGTAACATTGTTTTTATAATATCCATGACATGATTATCTTTTAGAGTGGGTAATTATGCACTCTCATAACATGTATCTCAATATTTAATTAAGACTTAAAAATAAGATGATAACCTTATTATTAATCTAGGAAATGGTTCTCATTTTCCATTGAATATGTTGACGACACACTATTTTCACTTGATTGGATTCATTTTTGTTACAAAACCTAGATATAAAAATAAAGTAGTTCAACATAACATGTAAAGCTTTTCAATTATAGTGAAAATAAGATGAATAGCATTATTTTTACTAATATCCTTACCATGGTTATATTTTAAAATGGACTGTCCAGTCTAAGACTCACATGAATCTCATGATTTACTTAGACTTTAAAATAAGATAAGTAACATTGTTGTTGCTATGATAAATGGTTCTCATTTGACGTTGAACATGTCAATGAAACACTATTTGCACTTGGTTGGAATCATTTTTGTTACAAATCCTAGATATAATAACAAAGTAATTCAATATATCATGTAAAACATTTTAGTTATAGTGCAAATAGAATGAGTAACATTTTTTGACTAGTATTCCTATCATGGTTCCCTTTTAGAGTGGGTGGCCACACACTCTAAGATTCACATAAATATCATGATTTACTTAGACTTGAAAATAGGATGAAGAACCTTATTGTTACACTGGGAAATGGTTCTCATTTTCTATTGAACATGTTAATGACACACTATTTTCACTTGGTTGGATTTTTGGTTACAAAACCTAGATAAAATTGTTAACTAATTTTTGCCCCTAGGTTAAAATTAGTCAACTTCCTTGCATGTGAATAGCTTTCATAAGGTCTTATAAATCATAAAATGGTCACCATGGTCCTATAATAATGTCATGATCATTAATGAAGTCATGTAGTATTATTTCATCATTGTCACATTTATCCTTCTTTTTTTAAATGTCATTTTATGCCATCTTTTGGTCATTAAATGAAGTTAAACGTACATTTTGGAAAAAAGATAAATTTCAAGGATTAGGATAACATAAAAAATGTTAGGGAGCATCAGGGAATAATTTTGGAATTGACATGTTTTAGGTCTAACATACAAACAAGAAGATCACTACAAAAAAGGGAGTTTCAATCAAGTTATATAGACTAGGTGGCCTAGTTGGCACATGGGAAGGCTTCAGGAGAGTTTTTTTAGATCCAAAAAATTCAATTCTAATCTTAGATATCTTTCATCACTCTCTTGGGCAGGTCAAACAAGTCAAATGATTTTCTATTAGTATGGATAGGAGGAGAGGAGTTGGACTAAATGCATTTGGGGGAAGTTAGTTGCCTTTATTAACTTAATTTACATGGTAATAGTTTCTAGTTTGGTGATCTTTTCTCTATAAAAAATCTTTAAGATTCTTGGTGCCTTTAAGATGCCTGCACAACCCCAACACCTTAGTTTTTCTCATCTTTTACATCAGTTTATGTGAACCAATTGGTATATACAGGTTGACATAGAATGTTCATCCTTTTAATATTGTTTATAACCTATTTTGGCATGTATGGATGTGAAAGGATTAGCAATACCATCTCATTGAACTAGAAGAGTGAACACAATGATTGTCTGTAGAGTATTATCTTGATAATGTGCAGGTGAAGGTTGTAGTGGAGGTTTGAAGAGCCAATTAAAATGAATACTCACATTGAAATGTGTTTTATAAACCTCATTTCATCATACCTGCATCTAGTTTGAGGTCACATAAACCTACATTCTCAATGTCATGTATAGGCATAAGTATACCTTAAGTATGTGTATCTCAGGAGTTGGAAGTGTCATTAATTTGTGAAAGAGCCAAGTTGTATGGATTTAAAATCTATGTGATAGGTTTTAATTACCTTCAAGAATCATAACATGTCTTTCTAGATCAAATAAGAAAGCTATACACTCAAGACTGTGAGACTGTTTACCATAGTCAATCCTAAAGAAAACCTATAGGTTTCTGTATGTAAGTAGTTAAAGTACAGAGGTTTAATGGTATGCCTTAAGAAGACTATGAGGATTGAAGTGTAGTGATAATGATTTTTGTTAAGGATTGAATACTATAAGAAGGAATATTAGGTTTGAGAAGATCATTTTAAACAACACTCATAGTTAGCCTATTGAAAAGTTGTAAATGAGACAACTTGCTTTAACTTCTCCTAATGAAGTTTTTGCTTAGACAATATAACATCTGTTGGTGAAGATCCATGAGGAATATGTAAGTCTAGTTGTTTCATGATAAAAAAATAGGCCTATAGATCATATTTGATAATAATATGAGATTATTTGGTCAAAGGAGAAAGATGGTTGAGTGGTTCAAAATTTAGTCAAAATCCTACAAGGAATATTTAGTGTACATAGTACCTTTTGGGCCAAAATGAAACTCAAAACACATTCTAACCTATAGGGCATTAGGTTTAATATGATCACATATATTTAATCCTTAGAGTTATTTCATAACACTTCTATGTGATCCTTAAAATTAAGGAAGAGTAGAGATAGTCATAACTCATAATTCTTATGGCTCAACCAAAAACCCTACACACGATCACTGTTTCCGGAAACTAGTATTGAGAGTTTGAGAAATTTGAAGGCTATATAGGTATGATGAAGATTTGAAACTTTGTATAAAAGGTACTCATGACCTAAAAAATATAATCATGGTCTCATTTGAGCTAGACCTATAGGGTAATTATCCTCTATTTTCTCTTAGATAGGGGTTACTTTAGAACCATGCAAACTATAAACCTAATATGTGGATGGGAAAAAGGATGAATGTGAGATAATTTGGGGAATTTAGGGTGATGTGTATAGTTTAATTGAATTTAAAAAATCTTATATAAGCACCCATAATGATTGGGATCACTCAGAAGTGATAACATGCTCATATACATAGTATATGCAGACTAGGCCTAAAACTAGGTGTGACCCTAATGGTGTCTAGATTCACTCATAATATCATGTGATACTTCAAATTCATTTTATAACCTTCAAGGGATAGTTTAGAGTTAATAAGAAGCATCAATTTGTAGAGGACAATATAGAATTGGCCATTTTGGCCTAATCTTCTCTCAAGGGTACCTAAAATGCAAGTAGGAGCTCAAAAGTCCATTTTATTTTGCTCACATATGTACTAAAAATGTGAATGGTGCCTCAATAACTTAGGAGTAATTTAAAAGAGTCATTAACTCAATATTTATGGAATTATTTTAGGGGTTGAACATCTAACCTTTATGAATCATCACTAAGAAGCTAAGAGACCTAAAACCCTCCTAAAGCCTTTGCTTGAACCTAATGGAGAAAAAATGAAACAATATGAATCTAGGAGTTGAATGGACTTAAAAGTGTTTTTGAACTCTATGCCACTCACTCAATCTCCTCACCATCCTATTTTTCTATACCATCACTTGTATAAATAGGCCTAATTCAGTATGTTTTGTAGGATTTGAAGTTTTATATAGGTAAAAAAAGGGATGGAAAGATGATAATCATTATATAAGGTGTTTATAGACTTATTATAACTATTTATACTCAATTCTCATCACAGTGATGCATAAAATTACCTCTACCACACTATTCATTCCAAGCAGTCTTTGATTGACAGTGAAAAGGAACATGATTGCCTAAATTGTAAAGTGAGAAATGTGACACTAAGTATCTTGAGGTCTATTTGATAGAACAAAAGTTAAAAATGACTTGAGTGATTTGACTAACACCTATTAAACTAAAATCCATGAGCAACTTCAAGTCACCTTGGTGACAAGTGTGAATATTGAAGGCTAGATGGATAATGAGTGGCTGCAAACAATGTATAACAAATGTCCACGATGAGTTCATAAATTAAGGAGTATATGATGACTATCACAATCAGGATTTCATCTTCTCAAGATAGTGAATATGTATCAAATACTCTTAAGGCAATTCAAGACAGTCAAGTGGACTCATCACCAAACAAGACAGTTTTAAGAAGGTTAATTTAAATTTCTATGCTAACTTGAGGGATAATGATGAACTTAATGTGGAAACTTGTCTAAGAAGACCTTCATCCTATTTTATAACTCCTCTCATGTTGTAACTAGTTTTCACATTTTGACACTTGGTCTTATGACTATTGAACTTCACTTCTCTCTCCTCTCTTATGCTCTATATATGCAAGCCATTTTGGCATTTGTATCTAATCCATGTCTGGTATGGCAAAGCCTTGCTAGTTTAAATACTAATGTTTTCCTTTAAATAAATATTTGAAGTAAGTTTTAATTCTATAATTCCTTGTTTAAGTGTGTGGAGTGGTACAATGCTGAATGATAAGTGATAATAACTTATCCTTGTATTCATCTTACTCTCTCATGTTGTGTGCAAGTAATTCTCTCTCTAATGGGTCACATGAAGTGTAGTTAGTGTCCTTGTATATTTATAAGTGTAAGGAATAGTATTAGTGTTTATAATTAGGCCTTTTGTCCATTCACCTTGAGAAGTGTAGTACATATCACCTTCATGTTTGAAATACTTATGTTAGAGTAATCTAGGATGTTGAAGCCAGTCTTGTGAGTAATCTTTCATAGTGTATGGCATGGTAGTCTAGTGGAGATAATTTTGGTGTATCATCCTATTATATAAGTCATTATAATGTTTCTTCTTATCTCTTTTAATCTAAGCAAGTAAGTAGTACAGGTGATAAGTGATCAAATACCAATCTAGGGAGCTAGCCCTTAAACCTAGAGGTTTACCTCTATTGTAGGCAACTCGCAGGCTTAGAGGTACTCCACTATTTCAATCAATTTAGATAATATATGAAATACTTCTCTAGGGGTACAAGATTGAGTGACAATAGTTATCACATGCTTGATGGGACTATTATCTCAAATACATCTTATCAAGGTGAATGCTGGTATTGACAACATCACAGTTACAAATGTGTGTTCCACTTAGCATTTGGTGCCTTCATTGAAGGTAATATATAGTTATAGACCAAGTTTTATCATTACTTTTATTCATACTTCATTGTCCTTACTAGGTCAACTTCTAATAGAGGCAACTATCTTATAGATCCACTTACTCAACCTAAAATTCCTCTTGAATTCAACATCCTCAACTTATCTTGACATTTGAAGAACAATAAGACTTTGCAATCCAAGAAGATCAAGAGAGTGAAGAGGATTTGAGGATAACATGGCTAGGAAACATGCTTTCCTATCCTTCAATATTGATAAATCCTATACATCTTAATGCCTATGATGATATCCTTCCTAATGCCACCAAGAGTGTTCTCACTTTCAATTGAGAAGGTCCCATAACCCCAAGTGAGTATATTAGGGACATTTATAGCTTTTGTAATTTCCATAATATCATTGAAGTTAACATTGCAGTCAGAATAATTGCTATGTATCTTAGGGAAAAATCATTTGATTGATATGGGACATTTTTGGGAGGATGTATCACCACTTAGGATGAGTTTGGAGAGTTTTTGACTCAAATATTTGAAAATAAAAGTGATCACACATCACTCATTCATAAACTAAATGTGATTATAAGAGGCCCTAAAGAAATTATGCATGACTTCAATGAGAGGTTTCAAAGGACATGGTCTAGGATACCACCCCACATGAGAGCCCCTACAATTTTTATCTTTCCAACATACCTACGAGTGATTGGGACTAATATAACTATCATGTTGTAGTCCATGAGTGGTTACACTTTGATTGAAGTCTATGGCATACAAATTGGAGCTGAGAATGGTTTAATTCAAGCTAATAAACTCCCTCCAAATATATCTATGCCTATTTTTCCCAATATGTCTACTGCTTCTCCAAGTCTTGATCTAGTCCCAAGTGTGAACAAGTCTAAAGCTTCCCCAAAGAAATTAGAAGATGCCATTGATTTGGATGCAAGACGCAAGGCATTATAAGCTCATATTAGGAAAATAAATCAATAATATGGAGCTCATAAAAACCCCTAATCCTACCATCCAAGATAAAATAGATTCCCACCTCAACAATATGGTCAAGGGAGGGGACAAGGCCAACCTAACTTCAATATGTCACCCAATGCTTATAATCCAACATCTACTCCCAATAAAAGAGCTATGGTTCTAGTCCATAATAATTTGGTTCAAGGAGAAGAATGGAAACATAAAGGACAATACATGGATGCCAATTAATGTGAACAACAAGCCTTCTTAGATCAAGGAGGACCTACTCTTCAATTGACAATAGAAGATGGGAACTTCATGCAATCATAATTTAATGAAGGGTGTGGCAGCCAAGGAGTGAGCTTGGAAAATTTTCAAGTGGAAGATACAATTATCCTAAACCAAGGTACATCACTTTAATATAACACAAGGTCAAAGAGAATAACATTGAGAGATGTTCATGATGTTGATATGAGTTTAAATAATCCTCCTCCAAGACAACAAAGTACTCCATTACCTCAAGCTCAAGGAACTTATTTGCCTTAAAATATACAAGAAAAGGTAAATTTTCCTTCTTTGAACATCATTGATTCTCTGAATAATGCTAAGACTAGTATATCTCTTTGAGAAGTGTTCCACATGCCCAATAAAAAAGGACTACTTCAAGAGTAGCTATCCCAAATCAACATTAGTCCTCAACCATCAAGACATGGTGGTGTAGCACTCACTAATTCTCCTACTCACATTTTTAACCCTCCACCAAATCTGAATATTCCCACCTTTCTATCTCACACTCATTATAGGAGACAAGCATGTTCATAATTGCATTATGGATAATGGGGCAAGTACCTTAGTTATGACCAAACTTGTGGCATACAAGTTGGGATTAAAATATGATCCATATAGCAAGGGAGTATTTCAACTTGATGGGACACTAGATAAGTCAGTAGGGTGCATCAAAATTTTTAGAGTTTTCTTGCATGATTGTCTAAGCTTTCCAATCCTTCAAGATATAGTGGTGGTTGATCTTCTTGCTCACTTTGCTATATATTTATCAAGGGAATTCACCACCAAGATAAGAGGATATATCTTAGATTATTTTTACTTCTTTTCCCTTAGAACAAGGTATGGATCAAAGGTAACTATTAGAACATAACCATTTGCTAAGTTTCATATTGAGCCACATGTGGAAGCAAGTTCTAATTTAAATTGTACCATCAATGATCAACAAGAGCACATTATAGATGATGGAACATCTTCTAAAATTGAAGTTATCTAACACATATGAACATGATCCATATGCCTTAATGGAAATTTTTTAATTGGGAGTATATTTCTTACATGAGGAAGAAATACCAATACCTTAATTCACCAAGGAAGAAAGTGAGAGTGATGGAATGTGGAAGATGTTATTTGATGGTTCAAGGAGTAATATTGGTGAAGGAGATGGTGTTATGTTGGTTTCTCCATCCAAAAAATAGTATTACTCTTCATATAAGTTCCATTTTAGTTGCACCTATAATGTGGCTGAGTATGAAGGTTTGATTCATGGTCTTCAATGGGAAAAGAGGAAAGGGATCAAGAATATGCAAGCATATAGACATAGTGAACTGACTGTGCATCAAATTAGGAATGTGAGTCTTGCCAATAACCCTTTTATTAAGTATTATAAGCATAGAGTATGGGATTTACTTGGAAACTTCAATGCATTCAACATATAATCAATCCCAAGAGAGTAGAATAAGCATGCTAATAGGTTAGCTACTATAGGGGCATAATTTAATACACTTACTACCATAAAAGAGGAAGGAAAACAATCTCACATCAAGGTCATTATAAGACCTTCCATCCCTGATAATGTGGTCTCTTGACAAGCGTTTGATAGTGATAAACATATTGTACATTTCCTCTAAAATGAAGCTGAGTTCTCTTCAAGAAATCATAAAAGACTCCATGATCTTTTTGAGAATCAGATTCTACAAATGAGGACAAAAAAGATACCTAAAGGATTGGTAACTTTAGATAACATCTTTAATGAGGTTGACCAAAGGAAAAAATTAAAAGTGAGCATGTCTACTAAGGAAGATAACTATTAAAGAATATTAATCTTCAAAGACAAGCTCCTCAAACTAGGCAAGGTATGTTTCACATAAAAAAAATAAGCATTTATTGATTTGTGTAGATAATTCCATGATATATTTTCTTGGGAATGTAAAGATATAAAAGGGTTTGATCTTAGTCTAGAATATCATACCATTGAGTTAAAACCTAGAGTTAAACTAGTTAGGCAAAAATAAAGGCCCATTAATCCCAAGGTTGAACATCTCATGAGAATGGAACTCACCAAGCTTCTTGAATCTAAGATAGTCTTCCCTATCAAGCATTAAACTTGGGTAGCTAACCTTGTGCATGTTAGGAAGAAGAATAGGGAAATAAGACTTTGTGTGGACTTCAGAGATCTCAATAGGGTGTCACTCAAAGACCATTACCATTTACCTCCTATTGAGCATCTTTTGCAAGTTCTTTCCAGTTCCCAATGCTTCTCACTCCTAGATGGATATTCTAGTTATAATCAAATTTTGGTGAATGAGGATGAGCAATTTGAGATAGCATTTACTACAAAATGGGGGACCTTTGCTTATAAGAAGATGCCCTTTTTCTTGTCAAATGATGGTGCCACCTTTTAAAAGGCAATGGACATGGATTTCAAAGGTCTAATAAATACAATGTTGTTAGCGTATCTAGATGATATAATATTGTTCTCCAGGATGAAAATGAGCACATGAAACACCTAAGTCAAGTGTTTGAAAGGTGCATGTATTATGGGTTATCTCCTAACTCAAAAAAGTGCATTTTTTCTATCCATAAAGGTAAGCTTCTAGGACACATTGCTTCCAAGGATGGCCTAGCCATTGACCCTAAAAAGATAGAGGTTATTTTAGGCCTATTATTTCCCTTACAAAAGAAAGGAAACCAAAGTTTATTAGGTAAGATAAACTTTGTGAGGTGATTCATACCTAGTTTTGCATCTTTGGTGAAGCCTCTCACAACCATGCTCAAGAAGCATTGAGTTTGCACTTGGATTAAAAAGGGTAAGAAAATTTTAAAGCCATTAAGTAAGAAATTTCACAATTTACCACTCTTGTAAACCCTAATTTTGCAAAATATTTCATGTTATATTCATTTTCTAACCTTGATACTATCTCAGCTATGCTTATGCAAAAGAATGATGAGGGTGTTAAACAACCAATTGCATTATTTAGTCAAGGTTTAGAGTATTATGAAGTCAAGTATACATTTTTGGAGAAACAATTCCTTTATATTATAAGAGGACTAAAGAAATTTAGACATATGGTTTCAAACAATAGGATCCACATTATGGTTTATCATTCTAACACTAAGGAGTTTCTTTTGAGTAAAGACATCAATGAAAAGAGGGAAGGGTAGATTACAAAGGTAATGGAGTATGATGTTGACATCAAGGTGACCAAGTTGATAAGAGGTAAGGGTCTTTGTGAACACTAGGATTCAGACCTCCATGAACCAAAAGAAGAAGCTTTGGTCAATTAAGATTACCCTCAACCAATTGATCCCACACCTCTACAAGGTTGGACACAAGACATAATTAGATTAATCCAAAGTGGTGAGTGTCCTAATGGATTGAGTAGATCCAAAATAAGGTATTTTAGATTGTAAGATATTCTTTATTTTCTTGTAGATGGTGTAATTTTTAGAAGAGATACAAATGGTGTGTTATTGAGATGCATTAATAATGCCCAGTTTGGAATGTTGCTTGAAAAGTTTCATGATGGAACAACAAGAGATCATTTCTCTCTAAGAACCACAACTACAAAGATCTTGAGGGAAAGATACTATTGGTATAGCCTCTTTAAAGACTGTTATGCTTGGGTAAGAATGTGTGTACAATGTGATTTCTTTGTAGGTAAACAAAATCTTGCATCTCACCCTTTAAGACTAATTAAAGTAGATCAACCCTTCATGTAATGGGGTCTTGAATTCATTAGTATGATAAATCCTCCATCAAGTACTATCCAAAAGTGGATCATCATAGCAAATAATTACTTTACAAGGTGGATTGAGGCAGTTGCATTGAAGGAAGCCAATGAGAGTGCTATCCTGGAGTTCTATGAAAGCATTACTATAAGGTTTAGAACTCTTTCTACCATTATTTTAGATAATGCACTTAATTTCATGGGTGGTAAGATAACTAATTAGTAAAATACTAATGGCATATATTTGTGTACATCATCCAATTATTACCCTCAAGGTATGGGTTGGTTGAGTCTACTAACAAAAACCTAATCAAAATTATCAAGAAGACCTTGGAGAATATCAAATAACTTGGCACACTAAGTTGAAGATAGCCTTATGGGATAATAAAATCACTCCTAAAAGGTTAATAGGTAACTCTAATTTTTTTATTACATATGGGAGAGAAGATAGGTTGTCCATATCCCAAGAGCTACCTGCTTTAGAGATGGCACATCAATTAGAATTGCTTGAAAATACTCCAATGGAGGAGAGGTTGACAAAGTTGATGAATTTGTATGAGACTAGAGATAATGCTCATAAAGCCATGAAACATCATCAAGTGCTAATGAATAGATAATTTGATAATAAATCAACTCCAAGAGTCTTCCAAGAGGGTGACATAGTACTAAAGTGGGATGAAGATAAAGCAAAGCCAAGAAGACATACCAAGTTTTATACTTTGTGGAGTGGGCCATACATCATCATGAAGTGCAAGCAGAATAACTTCTTTCAATTGGAAAGAATGAATGGGGAGGAGTTGGCTATCCTTGTAAATGATATCTACTTAAATCCATGTTGTTGATGATATGAATTTTAGTTATATACATAGTAGGTTAGGTGTGTGTTACTTTGTGTATTTATGTGTGTTTTCCCTAAGTGATTAGAGAGCACAAGTGTGAGTTTGGTGTTTTCATTTTTGTGTTTATTTCCTTGATATGTTTGGTGTGTGTTTTTAGTCTATTTAAAGGCATAATAGTGTCAAATGTAGCATATATGTGACTCCATTTCCCAAGGATAGGATAAGGCAATTGATCTTTAGCATAGTAGGCATGCTACCCCCTAGGAATCACTAAAATGTTAACTAATTTTTGCTCTTAGGTCAAAATTAGTCAATTTACCTTCATGTGCAAAGATTTCATAAGGTCTTATAGATCATAAAATGGTCACCATGGTCCTATAATAATGCCATGGTCATTAATGAGGTCACATAGTATGATTTCATCTTTGTCATCTTTGTCCTTCTTTTTAAAATGTACTTCTATCCCATATTTTGGTCATTAAATGAAGTTATATGTAAATTTTGGAAAAAATATAAATTTCAAGGCTTAGGACAATGTATGGAATGTCAAGGAACATTAGGGAATAATTTTTGAAATAACATATTATAGGTCTAACATACAAATAAGAATATCACTATAAAAAAGGAATTTCAAGCAATTTGTATGAATTAGGTGGCTTAGCCAGCATATGAGAAGGATTTAGGAGAGTTTATTCAGATCCCCACACTTTAATTTTAATATTAGATGGATTTTATAGGTCCAAAACTTATAAAAAGTGACCTATCTCTCATCGCTCTCTTGGGTAGGTCAAACAAGTCAAATAGTTTTATGTTAGTATGGACAAGAGGAGAGGAGTTGGACTGAATGCATTTGGTGGAAGTTAATAGCCTTTATGACCTTACTTTCCATGGAAATAGTTTTTGGTTTATTTATAACCTAGTTTGGCATGTGTGGATGTGAAAGGATTAGCAAGATCATCTAATTGAATTATAAGAGTGAACACAATGATTGCCTGTAGAGCATTATCTTGATAAGTTATAGGTGAAGGTTGTAGTGGAGGTTTGAAGAGATACTTGAAATTAATAGTCACACTAGAATGTGTTTTCTAAACCTCATTTGATAATACAAGCATTTGGTTTGAGGTCACATAGACCTACATTCTCATTTTCATGTGCAGGCAAAAGTATACCTTGAGTATGTGTGTCTCAAGAGTTGTGTGAGAGACCAAGTTGTATGGATTTCAAATATCTATGATAGGTTTTCATTACCTTCAAGACTCATAACATGTCTTGAAAAATAAAATAAGAAAGATAAACACTCAATACAGTAAGACTATTTACCACAGTCAAACCTAATGAAAACCTACAGGTGTCTATATGTAAGTAGTCAAGATGCAAAGGACTGATGGTATACCTTGAGAAGACTATGAGGCTTGAAGTGTAGTGAGAATGCTTTTTGTTAAGGATTGAAGATTGTAGGAAGGCATAATAGGTTTGATAAGATAAATTCAAACAACACTCATAGTTACCCTATTGAAAATGAGACAACTTACCTTAACTTCTTCAAATGAAGTTTTTGTTCATACAATGTAACATCTATTGGTGAAGATCCATGAGGACTATGTAAGTCTAGTTGTTTCATGCTACCAACCTAGGCCTAGAGATCATATCTGAGCAAAAGAGGAGATTGTTTGGTTAAAGGAGAAATATGTTTGAGTGGTTCAAAACTTAAGAAAAATCCTACTGGGAATATTCAATGTACACAATACCTTTTGGGCCAAAATGAATCTTAGACCACATTCTCGCCTATAGGGCATTGAGTGCAAAGGAACAAAAGCATAGTCTCAAGGTATAGATAGTTGTATTCATGTATGAAATTTCATTAGTGATTTGAGATGGAACCAAAAACATGAAACAAAATTCTTAGACACTAATACATAACTACATGCATCCCTTGATGCACCTAATGAACATCTATAGTTTAGCTCATAGACAAACCGGTCTCATGCTAATGTAGAACATAGGTTTAGTTGATAGAAAAAGACATAGGTTTAAGATTATCACATATATTTCATCCTTATATTGATTTCATAACACTTTCAGGTGATCCTCAAAATCAAGGAAGAACAAAGACAGTCATAACTCAGAGTTCTTATGGCTCAACCAAAAACCCTACATAGAGTCATTGTTTCAGGAAACTAGTATTGAGAGTTTGAGACATTTAAAGGACTTAGAGGTATGAAAAAACTTTGAAAATTGGTACATAATTTCCTTGTAACCTAAAAAATATCATCATGGTCTTAGTTGAGCCAAACTAATAAGGGAAGTATCCTCTATTTTGTCTTAGAATGGGGTTCTTTAGGACCATGTAGACTGTAGACCTGATATGTGGACAGAAAAAATGATGAATGTGAGATCCTTGGGTGAATTTATGGTGATTTTTATAGTTTAATTAAATTTAAACAAGCTCATATAATCAACCAAAACCATTGAGATCACTTAGAAGTGATCACATGCTCATATACATAGTATATGCAGACTAGGCCTATAACTAGGCATGAACCTTAATGGTGTCTATATTTATACATAACATCATGAAATCCTTAAAATTATTTTTATAACCTTCATGGGAGAGTAAAGAGTCAAAAAGAAACATCAGTTTGTAGAGGACAATACAGAATTGGCCATTTTGGTCTAATCTTCTCTTAGGGGTACCCAGAATGCTAGTAGGAGGTCGAGAGACCATTTTATTTTGTTCACATTTGTATAGACAGTGTGCATGGTGACTCAAGCACTTAAGGGTAGTTTAAGAGGGTAATGAACTCAATATTTTTTAAATTTTTTTAGAGGTTGAATGTCTAACCTTTATGAATCATCACTAAGAAGCTAAGAGACCTAAAACCCTCTTAAAACCCTTACTTGAACCCAATTGAGAAAAGATGAAAGGACATGCATATAGGGGTCAAATGGAATTGAAAGTGTTTTGGAACTCTTTGTAACTCTCTTAGGATCCTTACCATCCAATTTTTTCATACCATCACTTTTATGGACATGCCTAATTCAATTTGTTTTTAAGGATTTATAGTTTTATATAGGTACATAAAGGGATGAACATATGACAATCATTGCAGAAGATGTTTAGATACTTATTCCAACTCTTCATACTCAATTTTCATCATAGTGATACATAAAATTACCTCTAATACACTATTCATTCCATGTAGTCTTGGACAAATAGTGAGAAGGAGCATGATTGACTAAATTAGAAAGTGAGAAATGTGACACTATGTCTCTTGAGGTCTATTTGATAAAATAGAAGATAAAAATGACCTGAGTGAGTTTCCTAACACCTATTAAATGAACCTCCATGAGAAAATTCAAGTAGATATTGTCACTTAAACTTGTGCCCTTTGAGGAGATGACAAGTCTCTCCTCATTCAAGTGACACAATGGAACCACCTCAAGGTTGTGGGTGACCTAAAGTTGAAATGGATCTCTATATTAAGGCTAGTTCCCTTAATGTATCACTATAGCTCAAACCTATTACTAAATTTTAGGGGGGTGAAAATGGAGGAAAATAATTGAAAACCAATATAATATAGGGGAGTTGATACACTAAATATTTTCTCTACTCAGACCACTTACAATGCACTTTGAACTAAAGAGAAGCCTACATATACACTTCATCCAATTCAACACTCCTCTTCTACATCAATGTTTCAAGCATGAGATATTGAAGAGAGCTTAGGATAGGAGGAATTAGAAAATAGGTCTTCTAGAAACACTAATGAATGAAATACTCACTATACTTGCAATCCACATTAGACACTTCTTACTGACTTTCAAAAGAGAGCTTTCAATTCACACAAGGTATTAGGAAGAGTAACATGTGAAGGTAAGTAAAATACACTTGAACAAGACCAACAACCAAATATTACAATTAGTGGAATATTTAATGAGGTAAAAAAACATTATTCATTAATTAAAGGCAAAAATTTGGTAGGTCTTCACCATACCCAGGTGGAGAGATAGATACAACAACCAAAAAGGTTAGAATTTATAGTAATTATGAGAGGAGAGAGAGAAAGTGAAGCTCAAGAGTCACTAAGAAACTTTTAAAGCAAGGATAATGAATTATGATAGTCATATAATTAGGAATGAGATAGGTCCTATAATGAAAATAAGTACAAATGTCCCTCAACTCAGCTAACTACGCCATATGTGGTGTAGATTCTCTTTGCTTGCACAAGAAACTACCCTCATGATTTGCCATCACAAAACTACCTCACCACTAAATATGATTAGGTTTGATGATTTATCTAAAGGGGAGGGGTTATGAACAAGACCTCACATGCATTTTATTCATCCTCAATCATTCCTATTCCTCTATCCATGAGCAATCATCTCAAATAATTAAAAAATGACTCCTTCTCATGTACCTCTCACACTTGACACCCAAAAAATTTCCAATTATGAAATATGATCCATGCACAAGGAGGAAGAAACATATAATGAGTGTCCAAGTCATTAGGTTTATCAAACCAAGCTCAAAAATCTTCCCAATTAAAGTTTTCACCATTTTCACTAAGTGTTCACTATCTACCCACTAGACTGGCTAAAATGAAAGAGATCATAGGCACACATAAGAGATTATATAGATCAATATATGGACATGAAGACCTATAATAAGTCCTAATGTATCTCAAAAATGTGGTTTCATCCTTTATAACTCCTTCACAACTAAAAAACACACAAAAATATCAAAACAAGATTTGTTATACCTCATCCGTATAGGTAGGGTACAACTCAACTAGATGTGTCATGTCCCTGGAGAGTCCTATACATATTACAATCAGTTTCATATCCTTTCCACTATGTTTGGATGCTTTAATTGCTTCATCTTCCCAATCGGGTCTGAGTTGGGGTTTTGTGAGGGTTTCTAGCAGCTTTAGGTCTTAACATTTGTTCATAGAGATACCATATTGTAATTATTAAAAAAATTCAACTTATGTCTTATTAAAAACCCTCTCCATCATCCCTAAAGACCTTATACTCCCATGCAAAGGTTCATGAAAGTTCCAATCATCTCAAACTGGTCACTCAGGCCATTTCCATGCATTTTGTAGGCTTGTGTGCACTTTAAACCAATAAATGGATTTTTGGTGGTCTCCCATACATATTTAAAGCTTAAAAACTTCTAAAAAAATCCAAAAAACATGTTACAATCATTTTAATATCTCATTAAGAGCTTTAAATGAAAAGACCCCCCTTTTAAAATAAGCCTAAACCTTATTCAATGTGTCTGCCTACAACTTGGTGGTTCAAACCTATTTTTTGGCCTTCAATACCTCTAATATAGCTCAAACACATCAGTTTAAATCCCTTGAATTTTCTCCAAATCATTATAATTATTTATAAAGGTTGAAATTAGAAGTGACCTATCATTTGGAGTTAATCTTGTATCTTGCCTAGCTACCTTGCCTGTAACTCTTGTTGCTTGGATCACCCTATTTTCCTTCAAGAATTATATCTTAGTTTTAAATGTTTTTACATGTGTGTCTCAAATCCTCCAGCCATCTTAAAATGTATCCTAGACTTTTGGTCCATGCTTGATCTCCCTTTCCAAGTTTGTAGGGTCTGTGTAAGGGGAAAAGTGCACCTGTCTGAGATAAAATAGGGGGCACTTACCCTATTTGACTCAAAAAAAACATTTAAAAAGATAATATCACTAAAAAAGTTTATTTTTACTAAAATTTATCTCCTAACTCTAAGAATTGACCCTTCAAACAACATAAATTCCACGTCTGAGTTTGCCTAGGAAACTACCTATAGGGTTTTCCAAAAGGGACTGTATTCTACATGTTTGGACATCTTAAGGTGAATTTTGTGTGTCCCATTTATGTTACACACTTTAAAACAAGTAAAAAATGTTCTTAAGGGATCTTTGAAGTTATTTTTCTATTTTTCTTAGTTTCTCTCTATCATCTAAAACCAAAACTACTCACTATCCTTTGAATGAGAAAATACTTATAGACCCTGCCTGTAGGTTGAATTAGGGATAATCATGGTTTAAAAGACCTTATTGAACCTATTAAACCATAAAAAACCTACCACTTTGTAATTTATTTTACCTTGTATTGTATTTTCAAACTTTTGGGGTTCAAAGCTGAGTTAACTTTTACCATGACTGAAACTTTTGACTGTAAGCCTACCTATAGATGTTTGGGTATGTTTTAGGCTACATCAATGTTATAGTATTTTTCCTTAGGATTTCATATTCATAAAACATTTATTTGTAATCATTAATATAATTGGGTCTATGTAAAACCAACACTAGATGTTAAAATTTACCTCATTACCTATCTCAGTCCACTTTGATTGGTTGTAGGTGGACGTTTGGGATTGTGTACAGACACTTGTGATGTATAATGGAGTCATGATTGGTATTTGGATATATTTTGAAAAATTTTGAACAAAAAATAGGTCTCATGACACCATTTAGGACCTTATGTCAAGAACATATTCCTAAACACCATTACTCCCATATCTTGCTTAATCTATTGTCTGCCTATAGTTGGCTGTAGATAACCTTTTCTAAGTCATACACACCTATAGGGGATGCTTGACTATGATTTTGCATCTTAGACCTCCTTAAAATCACCAATGTACCTTCAAACTTGGTATGGTTATTCAAACAAGAAAATACATTTGGAATTGTCACTTCCATGAAATAGGGTCACTTTTAAGTCAAAGCCTACAGAAGACATTGACTGAGTTTAATGTATGAAAGTGCATTCTTGGAGTTCTCATTAACTATCTTCCATAGGTCATTCACTCTCAAAAATTTGAGATTTATTTGTCCTTGTTATACACTACAAGGTGAATATATTAGGACCCTTTAAAAATCCCTCATATCCTCATTCATAAAATCAACAAAAAACTCAGGGGCTCTGTTTCATGCTTTTAGGGAAAGAATCCCTATATCTCAGCCATCACTTCTTTGAAAGAAACCCTCTACTTTGCATAAAAATTTTACTCTCATGCCATGTTCTTGTGATCCCATTAGAATATCAATATCCCAAATAATGATTCATCATGCTTTCACACCTCATAAGGTACCTCATACTTTGTTAACACCGCCTGTAGGTGGCTAACAGGCAATAAGTATGATATTGCAAGGAAAATGCATGATTCCTGCTCCATTATTTTTACCTTGATCATAAAATGAACCTTCATAATTCAAAATAATTGAAAAAACATTCAATGCCTTCATATCAATGTAAGAAAACTCCTTCAAGGCATCTGTAGGTGCATATTTTTGAGTATAGAGTAGTGAGGGTGAAATTAGACCAAGAACAACGCTAGAAGAGGATTCTTGAACTCTTGAGACCTCCAAAATCAAGAAGATGATGGGAAAACCTATGGAGAGGGATTGAGACACATATGAAACCATCAAAATCATCAAATCAAAGCAAACTATTTTGAAACTAGCTCAAAAGGAGACCCCTCATGGATGAAGCATAAAAATCTACCTAGCTTCTTAATGATGATTCATAAATGAGGAGGCATGAAAATCAAACTTCTTGCTATGAATTTGAATTACACTAAGACCTATTTCAACCCCCAAGGGAATTTCTCCCATCTCCAACTGTACGACTTGTACCAAACATTTCAATTTGACCTTTCTTCACTTTCAAAGGCAAAAAATATGAAATAGAAGCAAAAAATAATATTTTTGACCTTTCCTTAACACACCAAGCATGGAAATGACTGTAAGGAGTTGAAGAGACACTATCCCATGTTTTTTGCTGAAGGTGAACTTCCCAAGTCTGTACAAGTGCCATTAAGGGCATATTTTCAAGGAGAAACTACCTCTTTCTTCATGAAACTACCTATTGAACTAAATTTGACCACTTCCTAACATATTCTAACCTCCTCCACATTGAAATTAAGCTTGGTGACAAATATGCCTTTTTAACAAACTATACGAGTCATTAAATGAGCTAAAAATATGACCAAAAGGCCCTTTTTGCACATGAAACATGGTGAAGGACAAATTTATAACCTAAGAACACCTTAAAACATATAAATGACCAAAATATGAAAATTTTAAGATAATTTGAACCTTTGACCATGTTTGACCAAGGTTGACCAGAGTTGGTTTTGGTTGACTAGACAAGCACAAGGAAGATGGACTTAAACCAAGGTTAGAGAAAGGATAGGTGAGATATGTAGGACAACATGAGACCCTATTAGACATATGGGAACTTTTGAAAATTTTCAATATGTAGGGGTCAACCCAATTTGACTAAGAGTCATATTTGGTCAACACTTTTGGCAATTCTTAGGGGTAACATGCTTGCCTATGTTAAGGACCAGTAACCTTATCCCATCCATTGTGCAAAGGGAGTCAGATGCATTATAAAATAATAGGATTAGATATTGACTTGACTAACATGATAATTTATTGACTAAAAACACACAAAGGAAAGACAAACACACACCAAGACCAAAGCAAACACACAAAGCAAAGGCACACTTATGCTACTAAGAACTTAGGGAAAACAAGATACAAAAAAAATCAAACTAATTATGTACATTCAAATAAAACATACCTACCTTCCTAGATCAAAAGGGAAGTATCTTTAATCTCCTTCCTCACTAGATGAATGAGGGTGCCAAGCATTCTTCCTTTTGGACGTAGTCCTAGATGACTCATGCTTCCTTTTTTCTCTTTGGCTTGGCATGTCCTTTGATGGAGTCATCTCAAACAAGCCTCCAAGGTAGATGGAGCATTATTGACCTTGGAAACATGCTTCATACTGCTATCCCTTTATCTCATCATGGAAAATTTATATCTCTATGTATGGGATAGCTTGTTGAAAGTCCACATCTTCTTGAAAAGTCTCATTGTCCTTCTCATTTGCTACATCCTCTTTAAAGCCTTCAAGAACTATTGTGTTATAGCACTCTATTAATGTTTCTTGTTCAAAATCCTTCTTGGTGTTGGTAGGAGCCACTTCACATGAGGTTCTAGAATCACACTTCAAGTCATCTTCAAAAGACTCATAATCATCATAAATTTCTCTATCATGATTTAGAATCTCTTGGTAGTGATGCCTCTCAACACATACATACTCTTCAACATCTTGGGCTTGTTCTCTTAGGAGTTTTGTCTTCTCACAATCCTCATATTCCTTGAACATCTGCATATAGGTGTGCCACATGTCTTCCTCTTGAAACACATAATCTTGATTTCCATGTCTTGTAGCCATGTCCAAAGGAATTATAGGCTCCTTGGGGATATAAAATTCATTGAAAATATCATCAAATATATACCACAAGTCATCATCCTCTCTTTGGTCAACATCATGAAGGTGGAAAACAAGAGTCACTTCTTCCTCTTCTTCTTTGGAAACCAAAAGAACTTCTTCCAAGGCATCTTCCTCAACACAAGGAATGTCATCTTGATTACCATTACAATATGAATTTTATTCACAAGGAGTCAACTCTTCCTCATCATTAATCCAATCTAAAATCTCCATCTCCTTTTCCCTCTTAGTGATGCCAATATTAGGCATCTCAAAACCAAAAATTTTAGCCCAAGATGGCTCCTAAGAAGCAATGCAATCCTCACCATTAGAAGGGTAAAATGGACCAGTTAGAGGAGGTGGAAAGATGGGTTCAATGGCTTCTTAAGGAGGGGTGGGAGGGAGTTTATTAGTTTCAAGTTTCTCTTCACTTCTAAATTCTCCACTTAAACATGCTTTGTTCTTATTTTCATAAGCTTCCATTACTTCTTTCCATCTTGGGAAGGTAGGCTTAAAGAGTTCTCAATGGGGCTAAGATGCAAATAGAGGGGTAAATGATAGGCTTATGAAACTTTGGGTTTCCTTAGGCTTGGTATCTTATTTCTAATGTGGAAAGCTAGGCTTAGGAAGCTCTCCATTTTCTACACCATGATGGATTTCCTTAAAAGTTGGTTTGCCAATTCAATCTTCTTGTCAAGATGGGCCTCAAAACACAAACTTCCTTTCTCAGAATCTTCTCCAAATAAATCAACCTACTCAACAGTGATGTATTCCTTCCATTAGATACTCTCTTGGATGGAATTCCAAAAAGGGAAACTTTGGGGAATGCATGAAAGACTTTAGGCATTTTGAAGCATGATTGTATTAGCATTTTGAGTGGACAAAGTTGACACACTTGAAAGTTGATGTGGGATGTATTGGTGCTACCAAGACTGAGCTAGTTCATGAGCTCTTAACCTCTCCTATAGGTGGAAAATTAGACCACAAACATCAAGCATCTAATTAGTAATAAATTTCCAATTATCTCTCTCTATAGGCATCCATTATTTTTTGACTTTCTCCATAGCATCCCTCACACTCTTGATACAATCACTAGGGATGACTTGACCACAACCATTTCTAGTATCAAGTTCTAACATCTAATCTTTGTAGCCAATGAGAGTCTTCTTGAAATTTTAAATGGAATGAATTGGAGAGGAACTAGGTGGACTAGGTGAAGCACAAGATTTATAGGGCTGATTATAGGCAATATAGGATTGATAGGGATCATGATAAGCCTGGCCAAGGACTTGTTCATATTGAGAGGGAAAAGGCAAAGATGGATATGTATCCCCAACTTGTGTTAAGATAGACTCAAAATCAAAATTATCAATGAATCACTCATGAGAAGTATATAGAACAAGAAAACAACCTCAAATAGAGTACCTAGACTATTTAACTAGTAGATTTATGCTTGGAGTCACCATTTCTACTTAGTGAAATTACCTCTACAGGCTGATATCTTGAGGAGAACACCAAAACTCCTCAAATTCTTGGAATAAGAGTCCCATTGGGCATGCCAAAAATTATTTTCACTTGAACTTGCACTATTTGAGGAGATGGCAAGTCTCTCATTCAACTGACATAATGGAACCACCTCAAGGCCATAGGTGACCCAAAGTTGAAGTGGATCTCTAGATTAGGGCTAGTTCCCTTGATGTATCACTATAGCTCAAACATATTACTAAATTTTGGGGGGATGAAAAGGGAGAATTATAATTGAAAACCAATCTAATCTAGGGGAGGTGATACATCAAATATTTTCTCTACTCACACCACTTACAATGTACTTTGAGCTAAAGAGAAGCCTACATATACACTTCATCTAATTCAACACTCCTCTTCTACATCAATGTTTCAAGCATGCGGTATTGAAGAGAGATTAGGATAGGATGACTTAGATAATATGTATTCTAGAAACACTAATGAATTAAATAATCACTATACCTATAATCCACATTAGACACTTCTTGCTGACTTGCAAAAGAGAGCTTTCAATTCACATAAGGTACTAGGAAGAGTAAAATGTGAAGGTAAGCAAAATACAATTAAACAAGACCAAAAACCAAAGATTAAACTTAGTGGAATATTTAATGAGGTAAAAAAAAATTATTCATTAATTCAAGGCAAAAATTTGGTAGGTATTCACCATACCCAGGTGGAGAGATAGATACAACAACCATAAAGGTTAGAATTTATAGTAATTGTGAGAGGAGAGAGAGAAA
This sequence comes from Torreya grandis, assembly GCA_037957365.1. Classification (NCBI taxonomy): domain Eukaryota; kingdom Viridiplantae; phylum Streptophyta; class Pinopsida; order Cupressales; family Taxaceae; genus Torreya; species Torreya grandis. Next base: position 1,700,958 of record JARHVA010000014.1, read on the forward strand.
GTGAAGCTCAAGAGTCACTAAGACACTTTTAAAGTAAGGAGAATGGGTTATGATAGTCTTATAATTAGGAATGAGATAGGTCCTATAATTAAAATAAGGATAAATGTCCCTCAACTCAACTAACTACTCCTTATGTGGCGTAGATTCTCTTTGCTTGCACAAGAAACTACCCTCATGATTTACCATCACAAAACCACCTCACCACTAAATATGGTCAGGTATGATGATTTATATAAAGGTTAGGGGTTACCAAAAATCCCTCACATGAATTTGATTCATCCTCAATCATTCTTATTCCTCTATCCATGAGCAATCATCTCAAATAATTACAAAATGTCTCCTTCTCATGCACCTCTCACACTTGGTACCTAAAAAATTTATAATTATACAATATGATCCATGAAAAAGGAGTAATGACACTTTTAAGGAGTTTCCAATTCATCTTTTTCATCAAACCAAGATCAAAAAGCTTCCCAATTTAAGTTTTCACCATTTTCACTAAGTGCTCACTATCTGCCCACTAGACTAGCTAAGATGAAAGAGATGGTAGGCACACTTAGGAGATTATATATGTCAATAAATGGACATTATGACCTATAATAAGTCCTAATATCTCTCCCAAATGTGGTTTCATCCTTTGAAACTCCTCCACACCTAAAAAATATACAAAACTATCAAAACAAGCTCTATTGTACCTCATCCATATAGGTAGGGTAAAACTCAATTGATTGTGTTAGGTCCATAGAGAGTCATATACATATTCCAATTATTTTCATGGAATTTACACTATGTTTGGATTATTTAATTTCTTCATCTTCCCAATCATGTCTAATTTGGGGTTTTGTGAGGGTTTTTGACAGCTTCAGGTCTTATCATTGTTTATAGAGATCCCACATTGTAATTCTAAAAAAATGCCACTTATGGCTTCTTAGGAACCCTATCCATAATCCTTGAACACCTTATACTCCCATGCAAAGGTTCGTGAGAGTTACAAGCATCTCAAAATGGTCACTCAGGTTATTTCCATACATTTTGTAGGCCTGTGTGTACTTTGAGCCAATAAATGGATTTTTGGTGGACTCCCTACATAATAAAAGATTAAACACTTCCAAAAACTTCCAAAAAACATGTTAAAATCATCATAATATCTCATTTAGAGCTAGAAATGAAAATACCCCCCTTTTGAAATAGGCTTAGACTTTATTCAATGTGTCTACCTACAACTTGGTGGTTCAAACCTCTTTTTTGGAATTAAATACCTATAATATAGCTCAAACACATCATTTTCACTCCTATGAATGATATAAAAATCATTATAATGTTTTCTAAAGGATTAAATTAGAAGTGACCTATCATTTGGGGTTAGTCTTGTATCTTGCCTAACTACCCTACCTATAACTCTTGTTACTTGGATCACCCTGTTTGCATTCATGATTTATAGCTTGGTGTAACATGTTTATCCATGTGTGTCTTAACTCCTCCAACCATCCTACAAGGTATCCTATATTTTTGGTCCATTTTTGATCTCCCTTTCCAAGTTTGTAGGGTTTGTGCAAGGGGAAAAGTGCCCCCTATCTGAGATAAAATAGGGGGAAATTCCCTTATTTTAATCATAAAAAAAACATTTAAAAAGTTAATATAAGTCAAAAAGGCTATCTATACCAAAATTTGAGCTCTTAACTCCAAGATTTGACCCTTCAAACAACACAAATTCCAAGATTGAGTTTGCCTAGGTAACTACCTGCATGGTTTTTCAAAAGGGACTATATTATACATGTTTGGACTCCTTAAGGTGAAATTTATGTGTCCCATTTATGTTTAATACTTGAAAATAATTCAAAAAGTTTCTCAAGTGATCTTTTAAGTTATTTTTATATTTTGCTTAGTTTCTCTCTATCATCTAAAACCAAAATTGATCAGTATCCTGTGACTGAGAAAATGCTTGTAGACCCTACTTGTAGGTAGCATTGGGGCTAATCATGGTTTAAAAGACCTTATTTAACATCTTAAACCATGAAAAAATTTAACACTTGGAAATTTCTTGTACCTTGTAGTTTATTTTCAAACTTTAAGGGTTTAAAGCTGAGTTACCTTTTACCATGACTGAGACTTCTAACTATAGGCCTACCTATAGATGTTTGGGTATGTTTTACGCTACATAAATGTTATATTAATTTTCCTTAGGATTTAATATTCATAAAACATTTATTTGGAATCATTCATCTCCTTAGGTCCATGTAAAAACAATACTAGATGTTAAGATTTACCTTATTACCTATCTCCATCCACTTTGGTTGGCTATAGGTGGATGTTTGGGACTATGTACGGACCCCTGTGATGTCTGGTGGAGTCATGCTTGGTATTTGGATCTCTATTTATTTTTGAACACAAAATAGGTCTCATGGAACCATTTATGACATTGTGTTAAGAACATATTCCTAAACACCATTACTCCCATATCATGCTTAATCTATTATCTACCTACAGTTGGCTATAGATAGCCTTTCCTGAGTCATACACACCTATATGGGTTACTTGACTATGATGTTGCATCTTAGACTTCCTTCAAATCACAAATGTACCTTAATACTTGTTAAGATTATTCAAACAAGCAAATATATTTTGAATTGTCACTTCCATGAAATAGGGTCACTTTTAAGTCAAAGCCTATAAAAGACATTGACTGAGTTTAGTGTATCAAAGTGCATTCTTGGAGTTCCCATTAATTGTCTTCCATAGGTCATTCTCTCTCAACATTTTGAGATTTCCTTATCATTTTTAGGAACTACAAGGTGAGCATATTAGGACCCTTCAAAAATCCCTCATATCCTTATTGCATAAAATCAACAAAAAACTTAGGGGCTCTATTTCATGCTTTTAGGGAAAGAATCCCTATATCCCAATCATCACTTCTTTAAAAGAAACCCTCTACTTTTTATAAAAATTTGAATCTCATGCCATGCATGTTGTGATACCACTAGCATATCAATATCCCAAAGAATGATTCATCATGCTTTCATACCTCAAAAGGTAACTCATACTCTGTTAGCACCACCTATAGGTGGCTAATAGGTAGTAAGTGTGATATTACAAGGAAAATGCATGATTCTTGCTCCATTATTTTTACCTTGATCATAAAACGTAAAATCATAGTTCAAAACAACTGAAACAACATTTAATGCATTCATCTCAACATGTGAAAACTCCTTCAAGGCACCAGTAGGTGCATATTTTTGAGTATAGAGTAGTGAGGGTGAAATTAGACCAAGAACAAGCCTAAAAGAGGCTTCTTAAACTCTTGAGACATCAAAAATAAAGACCATGATGGGAAAACCTATGGAGAGGGCTTGAGACACATATGAAACCATCAAAATCATCAAACCAAAGTAAACTATTTTGAAACTAGCTCAAAAGGAGACCCCTCATAGATGAAAAAGCATAAAAAGCTACCTGGATTCTTAATGATGATTCATAAATGAAGAGGCATGAAAATAATAATTTATTATATGTATTTGAATTACACTAATACCTCTTTCAATCCCCAAGATCATTCCTCCCAACTCTAACTATACGACTTATACCAAGCATTTCAATTTGACCTTTCTTGGCTTGCAAAGGCAAAAAAGATAAAATAGAAGAAAAAATTGAACTTTTTCACCTTTACTAAGTAAAAAAGGTATGGAAATGACTTTAGGGAGTTGAAAATACACTATCCCACATTTTTTTTTGAAGGTGGACTTCTCAAGCCCGTACAAGTGCCATTTAGGACCTATTTTCAAGGAGAAACTACCTCTTTCTACATGAAACTAATTATTGAACTAAATCTGACCAATTTTTGACATCTTATGATCTCATCCACATTTAAATCAAGCTTGATGATAAATATACCTTTTTAACAAACTATACAAGCCATTAAATTAGCTAAAAATGTGACCAAAAGGCCCTTTTTGCACATGAAACATGGTGAAGGACAAATTTATGACCTAAGAACACCTTAAAACATATAAATTACCAAAATATGAAATTTAAAATATAATTTTAACCTTTTACCATGTCTGACCAAGGTTGACCAAATTGACTTTGGTTGACTAGCTAAGCACAAGGAAGATGTACTTAAACCAAGGTTAGAGCAAGGCAAAGTGAAATATATAGGGAAACATGAGACCCTATTAGACATATGGGAACTTGTGAAAATTTTCATTATGTAGGGGTTGACCCAATTTGACTAAGATTCAAATTTGGTCAACAATAACCTTGGTGACAAGTGTAATGATTTAAGCCTAGAGGGCTAATGAGTGCCTACAAATAATGAATAACAAATGTTCATGAGGAGTTCATCAATTGATAAGTATATGATGAATGTCATTTAGGATTCCATATTCTCAGGACAATGCATATGTGTCAAATACTCTTAAGGTGGTTCAAGATAGTCAAGTGGACTCATCACCAAATAAGATAGTTTTAAGAAGGCTAATTGAAATCTCTACAATAACTTGAGGGATAATGATGAAATTCAGGTAGACAATTGTCTAAGAAGACCTTCATATCCTATTTTATAATTTCTTCTCTCATGTTGTAAATAGTTTTTACATTTTGACACTTGGTCTTATGACTCTTGAACTTCACTTCTTATCTCTTGTCTCCTATGCTCTATATATGCAAGCCATTTTGGCATTTGTATCTAATCCATGTATGGTGTGGCGAAGCCCTACTAGTTTCAATATTAATGTTTGATTTGAATAAATATTTGAAGCTATTTTTGATTCTATAATTCCTTGTTTAAGTGTGGGGAGTGGTGCAAAGTTGAATGATAAGTGATAATCACCTATCCTTGTATGCATCTTACTCTTTCATGTTGTATTTAAGTAATTCACTCTCTAATAGGTCACATGAAATGTAGTTAGTGTAATTATATGTCTCTAAGTGTAAGGAATAACATTAGTGTCTATAATCAAGCCTTTTTTCCATTCACCTTGAGAAGTGCAATACATATCACCTTCATGTTTGAAATAGTTATGTTAGAGTAATCTAGGATATTGAAGCCAGTCTTGTGAGTAATATTTAATAGTGCAGGTCATGGTAGTCTAGTGGAGATAATTTTTGTGTATGGCCCTATTAGAATAATTCATTTTCATATTTATTTCTATCTCTTTTGATCCAAGCAATTAAGTAGTACAGGTGATAAGTTATCAAAGACTAATCTAGGGAGCTAGTCCTTAAACCTAGAAGTTTACCTCTGTTGTAGGCAACCCACTAGGCTAAAGGTAATCTAATTTTTCATTTAATTTGGATAATATCTTAACTACTTCTCCAAGGGTGAAATATTGAGTGACAACAATAACAATAAAGTAATTCAACATAACATGTAAAGCTTTTCAATTATAGTGCAAAATTTAGAATGAGTAACATTATTTTTTCTAGTATCCACGCTCTAGTTATTTTTTAGAATGGATGGACACCCACTCCAAGAAATTTCTCAGGATGAATTCATTTATAAGAAGTGGGCAACCTCACAATAATCTAAGAGCTTTCTTGGGATGTACTTGTTTGTAAGGATTCACATAATTTAGAGTGGAGGCATGGATTGAGATGAGATTATAGGGATGAAAGATGATAGAGATATAAAATTTTAATAAGTTTTAGTGGAAGTAGCACAAGTGGCACTTGAATTTTATAAATATTTAAATTTAGAAAGGACAAGTGATAATATGCCTTGACTCTAAATGCAATTCATTGTAAATAAAGGTCATTTGTCTTATTTGTGCCAAGATTGAATTAAATTTTATATTATAAATGAATGGACTATGATCATAAGAAGCCTTTTAGAGTGGGTTTCCCACTCTAAGAACTTTTATAAAATCATTTGACACATTTAAAATATAAGCCCCACTCTAAATAGTTTTTTTAAGAATGAAATTATTTTGAATATACCACTCAGGTGCTAGATCTCATCAATGATGATGATCATGTAAATAAGACAAAACAACTAGTAAGTTTTATATAATTCAAATTAAGTTCTTTCTGAGAAAGTTATTTAAGTGTCCTAAAAACAAATAAATGAATTAAATATTTCATGCCATATTAAGGTTATCATATTCAACAAATAAAATATTTTCAAATCATATCGTGACAAGGTAAAAAAATATTTTCATTAACATTCGAAATAAATTTTTAAAAATTTTATATATTGTATTTATTATTTAATGAAAATGATGTAATCATAAAGAAAAAAGAGATAGTAACCATTTTATTTTGTAGATCCTCTTTTGTAACGTAAAAAAATCATGATTTATAAATAAAGTTGAAGTTTGATAAACATGAAATAAAGAAATGAGCAAATCTTAAACAAATTATCATTTTACATAAAATAAGCACTGATGTATACTTTAAAATATTTAATATTGGAAATGAAGACATAGAAATAAATTAAAGATTGTTTAGGTGAATCTGTTATTAGCATACATGTATACAATAAAATGTTTGTTTAAATTTGTAACAAAATAGTTATAATTATAGAAAACACACATGAAATAAGTTTTCTATAAATAATAATCTATAAAATAATAAATTTGAATTGTATTTGTAAAAATATAGTTATAAATATTGAAAACATAGTGGAAATGAAATTTAAAAAAGAATAGGAGGTACTACCATAATTATGTAAATTCTATATGAATCATTTAAAGTTTGAAAAGAGTCTCTTCTCATATGAAAGACTCATGTTGGAAAAAGTTTCAGACAATGTAGAAATTTTATATTTAATGTACCAATATAATTATTTGACCTTTCATTGATATCGTGAATCTCATTCCCCTATTCCTCTTATTTGTTGCATTTTAAAAATAGCAGTGCATCACCTTGATTCTATTCACATCAATGCTCGTATATTAACTAGGATTGATTCCTCCCTATAAAACTTTGAAAATAGTTTGAAAGTTGTGTACTTCCTCCTCTTCTTCCTATCACTTTTTTCTTGTTGAAAAAAAATAAAAAAACATGAACCATATAGTTTGGTTTGTAAAAATATTATATTATAGTCTTCCATAAAGAAATCTCGCTTGATTCAAAAGACATAATTTTAAAAATTTGAATGTGTCATCGTAAATTTTTATTACCATGTAAATTAAACTATGACATTTTTAAATTAAGATTTATGGATCCATTGAAATATTTGGACAAAAAATATTAAGACGACATTTTCAAATTTCAAATATGTCACAGTTACATAATTTTTTAAATTTGAATATATCTAAAAAGTTAATAAATATTTTTAAAAATAATATTTAATACATATAAATCTTGATTAATAATACATACTTGTTATTGAATTGTTTTCCTACAATATGAATTATATATTAATATTATTTTAAATAATTAATACTATTATAGTGTTTCTGTTTAACATTATATGGACTCATTTTTATTTTGTTATAATTTAATATTTAATGTAAGAATTTTTTGTGTGCCAAAATTAAAAGAGTAAACAATCTATAATTAATATTATTTTAAGTAAATTAAACTTTTTTAATAGACTTGTCTTAGAATAAGATTTATGCAATAATTATTATAATGATATATTATAATATTTTATATTAAATATTAAAATTATATATATATATATATATATATAATTATAATCTTACGTTATTTTAAAATATAAAATAATTTTAAATGTTAAAATTATATAACTATTAATATCAAGGTATGCAAAATCTATACTGAAGATCAAATTTGTGGAGGTCCTTACCTAATTGAAGTTGGTTTGGTTTGAGGTGGATATAGTAATCCCAATAAAAACTTGTTCTATTAAAGTGGGTGATAGAGTAATCCACCTTCTTGGTTCCAATGAGAGGAAAAGATTATTTGTTGTGTCTCAGTTGTGTGGAGGATGTGCAAAAGACCCACATGATAAAAGATCTTCTACACCTGGTAGACTTTGGTTCTATAGTGTAAGTCTTAGGGAAGTCCTATCGAAGGGTGTTAGCCCTTTGAGATTATTTGATTTGTAACATCCTTGATTGTGCTGAGGTTGTGGGAACCTTTAAAACCCTTATGTTATGGTTGTGAGAGCCTCAAAAACCCCTTGTTGTTTGATTCATAAAGGTTGTGGGAGCATCCAAACCCTCTTTATATTTTTGTTGTTCTTGTGGGAGACTTAAAACCATCTAGTTGTGCTTTGTATAGGTTGAAGGGTCATTAAAACACTCTTGTTTTGCTAAGATTATGGGAACCTTCAAACCCTCTTATTATGCTAGTTAGGGTTGTGGGAGATTTAAAACCCTTTAGTTGTGTTTGTTAAAGGTTGGGGGAGCCTCCAAACCCTCTTTTTGTACTTGGTTTTGTTAGGGGATCCTTAAAACCCCCTACTTGTGCCTTGTAATGCTTGGTTGTAGGACCATCATGTAAAACCCTCTCCCTGGTTGTGGGTCCAGTTATTAAAACCCTCACTTGTCTGATTCATAGCTCTGATTTTAAAAGCGTTTATCTCATAAAATAAAAAATATCAAGGTATATTATAAAATTTTATATTGAATTCTATAATTATATATATATACAACTAATATTACAAGTTTATAATATTATAAATTATAAGATTATTTTGAATAATTTAAATTTGTTATAGTTTTAAAGAGGAAACTATAAATATTAATTATAATATGTTATATTATTTAAAGTTTTAATGGTAGTTGTATTAATTACATGAACACTATTATGTAAGTTGTTAACTACTAATAATTATATAATCAATTATATCTTACTATGTGTCACATTTTTATGACATCATAATTATTTACAAATTGAAAAAAATTCAACCTCACATCTTGCTACATGGTGAAGTATTCATAGATGTTGAATTCTATAGGGTTGCAAGGTAATCATGACATGCCACGTGTCACACTTTAGTAACTTCAAAAATTTATAGTTATTAGAATGGTTCAGTTGGGAAACAATCACTATGAGGATACAAGCCAATCACATCTTGTCATGTGTCATGATTTCATGTAATCATAGTTGTCTCAAAACTAAGAAAAGTCTAAACTCTTATGAGAATGAAAATCAATCACATCTCACCACGTGGCTCATTTTCATTCATTCTAAGGATAATAATGTTAGATTTATGTTAGAATATCTACACTCATGTTAGATTTATGTTAGAATGTCTAAGCTTATCTTAGTAAAAAAATCATTATTATCATTTATATTAAAAATAAATTCATCACGAGAATTAATTTTTTGAGTGGGTAGCTACCCACTCTAAATGAGAAATAAATAATCATATTAGGACTATTATTAGTTTAAAATATTTACATGTTAAAATTTTGAACCATTACACATAGTAACAACAAGCAAGTAACTTATCTTTTTTTCACCAAGTTTATCTTGAAAATTATCTCTTACAGTGGGTAGCCGCTCACTCTAAATGAGAAACTAATAATCTTATTTTCACTATTTTTAGTTAAAAATATTTACATGTTATGTTGAACTATTATAAATAGTAACAACAAGTAGGTAACTCATCCCTTTTTCACCAAGTCCATCCTAATAATTAGCTCTTAGAGTGGGTGATTGCCCACTCTAAAAGAGAAAATATCTTATAGGCCTAATGTGTAGGCTCGAAGGAACATAGTGGCAAGTAATAAGAGATATGAAGAATCATGAAGGTGAATAAATGTGTTTTCAAGTCATGATGTTGTTAATAATGCTCATAAGGTCTTCAATACGCCCAATGACAATATGAGAGAAAGACCTCTCTAGAGCTTTTAATGCCTAAAATAGCACTAAAGTACTATATGCTACCATTTTTTCAACTTATGAGACCTTCTCAAAGACTTTATCTCCTTTTGAACATGTTATGAGGGTGATAAATCATTTTTCAAGGTAATCTAGGTCCTATCAAGGGATATGAGTGCTTACAAGGTTCATAAGGTTCATCAAAATCATGAAGAAAACTAGCTTAAAACTTAGTTTAGCAGAGTTTAAGGTAAGTTTGCATTATTTAAGGGAATAGGTTATTTCTTGTTTCCATACTATTCTGACCTCATCATGACAAATTAATGAATGAGTAATTGAAACCTCAAGAATATTGAGATCATGGAAGTGGATGGAATGGTCTAGTGGACTGTAAGTTTGTACAAGTACAAATCTCACCTACAACATCATATGTTAGCTTAAATAGGGGGTACAATGATGAGGTTGATAGGGTTTGGTATACCAATAGTCAATTCATTGAGGTTGGTGAGTTTTGAATGCAAGGTTAAAGGACTCCTCAAGCTAAAGGTCTCTCAATGAGTTGTTATAATCATCTAATTCCACATTAGAGCTAAGGGAAACTTTAAGAAATCACCACCTACATCTATATAATGGAAAACATAGTCAAACTACCTATACCAAGTAAATTTACCTTCTATAATGTTTGGAAAGGATATAAGTAGGGTTTTGAATGATGTAGTCAAAGTACAAAAGGTCCTCATTGTGGAACCACGAGATATAACCTACAATCATGAATAATGACCTATAGTCAAGCCTGTATATGATGAAACTTACAATCATGAACAATGGTCTAAAATCAATCAGGCTTTAAAGTATGGAGTTTGTAAAGGAGATGCAAGAAGTTGCTTGCTATGGAGAGTGAATTGGTTGGAACAAGTATTAATTAATGATATAAATCATAAAGAGGTTAGTGAATCAAAAGACAAATATACAAATGATGACCTTTAGATATGCCCACCTAAAGTCACATGCTTGTCATAATGCATGTGAGTTAGGTGGTTGACAATCATATATTTGTCATGTGCTCTGTGGGTCCTTTGAGGAGTTATAGGGAAGAATTTTGAAGTTTTTTTATAAAGTATTTGAGGTTAGTCAAAGAATAGTCTTGAACCTTTAAAATAAGCAACAATGACCTAAGGCTTCTAGCCTGTAGGTCCTCATTATGGATTGATCAACCCTTCAAGGAAAACTAAGTGTTGAAGAGACAATCTCTATGTGATGAAGTTTACCTACCATTCATAAGAAGAGTTAGGCCATAATAAAGTCAAGAGAGTTCTTGAAACTGAGTTCACATGTTATAGACATCTTACATGACTATATGGAATGAGCAGATGAGAAGTGTCTTAAGAACATGTCAAGGAGTTATCAGACCCTATAGATAATGAGAGTGAAAATCCTTGAATTGGATATCATTCCAACATATGGTAGTAGGAATAAATGATCTTAAAACCTTGAAATTCCTATATACAAGCATTAATCTCTATATCTATAGTCACCAAGGTGAAAGTATAGTCAAACATGTTAAAAGGAAGTGGTGTGTGAGAAGAGATTGGATGTAGGAAATGAGTTTAAACCTCATAATATGTCTTTAAAAAGATGAAAGATATTCATAGGTCATGTCATTTACCTTCTCAAGGTTTTAAAACATCTAACCCCTTTATCACTCTATACAAACCTTCTAAATATAACCTACAGGCCACCTATAATACTATGTATAATTGAACAAAGATAAGTGTTTGAAATGTTAGTAGAGGGTTGAGATATGTTTGGATACCTCAATAAAATTCACAAGCCATTTAAGAATCAGCTAGGTCATATGAGCATCATGCTTAGTGAAATGGGTATCTTCAAACCCCAATGCATAGTCATGACTCCTAGTAATCATCTATAGTTCGTACAGGTGTTAATATTGACCTAAAACTATCTAATGGTAGTAGTTAGTCAAAGGGAAGGAATGGAGGTATGGACAAGGATTAATAAGAAGGTTATGAGGAACATAAAGGTGAGCTTCAAATCCCACAAATGTAGTCAACACCCTACACAAGTACCTATAGGCTACAGGGTTAGTTCATCTTCAAACCAAAGGAAAGGAATAGAGTATGGAGATATTGAAGAACCCTGAGTCTAACTTGAAATTATTAATCAATTTAAAGTCCATTAGGAGATTAATGATGAGAATAATGAGCTATTAAACATTAAATCATACATCCAAGAGACCCTCCTAAGACACCTACAAGTGGCTTATGGAGCAAACTGGTCTCAAGGCTAAAGAGGGATGTTTCAAAGGTGTATAGAGAGGTTTAAATCCCAATTGAGACTAAAACTAAGTATATAAGTCCATGAAGAAGGTCAGTAATGTGTAGATGAGGTTATTGAGCACAAAAATACAATCAAAACCTCTAAATACATGTACAAGTGGATAGACAGTCAGTTGGTCTAGAGCCTAAAAGGAAGGTACGATCAAGAAAGGCTAAATGAATTGCACCTATAGTATAGGCACAACGAACACATAGTCAACTGTGTATGATAGTTAATAAGAAGTCTTAGGGTGGAAAAATGTTTAGGTATATTCACATAATACTAAATATTTTTTACTCCATGTCTTAAGACCTACTCAAAAAGCTTACCTATTATCAGGATTTGAAAAGTATTTATAGCCATGACTTCTTGACTATTTATTGGCACATATGATGAGAATTAGATACACTATGCATGATATAGGAAAACATGGGAGGTATGGAGACAAAGTTATAGGTGATAAGTGATGAAGAGGGTCTATGTGGACCTTTTCAAGATGTTACTCATTCTCATCTTCTCTATCCAAGGTTGAAAACTCAATCCAATGGCTACCTATAACCAAATTCTAGAGACTTCACAAGAATTCCATGGGAAATGGATGATAATATTACAAAGGTAATATCAAGGGTCTATTGAATACTTAAACTAGGTTGATATAGTTTTGTGTGAAAATATTTAAGGAGATGTCAAGGAAAAACACCCCTTTTGGATGCTATAGTCAAGCCTAAAAGTAACCTACAATAGTCAGTCAAAGAGAGGAGGTTAAAAGTGTGATAGTGATTAAGTTTTTAATGTGATTATGGGAAATGTATGTTATAAATGAGGGTTAAGGTCCCTTAGATAAGGAGTGAAATCTATTCCATTTGAGAGATGTGTTCATGAGAACCATATCCCAAGGGGTAGAATACAGTCAAGGGACACAATTACCTAACATAATCATCTAATGAATTGAAGAGTTTTGGATGCTAGGTGATAAAATATGTTATCCACATAAAGGAGGTACTCAAAATTTTTCATCCAAATGCCCTCGAGGGCTAGAAAAGAGAGAACAAGCTCAAACCCCAAATACCTTGATTAGTGTACTAGTTTCATAAAAATGGGTAATGAGCACTTATAGAGAATTTATAATCATGTATAGGGTTTTTTAAAAAGGTTTTTTAACTCCTCTAATAAATAATAATGAGTCTTAAAACCCAAAAATTAGATTAGAGCTCTCTCAAGTCAGAAAAGAGCTAAACAAGCCACCCAAGAAGCAACTTTAGATGCTCATACCATCTCTCACACTTATCATGGGGAGATGATCCATTTGGTATAGATGATTATGTTAGTAGATAAGGTTTTCCAAGTGGAAGGAGGTCATTTTGACATCCCATATTTATAAACAATCATTAAGACCCCAGACAAGTCTTAAACCCTTCTAAAATCCTAATTGTCACTAGTTAAGGGAAATGGACTTAAAATACAAATAAAATTCCACAATTTTATTTTTAAACATATTTTATTTTGTTTAATACTCCAATAATGTTCTCCACATGTGTTTTTTTCTAATGTCACTTGTACAAATTGCTCCAAAAAACCCATTTTTGATGTTTTTAGTGTTTTTAAGGTGTTCTGAGAAGGGATAACTTCCAAATCATGGGATGATGTCATTTGGGAATTGTAATAACTATTAAAGCTCAAAATATGTAATGTGGTATTATTAAAGTGGTAAAAATAGACATGTTTCTCAAGGCAGTCCCAAATAGGCTCAAAATAAGCCTAGGAAACAAGGTGGTTTCTTGTTTTGCACACTTTCATAGGGTCTTAAGGACCCAAAATTTACATGAAGGTTTATGATAGTGTGGGAAAATTTAATCAAATTATTTAATATATTTTCACATGTGTGGTATCTCCAAACATCAAGTTTTTTACTTTCTAGGCCTAGGAGGGCTAATTAGGCCTAATTTGGGAGAGAGAATGAGCTAGAAAGTGCACTTGCACTAGGAATTTGATCACCAATTTTTTTGTGGAGATGTAAAGGATTAGTGGGTATATAAAAATACTCTCACTTTTCCATAGTCATCTCTATATTATTCCAGACAAGGATCTTTACCTATTTTTAGGGCTATAAGGATTTGAGAAGAAATTCATGGTTTTGGTGCAAAATCAAGTCTTTATGAGTGTTTTATGTATTCAAAGGTCTTTTACCAAGTTTTATATAAGAACATCCATGGAATAAATTTGTATCCTTGAATATAAACTCCACTTTTTCCCTCTACGCTCTATTGAGAATGAACTTTCCAAGGAGCCTAAACACCAAATCATTGAATACAACTTATAACAAGATTTGTAAAGGTTAATGCACATTATCCATGACAAAAATGAGGTAGGAACAAGTTAGGGATCAATTTTGAAGACTTGGAAAAGTTTTAAAGAGTCTCAAAGTCTCTAAAAAGATCTTCTTTGCTTCCAACGCCTATGCTTGTTGATTTAGGGTGATTAAGTCACCATTATAAATAAATGAGTAATATTTAATTACTTATTGTTATTTTTAATTAGTAATTAGAAAATAGTTACTCATCATAAATAGTTTTATGGGTTATTTAGGTTAGTAAATCTTGAATATCATTTAAAATTAGTATATTGTAAGTCTCGTATAATATTTGGGAGATTTACTGTTTGCATTGGTTTGATGCTTCCTATTACATAGGAACTATTATGATCTCATTTACATGTATAAATATGAAGCTCTATAATGTTTTTCATGTTGGAATAAATTGATTTTTATTATTCCACGAGATATGGTATTAGAGCCTTTCAAATCTCTGAGCCTAGAACTACTAGGCAGGAAGTAGAAGCCCGAGCTCTCTTTTCATAAAGAAGGAATTAGGAGGAGCCTATGCACTCCCAAACAATCCAATAATTTATACTAGAGGTCTATTCTCTTGGTTTCACATAATACCAATGTGAGCAAATAAAGAAAAGTGGCCTACTATAATATTAACATTAAATATCAAGCCTCGCCATAGCATATCAGACCTAGGCAAATTCAATAAGCTAAATCAAAGTGTTAAAGGAATAAGTCCGAGGAGTTACATTTTCAATTACAACATGAATATTTGCTAAGGATATTAAATTTATAACAAAAAATTGGATGAGAGCACTATCTGACATCAAGGGAACTAATTTCATCAAAGGCATCAACTTGTAGTAAGTGAGGTGAATCTAAGCAAGTGGTGACCTTCAAAACCTAATCGTAATCTTTGGTGGCATCCATTTCTATGCACAACACAACCAACAAACAAAATAAAAAGTATTCTAGTGAGTGAGTGGTGATGAAAATTGTATACTCAACGATATTCTTGATATGGTGCAATCTTCAAGTCAATAGCTTATAAAATCTAATTGATAACCATATGGAGAAAAGCAAAGCATGTCATAAGAAAATTTGGCAAGTTTCCCAGTTATAGGTGTCCATATTGGTGAGCTGGGCAAAGTACTTAAGAAGATGGTTATGCATTAAGGTAAGGTTGGTTTCAATCTTTGTTTTTAGTTTATAAATTAAAAAAAACTACAGTTTACAATTTTTTAGAATTCAAATAAGGTACCAATAGACTTTCTAGCCCCAAAATCACCATCCAAAAATATCATTTGCTATAAATTTACTCAAAAACACCTATTTATCCACAAAACCACCATCTAAAATTATTCCTTTGATGCACATTTGATCAAAATCTACTCATTTGGTCAACCCATGGTATTGGGTAAAGAGTGGTTTTGACTTTCAATGAATCATTTATAGCCTTTAAATATTGGTTTGTCCTTTTTAATACTTGTATTGATGCATAGGAAAGTTGCTCCAATATCAAGTCTAGTGATTATAGTTTTATTATTTTCATAATTTATAATGAGTAAATATGTGGAAGTTAGTACATAATAGACTGAGCTTCACTAAATACGATGAGTAAAGTTGTGAAAATAACTTAAGGAGAAATATATGTTCATATTTGAGTCTTTATGTCGATAATTAATATGGAACTATGTGTAGGTACAATTCTTGTAAGGCCTTAAGTCAGGGGGAGATGATGAGACTATAAATTAATGATGCTTAGAACTCTTTGATTCCCAACAACACTCAATTTTATGATCAAAGAAATGAATGGTTTGAGGAACTCATTAGTTCCCAATGACATGTAATTCATGGATCAAATATTTTAAGTATTGCTAAGAACTAAGTCAATTCCTGACTCCCACCATTTTATTAAATCGACTAATGGGAGTTTACTAGGAACTAAGTTAGTTCATAATGGATGGCATATCACTAATTCACTAATATAAAGTAATATAGTGTGTTCAAATGAATTTTTAAATGTTATAAACCAATAATATATGCATATATGATAGACCACATGTGGTTAGGAACTAATTTTAAAAGTATAAATGTATTTATATGTTGATCACCTTTTAGTTATAGATTGAAAATTTAGCTATGATATGGTCTAGGTGATAATGTTATAGTATATCTATGTGCCAATATCGATATATATATTCGATCATTTCACATTTAATAAACCATGTTATTACTTGTGTTATGGTCTAAGTGCTAATGGTTATAATAGATATAGGTTCCAATATTGATATACATTTGGCCATTTTACATTTAATAAACATTACCTTACTCATGTTATGGTCTAAGTGTTGATGGTTATAGTAGATCTATGTGCTAATATAGGTAGATATTTAGTCATTTCACATTTAATAAACCATATCATATAGTAAGTAGTAAAATTAATGCGGTTTACTTGGTATCATAATTGTTGAGAGATTTGATTTGAACAAATTTTCAAACATATTTCAATCAAATCATAAATATTGTTCATATGGTCTAGGATACGTAGTTTTGGTTCGAATAATTTTAAGTATGTTACCTAAAATTTTAAGTGATCTTGAAAATTTGTTTTGTCTACAATAAATTCATTGACTGTGAAGAAAATTTTGACTATGAAAATGTCAGAGTTTAGAGTGTAAATTGTTTAGATAGTGCGAAACTCAAAAGAGTGCGAAAGTGCAATATTGTTTCAAAAAGTGAAAGTGTGGAACTCACACACAATATTCCAAAGATCTCAATTTTTTATTTATTTGTGATAAATTCATTGATTTAAAAGAAAGCTTTGACTTCAAAAGCATCATAGTCTAAAGTGAAAATAGTTTAAATAGTGCAGAACTCAAAATAGTGTGAAAGTGTGATACTATTCTAAAAAGGGAAATTGTAGAACTCACACAGATTATTCAAAAAATACTTTAATCAAATCATAAAATTTGTTTAAATTAATATGGCACATAGTACATAGTCTTGGTTTGAACAATTTTAAGTACGTCACTTTGAATTTACTTTAAAAATATAGTAGATCTAGGTGCAAATATCGATAGGTATTCGGTCATTTCATAATTATCAAGAAGATGGATATTTTTGGAAGAACAATTGATAACTTGGAAAAACTATTAACTTATCTCTAAATGATTCCAATTCAACATATATATTAAACATAGAATGTTTGGCAATTTGGGACCCTATCAATTTGGTAAAACATTAATAGACTGCCAAAGTTAGCATAAAAATGGGAGGTATAAAAATTAATGTGGCTTATTTTTCAAATTAGACATTTTCCAAATTTCTAAAAATAGTTAATAAAGTCATAATTTTCCATATCATATTCATGTACCTTGTAGAATCAAAGCTTTACAATTCTTAAATTTTGTCAATTTTATTGGAAGCAAAACACAGATAGTTGGATTGTGATGTGGAGGTTTTGGGTTTTATAATTTCTTGAAGCGCAGATAATTGTTACATGTACGTTTTATATTTTGAGTAATAATTTTTTGAAAATGCACGTAAAGGTATTTTAATTGAAATAATTTCATCTAGTTTCATTATCCAACCAATCAAAGTGTTTGTTTTCACTTATTATTCTAACAATTATAAAGTTTGGCATGCAAAATTATTGGAACATTCTTTAGGGACATATTATATAATTTTTAAAGTGTTTAATCAAGATTGCATAAATTTTTTATTTCTAATGTAGTGGTAGTCATGCATTAAAAAATTAAAATAAATCAAACCTTTCTCTTGCCAATGAAGTGCTTGAAGTACCAAATAGGCTTGATGGGCCCTAAGTACCAAATAGGCCTGAAGGGCACTGTATCACTTCAATTTATCACTTTCTTAGATTGTTTTCATTCTAAGACCCTATAATATAGTTTTTTCCTATCTATTTTATTTTTATTCTTACTACTCTCAAATTAGTTTTACCTTGAAACATTGTTCTTTCAAAATCATAACCCAGAAAACTAAAGAGGAATATTTCTAGTTTATTAATTAGTTGTAGTGAATTGAAAAGGTTGCATCCCTAAGTTTTACAAATAAGGATCATGGTAAATAATAAGAGGATGTTTTGAATTCAATATTTAAAAAAAATTTACCTAAAATATTCATTCAGTGTATCTATTCATTTGAAGAACAAGGCATATTGGAGTAAGGATGTGAGGATCTTAATCATAAAATTGAACAATGAAAATGATTTAGAATAGTGGTATACCTTCCATTTAAGAGATTGACATTGATTTCAAAGAGATAACTGAATAATTTATGAATTCTAGTATATTTATTAAATGCATTTAGGTGTTTAAAGTGATAATTAGTATGAAGGTAGAATGAATGAATTCAACAAAAACATTAGGGGTTAAGTACATAAGAGATATGAAAATAATGAAGTCAAGTTCTCATAGATTTTCTAATGAAAAAACAAAGAATGGATGACTAAGAGTGAAATAATTTAATATGAATAAGTGGAAGATGTATTCAATGTATGCATATTTATCTTCACATGAAAATGTTTTAGGTGTTCTTTGCATGGGGATGACTCCTTCAATAATAAAAATAAAGTAATCTCCCCAAACAACCTTAGTTGGGCACTCAAGAGAGATAAACCCATTATTAAAATGTAATGTCCCTTTTTAAAAATAAATAAAGTGCAAAGGATGAAGTTGTCCCTCATTAATAGGGCATCATAATGAAGGAAAAATATCCAAATTAAGTCATCCCATGTGAGGATTCAAGGGATGCCCATCCTTGGGAAGTCACACCATTTAGGAAAATCCACTTGAAGGGCATTTATGATGGACAATTCATGAAGAAAGAGCACGATCATATTTTATTCAATAAATATTCATATTTGGGTAGCAAATCCGATATTGCATTTGAGGATTAAAACCCTCATTTGTAATTAGAATCAAGGATGAAAACCCTTGACACCTATTATGGTAACTTCATTTAGAAGTTACACTCATGATTTACTTTGATTATTTGACTATTTTTATTAAGACATAAATCAAGAATTCAATATTTGAAATCATAAATTTATTATATTTGATTTATTTTTATAAGTTCATGAAAAATTAGTGAAAATATGAATGATATAGTTTCTAGTAAACAAGATTTAGGAAAAATCCAAATTTAAGTATTTTGATCCCATTTAGGGATATTACATAAAATAATAGCTCAACTACATAATAAAATTATGGATTGGGATGAGATACATGCCTCCTTTAATATTGGTACATGTCCCTTCATTGCACATGGATAGGGAGCAGATGGTAGAAAAAATTGAAAGATGGAAGATAAAAATAGAAGACAAAGGGTGTGTTGATACTTATAGTTTTAACATTTGATTTTTTTTACAAATGAGTACAATTGCACTAGACTCATAGAATTCCTAAATCTCCTAAGAGAGAGATAATGTGCAAGAGGTCCTGTAAGGTCTTAATTTAGCGAGAGATGATGAGACTACATATTTCTTCATTTATAACAAGCAACACTTTTTCTCCTCTAAGAAATCTAAGTTCAAAGTGAATTTAGGTGCGATTTAGAAGGTTTTAACTTGTTTAAGGTAAATTTTAATGTAAATATTAATTTTAATTTTTTTCTATTAGTTAATGTGGCATAGTTTACTAATTCCTCTATATTGATTGACATTTCCCTTGAAAATAGATAATATGATATTTTATTAAATAGGTAATACCATCCATTAAAGAATGAGGATTAAAGTTTTGGAATAAATATGTAATTGCAAGTTTAAATTCAAAGATTTTTTTGACACTTTAGGTCTTACTCCAAACTATTTTGATCATCAAATTTAGTATTAAAACAAGTGCTAGACTATTCTATCTCAAGAATTATATAGGAATTTGTCTTTGGATTGTCCTAGGTAGCTCCTAACTAATACATAAAATCTCTAGAATACATAGAATGACATGTTTGGTACAATGACATACTTGAATACAATTTTTAAATTGAAATATGTCAATCACTTACCTAAGCTATCAAACTTTATGGCTACCTAAATAACTATTAAATTAGGAAAAATTCAAGGTTGAAACACCATTAATAGCCTAGACTTTCCACCAGTTTTTATGTAGCTCTTGTCCTAGTAGACAAGACATTTTTTTCATATTTCATCATATTTTTTTTATAATTTATTGATTGTTATACCATTTATGTCCTTATTGGAACAAAACTAGATACTAAGAGGGGGAGTGAATCAATATATTAATTAAAATTGGTCTTTTAATCCTTTTAAAGCAAATTCAAAAAAAATTGTAGATTAAAAGATAAATGTAGATATCACATACAAGCACAAATACACATGACACAAGATTTATACATGGAAAAACCAAAGGGAAAACCATGGTGAGAATAACTACTATAATATACTATTCTAATCCAACCTCATAGTCAAAGCCTCACTAGCAAACCTCAATGGTTACAATGTTTAAGGACACCAATCCTAAGGAGACACCAATCCCTTGATTTAAGAGCACCAACTCTAAGGAAGCACCCACTCCTTAATCTGAGTACCCACTCAGCTTATCTGATGGCACCAACCTATCAAAGCTTTCTATGGAGATATAACTCCAATTTATAAATTAGATTCATACATGAATCTAGATCTTTATTTTTTGTTACAAGTCTAATATACAACTATTCATATTCTGCACCTTCTCTTTGTGCCTTTCTTCCTCTCTACTCCTCTCTATGCCTATGGTCCTATGTATAGATATGTATTTATTCAACACACTTCATTGCCTTCACCAATGACTCTACTCTATATTTAATTTGGCTCAATAGCAAATGTAATTTTTCCAACTGCATTTTCTTTGTCTTAGATATTATATAAACAATTGATCTAGGGTTTTCTTCTCCTTTGTGTTCACACTCAAACTATAAGCACATCACACCAATTTTAGACTTTAGTTCATTATGACTTAAACTATAAGTTCCCATGTCTCAATTATGTTGGCCCACCAATTACCATTGCAAGAGATTTTATGCATCACACCATAATTATAGGTCTCTTTACTATCTATAGCATTTATAAGACTCAAGTTTTGATGCAGAGGATCTTTAATGTAGATTTGATTGATTATATCGATCAATCTCATTTTTTGTGTCGAGATATAGATCTCATACACAACTTATTTCATGTTCCTATAACTAACTATTTGTCTAGACATGAATTTAAATATTGATCATTGATCTTGCCTTTGGCACCATGATCCAATTGTTCATATTCAAATATCTCAACTTTAAAATGCATCTATTCGATCTTCCTAATTTGAGCTTCTACATGTTGTTGGATCTCCAAATAAGCATGAAATTTTCCTTAACTTGATCATTAAACTTAGACACGTTGACCTCATCTCTCGACTTCTTATATCTTTGGATCGCTTTCGCTCCATTGATCTTCCCAGACTTAGTTTTTAACTTATCACTATGTTGATAAACCTCAAGCACTTTATAGCATTTTAGTCCATTTGATCTATTAGATATCCTTTACATGATTATCCATGCATCATCAGATCTTCTAACAAGCTCAATATTTATCTTTGATAGGCTTACACTCATTGGATATCTATCTGATAAGCTTCATGAATGTGATGCTTGTCAGTTATGCATTCACTCAGAGCACCTTTTGACAATTTAACTTTGCTTCACTTCATTAGATCATCTATGCATGATGAAACATAGTCCATTGATCAAGTTGGGACATATATTAAGTCTTAGACTTAGGAAATATTAATTCATTTGAACTTTGCTTAGAGTTGATAATTACTAGGTCAAGGGATTGGTTTCGTAATGATGACATGGACTTAAGTTATAACTTAAGTTACTAGTTCTTGGCTATACCAAGTCAATATTAAAATATAAAGTGCCTGTTGATGCCATAACTTAAACCCTTAGGGTTTTACTAAGAAACCCTATCCAGTCTAAGAGCAAAGATAATTCAATTTTGAGCTCATTCCTTCTCAATTGAACTTGTAGTCCATATGTTTAAGATGATCATGAAAAAATCATAACAGATATACTATCTATTTTTTTTAAAAATGTCCATAGATGATCTTAGTATAAGCATGACAACTTTGTATGACCTTGTATAGATTTTGTCTAAGTATGGAGACCATTTCATTTTGCCTAGAAGGCTAACTTTACACCTGCATAACTCTTGTTGCATTTAGTCAAATGTCATGCAAATTAGTGTATATGATCCTCTTACATAGGGGATTACATTTATATAACCATTTTCTCTTGAAGCCTTCATATATGCAAGATATGACATCATAAAAATGCCTTCTCAGCTTTTTCTTGCAACCTATAAATTTGACTAAGTGTTGGAAAACATTGTCAAAATGCCTTGGAGCCCTACTTTGATCAAGCATATATTTTGTCATGATACATCACATGACTTGATATTTAGTGCATATAAACTAGGCATAAAATGAATAGACCCATGTGATTGTTTTTTCCTAACAATTCCATGTGTGCAAGCACTAACCTCATCAATATGCTTACTTGGCTCTATTTAGCCCTTTTGTAAATTTGGCTAAGTATAGAAACTTAGTGAATTCTATCTTAGTAGTCAAATTTGCATCCCCATAACTTCAACTGCACTTCATTGCATATCTTCAAATATGACACTAATGTGATCATAACCATGTGACTAGCTCCCCCAGACTCATCCACACGTGGTAATGTTGATGTCAGCAAAATGCCTTCTCATCTTTTCTGTTGTAGACCTAAAATGTCTAGATGATCAATGTGAAGAACCAAATGAATTCCAATAATGCACACATGCATTCCAATCATTCTTGACCTTTGATAAGATCATTTTCATATCTTTTAATCACCATATGCAGTCTTGAACATTAATGAAATGCTCATAATTTCCCTTTTAACATCATTAATGAAATGCTCATAATTTCCCTTTTAACATCAATGACAATCATATTTGCAACAATCTCCCCCTTTGTCATTGATGGAAAACTAAATGCTTTGATCTTTTACTATTCAACACCTTCTCTGGCATTATTTGCATTGGCTTCTAATATGTATGAATTGAAGTTGTTCATACCATACTTTTTCCCCCTTAGGTAATGGCACATTTGCTTAAAACTCAACTTGGACACTTGCTTTGCTTCTTTGACATTTGCACTTTTAAAGACAACATTTTGCTCTTTCTCTACAAAGAGCATTTGCACCTTTTTCTCCACCTTTGACATCAATGGCAAAGGGACTCTTGTTGACTATTTTTATAAATATTTCTCCCCCTTTATTAGATAAATGAGTTTGTCCAAGAATCTACAAATTTCAACTCATTAGTAATTTTTAAAAGTATACATACCTGAGTTAATTTTTTCTCTTCATCCAGGGATCAATAAAGCTTCAATGAGACTCCCCCTAGACTCATGCCCTATCACTAATGATTTAGTGATGTGGTGTAGGATCCACTACTCCCAATTTATATCTTAGATATTCAAATTATTCTTTGGGAAGAGGTTTGGTGAATATATCTATAATTTGGTCCTTAGTTGGCACATATTCCATTGTGACCTCAAAATTTGCAACCCTTTCTCTTAAGAATTGATACTTGATTGATATATGCTTGGTTCTTAAATGCATCAATAGATTATTTGCTATATTTATAGCACTTGAATTATCAAAAAGAATAGAAATAGTTTATTTATACTCAACCTTGATGTCCTTGAGTGTTTTCTTCATCCACAAGACTTGAGTGCAACATGCCACTACTGCTATATACTATGATTTTGCTATAGAAAGAGTAATTGACTCTTGCTTTTTTCTCAACCATGAAACAAGTTTGTTTCTAAGGAAAAATGCACCACCACTAGTTTTTCTTCTATCATCCACACTTCCTATCCAATCAGCATCTGTATATGCTATCAAAGTGAAATCTTCATTTGTAAGGTACCATAGGCCATAATCAATTATGCTATTGATGTATCTAAAGATTATTTTCACTACATTGACATGTGAGTCTTTAGGAGCAGCCTAAAATTTAAAAACCATGCACACTACTTGCATGATATCTAGTCTTGATGTAGTTAGGTATATCAAGCTACCTATCATTGATCTATACATAGTCTGATTTGCATCAAGGGACTCATCCTCTTTTCTCAACTTGATTTTAGTTATCATGGGAGTAATAAATGGTTTACTATCTTCCATTATAAATTTATTGAGCATCTCCTTTTCATACTTGGTTTTGGATATGAATATCCCTTCATTAGATTATGCTATTTGTAGACCAAGGAAGAAGGAAAGTTCTCCTAGCATAGAGATCTCCTATTCACTTTGCATTTATGTAGATAATTTTTTGCACATTTTGTTATTGGTACCACCAAAGATGATGTGATCTACATAAAAAACCACAATCAACATATGCTTACCTTCTAATTTGAAGTACAGATTACTGTATGCACATCCTTTATTGAAACCTTAATGTTATAGGTATTGGTTCAATCTTGAATACCATGATCTAGGTGCCTATTTTAAACCATGTAGTGCTTTATTTAGTCTGCACACATAATCTTCTTCATCTGATAACCGAAAACCATTTGGTTGTTTATTATAGACTTCTTCTAGGTTCTCATTCAAGAAAGTAGACTTTACATCCATTTGATAGACTTTGAACTTCTTGAAAAAAAGAATGCTAGAAACACTCTTATAGGTTCCAATCTAGCAACTAGAGCAAATGTTTCCTCAAAGTTTATGCCTTCTACTTATGCCCATCCCTTGCATACCAATCTCATTTATTTCTTATAATAACTCCATCCTCATTGAGCTTGTTTCTATAGACCCATTTTATTCCTATCACATTATTGTTTGAGGATCTTGGAAATAATTGCCAAGTTTTGTTCTTTTCTATTTGGCTCAGTTCTTCTTCCATGGCTTTTAGGCTCAATTTCAGACATTAGAGCAAAAATTACTTGCTCCTTATTAATTAAAACTCTTCTCCTTGTAGAAAATCCTTTATTATTATTGCCAATTATATAATCTTTAGGATGATCCTTTTCAACAAATCTTGGAGGTAATTTTTCATTCTTTTCCTCAACATCTTCACTATCTACTTCTTCAAGATCTACCTCTTTATTATCAATTTTCTTGTCAGGTTCAACACATTTTATGCCTTCTTAAACCTTGACATGTATGCTCTCCACCATCTTGTGTAGCCTCTTATTGTAACATATATAAGATTTGCTTTGAGTGGAATAACCAAGAAATATTCCTTCATCACATCTTGATTTAAAGCTTCCTAGTTGTCCTCCTTTCTTTTGATGTAGCATTTGCTTCCAAACACTTTGAAGTACTTAATAGAGGTAGGCTTTCCATACCATAGCTCATATGGAGTTTTATCACTATTTACCCTTAGTTGAACTCTGTTCAAGATGTATGCTATTGTTTGGACTGCTTCTCTCCAATATCCATCAGGTAACTTGGCCTCTTGTAGCATTGTTTTGGCCATTTCCTTGACTGCTTTGTTCTTTCTTTCAATAACTCCATTATAATATGGAGTCCTCATTATAGAGTAATACATTTTGATCCCATGCTTCTCAAAATACTCTATAAATTCATTTGAGGTGAATTATTTACCTTTATCAGATCTTAAGCATTTGATTTTTATTCCAATCTCATTTTCAACCATGGCTCTAAAGATCTTGGATCTCTCAAAGACTTGAGATTTGTCCTTCAAAAAGGTTACCCATGTCATTCTTGAGTAGTCATCTATAAATAAAATGAATTAATGATCTCCTTTAGATCTTATTGTCTTGGTAGGACCATAAAGATTGGTATGAACTAATTGTAAAGGCTTTGTAGTTGCATACTCCTTTGTTTGAAATCTAATCCTTGTCTACTTCCTAGTTGACATTCCTTACAAGTAGTATCTACAAGTTTGGTTATCTTGGGCATATGTCTTACACACTTATTTGAGCTCATTTTGACTAGATTATCAAATTTGACATGACCCATTCTCCTATGCCACAACCAACTCTCATCAATATTTCCTATCAAGCAATTATTAGCATTCACTTCAATAAGATTGTAGATATTTCTCTTAGTCCTTTTCCCTTCTGTAACTATTTTTCTAGATCTCTTTAGCTTACAACCTTCTACATCAAATGTGACCTTATATCCATTGTAACACATTTGGTTGACACTTAGCAGATTATACTTTAGTCCTTCAACATAAAAGACATCGTGTGTAGGTAGTTAACCATCTATGTTCAAGGTTCCTTTACCTTTGATATTTATTATTGTGTTGTCTCCTAAGCTGATAGATCCCTCCTTACATTTTGTCAATTTGGTAAACTTGATCTTTTTACCAGTCATATGCTTTGATCAACCACTATCTATCACCCATAAATTATATTCTTTGTCATGGAGTGTAGTTTAAGCAATCGTGGATTGATTTTTCACTCTCCACACATCCTTGGGTTTCTTATTTAGCTTCTATTCAGAAACTTGTGACCCTTTGTTCACACTAGGAGGCATGTCTTTCTTTACATTATGTACTTTTGATCTTACAAAGCTAGTTATATAATGTTTAGATATGTGACCAAAGATATTACAATTATATCACATTACATTTGTATCTAATAAGGGCATAATTGAATTTTTGCTTACACAATTGATTCTCCTTGTAGTTACAACTCTACAATTACTAGCCTTATGACCAAAATGATTACAACTATAAAAATAACCATAAAAAAATGAGGAATACCTGATCATAACATTTTTTGGTACAATATGAGGAATTATTCTAAGTTATGGCTTCTTCAAGTTTTTCACCTTGGTGTATCCATCAGCATTAGCTACCTTTGTCTTCTTTTTCTCTTCAAGCTTATTTTTAGGTTCAAATTTATTCACATCAACATTGCTTGTGTTTGTCTTTGTAACCTTGCAAGCTTTCTCTTTCTTTACTCCTGAACCTTCTACTTTGAATTTTTCATATTGGTTAGTAGATTTACTAGTTGAGGAACTTTTTCCCTTCTCATAACCAAGCCCTGATCTCTTTTTTGAGGGCTTTTGAGAGTTGATCAGCTCATCAAGAATGTCTAATCCTCTTGTCAACTTTAGACTTTTATTTAGTTGAGCTTTGGATTTTTTAGGTTCTTTTCTCAAAGCCACTATTTCTACCTCAAGCTTCACACATTCATCAGATTTAGATTGTATTTCCATTTTGACTACATCTTCTATTCTTTTAGCCTCTTCAACTTATGTCATTAGGCTAATTACCATCTAATCATATTTCTCAAGACTTTAAAATTTTTATCAATTTCCTTTTGTCCAAGCTTTATTTTCTTCTAAGTTCTCTTTTCTCATCTTGTCAATCTCATCTAGAGCACATATGATATCACATTCTAGATCCACTTCTCCTTCTTCTTCTTCTTCACCTAAGTCTTTAACTTCATCTTGATCTAGATTTACAAAAGTTGATCCTAATGTCATGAACATGGATTCATTTCCCTTAGCCATAAAATCATAGTCATGATCATCATTTGAACTATTAGTATCTTTAATTAAGTCATTGTCTTATTTTGTGTACAAACCTTTCTTGGTTTTGAAGTTCTTCTTCTTGGGATAGTAGGGTTTTACATTTTTTCTACTCTCTACTTGCTCAGATTTATCCTTTTTATTATAAGGGCATTTAATAGAAAAATTCCCTACTTTACCATAATTAAAGCATTTAAAGGGTAACTTACCTTTATACTTTCTAGATCCTCTCTTTAGTCTTCTAACAAAGTTAGCTTCTTTTTCATCAGTCTCCTCATATTCAGATGTTGATGTTTATTCCTTTGCTTTCTTGGCTACTTTGAATGCAACTTCTCTCTTGAAGGTGTCTATCTCTCCCACTCTCATCTCATAGGATATGAAGGTCCCATGTAAGTCATCAATAGTGAGTTTATCTAGATCTCTTGCTTCCTCTATTGTAGATATTTTAGAATCATATCTTGATGGCAAAGATCTTAAAACCTTTTTGACAATGATTGACTCTTTCATTTCTTCTCCATGGCCTCTGATTGCATTGAATAAATCATCTAACATAAGGAGGTATTCTACAATATTTTACTCTTCATTCATTTTAAGACTCTCAAACTTGCCTTTATAAGTTTTTAGCTTGGCCTACTTTACCTTGTCATCTCCTTCATAGATGGTCTTTAGTTTGTTCCAGATATCTTGAGCATTTTGACACTACATCACTTTGACAAATGCTAGATTTGATAATCCACAAAGAATAACATTCTTTGCCTTAGCATTGCTCTCATATGTCATTTTGGTAGCCTGATTGATAGGAGTTATAGCAGGGGCTATATATCCATTTACCATTGACTTCCATACATTAAACCATAATGAAGATAGATATGCTTCCATTCTTATGCTCCAGAATGCATAGTTAGATCCATCAAAGAGAGGTGATTTTTTTGATGAAGATCCTTCTTGACTAGCCATTGTGTTCATTGTTACAACATCTACTTGAGTTGATTAAGCTTATTTTAAAGGAATCCTAGGCTCTGATACCAATTATTGGAACACAACTAGATACTAAGAGGGGGGTGAATCAATATATCAATTAAAACTAGTCTTTCAATTCTTTTAAATAAAATTCAAAATCATATGTAGATTAAAACATAACTGTAGAGATCATGTACAAACACAAATGCACATGACACAAGATTTATACATGGAAATCCCAAAGGAAAAACCATGGTGAGAATAGTTTCTATAATATACTATTCTAATCTAACCTCACAGTCAAAGCCTCACTGGCTAACCTCACTAGTTACCATGTTTAAAGACACCAATCCTAAAGAGACACCAATCCCCTGATTTAATAACACCAACTCTAAGGAAGCACCCACTCCCTAATCTGAGCACCCACTTAGCTTATCTAATGGCACCAACCTATCAAATTTTTCTATAGAGCTACAACTCCAATTTATAAATTAGATTCATACATGAATCTATATCTTTGTTCTTTGTTATAGGTCTAATATGCAACTACTCATATTTTGCACCTTCTCTTTGTGCCTTTCTTCCTCTTTACTACCATTGAACATGTCAATGACACATTATTTGCACTTGGTTGAATTCATCTTTATTATAAAACCTAGATATAACAACAAAGTAATTCAACATAATATGTAAACCTTTTTAGTTATAGTGAAAATAGGATCAATACCATTATTTTTACTAGTATACCTACCATGTTTCTCTTTTAGAGTGGGTGGTCGCTCACTTTAAGATTTACATGAATCTCAAGATTTATTTAGAGTTACAAATATGATGAATAACTTTATTGTGACTCTAGATAATGGTTCTCATTTTCCTTTGAATATGTCAACGACACTCTATTTTCATTTGGTTGGATTTATGTTTTTTATAAAACTTAAATTTAATAAAAAATTAATTCAACATAACATGTAAAACTTTTTTAGTTATAGTGCAAATAGGATGAGTATCATTGACTTTACTAGTATCCATGTCATGATTCTCTTTTAGAGTGGGTGACTTCCCACTCTAAGAACATGAATCTCATAATTTACTTAGACTTGAAAATAGAATGAGTAACTTTATTGTTACTCAAAGTAATGGTTCTCATTTTCCATTGACCATGTTAATGATACACTTTTTTCACTTGGTTGGATTTATTTTTGTTTAAAACCTGGATATAAAAATAAATTAATTTAACATAACATGTAAATATTTTTAGTTATAGTGAAAATATGATGAGTAGCATTATTTTTACTAGTATTCATACCATGGTTCTCTTTTAAAGTGGGTGACCACCCACTCTAAGATTCACATGAATCTTAAGATTTATTTAGTCTTGAAAATATGATAAGTAACTTATTATTACTTTGGGCAATGGTTTTCATTTTTCATTGAACATGTCAATGACCCACTATTTTCACTTGGTTGGATTTAATTTTGTTACAAAACTTAGACATAATAGCAAATTAATTCAACATAACATGTATTTTTTCTAATTATAGTGCAAATAGGATGAGTAGCATTATTTTTACTAGTATCTCTACCATGGTTCTCTTTTAGAGTGGACATTCGCCTACTCTAAGATTCACATGAATCTCATGATTTACTTGAACTTTAAAATATGGAGAGTAACCTTGTTGTTAATCTAGGCAATGGTTCTCATTTTCCATTGAACATGTCAATGACACATTGTTTTCACTTGGTTATATTCATTTATGTTACCAAACCTAAATATGAAAATAAAGTAACTCAACATAACATGTAAAGATTTTTAGTTATAGTGCAAAATTTAGGACGAGTAGCATTATTTTTTATAGTATCCATGCCATTATTCTCTTTTAAAGTGGGTGGTCACCCACTCTAATATTCATATGAATATCAATATATACTTAGATTTATAAATAGGATGAGTAACCTTGTTACTCTGGGAATTTTTTTCA
The DNA here is from genome assembly GCA_037957365.1 of Torreya grandis. Taxonomy (NCBI): domain Eukaryota; kingdom Viridiplantae; phylum Streptophyta; class Pinopsida; order Cupressales; family Taxaceae; genus Torreya; species Torreya grandis. Next base: position 1,731,852 of record JARHVA010000014.1, read on the forward strand.
TTTTCCATTGAACATGTTAATGACACACTATTTGCACTTAATTGGATTCATTTTTGTTACAAAACCTATATATAATAACAAAGTACTTCAACATAGCATGTAAAGTTTTATAGTTATAGTGCAAATAGAATGAGGATCATTTTTTTTATTAGTATCCCTACCATGATTCTCTTTTAGAGTGGGTGGTTACCCATACTAAGATTCACATGAATCTCATGATTTACTTAAACTTGAAAATAAGATGAGTAACCTTGTTATTATTATGAGAAATGATTATTATTTGCCAATGAATATGTTAATGACACATTGTTTGCACTTGGTTTCCACCCACTCTAAGATTCACATAAATCTCAAGATTTACTTAGAATTTAAAATAGGATGAGTAACCTTGTTATTACTCTAGGAAATAGTTATTTTTGCCATTGAACATGTCAATGACACATTGTTTGCACTTAGTTTGATTCATTTTTGTTATAAAAATTAGATATAAAAAAAAATTAATTCAACATAACATGTAAACCTTTTTAGTTATAGTGCAAAATTTAGCATGAATAACATTATTTTTTCTAGTATCACTGTCATGGTTCTCTTTTAGAGAGGGTGACCGCCCACTTTAAGATTCACATGAATCTTAGAATTTACTCAAAATTAAAAATAGGATAAGTATATTTGTTGTTACTCTAGGCAATGATTCTCATTTTCCATTAAACATGTCAATGACACACTTTTTACACTTGGTTGGATTCATTTTTGTTACAAAACCTAGATATAACAACAAAGTAATTTAACATAACGTGAATTTTTTCAATTATAATGAAAATAAGTTGAGTAGCTTTATTTTTACTATTATCCATGACATGATTCTTTTTTAGAGTGGGAAATTATGCACTCTAAGAACATGAATCTCAAGATTTAGTTAGACTTGAAAATAAGATGGTAAACTTATAATTAATCTGGACAATGGTTCTTATTTTAAATTGAACTTGATGACACACTATTTTCAGTTGATTGGATTCATTTTTTTTACAAAACCTAGATATAAGAACAAAGTAATTCAACATAACATGTAAATATTTTCAACTATAGTGTAAATAAGATGAGTAACATTATTTTTACTAATATCCATACCATGGTTCTATTTTAAAGTGGATGACTTTCCACTCTAAGACTCACATGAATCTCATGATTTACTTAGACTTTAAAATAAGATAAGTAACATTGTTGTTGCTATGAGAAATGGTTCTCTTTTACCATTGAACATGTCAATGAAACACTATTTGCACTTGGTTGGATTCATTTTTTTTAGAAAACCTAGATATAAAAACAAAGTAATTCAATATATCATGTAAAACTTTTTAGTTATAGTGAAAATAGGATGAGTAACATTTTTTGATTAGTATTCCTATCATGGTTCTCTTTTAGAGGGGGTGGCTGCGAAATATAAAATTCAAATAAATCTCATGATTAATTGGACTCAAAAATAGGATGAAGAATATTATTGTTACATTGGGGAATGGTTCTCATTTTCTATTAAACATGTTAATGACACACTATTTTCACTTGGTTGGATTTTTGGTTACAAAACCTATATGTAACTATTAACTACTTTTTTCCCTCAGGTCAAAATTAGTCAACTTACCTACATGTGCAAAGCTTTAATAAGGTATTCTAAATCATAAAATGGTCACCATGGCCCTATAATAATTTCATGGTCATTAATGAAGTCACATAGTATGATTTCATCTTTGTCACATTTGTCTTTTTTTAAATGTCATTTTATGCCATCTTTTGGTTATTAAATGATTTTGAATGTATATTTTAGAAAAAATAAAAATGTAAAGGATTAGGATAATGTAAATAATTTCAAGTAACATCAAGGAATTGTTTTGGAAATAACATGTTGCAGGTCTAATGTACAAATAAGAAGATCACTACAAAAAAGGGAATTTCAAGCAAGTTATACAGATTAGGTGGCTCAGATGGCATATGGGAAGGATTCAGGAGAGTATATTAATATCCACACTATTCACTTCTAATCTTAGATGTCTTTGAAAGGTCCAAATTTTCCAAAAACTAACCTCTCCCTCTCATCGCTCTCTTGGGTAGGTTAAAGAAGTTAAATGGTTTTCTATTAGTACAGATAGGGGGAGAGGAGTTGGAATGAATGTGTTTAGGGGAATTTATTAGCCTTTACAAAATTAATTTCCATGGAAATAGTTTTTGGTTTGGTGATTTTTTCTCTATGAACAATCATTAAGATTTTTGGTGCCTTCAAGATGCCTGCACAACCCCAATGCCTTAGTTTTTCTCATATTTTGCATCAGTTTGTGTGAACCAATTGGTATATACAAGTTGACATAGCATGTTAATCCTTTTCATATTGTTTTTAACATAATTTGGAATGTGTGTATGTGAAAAGAGTAACAATACCATCTAATTAAACTGGAAGAGTGAACACAATGATTATCTACAGAGCATTATCTTGATAATTTATAGGTGAAGGTTATAGTGGAGGTTTGAAGAGATACTTGAAATTAATACTCACTACAATGTGTTTTCTAAACATCATTTGATCATACAAGCATCTAGTTTGAGGTCACATAGACTTACATTCTCATTGTCATGTGCATGCATAACTATACCTTAAGTATGTGTGTCTCAAGAGTTAGAAGTGCCATTGATTTGTGATAGAACCAAGTTGTATGGATTTCAAAGCTCTATGATAGGTTTTAATTACCTTAAAGACTCATAACATGTCTTACCAACTCAAAGATTAAATATAAACACTCAATATTGTGAGACTATTTACCACAGTCAAACCTAAAGAAAACCTATAGGTTTCTGTATGTAAGTAGTCAAAGTGTAGAGGCCTGATGGTATGCCTTGAGAAGACTATGAGGCTTTAAGTGTAGTGAGAATGATTTTTGGTAAGGATTGAAGACTGTAGGAAGGAATAATAGGTTTGATAATATCACTTCAAACAACACTCATAGTTATCCTATTGAAAATTTGCAAATGAGACAACTTACCTTAACTTATCTAAATGATGTTTTTAATCACACAATGTAACATCTATTGGTGAAGATCTATGAGGAATGTGTAAGTCTAATTGTTTCATACTAATAACCTAAGCCTAGAGATCATATCTGAGCACAATATGATATTATTTGTTTAAAGGAGAAAGATGCTTGAGTGGTTTAAAAATCAATCAAAATCCTACTGGGAATATTCAATGTACACAGTACCTTTTGGGCTAAAAATGAATCTCATACTACATTCTCATCTATAAGGAATTGAGTGCAAAGGAAAAAGATCCTAGTCTGAAGGTAGAAATGGTTGAATTCATGTATGAAATGGTCTTATTAATCTAATATGGAACTAAAAACATAAAACATAGTGATCAGAAACTAATATATACTTATAGGCATCCCTTGATGCACTTAATGAACATCTATAGTTTAGCTCATACACAAACCAATCTCATGCTAATGTAGAACATAGGTTTGGTTGATAGACAAAGACATAGGTTGAATATGATCAGATATATTTCATCCTTAGAGTGATGTCATAACACTTCTATGTGATCCTCAAAATAAAGGAACAATAGAGATAATCATAACTTAGAGTTTTTATGGCTCAACCAAAAACCCTACATATGATCACTATTTTAGGAAACTAGTATTGAGAGTTTGAGACATTTTAAGGATTTATATGTATGAAAAAGATTTGAAACTTGGTACAAAATGTATTCATGACTTAAAAAATATCATCATGGTCTCAGTTGAGCCAAACCAATAGCGAAAGTATCCTCTATTTTGTCTTAGATAGGGGTTACCTTAGACCCATGCAAACTATAGACCTGATATGTGGATAAAAAAGGATGAATGTGAGAGCCATGGGGGAATTTAAGGTGATGTTTATAGTTGAATTTAATGTAAAAAATCTCAAATAAGTACCCATAATGATTGAGATCACTCAAAAGTGATCACATGCTCAGATACATAGTATATGCAGACTAGGCCTAGAACTAGGCATGAACCCTAATGGTGTCTAGATTCACTCATAACATAGTGGGATCCTTATGAGTCATTTGATAAAATTTATGTGAGAATGGAGAGTCAACAAGAACCATCAATTTTTAGAGGACAATACCAAATTGGCCATTTTGGCCTAATCTTCTCTCAGGGGTATCCAAAATGTAAGTAGGAGCTCGAAAGACCATTTTATTTTTATCACATCTATACTAACATTATGCATGGTTCCTCAAGAACTTAAGGGTAGTTGAGGAGGGTAATTAACTCAATATGTGTAGAATTGGTTCAAGGGTTGAATGTCCAACCTTTATGAATCATCACTAAGAATATAAGAGACCTAAAATCCTCCTAAAACCCTTGCTTGAACCTGATGGAGAAAACATGAAAGGATATGAATCTAAAAGGAGTCAAATGGCCTTGAAAGTTTTTTGAAACTTTTTTAGCACTCACTTAGGATCCTCATCATCTTATTTTTCTATACCATCACTTGTACAAATATGCCTAATTCAGTAAGTTTTGCATGATTTATAGTTTTATACAAGAACATAAATGGATGGAAAGATGATAGTCATTGTATAAGGTGTTTATAGACTTATTCAAAATATTCATACCCAATTATCAACACTATGATGCATGAAAGTACCTTTTCTATATAGTTCATTCCAAGTAGTCTTGGACAAATATTGAGAAGGAACACAATTATCTAAATAAAAAAATGAGAAATGTGACACTAAGTCTCTTGAGGTCTATTTAATAGACCAAAAGATAAAAAAGACAATGACTAGTTTGGAGTGTTGCTTGAAAAGTTTCATGATGGAACAATGGGAGGTCATTTCTCTCCAAGAAACACAACTGTAAAGATCATGAGGGTAGGATACTATTGGCTTAGCCTCTTCAAAGAATGATATGCTTGGGTAAGAAGGTGTGTATAATGTGATTTATTTATATGTAAACACAATATTGCAACTCTCCCTTGGGGACCTATTCAAGTAGATCAACCCTTCATGCAATGGGGTCTTGACTTCATTAGTATGATAAATCCTCCATCAAGTGCCACACACAAGTGGATCCTCATAGTAACTGATTACTTGACAAAGTGGGTTGAGGTAGTTGCATTGAAGGAATCCAATGTGAGTGTTATCTTAGAGTTATATTAAATCATTAGTATAAGGTTTGAAACTCCTTCTACCATCATTTTAGATAATGCACTTGATTTCATGGATGCTAAGATAACTAATTGGGAAAATAGTAATGGCCTATATTTGAGTACATCATCTAACTATTACCCTTAAGGTAATGGATTGGTTGAGTCTACTAACAAGAACCTAATCAAAATTATCAAGAAGACCTCAGAGAAAAATCAAATAGCTTGGCACACTAAATTGAAGATAGCCTTATGGGCTGATAGAATCACTCCTAAGAGGTTAATAGATAACTCTCATTTTATTCTTATTTATGGGAGAGAATATATGTTTTCCATATCCCAAGAGATATCTACCTTAGATATGGCACATCAATTATAATTGTTTGAAAATACTCTAATGGAGGCGAGGTTGACAAAGTTGATGGAGTTACAAAAGACTAGAGACAATTCCCACAAAGCCGTGGAACATCATCAAGTGCTAATGCATATATCTTTTGATAATAAATCAAATCCAAAAGTCTTCCAAGAGGGTGACATAGTACTAAAGTGGAATGAAGATAGAGCAAAGCCAAGAAGACATACCAAGTTTGATACTTTCTGGAGTGGGCCATAAATCTTCATCAAGTGCAAGAAAAATAACTCATTTTTATTAGAAAGAATGAATGGGGAGGATTTGTCTATCCTTATAAATGGGATCCACTTATATCCTTGTTATTGATGATATGAATGTTAGTTATGTACATAGTAGGTTCAGTGCGTATTGCTTTGTGTCTTTTTATGTGTTTTCCCTAAGTGCTTAGAGAACACAAGTGTGAGTTTGGTATTTTCATTTGTGTATTTGTTTCCTTATTGTGTTTGGTGTGTGTTTTTAGTCTATTAAAAGTCATAACATTGTCAAATATAACATATAGGTGACTCCATTTCCAAAATATAGGAGAATGCAAATGGTCTTTAGCATAGCAGACATGCTACCCCTTAGGACATGCCAAAATGTTAACTAATTTTTGCCCCTAGGTCAAAATAAGTCAACTTATTTACACTTAAAAATCTTTCATGAGGTCTTATAAATCATAAAATGGTCACCATGGTCCTATAATAAAGCCATGGTCATTAATGAGGTCACATAGTATGATTGATGCCATCTTTTTGTCATTAAATGAAGTTGTATGTACATTTTGGAAAAAAATACAAATTTGAAGGCTTAGGATAACATATGGCATGTCAAGGAACATTAGGGAATAGTTTTATAACTAACATGCTATAGGTCTAACATACAAACAAGAAGATCAATGCAAGAAAGGGAGTTTCAACTAAGCTGTATGGACTAGGTGGCTTATTTGGCACATGGCAAGGCTTCAGGAGAGTATCTTCAGATCCCAAAAATTCACTTCTAAGATTAGATATCTTTTATATGTCCAAAACTTCTAAAAATTGACCTCTTTCTCATTGCTCTCTTGGGTAGGTCAAACAAGTCAAACAGTTTCTATTAGTATAGACATGAGGAGAGGAGTTGGATTGAATGTGTTTGGGGGAAGTCAGTAGCCTTTATGAAATTCCTTTCCATTGCAATAGTTTTTGGTTTGGCAGTTTGTGGTATATTAACAAAATTTAATATTGTTAGTGCCTTCAAGATGCCTACATAACCCCAACACCTCAATTTTTCTCATCTTTTGCATTTGTTTGTGTGAACTAATTGGTATATACAGGTTGACAGAGCATGTTCATCCTTTTTTTATTATTTCTAACCTAGTTTGGCATGTGTGGATGTGAAAGGATTAGCAAGAGCATCTCATTAAACTATAAGAGTGAACATAGTGATTTTCTACAGAATATTATCTTGATAAGTTACATGTGAAGGTTGTAATGAAGGTTTGAAGAGCTACTTGAAATGAATAATCACACTATAATGTGTTTTATAAACCTTATTTGATCATATAGGCATATGGTTTGAGGTCACATAGATATACACTCTCACTATCATGTGCAGGCAAAAGTATACCTTGAGTATGTGTGTCTTAAGAGTTATAAGTGTCATTTATTTGTGAGAGAACCAAGTTATATGGATTTTAAAGTTATGTGATTGGTTTTCATTACCTTAAAGAATCATAACATGCCTTTCCAACTCAAATAAGAAAGATAAACACTCAATACTATGAGACTATTTACCATAATCAAACCAAATGAAAAACTACAGGTGTTTGTATGTAAGTATTCAAAGTGCAAAGGCCTGATGGTATGCCTTGAGAAGACTATGAGGCTTGAAGTGTAGTGAGAATTCTTTTTGGTAAGGATTAATGACTATAGGAAGGTATACTATGTTTGATAGGATCACTTCAAAAAACACTCATATTTATCCTATTGAAAAGTTTCAAATGAGATAACTTACCTTAACTTCTTCAAATGAAGTTTTTTCTCATATAATGTAACAACTGTTGGTGAAGATCCATGAGGACTACATAAGTCTAGTTATTTCATGCTAACATCCTAGGCCTAAAGATCATATCTGAGCATAAGATGAGATTATTTGTTTAAAGTATAAATATGGTTGAGTGGTTCAAATCTCAATCAAAATCCTCCTGAGAATATTCAGTGTACATAGTACCTTTTAGGCTAAAAATGAATCTTAGACTACATTCTTGCCTATAGGGCATTGAGTGCAAAGGAAAAAGATCATAGTATCAAGGTATAACTATTTTTTTTCATGTATGAAATGGTATTAGTGATATGAGATGGAGAAAAAACATGAAACACAATGATCAGACACTAATACAGACCTATAAGCATCCCTTGATGCACCTAATGAACATCTACAATTTAGCTCGTACACAAACCAGTCTCATGATAATGGAGAACACATGTTTGGTTGATAGACAAAGATATAGGTTGAATATGATCACATATATTTCATCCTTAGAGTGATTTCATAACACTTCCATGTGATCCTCAAAATCAAGGAAGAACAAAGACAATCATAACTTAGAGTTCTTATGGCTCAACCAAAAACCCTGCACACAATCATTATTTTAGGAAACTAGTATTGCAAGTTTGAGATATTTTAAGGATATAGAGGTATTACCAAGATTTTAAAATTTTTAAATAATTTCCTCATTACCTAAAATAGATCATCATGGTCTCAATTGAGACAAAACAATAAGAGAAGCATCCTTTGTTTTATCTTAGACAGGGGGTACTTTAGAACCATGTAGACTACAGACCTAATATGTGTATGGAAAAAAGGATGAATGTGAGAAAATTGGGTGAATTTAGGGTGAGGTTTATAGTTTAATTAAATGTAAACAATCTTAGAGTAGCACCCAAAAACATTGGGATCAAATATAAGTGATATCATGCTCATATACACAGTATATGCAGATTAGGCCTAAAACTAAGCATGAGCCTTAATGGTGTCTAGATTCATACATAACATCATGATATCATTAAAATTCATATTATAACCTTCATGGGAGAGTATAGAGTCAAAAAATAACCATCAATTTCTAGAGGATAATATAGAATTGGCCATTTTGGCCTAATCTTCTCTCAGGGGTACCCAGAATGTTAGTAGGAGCTTGAGAGACCATTTTCTTTTGATCACTTATGTATAGATAGTGTGAATGGTTCCTAAAATATTTAGGTGTGGCTTATTATGGTCATGAACTCAATATTTGTGAAATTGGTTCAGATTTTGAACATCTAACCTGTATGAATCATCACTAAGAAGCTTAGAGACCAAAAACCCTCCTAAAACCCTTGCTTGAACCTGATGGAGAAAACATGAAAGGATATGCATCTATAAGGAGTAAAATTAAATTTAAAGTGTTTTGGGCCTCTATGGAACTCTCTTAGGATACTCACCATCTATTTTTTTTGTACCATCACTTGTATGAACATGCCTCATTTAGTTTGTTTTTTAGGATTTGTAGTTTTATACAAGTACATAAAGGGATGGACATATGAAAATCATTGTAAAAGGTGTTTCGAGACTTATTAAAAATATTAATAATAAATTTAAATCATAGTAATACATGAAATTACATTTAATACAATGTTCATTTTGGGCAGTCTTGGACAGATAGTGAGAAGGAACATGATTGTTTCAATTGGAAAGTGAGAAATGTGACACTATGTCTCTTGAGGTCTAGTTGATAGACCAAAAGATAAAAATGACTTGATTAAGTTTACTAAAACCTCTTCAAATAAACTCTATGAGAAAATGCAAGTCACCTTGGTGACAAGTGTGAATATTGAAGCCTAAAGGGCTAAATAGTGAATAACAAATGTCCATGAGGAGTTCATCATTTGAGGAGTATATGATGACTATCAAAATCAAGATTACATATTCTAAGGATAATTCATATGTGTCATAGACTTATAAGGTGGTTCAATATGGTTAAGTGGACTCATCACCAAATAAGACAGTTTCAAGAAGGCTAATTGAAATATCTACGCCAACTTGAGGGAGAATGATGAACTTTAGGTGGACACTTATCTAAGAAGACCTTCATAGCCTATTTTACAATTCCTTATCTCATGTTGTAATTAGTTTTCACATTTTTACACTTGGTCTTATGACTCTTGAACTTTAATTCTTCTTTCTCCATTTTGGCATTCGTATCTAATTCATATCTTATATGGTGAAGCCCTTCTGGTTTGAATATTTATGTTTGCCTTTGAATAAATATTTGAAGTTGGTTTTGATTCTATAATTCCTTGTTTAAGTGTGTGAAGTGGTGCAAAGCTAAATGATAAGTGATAATCACCTATCCTTGTATGCATCTTACTCTCTCATGTTGTGTTCAAGTAATTCACTCTCTAATAGGTCACCTGAAATGTAGTTAATGTCCTTGTATATCTATAAGCATAAGGAATAACATTAGTGTCTATAATCAGGCCTTTTATTCATTCATGTTGAGAAGTGCAGTACATATCACCTTCATGTTTGAAATACTTATGTTAGAGTAATCTAGGATGTTGGAGTCAGTCTTGTGAGTAATATTTCATAGTGTAGGTCATGGTAGTCTAGTGGAGATCATTTTGGTGTATCACACTATTAGAATAAGTCATTTTCATGTTTCTTTTTATCTCTTTTCATCCAAGCAAGTAAGTAGTACAGGTGATAAGTTATTAAAGATTAATCTAGGGAGCTATCCCTTAAACCTAGAGGTTTACCTCTATTATAGGCAACCCATAGGCCTAGAGGTAATCTAATGCTTCACTCAATTTGGAGAAGATCTGAACTACTTCTCCAAGGGTGCAATATTGAGTGACAACAATAACAACAAAGTAGTTCAACATACCATGTAAAGATTTACAGTTATAGTGCAAAATTTAGAATGAGTAACATTATTTTTTATAGTATCCATGTTATGGTTCTTTTTTAGAATGGGTGGCCACCCCTTCAAAGAACTTTCTCAAGATTAATTCATTTATAAAAAGTGGGCTATTTTCCAATACTCTAGGAGCTTTCTTGGGATGTACTTATTTGTAAAGAATCACCTAAATTAGAGTGGAGGTATGGAATGTGATGAGATTATAGGGATGAAAGATGCTTGAGATATAAAATTTTAATAGGGCTTAGTGGAAGTAGCACAAGTGGCACTTGAATTGTATAAATATTCAAATTTAGAAAGGACAAGTGATAGTATGCCTTGACTCTAAATGTGATTCATTGTAAATAAAGTTATTTGTCTTATTTGTGTTAAGATTTAATTAAATTTTATATTCTAAATTAATGGACTATGATCGTAAGAAACCTTTTAGAGTGGGTTTCCCACTCTAAGAACTTTTCTAAAATCATATGGCCCTCTCTAAATAGTTTTTTTAAGAATGAAACTATTTTGAATATACCACTCAAGTGCTAGATTTCATGGGTGATGATGATCATGTAAATAAGACAAAACAACTTGTAAGTTTCATATAATTCAAAATAAATTCTTTTTGAGAAAGTTATTTAAGTGTCCTAAAAATAAATAAATGAATTAAATATTTCATGTCAATTTAGGGTCATGATATTCAACAAATAAAATATTTTCAAATGATATCCTGACAAGGTAAACAAATATTTTCATTGACATTTGAAATAATATTTTTTTAAATTTTATATATTGGATTTATTATTAGATGAAAATGATGTAAGAATAAATAAAAAAGAGATATTAACCATTTTATGTTGTAGATCCTCTTTTGCAACATTAAAAAATCATGATTTATAAAGAACGCTAATGTTTGATTAAAATGAAACATGGAAATGAGAAAATCTTAAACAAATTATCATTCTACATAAAATAGGTACTCATCTATACTTTAAAGTATTTAAATATTGGAGATGCAGACATATAAACAAATTAAAAATTGTTCATGTGAATTTGTTATTAGTATACATGTATAAAATAAAATGTTTGTTCAAATTTGTTACAAAATAGTTATAATTGTACAAAACACACACGGAATAAGTTTTCTATAAATAATAATCTATAAAATAATAAATTTGAATTGTATTTGGAAAAATATAGTTATAAAAATTGAAAATATAGTGAAAATGAAATTTAGAAAAGAATAAAAGGTACTACCATAATTATGTAAATTCTCTACAAATCATTTAAGGCCTAAAAAGAGTCTCATATCATATGAAAGACCCATGTTGGAAAAAATTTCAGACACTGTATAAATTCTATATCATACGTATCAGTATAATTATTTGACCTTTCATTGATATTGTGAATCCCATTCCCCTATTCCTCTTATTTGTTGCATTTTAAAAATAACAGTGCATCACCTTACTTCTATTCATGTCAATGCTCGTATATTAACTAGGATTGATTCCTCCCTATAAAACTTTGAAAATAGTTTGAAATATGTGTACTTCCTCCTCTTCTTCCTATCACTTTTTTCTTGTTGTAAAAAAATAAAAACATGAACCCTAGAGTTTTGTTTATAAATAAATTATATTTTAGTCTCCCATAAAAAAATCTCACATCGATTCAAAAGACATAATTTTCAAAATTTGAATGTGTCATCTTAAATTTTTATTACCACTTAAATTAAAATATGACATTTTAAAATTAATATTTATGGATCCATTGAAATATTTGGATGAAAAATATTAAGGCGACATTTTCAAATTTCAAATATGTCAGAGTTACATAATTTTTTAAATTTGAATATTTTAAAGATTTAATAAATATTTTTAAAAACAATATTTAATACATAAAAATCTTGATTAATAATATATACTTATTATTGAATTTTTTCCTACAATATGAATTGTATATCAATATTATTTTAAATAATTAATACTATTATAGTGTTTTTGTATAACATTTTATGGACTCATTTTTCTTTTGTTATAATTCAATATTTAATATTTAATGTAAAAAACAAATTTTGTACCAAAATTATAAGAGTAAACATTCTATAATTAATATTATTTTAAGTAAATTAAACTTTTTTATAGACTTATCTTAGAACAAGATTTATATAATAATTATTATAATGATATATTATAATAAATGTTTTAGTATATATATAATTATAAGATTACATTATTTTAAACTATAAAATAATTTTAAATGTTAAAATTATATAACTATTAATATCAAGGTATGCAAAATCTATATTGAAGATCCAATCTATAGAGGTCCCTACCTAGTTTAAGTTGGTTTGGTTTGGGGTGGATATAGGGATCCAAACCAAAACTTATTATATTAGAGTGAGTGATAGTAGAATCCAAAATTTTGGTTCCAATGAGAGGAAAAACCTACTTGTTGTGTCTTAGTTGTGCATAGGATGTGCAAAAGACCCAGGTGATAAAAGACCTTTTGCTCTTGGCAGACTCTGGTTTTGTAGTGTAATTCTCAGAAAAGTCTTATAGAAGGTTGTTAGCCCTTCAAGTTTCATTGATTTTTAAAATCCTTTATTGTGTGGGAACCTTTAAAATCCTCTCATTATGGTTGTGAGAGCCTGAAAAACCCCTTGTTGTCTGATTCACAAAGGTTGTGGGAGCCTCCAAACCCTCTTGTTGTTCTTGTTATGGTTGTGGGAGCCTTCAAACCCTCTAGCTATGATTTGTATAGGTTTCAAAATCCTTCAAATCCTCTTATTTTTCTAAGGTTTTGGTAACCTTCAAACCCTCTTATTGTGTTGGTTATGGTTGTGGGATCCTTAAAACCCTCTAGTTGTGTTTGTTAAAGGTTAGGGGAGCCTCCAAACCCTCTTGATGTACTTGGTTTGGTTGGGGGATCCTTAAAACACCTTAGTTGCTCCTTGTAATGCTTGGTTGTAGGACCATCATATAAAACCCTCTCCCTGGTTGTGGATCCAACTATCAAAACCCTCACTTGTCCATTTCATCGCTCTGATTTTAAAAATGTTTATCTTATCAAATAAAAAAAATATCATGGTATGTTATAAAATTTTATATTGAATGCTATAATTAAATATATATATAATTAATATTACAAGTTTAAAATATTATAAATTATAAGATTATTTTAAATAGTTTAAATTTATTATAATTTTAAAGATAAAACTATAAATATGAATTATAATATGTTATATTATTTAAAGTTTTAATGTTAATTATATGAACACTATTATGTAAGTTGTTAACCACTAATAATTATATAATCAATCATATCTTGCCATGTGCCACATTTTTATGACATTATAATTATTTACAAATTGATTTTTTTTTGATCTCACATCTTGTTGCATGGTGAAGTATTCATAGATGTCAACATCTATAGGGTTATGAGGTAATCACACCATGCCACATGTCACACTTTAGCAACTTCACAAATTTGTAGTCATTAGAATGGTTCAGTTGGGAAACAATCACTGTAAGGATACAAGCCAATCACATCTTACCATGTGTGATGATTTCATGTAATCATAGTTATATAAAAAATAAGAAAAGTCTATACTCTTATGAGGATTAAAATCAATCATATCTCATTTTTTCTCATTCTAAGGATGCTCATGTTAGAATATCTACACTCATGTTAGATTTATGTTAGAATGTCTAAACTCATCTTACTAAAAAACATCATTATTATCATTTATATTAAAAATAAATTCATCATGAGAATTAATTTTTAGAGTGGGCAGTCGCCCACTCTAAATGAGAAATGACTAATCTTATTTGGACTATTATTATTTGAAAATATTTACATGTTAAAATTTTGAACCATTACACATAGTAACAACAAGAAGGTAACTTATATTTTTTTCACCAAGTTTATCTTGAGAATTATATCTTACAGTGGGCAGTCACTCACTCTAAATTAGAAACTAATAATATTATTTTTACTATTATTATTTGAAAATCTTTACATATTATGTTGAACTACTACACATAGTAACAACAAGCAGGTAACTTATCCCTTTTTCACCAAGTCCATCGTAAGAATTATCTCTTAGAGTGGGTGAATACCCATTCTAAATGAGAAACTACTAATCCTATTTGAATCATTTATTTGACAATATTTACATGTTATGTTGAACCATTACATAGTGTAACAACAAGTAGATAACTCATCCTTTTTTCACCAAGTGCATCTTGAGAATTAGTTCGTAGAGTGAGCAACCACCCACTCTAAATGAGAAACTGATAATCTTATTTACACTATTATTATTTGAAAATTTTAAAATGTTAATAATATGTTGAAACATTTAACACAGAGTAACAACAAGTAACTCATACTTTTTTTGTCAGGTCCATCCTGAAAGTTAGCTCTTAGTTAGTGGGTAACATGTTAATATCTACCTTATGATTATATGGTTGGTATGTTTTAGATATTTTACTTATTGGGAAACATCATATATCATAATTCAAGGATTATTGGATATTTAATTTCTCATCTATTTAAAATTCCTAATTTACCATGAAGAACACAATCATTAATTAGTCAAAATAGTAAGAGCAAAATTTGACTAAATTAACTTGCAACTTGGAACATATAGAATTCATTCAATCAAATTATTCATTATCATCTTAGATAAACTATAATAAACTGAATAATGAAACAAATAATTTAAAAAAACTCACAAAAATTTTGCAACAACTAGTGCTTTTATTATTTTAAAATTTCACTTCCCCTTGAAAAGAAGTATGATGTAGGAGCATCAACCAAATTTTGTCTTATTTTGTGTTTGGGTCATTAGGGTCCAAAGGTTGGTCAATGTGGGTGATAAGGTGTGTCAATGGAACTTTTCAAGGTCCATTATTGTGTATGAAGTCTCTAGGAGTCCTAGGTTAAGTTTTGAAAATGTTTGGAGTTTTCCCTCCAAAACCCATAATTTGAAAATTTAAATATTCAAAGTGAGTCTAGATGGGTCAAGTGCATGTGAAGACTGAATAGATTGGTAAAGTGGGATAAAGAGTCTAATGGGGTCATGAAAAAGGTGTTATAAGGGGAAACAAGCCTAAAACATCATATTAGTGTTCATATTCTTGTCTAGACATATAAGCTTCATGTTGAGGTGGTTATTAAAAAAAGAAATTGATGTAACTTCCAAGAAAAAACCAACATTAAAGTTGGAAAAAGGGAGTATTGTACATCAATTTAGATAGGATGATGTGAATAAAAAGGGGAGAACTCTCCAAGAAGAGGGATAAGGGGTTTGAGAGTTAAAATCTTGTATGAAACTCTTCAAGAAGTTGATACAATCCTAAAAGGATAAAATGTGTAATGTTTTTAGTGATGCAAGGAATAAAGAAGGAATAAGCTTAAGTGTATTAATGTCCTTGGTCTACTCTTAGTTATTTTAAATCATTTAAATTGTATTTTAAGGCCCTTGAGGAAATATATTTGTTTTTTTGTGTAGAATTACAGATTGTTGGATTGATGGATGATGATAATTAAAATTGGTTGTAGGTCTCAGCCTTAAATGGAACATGTTTAAAGTGGTTATCTATGGGAATGGAGAGAGAAATGTATCAAGATTTATATCTCTATCTTTTTTGGAATTGTACAGACCTCTATGTGGTTGTGGAAGGCTAAACATCTGAAGATATTTAGTATCAAAATCCTAATTTTATGCATACTCATATCCTGGTAAGGTCAAGGAGTCAGTCTAATGATTATTGAGATTGAAAGGTTAATATATTGGAAATTAATGGCTTAGTTGTAGTCACATGATTAAGAATAATGTTTATTAAAGTATTTACACCCCAGATGGTGTCATGAAAGTACTCAGATAGATAAGGAAAGTAAACTCAATCACAAAAGAACCCCTGCTTTTAGTGAAACCTATGTTTTGGGTTAAGAAAGAATCTCACATTTTAAAAGAGGAGATGGTTTTTAGTATAAAGTGATCTTGGTTTGGATAGAATAATTTACAAGTAATAGAAAGTATGGAAATATAGACAAGACTTGATTCCTAAGATACATTCAGTGTATACCCTGTTATGTATACATAATTATTTAGTAAAGAAAGTTGAAAACCTAGCTTTGGGTCCTATTAAAGTATGCCATTGGAATACATGATATACGAGGGTGATAAATTTAGGGAAGGATATTTTTAAACCTTTTTATATATGGAAGAGGCTTGAAGGTAGTATACATATCCAAGTTGTTACCAACATGACACTAAGTGGAACACAGTCAACATTTAGAAATGGGATTAATATAAGTTATTGGGAGTTGATATGTATTAAAAGGTGAGTAAATTTTTTAATGTGGAATGAGAGGATTTAATGAATTATTTAAAGAATCATATTAAACCAATTTACCTTTGATCTTGCCTGCTCTTACACAGGCAAACTTATGTCCAAGAATCTTGTCATTTAGAATTTGGAGAGGTAAGGAACATGAAACATGGTGAACCATAAGTTGGGAAGTCTTAAAAAGATGTATAAGGACCTATTTAAGGCCTTAAAACAATGAAAATGGATCAAATACTTAGTATATATCAATATTAGTGACTGCTTTATTCTGCACAATCATAATGTATACATAGTCTTATTATATTTCTTATTGTTTTACATATTTAACGATTTGACAAGGTTGAATGAAGTGATGGGAAGGTAAAAGGGGTAAATACAGACCTAATTCATGTAATTTGGGGTTTTTAAACCCAAGGCAAAAAAATATATCCAATTACATATGCCCATAGGCCTGTGTGCAGGCATACAAATCCTAGACTACGGTTTAGCCAAAATAAATAGTTTCCACTATTAAAAAGTTACAAAACTTTGTGGTATTGTTAACCTAATCATGTTTAAGGAGATTAAAGTGGTTTGGGAGTGAATTATTATGGATAAATATGGATTCTTTTAGTTGAGATGAAACAGGGGCTAAATTGGGCCTAATGAGTAAAGGCTAGTGATGAAAAGGGGTCTACCAACAAAGTTAGACTATGAAAATTTGAAGGAAGGAGTATGTGGAAAAGGGAAAAATAAATATGGTCTCACATCTTCTAATAGTTCTTGGATTTTGACAAACCAAAGAATAATCCTAAAATAGGGCTATAAGAATAAGAAAGCCAATGAGAGTAGATTGTGAGGGAAGAACCAAATAAAGGGTGAGATATCAATTAGAATGGGTTTGAATGGATATTTTGAGAACATCTAAGACAATATTTGATAATATATTGAGTCCCTAACAAATAAATTAATATTTGGACTTAAGAAGCCAAAAGGTGCTTGGTGGAAACATGAAAGCAAGTTTCAAAAAGAGAAGATATGAAGATATGACTGTGGGCAGAGGGAAAATAAAAAAGAAGAGGAGATATTAAAGGTTTAAGGAATAATTTCTCAAGGAAGAAGTTTGAAGCCAGAACATAAAGGAAAAATATTGTGTTAAAGATGATATTTTGAGATTAAACCATTAAATACATTGTGACTAGTTGGCTTGAGTAACAGATAATGATGCTAGACAGGACTTCTCCCCCAAATACCTCTACATCATTTGGTATTAGAGAAAGGCAAGGTATGCCTAGGTAAAATTATGTTTTGAATTCTTTACATTTTATTGATTTGAGAGGAAAACATAATGCCATGAGATATGCATGAGGAGTGGAATTTTAGGGTATGTAGGGAGGAGAAGGATTATAGTTTTGATCTGATACGATCAAGATAGAAGATAAGAAGACTAGTAGAGTGAAGAAAGATAAATCCCCAAAGTCCTTTGAGAAGGGCTAGAAGCTAGTCAAGGAAAGACTAGAATAGATAGAGGAAAAGGAGAGCAGTGAAGCTCTAAGAGAGAAGAGGAAGAAAGAAGACTCCAAAAGAGAGTCAAGAGAGTTAAGAAGAGATCCCAAGTGAGGACTCAAAGAAGAAGAAAGGCCCAGAATATGTCTGAGAGGCAAGCTTGATATACTTTCTAAGAGGAATGTCTAAATAGACCAAGAAAACAAAGAAAGTGGGAGAAGATGGATATAAAAATGGGAGTGGTAAACATAATAAGAGAATTGGGTCAGAGATTTGAGAGGATTGAGCTCATGGTGAAGATCATGGAGAGTCAAGAAAGCCAATGGATAGGCTGGAATGTGAAAAGAAAGGTAAAGTGGCCAATAGAGGCACTTTTGAGAAGAAGAAATCACAAGAAAGGTGTCTTGAAAGATGATAAGAAGAAAGATAAGGCAGCCCAAAGAGGCAAGAGAAGATAGATGTTTCCAAGTGAGCAACAAGAAGAAGAGATTGAGAAGAGATTTCTCATTGAGGAGAACAAGAGGAAGATAGAAGTGCCAAGGAGAGTACAAAAGAATGAAGACAAGAAAAGATGGAAGTTGTCAATGCCAAAGACAATCAAAGAAACTATATGGTCTCTCATTTTATATGCTAACATTTTTTTTGAGTTTGTGTTTGTAGGTATGAATAATAAATTGGTGAAAGCCAAGCATGAGACCTCAAAATGGATGAAGAATGGGTCAAAAATGTCACCCATAAAATGGTAAGAAGATGAAAACGAGAAATAAACTCTCTAAGAAGATAAAGTGAAGGAGATTAAAGGTATATTGCATGCTAAAAATGAATAAAAAGAGGATTTCTATGATCGATTGTCATGCATAGCAGTTAAAACAAAGATGGTACACCAAGAAGACAAGAAGGTCACACAGGAAGACATCAAGAAATTAAAAAACTTGTAGCAGTTGCCATTGGAGCTAAATGAGTGTTTGAATGTTGAATTTGATTACATACATGAAGAAAGAAAATCTAATATGAAATTTGAGGAAAATAATGATAGATTTCAGCTCACATGGAGAACATAAGGGCATGGATATGTATGGCCTAAGTGGCTAAAACAAACAAGTGATGAGAAGAAAGTGAGGAACCTCAAATAAGAGGTCAAACAAAGCAAGAGAATTGGTAAAAGACAAGCATAATCATGGAAGATAAGAAAAAATAGCCAAGTGTACCAATAAGGTATGATTGATGACAAATGCATGAAGCATGCGAGTGATGCAAAGAGAACCAAGTGGCTGCCAAAAAATATACAAGGTATCAAATGGGTGATAAAAATCAAGGTAAGAGCACAAGAAGATCATATTATAAGTGTACTCCAAGAATGCATGAAGAGTGACGAAGTTAGCAAGCCTACAAAACAAACAAGAAAGGCATAGCAAGAAACTCAAGGCAAGAAAGTAAAGGTACATCCATGTGAACAATAAAAATAATTCATAAGAGAAGATGAATGTTTTAAAAATGTGTTTTCAAATGTGGTATATGATGAAATGTTTGAATTTGATTCCAAAGTTGAAGATATTTTGTACATAGAATCCATTACATTAATAAATGGATGTGTAACAAAGCAAAGTGAAAGTGAAGCACCTAAAAAAGTGATTGATAAGAAAGGTATGAAGAATTAGGAGGATAATATTACTCTAAAAAATTAGGGATTCCAAGGAGAAGATAAATAAGAAATTTCCCAAGACATGGAAGAACAATGTGAGCCAAAGTTTGATGAAGTAAATGAAGAGATTGATGCATTAAAGTTGCAAGAAGAGTTGATAATGTTGGAGAAAATATTTAGTCCATAAAAAGAGTTTTCAATAGGTGAAGAAAATTAGGTAAAATTCAAGCAAGAAATCCAAGAACACTCAAGAAAGGATCAACAAAGAGAAGTACAAGAAGATACAAATTGGAAAGCAAGCAAGCAAATAAATGGGGCATGAAGAAGCAAATAAGGTGAGATATTTCATGGATCAAGATCAAGTTGAGTTTACCTTTGATAAATGTGAATATTGAAAGCTAAAAATATTCCAAATAACATCGTACTATAGTGATGAAGAAAGAAATGAGAAATTGTACTTACATAGTGAGCAAGTTGAGAGGAAAAGGCATCCAAATGTCAAAAATATTATAGAAGAGGTAGCAAAAGAGAGTGTAGATTATAAAATAAGGGAGGTTGACATGAAAGAGAGGCCAATAGAGCCTCATGAAGAATAATAAATCAATAATAAGATGCAAAATCCACTAGACAAGTAAGAAACAAGTGAAAATAAAGAGGAAATAAGCCATGAAGCAAGCATGAGAAAGACAAATGCATACAAGTTAGTTGTAGTTGAGTATGATGGAGATAAAATTGACTTGTAAAGGATTAAATATGCATAAAATACAAAACTAAAACAATGGGAGTACTTCATGGAAGTGGAGGATGAATGGATACAAAGAATAGACAAGGCCAAGAGGAAGAAGAGCAAACATTTGGCAAATAATAAGGAAAAAATAATGAAGCATAAAAATAATGTGAATATGGAGGACCCTTAAATAATAAATTTAAAGGAGTGAAAGAAATATGGAGGCACAATTTTTCCCCCTCCTAGGGAGATGATGCAAGAGCATCAACCAAAATTTATCAAATTTTGTGTTGGGGTCATTAGGGGTCAAAGGTTTGTCAATGTTGGGTGATAAGGTGTGTCAAAGGAAAATTCAAAGGTCAATTATTATGTATGAAGTCTCTAGGAGTCCTATGTTGAGCTTTGAAAATGTTTGGAGTTTTCCCTCCAAAACCCACAATTTAAAATTCAAATATTCAAAGTGAGTCCAAATGGGTCAAGTGCATGTGAGGACTGAATAGATTGGTAAAGTGGGATCAAGAATCTAATGGGGTCATGAAAAAGGTGTTATAAGGGGACATAAGCCTAAAACATCATATTAGTGGTCATATTATTGTCTAGACATATAAGCCTCACATTGAGGTGGTTATAAAAAAAATAAGTTGATGTAACTTCCAAGAAAAAACCAATGTTGAAGTTGGACAAAGAGAGTATTATACATCAATGTAGATATGATTATGTCAAGAGACAAGGGATTACTCTCCAAGAAGAGGGAGAAGGGGTCTGAGAGTATAAATCTTGTATGAAACTCTTCAAGAAGTTGATATAGTCCCAAGAAGGACAAAATGTGTAATGTTTTTGGTGATTCAAGGAATAAAGAAGGAACAAGCTTAAGTGTATTGATGTTATTGGTCTGATATTAGTTATTGTAAATCATTTGAATTTTATTTGAAGGCACTTGAGGCCATATGTTTTTTATTTTTATGTAGAATTACAGATTTTTGGATTGACAGATGATGACAGTTAAAATTTGTTGTAGGTCTCAGCCTTAAATGGAACATGTTTGAAGTGGTTCTCCATGGGAATGGTGAGAGAAATGTATCAAGATTTATATCTCTCTTTGTTGGAATAGTGAAGACCTCTATGAGGTTTTTAAAGGCTAAACATCTGAAGATATTTAGTATCAAAACCCTAATTCTATGCATATTCATATCTTGGTAAGGTTAAGGAGTCAGTCTAATGATTCTTGAGATTGAAAGGTTAATATATTAGAAATTAATGGCTTATTTATAGTCACATGATTGAGTATAATGTTTATTAAAGTATTTACACCCCATATGGTGTCATGAAAGTACACATATAGATAGGTAAAGTAAACTTAGTCACCAAAGAACCCCTACTTTGAGTGAAACCCATGTTTTAGGATAAAAAAAATATCTCACATTTTGAAATAGGATATGGTTTTTAGTATAAAATGATATTGGTTTGGATATAATAAATAAAAATGAATATAAGGTATGGAAATAGAGACAAGACTTTATTCCTAAGATACATTCAGTGTATGCCTTGTTCTGTATACATAATTATTTAGTAAAGAAAGTTAAAAATCTAGCTTTGGGTCCTATTGAAGTATGTCATTGATATACATGATCTAGGAGGTTGATCCATTTAGGTAAGGATATTTTTAAACCCTTTTATATATGTAAGAGGCTTGAAGTTAGTATACATACCCAAGTTGTTACCAACAGGGTTGTAGGCCACTAAGTGGAATATAATAAACATTTAGTAATAGGATTAGTGTAAGTTGTTGGGAGTTGATATGTATTAAAATGTGAGTAAAAATTATAATGTGTAATGAGAGTATTTAATTAAGTATCTAAAATATCATATTAAACCAATGTACCTTTGATATTGCATGCTTTTACACATGCAGACTTATGTCCAAGAACCCTATCAATTGGCATTTGGAGAGGTAAGAAACATGAAACATGGTGAACCATAAGTTGGGAAGTATTCATAGGATTTAGATAGACCTATTAAAGGTCTTAAAATAGTTCAAAGGGATAAAATATTTAGTAGATAACAAGATTGGTGAATGCTTTGTTGTGCACATTCATATTATATACATTATCTTACTGTGTTTCTTGATGTTTTATGTATTTAATGCTTTAAAAAGGTTGAATGAGGTGATGGGAAGGTAAAAGGGGTCCATACATACCTAATTAATTTTATTTGGGGTTTTTAAACCCAAGGTAGAAAAATATATCCAATTTCATATGCCCATAGCCCTATGTGTAGGCATACAAACCCTAGACTAGGGTTTAGCCAAAATAAATAGTTTCCATCATTATAAAGTTACAAAACTTTGTGGTCTTGTTAACCTGAGCATTTTTTAGGAGACTAAAGTGGTTTTTTATTGAATTAGTATGGATAAGTATGGATTCCTTTAGCTGAGATGAAACATGGGCTAAATTGGGCCTAATGAGTAAAGGCTAGTGATGGGAAAGGGGTCTACCGATAGAGTTAGACTATGAAAATTTGAAAGAAGGAGTATGTGGATATGGGAAAAATAAATATGGTCTCACATCCTATAATATTTTGATGATTTTTACTAACCAAAAGATAATCCTAAAATAGGTTTATAAGCATAAGAAAGCCAATGAGAGTGGATTGTGAGGGAAGAACCAAATGAAAGGTGAGATATCAGTTAAAAAGGGTCTGAATAGATATGTTGAGAACATATAAGATAATATTTGATAATATATTGAGTCCCTAACAAATAAATTAAGATTTAACCTTAAGAATCCAAAAGGTTCCTAGTGGAAACATGAAAGAAAATTTCAAAAAGAGAAAAAATGAAAGATATGATAAAAAGTGAGTTATGACTATGTGGGCAAAAGGAAAATAAAAAAAGGAGGAGATATTAAAGGTTCAAGGAATAATTTCTCTAGGAAGAAGTTTTAAGCCATAACATAAAGGAAAAATATTGTGTTAAAGATGATATTTTGAGATTAAAACATCAAATACATTATGACCAGTTGGCTTGAGTAACAGATAATGATTCTAGAGAGGAATTCTCCCCTGAATACCTCTACATCATTTGGTATTAGATAAAGGCAAGGTATGCTTTGGTAAAATTGTGTTTTTAATTCTTTACATTTTATTGATTTGAGAGGAAAACATAATGCCATGAGATATGCATGAGGAGTAACCTTGCAGGGTATTAAGGGAGGAGAAGGATTACAGGTCTGATATGATATGGTTAGCATAAAAGAGAATAAGACTGATAGAGGGAAGAAAGATAAAGCCCCAAAGTCCTTTGAGAAGGACTAGAAGCTAGTCAAGGAAAGAATATAAGAGATAGAGGACAAGGAGAGCATTGAAGCTCTAAGAGAGAAGAGGAAGAAAGAAGACTCCAAAAGAGAGTCAAGAGAGTTAAGAAGAGATCCCAAGTAAGGAATCCAAGAAGAAGAAAGGCCCAAAGTATGTCTCAGAGTCAAGCTCGATATACTTTTTAAGAGTAATGTATAAATAGACCAAGAAAACAAATAAAGTGAGAGAAGATGGATATAAAAAAGGAAGTGGCAGACATAATTAGAGAATTAGGTTAGATATTTGAGAGAATTGAGCTCATGGTGAAGCTCATGGAGAGTCAAGAAAGCCAATGGATAGGCTAGAATGTGAGAAGAAAGGTAAAGTGGCCAATAGAGTCACTTTTGAGAATAAGGCACAAGAAAGGTGTCTTGAAAGATGAGAAGAAGAAAGAGAAGGCATCCCAAAGAGGCAAGAGAAGAGAGATGTTGCCAAGTGAGCAACAAGAAGAAGAGATTGAGAAGAGATTTATCATTGAGGAGAACAAGAGGAAGATAGAAGTGCCAAGGAGATCACAAAAGAATGAAGACAAGAAAATATTGAAGTTGTCTATGCCAAAGATAATCAAAGAGACTATGTGGTCTCTCATTTTATATGTTAACATTGTTTTTGAGTTTGTGTTTGTAGGTATGAAAAAAATTGGTGAATGTCAATCACGAGGCCTCGAAATGGATGAAGAATGGGTCAAAAATGTCACCCATCAAATGCAAATAAGATGACAAAGAGAAAGAACCTCTTGAAGAAGATAAAGTGAAGGAGATTGAAGGTATACTACATGCTAAAAATGAAGATAAAGAGGAGTTCTATGATGTATTGCCATGCATAGCAGTTCAAACAAAGGAGATGGTGCACCAAGAAGATAAGAAGGTCACCCATGAAGAGATCAAGAAATAAAATAACTTACAGTAGTTACCATTGGAGGTAAATGAGTGTTTTAATGTTGAATTTGATTAAATACATGAAGAAGTCAAAGCTAATATGAAATTTGAGGAAAATAATGATAGATTGCAGCCCACATGGAGAACACAAGGGCATGGATATGTATGGCCTAAATGGCTGAAACAAATAGGTGATGAGAAGAAAAAGAGGAACCTCAAACAAGAGGTCAAACAAAGCAAGATAATAGGTGGAAGACAAGAATAAGCATGGAGTATAATAACAAATAGCCAAGTGTACCAAGAAGGTATGATAGATGAAAAATGCATGAAGCATGAGAGTGATGCAAAGATAACTAGGTGGCAGCCCAAAAATATACAAGGTAGAAAATAGGTGATAAAAATCAAGGTAAGAGCACAATAAGGTCATATTGTAAGTATACTCCAAGAGAGCATGAAGAGTGATGAAGTTAGCAAGCTTACAAAGCAAACAAGAAAGGTAGAACAAGCAAATCAAGGCAAGAAAGTAAAGGTACATCCATGTGAAAAAGAAAAATAATGCATAAGAGAAGATGAGTGTTTGAAAAATGTGTTGTATGATGAAATGTTTGAATTTCATTCCAAAGATGAAGATATTTTGTACATAAAATCCATTGTGTTGTCAAATTCATGTTAGGGTCATTATGGGTCAAAGGTTGGTCAATTTTGGGTGATAAGGTGTGTCAAGGGAAATTTTAAAGGTCCATTATTGTGTATGAAGTCTCTAGGAGTCCTAGGTTGAGTTTTGAAAATGTTTAGAGTTTTCCCTCCAAAACCCATGATTTAAAAATTCAAATATTCAAAGCGAGTCTAGATGGGTCAAGTACATGTGAGGACTGAATAGATTGGTAAATTGGGATAAAGATTATAATGGGGTCATGAAAAATGTGTTATAAGGGGATGTAAGCCTCACACATTATATTAGTGGTCATATTCTTGTCTAGACATATAAGCCTCACGTTGAGGTGGTTATAGAAAAAATAAGTTGATGTAACTTCCAAGAAAAAACCAATGCCAAAGTTGGAAAAAGAGAGTACTGTACGTCAATTTAGATAGGATGATGTGAATAGATAAGGGAGTACTCTCCAAGAAGAGGGAAAAGGTGTCTAAGAATGAAAATCTTGTATGAAAACCTTCAAGAAGCTGATATAGTCCCAAGAAGGACAAAATGTGTAATGTTTCTGGTGATTCAAGGAATAAAGAATGAATAAGCTTAAGTGTATTAATGTTCTTGGTCTGCTCTTAGTTATTGTAAATCATTTAAATTGTATTTGAAGGCCTTTGAGGCCATATTTTTGTTCTTTTTATGTAGAATTATAGATTGTTGGACGATGATAATTAAAATTGGGTATAGGTCTCAGCCTTAAATGGAACATGTTTGAAGTGGTTCTCCATGGGAATGGTGAGATAAATGTATCAATATATATATATATATATATATATATATATATATATATATATATATATATAGAATAGTTTATACCTCTATGAGGTTTTGGAAGGCTAAACATATGAAGATATTTAGTATCAAAACCCTAATTCTGTGCATACTCATATCTTGGTAAGGTCAAGGAGTCAGTCTAATGATTATTAAAGTTAAAAGGTTAATATATTAGAAATTAATGGCTTAGTTATAGTTGTGTGATTGAATTTAATTTTCAATAAAGTATTTACACCTTAGATAGTGTCATGAAATTACTTAGATAGATAAGGAGAGTAAACTTAGTTACAAAAGAACCCCTGCTCTAAGTGAAACCCCTCTTTTGGGTTAAGAAAGAATCTCACATTTTGAAAGAGGATATGGTTGTTAGTATAACATGCTCTTGGTTTGTATATAAGAATGACCAAGGACTAGAAGGTATGGAAATAGAGACAAGACTTGATTCCTAAGATACATTCAGTGTATACCCTATTTTGTATACATAATTATTTAGTAAAGAAAGTTAAAAACCTAGCTTTGGGTCCTACTAAAGTATGTCATTAGTATAAATGATCTAAGAGGGTGATTCCTTTAGGTAAGGATATTTTAAAACCCTTTGATATATGGAAGAGGATTGAAGTTAGTATACATAACCAAGTTGTTGCCAATAGGTTTGTAGGCCACTAAGTGGAATATAGTCAACATTTAGTAATGGGATCAGTATAAGTTTTTAGGATTTAATATGTCTTAAAAGGTGATTACATTTTTTAATGTGGAATGAGATGATTTAAATAAGGATTTAAAGCATAATATTAAACTAATGTACTTTTGATCCTACATGCTTTTACACAGGCAAACTTATGTCCAAGAACCCTATCAATTGGCATTTGGAGAGGTAAGGAATATGAAACATGGTGAACCATAAGTTGAGAAGTATTAATATGATGTATATAGACCTATGAAATTTATTAAAATAGTGAAAAGGGATCAAATAATTATTAGATGTCAATATTAGTGACTACTTTATTGTGCATAGTCATACTATATGCATATTCTTACTATGTTTCCTAATGTTTTATGTATTTAATGATTTAACAAGGTTGAATGAAGTGATGGGAAGGTAAAAGGGGTACATATAGACCTAGTTAATGTTATTTTGGGTTTTTAAACCCAAGGAAACATAATATATCCAACATCATATGCCCATGGGCCTATGTGCAAGCATACAAACCCTAGACTAGGGTTTAGAAAAAATAAATAGTTTCCACTGTTATAAATTTAAAATACTTTGTGGTCTTTTTAACCTGAAAATGTTTGAGGAGACAAAATTGGTTTGAAAGTGAATTATTATGGATAAGTATGGATTTATTTAGCTGAGATGAAACAGGGGCCAAATTGGCCCTAATGAGTAAAGGCTAGTGATGGAAAAGGGGTCTACCGACAAAGTTAGACTATGAAAATTTGAAGGAAGGAGTATATGGATAGGGTAACACTAAATATGGTATCACATCCTCAAATAGTTATTTTATTTTTAAAAACCAAAGGATAATCCTAAAATAGGGTTACAAGCATAAGAAAGCCAATGAGAGTGGATTATGAGGGAAGAACCAAATGAAGTGTGAGATATCAGTTAGAAAGGGTTTGAATGGATATGTTGAGAACATATAAGACAATATTTGATAATATATTGAGTACCTAATAAATAAATGAATATTTGGCCTTAAGAGGCCAAAAGGTGCATAGTGGAAACATGAAAGCAAGTTTCAAAAAGAGAAGATTTGAAAGATGGGATAGAAAGTGAGTTTTGACTTGTGGGTAGAGGGAAAATAAAAAGGAGGAGATATTAAAGGTTAAAGTAATAAGTTCTCAAGGAATAAGTTTGAAGCCATAACACAAAGGAAAAATATTGTGTTAAAGATGATATTATGAGATAAAACAATCAAATACATTATGGCCAATTGGCTTGAGTAACAGATACTGATGTTAGAGAGGACTTCTCCCCCAAATGCCTCTGCATCAAAGTACACGTGTAAAAATTCTAAATATGGCCACAACCATGTAAAAATAAGATGTTCATGCAAATTTTGAATAATATAGATTACAATGATTCATTTTAGTTTGATTCCTAACATAAATCTATAAATAAACAAGAACAATAACTTCTATTAAGTTTCCATTTTGATTGTGGCCTCAGCTACATTTGGACCACATGCTCCAACTAAATGGGGATAAATTTAAGTTTACATACTAGGAACTATTTGTTGCATGTTGAGGCTACAATTGAGATTGATTTATTTTTGGGTGGTATAACTTAAAGTGTTTGTCAATTTTCTCCATAGACACAATGGGTATTATAAGAAGCATTCTTTTACACTTGAATAGTATTGAATGAGTGGTAAATTATGTTCCTATGATTTATCACCAACCTTATCTTTTGCATATGACACAAGTTCTATTATGTTATTACTACCTCCCTCATTTACTTTAGCATTTATGTCTTGAAGATCTTGTATAAACTTTTCTAGTTGTGCATTAAAAATTTCTTGGGACACAATCTGGCCACCCTAAAAAATAAGGTCTCAATCTTGACCTCATTGAATTTTTTTTATAATTCTACTCTCAAATGGCATTGATTATAATACCAAATATTAACATCTAATTATCTCATTTTATCAAATAAGCTCTCATTAAGATAACCCAATTTTGGGTTACATTAATGTCTTCAATAGTAAAAATATCCAATTTTGGGCATGTTTTATCTTCAATAAACTTGGTAATGACTTTAAACCTTCCTATTAATTGATAAATTTTCCTCATATGTATATTTATATTTTACACCAAAGGAATGACCTATTTATTATCATCATAAATTACAATCAATAGATCAAAAAGAGACCTTAAGGCCACATTGACTTGGTCTACTAATTCCTAAGGTACCAAACCTTTTAATTTGTGTTTCTAATATAGTTATCTTTTATCATATTCCATTTACCATTATATTTTCTAATTATTACAGAGGAAAGGATGAAAGATGTAGGATCTTCTTTGTCCTTTAGGAGTTGGTCCACTCTAGTCTTCCTCTTCTTGGTTGGATAAAATAAATTCTCTTTAGACTCATGCCAAACTAATGATTGTCCTTGCCTTACCTTACTTTTAGTAGCCCTTTTCATGGTACCTATAGATTTATCATATTCAATTCTCATTTGGGGCTCATCTACAATCACCTAATCTTGCTTTTGAATCTGTGCAACTTGTTATTGTTTAATCCAATCTTCCTTTTATGGGGGTAGAGTTGTGGCAAATTAAGTGGGATGGGTGACAAGGGTAGGTGGAGTATTAGAGGAAATAAAGGATAATGGAAATATGGATAGGGTTTAAGTGGGATGGTATCCAAAAAATCAATGAACACAATGGTGGAGAAAGGTTCAATCTATTTGTCTCTACCTCCAAGGTTTAAAGGTTCACCAATTTTCTAATTTATTTTAGATGTACTACGCTTTGTAGATGGGCTAACATCAATTGATGTAGGGTCAAGGGATAAATAATGTACATTTTTTAATGAAACTAAGGGTGGTAATGATACACCCATGGTAGAATATGTAATAACATAGATAATAATAACTTCTTTTGATACTTGGTAGATTTATTCAACTTTAATGAAGGTAAACCAATAGTAAGGATATTTGTCTTGGAGGTATTATGCGTAGTATATACCTTAGTGACTAATAGATATTTCTTTGTAGTATCAATAGGAGTTGTTAAATACTGATTATTATGACTATGGGCCATACATTTGTCATGGATTTTATAACTTCCACCATGTTTATGAACATAGTGTTTTAATACCTTCACATCATTTGGATCTTGTGTCAATTTTTTGGTGTCTTGATTTTATTATGTAACTTCTTGATCTTCTTTAAAATCCATGAGATATATTTAATTGTGAAGTTTCAATATGAGCCACATGGATATTTGTTGTTGTTTTTCCTTTTTTTGGCCCAGACCTTATGTATCCACCATGTCAAACTTTTGTGAAGTGTTAAGGAGCATGATAGTACCAAGTGTCCCCTCCTTATTATTTCATAATATTAGAATATTTGAGTAGAGATAAGTTGTGATACCATGAAAATGTGAGAATTATGAAAGCTTAAAAGGTTAATGATAGGATCCTTCCTGAACAAGTTAGGAAATAATTTCAAATATATGAAATAAACTATAATTATCAGCAACATATTTACTGAAATAAACATAACTGCATTACAATAACATAATTGCACAATCACTAGCCTCTTCAAGGGGGAAACCTATTTTGAGCAATCTCAATTCAATACAATTCATGGATTCCTTCATACTAATTTAGGCTCCTATTTATAGTAATCTAATACTATATAACCATTACTCTTAATGAATGTGGGATTATTACACTATTACACTCAACTATTGTAATAAGATTTGAGGGACATATTACAAAGCATATGTATCTATATACATTTATTAAAGAAGCAAATTACTAAAGGATAGTTAGGATGTAGGGGCCTAACATTCCCTCCACCTTAAAATCTTTGTCCTCAAAGCTTGAGGTGAGGAAATTGATGTTGGATTGAGAGGAGAGGTTCCCAGGTAGCATCTTATAGTTGTAACCCATGTCATTGGATGATAACTTTGGTGATGACCTAATTTCAGATATGATGAGATCATTTATTGAGGATGCATTTATGATTGAGAAGGATGGATCCTTATACATCTAGTTTTGGAAGCACTATTTGAGTGTGTACATTATACGCCAAGACCTTGTTTAAATAGGAGACATGAAAAATAAGGTACACACATGATGAGGTTGGAAGTTTCAACTTGTAGGCAATAGGTCAAACCCATTGGAAGATATTATAAGTTCCATAAAATTTTGGAGCTAATTTTTCATATCCTTTCAGCTTCAAATATGATTACTTATAAGTTTGTAGATGAAGAAAAATAATATCTCCAAGATAGAAGGATCATGCAGAGAGATGTTGGTCTACCTTTTGCTTCATGTGATTCTATGTTATGTGAAGATTATCCTTGAGGAGGAAAAGGATATTATCATGTGAATTGAGTGTAGTGTCAATATCCTATATTGGAGAGCTCCTTGGTATACAAAATAAGAGAGGGTGGCTTTTGGCCATACATAGCTTCATATGTGGTAAGCTTGGTGGCTATGTGGTAGGAGGTGTTGTACCACCACTATGTAAGAGGTAACCATTTTACCCATTGATGTTGTTGATCTATGAAAAAATAGTAAAGATAGGTATCCAAAATTTCTTAAGAATTTCAATTTGGCCATCAGTCTGTGGATGATATCCTGAACTCATTTTGAGAGTTGTACCAAGGTGCTTAAAGAGTTCTTCCCAAAAAGGACTCATAAAGGCAGAATCATGATTTGAAAAAATAGAAGCAAGAACACCATGGAGCCAAAATATTTTATTAAATAATGTTTGGGCTATGGTAGAATCTATGTAGGGATGAGATAGAGCACAAAAATGAGTGTATTTAGAAAGACGATCCACTACAACAAGAATGATTGATTTTTCACTATAATTAGGGAAGCCTTTAATCAAATCCATGGAAATGTTAGTCCAAAGGCACTATGAAATGGGTAATGGCTAAATTATACCAAGTGGTGAAACTATTTCCCATTTATTTCATTAACAAATATCACATTTGAAAATAAATGTCTTGATATCTTGCTTGAGTCCAAACCAAAAGAAACTACGACAGAGTCACTCATAGGTTTTTAAGAAACTTTAATGTATTGTAGAAGGGGAGGCATGCATATCCTACAAAATAGTCTATTTGAAATTGGAGCTAGTAATTAATAGAAGACAACCTTTATATCTCAATGTGTGTCCGTCTTAAATATAGTGAGGTTTAGTAGATGAGTCATCCAGATAGTTGAACAATTAGTTGTTGGGTGGAGAGATCATGATGCCATTCATACTTAAGATCTTAGAGCCATGTAGAAATGGGAATTAAAACAACATACAAGTGGGATTATTCTTCAAAATGTTGAGAGAGAGCATTAGCCACCAAGTTTTCATTGACTTTTTTGTAGGTAATTTCATAATCATATCCCATGAGTTTAGAAATCCATTTCTATTGATCTAGATAAGAGACCCACTATTCTAAAAAATATTTGAGGCTTTGATGGTCGGTTTTAATTTAAAAGTGTTGGTCAATAAAATATGGATGCCTTTTGTGAACTAAATGGAGAATAACCATCATTTGTTTGTCATATGTGGAAGATGCCAAATTTTTCCTAGTGAGGGACTTGCTAGTGAAGGCAATGTGGCATCCTTCCTACGTAAGTACAATGCCCAAACCTATTCCATAAGCATCACATTCAAGCACAAATGGCTTGGATAAATTAGGAATGTCCAAGACTGGTGTGGTGTACATGGCATGCTTAAGGCTAGAAAATACTTGGGCAAATGCAGTTGACCATACAAATGAGTATTTCTTGAGCATAGCTATCAAGGGATTTATAATTATTCCATAATCCTTGAAAAAATTTTGGTAGTACCCTGTCAACCCAAGAAATCCACATAAGATTTTGAGGATCTTTGGTAGTGGCCAATTTATCATAGCTTCAATTTTAGTGGAGTCAACATGAACACCATTAGATGCAACAATATGTCCCAAATACTCAACCTCTATTTTCCCAAAAGAACACTTTGAATTTTTGGCACATAGGTAGTTGGAAATAAGAACTCCCACTATTGTGTCAAGGTGGTGGAGGTGATCTCCTCATGTATGGCTATAGATGAGAATGGCATCAAAGAAGATTAAGATAAACTTGTACAAGAAGGGGAAAAATACTTGGTTTATCAAAATTTGGAAGGTGGAGGGGGCATTGGTAAGCCCAAATGACATGATAAGGAACTCATAATGGTCATCATGTGTGTGAAAATATGTCTTAGAAATGTTAACATCATGAAGATAGATTTGGTGATATCTAGAGCATAGGTCTAATTAAAGAAAAACTTTGCACCATGGAGTTAATTAAGGATATCATCTATGACCATAATGGGAAACCTATCCTTGATGGTTAGTTTGTTTAAGTCTCGATAATCAATTTAAAATCACCAAGAGCTATCCTTTTTATGAACAAGCAAGACTAGTGAAGAACACATACTAGTGCTAGGTTGAATGACCCCTACCTATAGGAGGTCATGAATGCTCTTTTCAATCTCAGTATTTTGATGAAATGGGTACCAATATGGTTAAAGGTTTAGGGGGGAACTACCAAGAATAAGTTGGATGTGATGGTCTTTTGACTAGTGAGGTAGTAACCCTGTGGGTTCCTAAAAAACTATTGCATGCTTGACCAAAATATTATGCAAGTCTAAAGGTTGGGGAGATTCTAGTGGTGAAGTAGTGTGAAGAGAAGATGGTTAGTCAATGACACTTGGGATCCCCATTTGAGAATTTTCTCCATGTGGTGAGAGATGATAATGCTTGTGTAGCCAAAAAGAAGGCCTTATAGGGTGTATTTCTATCCATTCTCTAAGAACTGCATCTAGAACTAAAAAAAATCCCAAAGGATGGGTTTGAGGGTTCATAACCATTATGCAATGATAATGACATTAAATTTACCTAAAGATAAATAAAACATGTCAGCCTAAAGGGTATAGTCTCCCACTGAACTATGAACATTACAACACTTTCCCTTGCATGGTAATTTGCCTCCATTGGCAATCATCACCTCAAAATTGGAACAAGGGTGTATAAAATAATCTGCTTGCTTAATGACTTGAGGTTCAATGAAGTTGTGAGTGATGCCAGAGTCAATAAGGATGGTGAGGAGTTAATTCTTATAAATTTTTTGACACACATTGTCAAGGGGGAATGAACCCTATCAGAGCATACATAGAGATTTTAGCAAGTGAATTTGAGGGCTTGGAATCAACATATATTTTCTCTAGTTCTTCTTCTATGGTATCCTCACATTCTTCTAGATCAAGTGGAGAATCAACATCAAGTAGGTATAATTTTTATTCAATGCATTTGTGGCCAATAGCCCATTCATCATTATAATTATAATAGAGTCCCTTTTCATGATGTATACACATTTCTACTATTTTGATCCTATTGATTTTGAGGTGAGCTTATCTTTAGAGAGCTTGATGAATCCATAGGCATCTATCATTATGCATGGTTTTGAACATTTTAACCTCAGATTGAATGACATCCTTGAGGCTGTTGATGAAGAAATTGGTGAATATTTCATTAGAAAAACCTTTAATTTGATTTGCAAGTTTTTAAAACTCTATTAGATATTGTCATACAGTACCATTTTGACAAAGTTTAGTCAAAGCTCTTGTGAAGTCATCATAGGCACTAGGCCCAAAAAGTACTAATAAGAGTTTAGAGAAGTATATTGAATTTGGTTTTATATGTGCCTTATGGTACCATTGGTACCACTAAACAACCTCCTTTTCTAAGTGAAATGAATCAATGAACATTCTTTCTGTAGTAGGATGCAAGAGGAAATAATGATTGGCACGATAGAGCTAATCAGTGGGATAAGTGCCATCAAATTTAGGAAAGTTTAACTTAAGGCCACAAAATGGTGCCCTAAAAGAAGAATTGCCATCTGATTAATGCTCATCATTAAATCAAAATGTTCAAAGGGTATTCTAGATACTTCTAAGGTGGTGATTGAGGTCAGATAATTCTCTAGTCAGGTGGTGATTAAGTTCGAATAGTCAGGATTTGATTGTAACAATGTCATTTGTCATGGTGCTGTATGGGTAATAACCATAACCAATTTTTTTTGAAGGGATAGAAAAACAAGTTTTAATACATTTTCAATAAAGATTTTTTTTAATTTGGACTAAATTGGATGGGGTAAAATTACTTGTACTAGGTTTTGGGCATTGTCAGGTTAGGATTGATGATGGCAAGGGCAATTTCAGAATTATAATGGAAAAACTAAAAAAAAAAATTCTAAGAGGGAAAAAGGAGGAAAAAATGGAAAGGAACACTATGGAATTTTTTTGAAGCAAGAGGATAAAAATTGAAGAAGTAATGGCAAAACTTAAAAAAATAAAAAAAATGAGATTTGTGACTAATGGAAGTAGAATTGGGGTATGGGTCGAATTCAAGTAAGAAAAGGTGTGGAATGAAATTTTAGGTGTCTTGGTAAATTTTGAGGACCAATAGAAATACATATAGAGAGATATGGTGAAAAAATGAAAAAAATATCTCAATTTTTAAAAAAAACTAATTTCACAAGGAACAACTGCTCTAAACTTTAGTGACTTCTATTGATAATCTCTAGAAATTGGTTTTACTTGATTTTACTATAGTTACTTCTATTGATAATCTTTAAAAACTGATAAGGTGGATATTGGCCCCAAGTCTATTCAGATGCCTAAGGGTTTTAAGAAATCTCTCTAGCCACTAATGTTATCTGACTGAGTATCGCTCTCTAGAAAAATTTTAGCCATGGATTTACCCCTAAACAATAGTTCTTGGTTTACCTCAAAGATGGAAACTAGTCAATATGAAAAGGGCCATTGTCCATTTTACTGGTAAGTCCTCTCAATGGGCCAACTAATTTGGGGTTCCTATGGTTCTCCTCATAATGAGTTTTAGGGCATATGCCCAAGTACTTCCCACAACTATGTGGACATGTATTTACCCTTATCCAAACTTACAATGGAGATGTAGAAAATAGATATGTGTGTAAATGGTGGCGCTCTAGATCCCTAAGTTACCACTTTATATTATGTTACCACTTTCTAACCACCAGGGTCCTATTAAGGTGAGGTAAGAGCATATGATGGGTTGTAGAAAAAAATAGCCCTAAAAAGTGCTCTAATACCAGTTGGTAGGATCCTTCCTGAACAAGTTAGGAAATAATTGTAAATATATGAAATAAACTATAATTATCAACAAAATATTGATTTGAAATAATCAAAATTGAATTAAAATAGTAGAATGGCAGAATCGATGGCCTCTTTGAGGGGGAAACCTCCTTTGAGCAAGCTCAATTCAATATAATTTGTAGATGCCTTCATACTAGTTTAGGATCCTATTTTTAGTAATCTAATACTAGATAACCACTACTCCTAATGAATGTGGGATTATTACACTATTACAGTCAACTATTATAATATGCTTTGAGGGACGTCTTAAAAAGCATATGCATCCATAGTCATTTATTAAAGGAGTAAATTATAAAAGGATACTTAGGACGTAGTGTCCTAATAGTTAACTATGAAGAGTGATAACACTTTGAAACTTTGAATTATGAAGACTTCACACAGTCAATTTGTGAAGATCTCATAAAGTTATTTTCTTTGTGAGAAAATGATTGATTGCAAATAAAACTTTAATTGCAAAAGTGGTGGAGTTTGGAGTGAAAATATTTTAGATAGTGTGGAACTCAAAAAAATGTGAAAGTGTGAAAATGTAGCATATTTGTAAAATTACGAGTTGTGAAACATTCACAAAATTATAAGGAACAATGTTTGTAATAGAAACCAAGTAACAAAGTCACAATGTCAAACTCAATCAATATGTGAAATTATGAGAAAAATTACCTATACTCGTAATAATACTAAGGTTAGTACTTTTCCTATTTGCACTAATTATGTTTGAAATGAATTTCATAGATTGTTGAATTTATTTGTTGTTAAAGGCACCACACCTAAGCTACATTATTTTTATTTTTTTATTATATTTCTTTAATGTTGGAGTCCATTGATGAATAACTTACAATGTTAAATTTTGATGTTGTTAGATATACCACCTAGTAAGCATTATATTCAAAGTGAATCCAATTCTTGAGATATATTTTCGAGTGGGAAACCTACCTCTCTAATTTATTAAGATAAACATTAGTTTTTTAGTTTTTTTATGTCATGCATAATCTTCTAATCATTTTATATTCACATATTTTTATTATTGAATTCATTTATTTTTAGTATTGGTTAAAGTGGGTTTTGAAAAGGAACCCTACCCAAAACAATAATCAAGCAAACATGGACAACACATCGAAATGGAAAAACAAAGCCTATAGAAAAGGACTAAAAGCTGCCCAAAACAACAAAAAATAACAACGACCACACATATACTAGAGAGTAAATTAAAAAAAAAAAAGTTATGACCCATGATATACATTTTATTTTTGGGATCTAAGGTTCATTTTTAGAGGATCCATTTCTTTATTACCTTTAGTTCCCCTTTTGTTACACACAACGGTCCAATCTCCACCTTCCCCTAAGTTTGGTATAATATGAATGGAGATTTCAATGAATCAATTGTTTTAGATGATTCCAACGAAATCATTTGTGAAAATTATTATCTTTTTGAAATGGATAATTGGATTTTATTTGAAGGGGTGCAATCCATATGATTGTATTTAAAAATAATTTTGAAACTCCCTAATTTTAGTTTATGCCCTTACAAGGTGTGATATTCCTTTGATTGCATGATTAGATCATCCATTTGCATTTCCAAAACCAAATTAGGAGCCTTGATACTTTATTCACTTTATTTTAAAGCTTGTATAATAATATGTGTAGGTCCAACTTACTTCCGTTAATAATTTTTCTTTTTATGTTTGAGGGAAGGACAATCGTTAACCAAATGGCCAGTTTAGAAACATATACAACATCTTAAAGGTAGACCTTCGTAGTCTAATGGCTACACCCAGGTTATGTTTTTGACTTTTAGTTATATTTTCAGAGGTTAATCTTTGGTGATATCAACATTGGCTAAAATTTTGGTATAGGTTGAATGAATCCATTCTAGGGTTTTGAGATCAACATCCCAAAATTCTATAATGGATTCCACTATGGTTGCTAAAATATAATGTTTTAAAAATTAAATAGGTAGATTGGGTAGTATAATATAAATAAGTTTTGAATTTAAAGTTTAAGTATATGGGTTGAAATCAGGGTGTCATGGCTTAGCCATAAGAAAATAGTGTCCCCATTCCCAATGGAATTCTTTAAAAACTACATGTTTATCTTCAACTAAATCAAAAATCATAATAAAAATGCCTTTCACATAGGGATGAATTTAAATCTTACCTATAACCAAATCTTGCCATTCCTTCAAATTCCATTCATGGAATTGGGGTAGACTTGACTAAAAGCCTATAAACTAGTAGATCATTCCATGGGTGGATAGTTTTTCTTCCTATATGCATCTAAGTCTGCTCGCGAAAGCAGCTCATTAAATTATGTCTAATCTCATCTAATATCGACACTTAATACCTATATATTATATTAGCATCACCTCTTCATCCCCTTAAGTCAATTAATTAATTATCCTAACTACATGAAATATCCCTCTTTTCATATATTCATATTTTCCTAATATTCAAAATCCTAATTTACCCCTCTTTTGACATAATTCCTAATTTTATAATTCTTGATTCACTTACTTTTATAATCACATGTTCCCCCCAAAAGAAGGTATAGAGGCTTCCCACCTCTAGAACCTTCTCCCTCCTAAAATTTGAAATTTTAGAGGGAAACCTCCCCTCCAATCCATTCCAAAAACCTCTTTAAATGCAAGGGGCATGACCAAGAATGAAACAACAAGGAAGAAATCCAAGTCTATGCTACCTTCATTACACTAGCAACAATCATAGCATCCAAGCATACAGAGAATCTTGAATCCATTGTCAAGCAATCCAATATCAAGCCAAGCAACATTAGAGAATAGGTTAGAAAATCTTAGAGGGAAGCCAAAGAGGAGCGAGATGATGGTAAGAATTTGTTATTATTTCTGATTGTTCCTTGTATTTTCTTCTATTGATGTTCTTTGTGATATTTGAGTTGAATTTAATATAAATTTGCATACTTAGATCCATTTTCTCAAATTTTATGGGGATTCATTTGGTGACCAAAGTGAGAGGTACCCTTTTGGACTAATCTTGTGAGTGTGAAGTGTGATAATGATGCTTGAAGGAAAGATTTAGGATAAATTTAGTGGCTCCAAGTCTCATATTTTCCATCTACAATCTTCTTTGATGTCAGTAATTTTAAAATTACACATTTTTAGTAGTCCATAATTTTTTTTAAATTTAACTTTGTGTCAAGGTTATTTATGCATCATTGTAGACACTTTGGTTTTGTTGTAAATTAAATTAGGCCTTTTGATTTAAGTTCATTACTTAATAAGTTGTTATCTTCTTTTATTATTTTTATCTATGCAGGTAGCTTAATATCAATGCCCTATTCATTTGTGTTCTATTAATTAGTTCTATGTAGTTATCCTTTGATAATATTTTTTTACGCATTTGTTATTTTCCAATACTCTATCATTCTATTGTGCTAAATGAATTCTTGTCTTTTGTAAATCTATCTTAGCCTAGATTTTTCACTCCATGTTTCTAAACTTTTTTTTCTTGGTTTCATGTTTGTGTCCCATTTCATGATTATCTGGAGGAAGCTAGTTAAATTTTTAACATTTGTATGCCATCATAATCCCTTTGAGGAATTTAGCGAATATCAATATCCAAAATAGGCCTTTTTTTGGTATATAAGCTATGTATCTTTTAAAGTTATAGCAACCACAATAACTAATAAAACTTGATTTCCTTATGCTATGATGGATATCCATACCCTATATTAAAACTCCCATTTTAGCACATGTTATAGAGGCATTGACAAATATCATGGAGTTTGGAATATCCTATAATCATGGAGCCATTTTGTTAAATGTCTCAAGTGTCTTGTGATCAATTATCCATCTTGCATCAAACAAAAATTTTCATTCAATTAGTTTTAGATCTATACATCATGCACCCAAGTTATTTAATGGGTTTCCATACTTTGTTCTAAAGCTCTTATTTTAACATGCACTAGGAGGATGTTGGTAAGGATTATAGAGCTTGGATTTATACCTGAGAAATACTTTATTCTTTTTTTAATTATTTTTTGTGACTATTTCAAAATTGAAATGAATCTATTCATAATCACCCTTCTCCCATTGATCTGATCATGGTGGTTCCCTGTACAATTAATTATAAAATTTTAGAATTCATCAAAATTCTCCTAATTCATTCCAATTGTGTATGCCTTAGGCTACTCACTGACTCATTTATTGATAAATTACATACCAAAATCCTTTCTAGGTTTCTACTTGGTCAAGTTTATCATTAGATTCCTCTTTTTTTGTAGATAATTTAAAATTATTTTATGCCCATAATGATATCAGCATAGTCCATGAGACCACATTCCCATAAAATGTTTGAAAATACAAAAATAACCACATTCCTTTCCTATTGTTAATGGTTATTACATGATCAAATTTTTAGTCAATAGTTTTAAATACAAAAAGTGCCATTTTTATTGCATTTAATGTGAATATCATTATGCATAATTTTTCATTGTCCACATTACCCTAAATAGGTCTTTATTAGTATGTATTATTATACATCACTTGTTTGGTAATAAAATCAAAGTTTATTTTTTTAATTTTGTGAAATTTTGGAACATATAAGAATGAATTTATTTTTGGTATAACCTATACAATCATCAAAGATTAATGCTTCATAACTACTAAATTTTTTCATTACCTATCAAAGGGACAAAACTAATAACAATTTTTCCTTACAGGTTTCCAAAATTATTAACTTGTATGCTTGATAAAATGATTAGTTGATTGATCAAGATATATATCTTTTTGTTTTGAATCATCTATTTGATTTTGCTTGTCGACACACTAAATTGACATATGATTACAAGTCTCATCAGTCCAAGGCAAAACATTTAAAACTACTAATGATGTTTGTGCAGGGTTGATTGTCAAAGTTACTGATTTTAAAATTACTAAACCATCTAATGGAAGGACAAATGATCAAAGACCATTTATTCTAAAATTATGAATTTTTTGTTTTACAGGTCGATCGAATCTAGAATTGACTAAAACATTATTTTTACATTTGATTGGTTCTTGATTGGATTAGAATAGAAAAAACACATAAATTAATTGATTAAATAACCTTTTATTTACCTGAGTGTCACCTATGGGATACAATGGTATATGTTCTCCTCCTTGTGTCCTTGTAGTGATTCTTAGAGGATAAAAACCGCCAATAAAATATCCCTATTTTTCTTTCTAGGTTGTAATGTGACAATGGAAGTGACATCCACATGATTTTTATTAGTCTTTAGGGGTCAACAATATGAATTTCATCACCATGCATTAGATTCTGACAAAGTATAAATATCAGGACAATTGTCATTAGGTGTTAAAATAAAATTCCCCGTAAAGGGTTCCATGTAGTGAGGGGCATTTTGGCTCCAATAGACAAAGTGGTTAGATAACATCCTACATGTATTTTGCTCCATTGTACCTATAATATATTGGGGACTCCCCTAGTGAGCTTGTGTAAACCTAGAATAGGATCTATCAATCGTAATAGGTACTTTGTTGTTGGATTCAAGATCATTTCCCAAGTGACCATTAGGTATAGATAGGGTTAAGAGGTTTTAGTAGATTTTATAATGGGTCATTATACTATAGCCTCACCCACTAAGCCATTATATGGTGTAGGCATTTGGTTACACATCCATTTGGTTGACTAAAATTAGGGCTTGTGATTGGGTGTGTTGTGATAAGACCTATGATGTTTGTGAGCTGAGTTAGTCTATCCCATTTTGTCAAAAAAACCTAGAGACATTAAGACATATCCCATCTGAAGATAAAAAAATCATCTCATATCACTATTCACACCTTTTGGATAATAAACCTTTATCTTGAAACCAAACACTTTAGTGGTCGCTCATCATTCTTTAGCTTAGTCATCACTCTTATCCTTAACTAAACATTATCAATGTTAGTAAACTTGTTTGGTTTTATTATATCACCCATCATCTCATCATCCCATCTCTTCATATCCAACATCCATTTAATCATCACCTTGC
Source organism: Torreya grandis (assembly GCA_037957365.1). Lineage (NCBI taxonomy): Eukaryota > Viridiplantae > Streptophyta > Pinopsida > Cupressales > Taxaceae > Torreya > Torreya grandis. The sequence goes on from JARHVA010000014.1 coordinate 1,774,160, forward strand.
TAATGTAAAGGGTATCTAGTCATCTCATCCTCTTTTCTAGATTGAACCTTAATAGGTTTTTTACTTTGGTAATATTTGGTTATTCTAGTCTTCATATCCCCAAAACAAATCCAATTTAAGTCTCATCTCATCACCTATCTTAACCACTACTAGTCTTTGGTTTTAGACAAAATTAGTATCTAAATTCAACTTCTCTCCTATTATCTTATATCAAAGTCACACCTAACCACCACTCTCATGTCACCTTTACCATTCACCATGCCTCTTAAAACACATACCCAAGTCTTAAGAATGAGATAAGGATCTGATTAAGAAAATGACATTCTTGGGAATATAGGTGAATGAAATCAGGATAATGACAAAATACATAGTGACATGCACACCTTTGGAAACTAAGACTGATTTGCAAATGACATCTTCCATGATGATGAGGTTAGGTCTCAATTTGACCAATATATCTATGAAAATTGTAACCAAATTCTATCCCAGGTCATTGGAATGGGGGGCATGTTACCCACTAAATTTTATCCAAATCTCTTACAACATTAATCCATCCACTTATTAGGCCTAACACTCCACATCATTAACCTAATACAAAACAAGAACATGAATAAGACAATTTTGTGGATAACACACAAGAGCTTGAAGAAAAATAATAATAAGGACCCCTATAAAATAATCACATTAAGGCTAATAGGGGATAAACCACCCTAGAGGATCAGTTATATTAGTTAACCCAATAAATCAACTCACTTGCCTCACAATTCTAAGCACAAAGTCAAATACCCTCTTCCCAAAGGTAAAATGTCTAAAACACTAACCCTGATCACTCTAGACCTTGCACTAGTCATGATCAAACCTCCAATCCTCTCATGGATAGATATTTTCCTCAATATTAAAAGATAATGAATGAATCTCTTCATAAAATTGATCCTCATACACAAGAAATGAGGTAAAAGTAGGAGGATTTGTGCACCTTAGATGTGAGCATTTTACAAGTACCTTTCCCACCATATTTTGAGGTTCCAAAATTTGAAAAATATAGAGGGAAAGTGGATACCTAAGATCATTTCCAATAATTCTATGTAGCATGACAAAGGTTGCTTATGATGATGCTTATATCCTTAGGCTTTTTCCCAAAAGCCTCATGGGGCTCGCATTGGATTAGTTCATGCCTTTATTGAAAGGGTTCATATTCAGCTTTAGAGAGTTGAATGAAATTTTTTTAAGGCACTTTTCTTTAAATCTTGAGCATGATATATCCATCATAGATATTTACAACAACAAACAAACAAATGGGAAAGTCTATCCTCCTTCCTACAATGTTGGAGAAGTCTGGCAAGCCAATTTTATTATATAGTTCAAGAAAAGGAATTGGCCAAAATGTTCATGAACAATCTCAATACTGAATTGAAATATAAATTAAAGCTACAATGCACAAAATATTTTTATGGGATCATCAAGAAAGGGATCCAAATTAAGAAGGCACTTATTCAAAAAGGTACAATTAAACTATATAGCCAAAATGAACACAATCAAAATTAGGATAATACTTTTTTAGGCAAGATAACTTCACCAAAAACAAAAATGCCATAGGGGATGGTGTAATAGATTTTAAACATGTGCAGATAGTGTAAAAATCCTACCCAACTAACAAACAACAAAATGTCTTCATTTTAAGGGTACCATGGGGAAAACCAAAACCTTGAATGGGAAAGAGGCCCCTAACTAGTCATGGTGTACCTATAGCAATAGTCTTCCAATAGTTAATCACCACCAATATGATCACTCTCCCTAAAAGTCAACCTTTGGATGACAATGAACCTTGACATGATTGGTATCATGAGGATGATTTTTATCAATATCATAGAGTTAAAGGACATGATACTAAAAAATGTTTGTATTTGAAACATTATAGCCAAGATCTAATTGAAAAGGGGGTCATTGAAGTAGAATGGGAGAGCTCGATTGGCCATTCTAAGAATCAATAGCTCAAAATCTATCAAGATCCATTGCCTAAACATGATCAGAGGCAAAGAAAATCACCTAAAGACTAGGGTCAAGTATACACATCCAATCACACTAATTACCATGCCATCCCATATCATTATGTGAACACCATCAAAATCCATGACCCCTAAGAGCCCACACCACCACCATCCACCATTATCAAAATCAACTAAGCCATAGCTAACTATGTAGTCACCACACAATGTAGCAATATTGTAGTTCTTTAAACACCATCAAAAGAGCCATCAACATCCCAAAGGGTCAATGTCTCTAAAAAAGTCTTGGCATCTTTTGATAAACCATATGGCATAATCTAATAGCTTGAAAATACCCCCACCCAAATCTCACTTATGGATCTTCTCAAAACATCATCAGTACATCGAGAGATCCTAATACAAGTCTTAAATAGTCTTAAAGTCCCTCAACATATTGATACTAGTTAGTTTTAAGAATTTGTGGGTCACTTATATCACTCACAACAAATAACTTTTAGTGCCCATGAAATGACTCTTATTCACCCACATCACAATTATCCACTGTTCATATAAATCTCCATTTCCAATCACAAAATCCCATGGGTTCTCATAGGTGGAGGGTTTGCTTTAAACTTGTGCAATTTAGACCTTCTAAAGAAGTTAGGGTACTCTAAGGCATCCTTAGGGCCTACTTTAATCATGATTAATGCATACAATGATAATGAAAATCCATATGTAAACACCATTTATCTTCCTATTATTATGGAACCCATCATCCATCAGACTTTAATTCATGTTGTAAATGTCAATCTTCCATATAACCTACTTTATTGAGCCATCTATAGATCCACCATATATGAGCAGTCCCTTCCACACTCCATCAATGTTTGAAATTCCCTCATTCTGGCATGGAGGTTACTATCCCTAGGGAAATAGAACATTTTTGTAGTTGTTAGATGGATCAATCTCATCTTGCATGCTATTACCATAGCATACATAGTTTCACTCCTAATCCAAAAGCTACAAAATATATCCACCTAAATGATCTAGTATATACTTCAAATTCATCCTTAGATATCACCCATCTTAAGATCACTTCCATAGGTTGTGGGGAACATGAATACAAGATCTTTTGTGTAGGATACTTACCACTCTCCCCACATAGTTACAGGTCTTAGTTATGAGGAAATATAACCCTATCAACTATTAGTTTGGATCAATGGCCTTTACTAATATAGGTCTACTATCAGAGGAATACTTTGATGAGCCTGATGATTCGTGGCTTATTCCAAATAATGAGGCCCTTCCATTCCATATACAAAAGTACCCCTAACTTTAGAAGATGTTTCAAAATATGAATTATTAGGGAAAAGGACTAGGGAAACATGAATAAGGTAGGATTAAACCTATAGGGGTTTAATAACACATAAAACATCTTGGTCTGGGGTACAAACTACTCAACATCGACTTAAACAATATCATTTTGGACACTTCTTTAGTTCTTGAGTAGCCTTCTTCTGATGAAGACATAAAATAAGGATTTATTTATAGTCTTTATGAAGAGCTTGATGCCACTAACCTCTTCCATGATACTACAATCTCCACCATTATTATATACCTTAGTTACCCTACCTTAATAGACTAGGATAAAAAACATGAGCCTTCTTTGAACATGTTCTAGAGTGATAAGTCTAGCATAGAATATTTAGGAGCATGAAACTTTATGCCTTCAAGAGATCATAAGAAGGGATTCTCCATTAATCTCAACAAGTCAACCTATTTTAGGGAACAAAAAACATCCCTAAATCAAATTGAAGAAGATGAGTACGAAGATGAAGCTCCTTCTCAAAATCCATAGGACATTCAACTCACTCGTGATGAATCAAAATTCTATTTAGAATTAAACACTAAGATCCTAGATGATTTTACTTCAAAAATACATGATCTACCATCACCTCTAATGTATTTTTAGGAATATTCACCCTCCCTCATTAAGGAGGTTATTAAAGTTAATATCAGAATAGAAGAGAGTATTACAAATTTCAAATTAGGGGCAATTATTACACCTGAGTAATGACAAATTCTTATTGAGCTACTCAAAGAGTTTATAAATGTCTTTACATGGTGTTACTTAGACATGTCAGGGCTTGACCCATCCTTGGTATTGCACCATTTAATTGTTCATCCTAATGCAAAACCAATCAAGCAAAAACTTCATAATATGCACCCCAAGGTGAATTTATTAGTCAAAAAAGAATTACATAAATTCATGAAAGCTAGATTTATCTGACTTACTGATTATTCTAATCATATTCTAATGTTCTTATGGCTAAGCCATAAGGTAGGATCCAAATGTATAATTAATTATAGGATATCAACAAAACATGTCCTAAATAAAACTTTCCCCTACCAAATATAAACATGATCATGGATTCTACAATAAGTTATGAGATGTTATCCCTCATGGATGGATTTTTAGGCTATGATCAAATCAAATTTATGCTTGAGGATCAACACAAGACATCATTTATTACTCCATGGGGAACTTTTTATTATCAAGTCATGCCCTTTGGTCTCAAAAATGTAGGTGCTACCTACCAATGGGAAATGATTGTCATCTTCCATGACATCATTGAAGATTATGTAAATGATAAATTGGGAAATTCAAAACTTCGATCAGAGTATCATGTGGTTTTAAGAAGAATCTTTGAGAAACTCCACAAAAATAAAGTTAGATTGAACCCAAATAAATGTATGTTTGGAGTCACCTCAGGTAAACTATTAGGGTTTATAGTGTTCAGGAGAGGCATTGAGGTTGATCCAACAAAAGTAAAAGTTATTGTAGAAATGCCTCTTCTTTGAAATTTTAAGTAACTCAAGAGTTTTCAAGGAAAACTAAAAGCCATTTGGTGGTTTATTTCCCAATTAGAAAACAAATGTCACCCCTTCACCCATATTTTAAAGAAGGGGACTCATTTCAGTTGGAACTCTGAGTGTCAATAGGTCTTTGAAAATCTTAAGCAATATCTAGTCAAGCCTCTGGTATTATCACCACCTACCATGTGAAGACCTTTAATTTTATATATATACCACAACTTGTGTAATAGGGGCCCCTCTAGCACAACATAATGATGAAGGAAAGTGTGTTCAATATATTATATCAGCCAAACATTGATTTCATATGAGCTTAATTATACTCCTATAAAAAAAGCTTGCTTGGTCATTGTCTTTACATCCCAAAAACTTTAGCATTATATGATCAATATCCAAGTTCATCTCATAGCCAAAGTTGATCACCTTAAGTACATGCTATCAAAATATACTCTCACTGGTAGGATGGGTAAGCGGATAATTTTGTTAAGTGAATTTGATATAAAATATGGCCATCAAATTCTCATTAAAGGACAAACAATCACAGATCAACTTGCAAAATCACCCCTTATAGATATCAAGCCCCTTATCATAGCCTTTTTAGATGAGTCCATATTGACTACCATAGAATATAATAGTTACAAATTATATTTTGATGGCTCTTTCACCACCCATGGGTTAAGAGTAGGTATCCGTTTAGTAACCCTACAAAGTGACCTCATCCCTAAAGCTTTCAGTTACTTTCCTATGTACCAACAATATTTTTGAATATGAGGCCTTAATTTTTGGTCTCCAACTATCCATCCAATAGAACATCTAACACCTTTAGGTATTTGGTGATTCATAGTTGATTATCAAACAAGTGAATGAGGAATTCCAAACAAAGGATGCGAAATTATTTCCCTATAAATATTGGTGGATCAATTAAATCAAAAATTTTAGTCTATCACATTCAAACAAATATCAAGGGGAAGTAATAATGCAACCCACTCTATGACAACTATTGGGTCTTTGATCGACCTTCCAAAAGACGTCCTTGAAGGTAATTTTCTAAATAAACATCTAATATTACCAGTTCATGAATCCATGTCTCATTTTCAAATTTATGCCATCTATTATCTAGTCTACCATGGTATCATGGCATATATATATACCTATTATTTACTTGAATCATGACATAGATATCATAGATGCTCAACTCTCCTCATCCAAGTGCAAAAATAGAATCATCTCTCTTGCTATGGGTGATAATTTCATTGAGATGAATCTCTAAATTAGGGGCTAGCTCCCCTTGATGCACCTTTAAATCTCTCTCTAATCTATCAATTGTGTATGAAAAGTGTTAAGGAAAACAACTAATAAAACAAAATGGTGATGCACCAATGAATAATGTCCTCCTAATTGACTGCAACCATTACAAAAAACAAATAAGGTGTTTCTCACAGAAGATTCATAACTCAGGATTTATTACTACATCAATGCTTCATATGTTGGATTCAAGAAGGTATATGATTCTCAAAAAGGGTGTGAATGATTCCAAAGAGAGATACAATCATAAACCACTTCTATGATATCTCAATACTTAAGAAAAAATACTAGCAAAGACCTACAACAATATCCTTTCTATAAATTGGTAGACCATAAAGAATATAAGCTAGAAAAGGGTAATCTTTCACTAGACTAGACCAAAAAGATTCCAGTCATTACTCGATGTTATAGCATGTGAATGGCAATAACACTTGTGTATTTCTTCAAGAGTTATTTGAGTACAAATCTGGCCAAAGTTGTTCCAATAACTAACAGAGGCTACGAAATGAGCCAAAAGAATGCATATATATAGCCTTGAGAGGTAGATCAATCAAAGGAAGTCCAAGGGTCACTTGGACATGTGTCATCTTGAAAGAATCAATTACATTTTCATTAGAGAGAAGGGGGTGAGCTATGCCATGTCATCAAATGGATCAATTACAATGAGTTACAACTAAACCAAAATCATTAGTTACATTTATTACAACTGAAGCAAAGCCTTAGTTACATTTTTCCATTTGTTATCTCTTATCTTCACCTTTAAGTTCCCACTGAGACTTTTCTTTTAAACTCTAATGGCTAGTTTCTGTAGTCTAAAATTGATGTTTTGCAGGCTATCACTCCTTCGGGCATTTTTTTTGAACTTTTTGTCTTGACCCTTTTGTTTCCTTTGTCTTAGACAAGTTTTTTGAAATAATTCATTCCTTCAAACTTTTTGTTTGGACCTTCAACATGTTCCTTTGGGTTTCTTGAAGTGGACCTTCAACTTTTGGAAATGACCTTCTAAAAGGAAAAATTACCCTTTGGATTTTTTGAAATGGTCCACCTTCCCACAAAAATAATATTTCAGACTTTTTGAAAACGTCCCTTTGGGAAAGTTGAAATGCCCTTCAAACTTTCTAAAAATTACCTTTTGACCTTTGGAAATGACTCTAAAAAAAATTGGAATGCCCTCTGGAATTTTTGAAAAGTACCTTTCAGCCTTTGGAAGTGTCTCTCAAAAAAATTGGAATGCCCTTTGGAAAAGTTACAAGTGATCCTTTAGCTTGAAAGGTCCTTCAAAAAATTTGCAAGTTTCCTTCGAAAAAGTTGCATGGATAATTTTCTTGATAAAAGATACCCTTTGGAAAAATGAAACATACCCTTTGAAAAATTTGAAAGTGTCCTTCAAAAAATTTGCATGGACAATTTTCCTGACAAAAGACACCCTTCGAAAAAATATAATATACCCTTTAGAAAAGTTACAAGTATCCTTTAGCTTGAAAAGGTCCTTCAAAAAAGTTGCAAGTGTCCTTCAGAATAGTTGCATGGACAATTTTCCTGACAAAAGATACCCTTCAAAAAAGTTGAAAGTGTCCTTTGGGAAAGTTGCATGGACAATTTTTCTGACAAAACATACCCTTCAGAAAAATGAAACATACCCTTCAAAAAAGTTGAAAGTGTCCTTTTCAGCTTGAAATATATCTTTTAGAAAGTGGACAATTTATCCAAAAGAATTTGACACTTTGTCTTCAGGAGATTTGTCTCAGACAAATTGTCTGAAAGAATTCGTTACTTGGTTGAATGAAAAGTCTGAAATAAATACACTTAAGGAAAAAGCTTCGAACAAATTTTTTGAAAGAATTTAGAAAAAGATTAGAAAAAAAAACCTGAAATAATTTGGCAAAGGCTTAGCAAAGACAAAAAATGAACTTTCTAAAAGGAATAGACTTGTACATTTTTTGTGGGCTTTGTTAAAGAACACTTATTTTGAAGAAAAGCTAAGTTTTGGACCTAGCCAAAGATATAGAATTAAATAATTTTTTGCAAATATAGGTGCCCAATTTTGGCCTAAAGAGACAAAATTTGATCGACACCTATATCCATGATAATATCCTACCACTAGACCTCACCTGTCATCAATGTAAGGTCTTTATCCATCACACATCCTGTTACACCATCCTTAGCAAAACACTCTATCGATGAGGCTATGATAGGACCCTATTGAGATTCCTAACCTAAGAGGATGTTAAAAGCTAAATGATTGAGGGGGGGTGAATCCATATTGAAAAAAATTCTTTGAAAATCTTACTTAAGCAATCATAGATCATTTAAACAAGCATGTACATCTTAGCAAGTATAAGTACCAATCCATAAAATCATGAAACACATGAACATAATATATATGTGGGAAACCCTCAAGGGGAATAAAATACACTAATGATGAAAATAGACTATAGTCCTATAACATAAAAACCAAATTTAATAAAGTACCCAATTCACATGGAGCACCAACCCCAACTAGCTAAGCACCAACTCAGCTGGGCTTTAGCAAGCACCAACTTGCAAGGAGGCACCAACTCCCTAGATGAATCAAAACCAAATCAACAACTTGAAACACTTTATCACCTTAATAATACCTTTTTTATCATATAATAGATGATGATCTTCTTCTTCAGCTCTTCGCATAGATTTATCCCTCTCAAATTGGCCTCTAACCTTCTTCTCTCAACTAGGTCTCTTTAAGACTAATCAGGTTAAATGACCTTGATATTCATACTCAGACCTTATATTATATATTCATGATATATATATATATATATATATATATATATATATATATATATATATATATGATGGTATTAATTACCTCCTTCTAATCTTCTAAGGGTTCTTTCATTTGCTTTCACTCTTCTTTTTCTTTTACTCACAAATATGCCTAAACTACCTTGTACTTATATAAGTCACTTGATCATATCCTTCTTAGTCAGATAAACAATTTTATCCTCTTAGTTTGGCCATGTAATTAATCTTAAAAAATATCATATACATGGATAAAACTTTATCTAAGTCTATTTAGGTTTGACCTACTTCAATTAGGCATTATCTCTTCTTTAGGTCTCATGGAGATATAATCCCATTAGGTCTACTTAGAACATGTTACACTTTGATCTTATTGGATCATATTAAAAACATTAAATAGAAGTAAAACATCATATTATAATATAATATACATTATCCAACTTCACCTTATGTCTATAACACCTTTTAGCTCCAAACACCACTTGAACCCCTTCTCAAAACACTGTTTACAAAAGTCTTGCACATACACAAAAAATATGTCTTGAAAAACTGAAGCATAAACACAATTTCACTAAATAATCATGGATAAAAATCAAATATTCATAAACCTAATAACCTCATGTTCATCATAAAATTCAACATATGCTTCAACTCAGGGTATACAGGCTCAAACTCTTCTATACAAATAGCCCACTCAGAACTGCCAACTGGCTTCAAAACATAATCAATGAAACATGAATTATGAAACCTAATTAAACATATTAAATGAATTTAAATTAATTAAAATTATCTTATAAAATACTTATAATAACATAAAATAAATAGATCATAATCTCTAATGGAAACTTTTGGTCTTGCAGACCAATCTGTTGACTTTCTCTCTCACATACTTTACTCAGCCAGACAAGCTATTTTGGATTTAATGTTTCAACCTATTAAATTTAATTACATTATTATGAGAAGAATTAATATATAATTCATGTCCCAAACAACAACATCATATGGATTGAATGATTTAGATCAAGGCAAAGAGACTCCAACTCATCACTATAACTAGCTTACTTAATTATGCCAATTTACCTTCAAACATAGTCATGGTGATAATTACCTTCAATACCTTTGTATAAAATTTTAAATGCTTTTTATGCATATGTATAATATTATAGTATCATTATAATAATCTCAAATATATAGATAACATGGTCATATGGCAATATTGGTCTTGTAGACCAATCTCACAACCTCACACCTTCACTGTCTTATTTGTACTAGATAGGTTAACTTATAAGAAAAATCATATCTACCAACCTAAAAAACTTCTATACAAAGTTAAAATTTATTAAAATTATTTAAAAACATCTCCATGCACTTGGATTCATTCCTACTTCATGACAACACATCCATAATCAACTTTTCACCTCTACCTGGTTTTCTCACTATCTGCACCATTAGGTCTATTAGTGATAGGTCAAATTGTATATATATTTTATCCCATTTTAGGTATGTAACCTACTCAAAAAACACCATGGATATTTAAAAAAATTCTCAATATTTAACATTCATCTATATACCAACTTTGACTTGGTCAAATCTGATTGCTACAACAAATTTCTTAGAAATAAGGCCTTTCTTGTAGGGTCCACTTACTCACCTAGCAAACCAATCACACCTGTAGGTGCCTGAGATATTTTAATACAATCTCTAATCACTTAAATAGTCATTCCAAACAATTTTGAGCACTTTAGAATAATATTTTCAACATTGGGTCATTTTTTTGAGGATTTAAACTATCTTCTAGTCTTAACAATCATTCATAAATCTTAGCCCCTTATTATAGAAACCAATTATTAGAAATTTGATCTAGGACCCTTACCAATCTACCATGAAAAACTTATTTCCTCATGCATATTATTCATGTTCCAATGATCACTTGAAAAACCTTTTTCAGGTAGACAAATCTTAATCTTGTGCACTTGAGAGACCTTAAAACACTTTTTCAATCCTTTTCTTATAAACTAAGATCTAAAACTTCATGAAAATGATAAAAATAAATTAAATTAACTTTTTTAATTCTCACTTGATCACCCATGCCTTGGAAACTAATCATGATACTTCGTCTAGCCCACATCTCTCTTTGCTTTCTAGACCTTGACCTGTAAGTCTCAATAGGTCTTGAAGCTGACCTTCCAAACATTGTCCAAGCTCTTAAAAACTCGTGTAAGAAATTAAAAAACCTCTCTCATGCTCATAAATTATCAATAATTATTCATAAGTCTTATCAAAAACTCATGTTACTTCATTAGACCAAGTAGGGTCTAGAACTAGTCTAGTTTCAAACTTGGACTGAAGCACTTACCCCTATAGGCTTCACCTTGACACTCTCTTGAGTGATCCAAATGCCTATTATATATGCTAAAGAAACATTATACAATCATTCTTATTTGGATATACAATAGAACATCTTCATGTCTCACTCAGAGCATCTTCAAAGCTACTTACAAAGATCTTTAGGCTTGACTAAGGATCTTTGTAGCTCACTCAAAGTATCTTTGGATCTACTTATATAGATATTTAGAGCTTGACTAAGGATGTTCCTAGATCATTGTGTTCTATGTAGATTATTCAAAAATATTTATGATTTCTCAAGTCTTCAAATTATTTCTCATCAAAGAGACATTAAATTGCCTTTAAAACAACTACTTGACATCAACCTCATTTAGCATGATCACACTCTCTCTCATAGCAACCACACTCACTATGATAGAATAATAACTCATCATACACATACCTTAAAGCTTTATTTACCATGTACCTTCACAATAACCTTTGACATCAATGACAACATAAGTGCCAAATCTCAACAATCAATGAGAATGCTCAATAGAGGAGGCTACTCTTGCAATCAGGGAGGTTCATGATGGTATTTGTGGTGACCATGATAGTGGAATGAACCTAGCTAAGAAGTTACTCAGGGATATATATTATTATCCTATAATGGATTATGATGTCTTCTAATATGTATGTAAATATGTAACCTATCATAAACATGGTAATCTTATTCATGCCTCTGTACAAGAGTTGAAACCTATAATGACCCCTTGGACAATTCCCATATGGGGATTAGATTTAATAAAAAAGATAAATCCAACATCATCTGATGGGCACAAGTTTATAATTAGAGATATGGATTATTTTATAAAATGGGTTAAATCTATGCTACTTGTTTATACCATAGGTCTTCAGATCTAAAAGTTTATTATGAATTAAATCATTTACCATTTTGGCATCCCAGCCAAAATCTTATCAACAATGACAAGTCATTAAAAAATTAGGAAGTTGAATATCTATGTAAATGCTATCAAATTTAGAAACACTTCTCTACACCCTATTATCCCCAAGGGAATGGACAAGTAGAAGCCACTAATAATACACTTTTTAAGATTCTAAAGAAAATAGTCAATGATGTAGGCATAAACTGGTATTTACAATTATAACCTACACTTTGGTCTTATAGAACTAGTGTCTAAACACCTATTAGAGCTACTCCATACTCTTTGGTCTATGGTACAGAAGTAATCTTGCCTGTGGAATTAAAGCACCCCTCCTTATCCATCTCTTTATGAGACATCATTACCGATCATAATCTTAGGAAAGAATAGCTACAAAATATTGAATTATTGGATGAAAAATAAAATAAAAATTTAAACCATCTTTAGGCATATCAAAATAAGCTTAAGAGCTAATAAAAAAAATATATCTAGTCCCAAAAATTCAAAGTCAGTGACCTAGTCCTCAAGGAGAACTAAAGGAACACCAATGCAAATTGGGATAAAAAGGGAAATTTTAAAGCAAATTGGCTTGGGCCTTATATCATTGTTTCAAAATTTGGATTGAGAGACTACAGATTAGATACACTTTATGGTGATAATCTTGATGAGCCTATGAATATTATGCATTTGAAATGTGTTTATACTTGAAATGCTTCAAAAACCTCCATCTATGAGTCCCCACTCTTGGGGCATATCCATTCCCATTCTAATTCTCCCTTTAATTCCATTCCATTCCATCATTTTACAACTGACCCTGGTCTTAAGAGTGGGTGTATATTACATGCTTAGGAAGAATTAGGAGATAGGTATTTCAAGTTGGGGAAAGTCATTACTAGTTGTGCATAGAGAACATCTATTGAGAAGTTTTATAGAATATATCCATCCAATTTTGATATATCCTCCATCTTATCTGTGATAATCTAATACATATCCTAATCACATCCTCCTTGATGATTATGTCTCTTATTAGTATCAAATTTCACCCATACTTGTCCATCTATATCCATCCCTAAGAAAATATCCACAAGAATTCACTAATCTCATAATTATTGAAAGGGTTATATAATATTCTTACTCTAAGATCCACCATGTTCTTTGTAATTGAATCCTGATCATTCATGTTAGAACCTAAATACCATTGCTTATGACTAGTTTAGATCCTTGTCTTGATTGTGGTAAAAACACTTTTTGGGCACAATCAACCCCATGGACATATTTAAATATGTCCCTACAATATATATTATCTTTGGTAGTCTTTTTATTCAGTCTATTGACAATACCCATTATCCAATATCATTTCCCTAATCCATTTTATATTTTATATATGTGTGTTGTTGTGTTATTATTTGTTATGTTTTAAGTCTTGTAAATGTTTGTCATAGTCAATCAATCTTCTTATCTTTTTGTCTTGTCTTTTTAAATTTTGCTCTTTATTTTTATAATGGGAATAAGGATGGTCTCAAGTGACTACCTAAATTCAAAATTGGGAAAGTCACTTAAATGGAGTTCCTACGCATTGTGAGTCCATCGTGCCCTTGACTCTTATCATATCATTGATACACCTATACTCACAAGTGCAAAAGCAAAATTGGATTGCATAATCTACATGGCTTAGGATGCTCTCATTCCATCACTAATTCCACTACTAACATCCCTCAAGTAGGAGAATTACACTTAGCCATATCATAAAAAAACACCTTTATCACATTATTCTTGATTACAAAAAAACACACACCATTCCATTCTAAACACATCTAAAAATACCACAACAATCATAATACAAATATCTAGTTTTTATATCCAACAACTAGTACACCACCTAATCAAGCCCTTATATACTTAGATCATGGCCTAGGAGGTAATCTAGTTGATCTTGATTTTCCCACCATCTAACCACCCTACCTATATTCAATAGAGTCTACATTTACTGTCTCCCTCTGAGGATAATACTAGCTTGAATGGCCAACTTGTCCATAATAACAACACATGCCTAATGAAGTTGATTCCCAAACTACCTCCTTCATTCCATTGGTCAGATCATCTTATTTTCCCTTATGTAGGTTTTGATCCCTCTCTATCCATTTACAGGTCCCTCTATGAAATAAAGTGATGCCTCAAGGTCTTAAAGTACCCTATGCACATCCCCTCACTCAACACCTTCTACAAAAAAATCATTACATTCTACATTGAGATTAGGGTATCATATCCTAAAATTGATGCTACCATAATATTACCTCCAACCTATCCATTACTCAATGCAACATGGAAAAATTTCATTTTCACTTCATAGATTAGCTCTAGTGGTGGTACTGGCCTACCCTATGACATTCTTAGAGTATCTTTTTACTTGCACTTACACCAACTACACAAATAATTGAATAAGATTATAATATGATGAAAATGCCTTGACTCCTCATGTGTTATATAACAATTGCATCCCCATAATCATTAGCATTGCTTTCCTACACCTATCAACAAGATGGATCCCAACAACAGTCAATATTCCTGCATAATAGTGTCCTCACTCATCAAGTGCCATCATATAATCTTTAAACTACTTTCCAATCATTTTTTTCCACCCTCATGACCCTACATACACATCATCACCATTCCCATTCTTATCCCATCACCTATCACTATCATTCCACATCATATCGTCACATTCTAATCATTACACAACATAATAAAATAATCATATTTTTTATTATTATCAAGCTAATATCAAATATTACATCATATTCACAAGTTTTCAAGCCATCACAAACTCATTTTTAATAATTTATTCTATAATTACATACATTTACATTTAATCTAAAGCTCTACACCACTCATACATTAGGCCCTACATCCCACCCTGTGGTGGTGGCCTCGATGATGGATGAACTGATTGGATTGATGACTTAGAACCCGATATCCTCTTAGATTGAATGATCACCCTGTATGAAGAAACCATTTGCCTTGCTAGCACCACATTCTCATATAAGGCTCTCTAATATTGTGTCTGTCGAGCCATCCTCACAACCTAGATTTTCATGTCTCCTAACCCTAGGGTATCTAAGAGTATTCAATCCATATTTCTCTCCATCCCTGTGACCCATACCTCCACCTCCTATTGCTTTAAATGTCCCTATAATTACATATGGTTAGCCCACATCCACTCTACCTATTCTTGTAACACCCCAATTTATACCTCCCATCAGTTTACCTGCTCCAACAATGATGTTACCTAGGATAGTATATCCACCATTTATATATCCCATCAAACAATTTAACCTTGTAAGTGTGAACTTGGCATTACAAACCTATTATCTCCCATTATGTAACTAATAATCAACTTGGATAATCACCAATTAGCCTATTATTCTATTTCTCCTCCCATGCTTCCATGGTTTTTATACATTTGATAACCATTGATTACATCCCCACCTCTTTAACCATCTCGATGCACTTCCTACCACCATTATCCTCTCTAAATCATGATCCACTTTAAACACAAAAATCATTAATAGTCAAATATTGTTGATGCATTTCGTCACTTAAAAATAAATATATCCCAAACCCTTCCCAAAAATTTAATATTCTGCATCCGATATTCCCTGATGTATTTTTCTCACCCTTCCCAATTGTGACCTCCTATGAAACCATCCTCCATAATAAAAAACCCTTATTGAAACCCACATCAATCCTGTCATCTTATACATTAATATATGCCCCCATCACCCCATTATTTTATTCCCCTATCTTTATGACATAGTTGCACAACCTCCCTTACTTGGGTTACTACTTTATCAACACCCACAACCCTTTGACTTGCCAATTCTTACCAGTGTGACCTCTACACCATACACTCAAAACCCTCATTCACCACACATTCTTACACATACATACACACACAAAAAAAAACTTCCACAATAAAATACATACCTGATTTTATCTCCTACCTCGATATCGATCTTCCTACCGCTCCTCCTCACTATTTTGCACACCCCAATTTTTTTCCATCTACCTATGCCACAACCTCTCTCTCACAACATGTTACACTAATTTGGACTTTTTTATTTTCATTTAATTTTCCACATGTATATTATACCTTTTATTCTATTTTTATCTTTTTATTAGCCACATCAGATGTGTCTTAAGTGGTGGCTGAGCTTCTACTACCTTCTTCACCAGTGATCACATCTTCCTCCCTTAAGTCACTAAGATTTACACTGATGATGATATCCTCAATGCCCTACAAATATTCCTTGTCCAAAATTATGAAAACAATGATGCATACACCCACTCATGAAGATCTTTTACAAGCTTTTCAAACCCTACCACCCATCTTGATTATCCACCTTAGCACATAGAAATGATGACCTCCTATTTAGCAAACCCATACATGTTTCACATTCACCATAGCCAGTAAAAATTGGATTGTAACAATGATGCAATTTTTCCAAAAAGCCTATGTAGCTCTTGATAAATGCCCCCCCTTAAAACTTGGCTCATAATGATACCTGCTACCATTTCCCTCTTACTACCCCATCCTTCCACCTCACATTGGTAGTTTAACAACATTATTCACCTTTTCAATTGAAACCACCTCCTTTTTATCAACTCTATTTTTTAGTGCCTCCATCTTATTTTCAATTCCTATTTATCCACCTCTCTCACTCTACAACTATTAATCCCAATACATATGAGATTATTCCATGCATAAAATTCCATTGACACATCAACCACCTAATATGCTTGACCATCATCATGGCATCACAATAACCTCCATCCTTCATCAAACATCTCTATGAGCTACCATGGAAATCATATATCCTTTATTTGAGACCCATAATTCTCCTAAGCATGTGTCCTTTGGATATGTCTCAATATTATAGCTTTATTTGTCACTCTTTATTTATGCTTTATTCCCCCTTGGGATGTGTCAACAATTATTACACCATCCTTCTTGATTCCTATGCATATGTATTTATCAGGGGCATTATCAATATCGATCTTATTATATCTCATCCATCTTGACACTCCTCCACCACTCTCCTTCATATTCAACTCATATCTTTCATCCTCATATCTCTTATTCTTCCCATCATCCTTTCCATTTAGGGAGAACTATATCAGCCTGAGATCTCTTCAGACTATGTAGGCAATGCTTGGTCACCCATGGTTCCCAAGGATAGCTCATATGTAATAACCAATCCTTCCCTTTCATCCCTTGGTCACTCAATCACATTTTTCCCCTCTATCCACTACTTCTTACTTTCACTTGACACACTCATTGAGCTACACCCATCATTAAAATTACACAATCATTATCTTATTTTGGCATGATGTTCTCCCAACAAGAATCCTTACTTTGGATATATATATATATATATATATATATATATATATATATATATATATATATATATATATATATATATATATATCATGGCCTTTATCATCCTAGCACATAGCTCTCCTTGGCATGTGTCCTTACCTAGAATATGTCAAAATCTTATGGCCTACTTCAAAAATTTATTTGGTATGTGGTTCTTACTTGCATGCATCCTTTCTTGGGATACATTAGACAACTTTCAGCCCATTCATTGCATTTAATATTTCAACTATCCCTTACATGCATCCTTGATTGGGATATATCAAAATACTGCAACCTCTTGACTTATCACTCTCTTGTTCTAGTTGATTCCCTCTAAGATGTGTCGATAATTATGAAATCATCATCCTCACTCCCTATCATATATATTTTCTAGGGGCATTGTCTATGTGTAGCTCACTACTCATGTCACATTCATCTTCTTTATCAATCTCACATGTATCATTCCTTTGTATATTCACCTCACCTATTTTTTTTTTTTTTTTGAGTGACCATCCTTATCATTATTTTTTGCATGTCCCCTCGAGTTGGCATCATACATCATAAATTTTCTAACACCCATCCATGATTGTATTTTTCTTTGAAAGACCATTACTCCTTCCAGTCATAATGCCCTTTCAAAGAGGAGAAAAATATATACATCTAATTATATTCACCAAATAAATTCATTAAATTATGTTTAATATCATCTAATATTGACACTTAATCCCTATATATTGTATTAACATCACCCTTTCATCCCCTCAGGTCAATTAATTAATTATCCTAACTACATGAAAAATCCCACTTTCCACATATTCATAGTTTCATAATATTCAAAATCCTAATTTAGCCCACTTTCCACATATTCATATTTTCCTAATATTCAAAATCCTAATTTACTCCACTTTCCACATAATTCCTAATTTTATAATTCTTTATTCACTTAATTTTCTAATCACATGTTCCCCCCAAAATAAAGTCTAGAGGCTTCCCACCTCTATAACCTTCTCCCTCCTCAAATTTGAAATTTGAGAGGGAAACCTCCCCTCCAATCCCTTCCAAAAACCTCTTTGAATGCAAGGGGTATGTACAAACATGAAACAACAAGGAATAAATCCAAGTCTGTGTTACCTTCATCACACTATCATCCATGATAACATCCAAGCATCCAAAGGATCCATCGAATTATCCATCTTGAATCCATTGTCAAGCAATCCAATATCAACCCAAGCAACATTGGAGAATCAGTTAGAAATTATTGGAGGGAAGCCAAATAAGAGCGAGATGATGGTAATAATCTATTATTATTATTTATTTCTCCTTGAATTCTCTCTTATTGATGTTATTTGTGAGATTTGATTTAGGTTTAATATCACTTTGCATACTTAGATCTGTTTGCTCAAATTTTACAGAGATTCACTTCCTTTTTCTCAATAACTATTAGTTCCTCTTCTTCAAAGGAAAGAGTGGGATTAACTTCAGTAGGAGATAAAAGTCAACCCAATATTTTTTTAGAAATAATGTATGTGAATAAGGGTTGGCACTCATCCACCAAAACTAGATGTAGGCCATTTTTCATTGCATGGAATAGAGTCTCCCCTATTGTGATGCCATGCTTTTCTACTATAAGCAGGGTCCCCAGAGTTGTCTCTAGCTTCCCTCCTATTGATCCAATTTCAAGGAACATATTAGCTTCATTCTCATCTTTTCCAACTATCGTTGATGACCTAGGAGGTACCCTTTTTCATTCCCTAAAGAATCAATGCCACTAAATTTCCAAAGCAATTAGGGTTTGGCAAAGGATAGGTTTCAGAGCATCCATTTCATTCTCATCTTATTTGTTGATGAAGTATTACTAACATTATTATTATTATTATTATTATTATTGAATTTATTTTTTTATCTTTATTAGAATTAACTCTTATTTTACATAGACTATAATTCACTATATTTTAAAATAAGTTTATTATTACATGTTAATTTATAATATGTTTTATTTAATTTTGATAGTTAATAATAATTTATTTAATTTTATAAAAAAATATCTCTATTTAGACACATATATATAGAATCATATCATTCATATATGGCTCCATTGATTGGGAGAGAAGAAATAAATAATTTTTTATACACATTTGTTGTCTATATAACTACCACAATGACTTGTCATTGTTTCATTCAATATCAAAGACACATGAAACCATTGGAATTATATTAATTATGAAATATGTTTATGAACATCTAATTACTATTCAATTGAAATATATAAATAACTCTAAACATTCATACCAAGGCATTAAAATGGATTTAGAGTGGCATTGTATACAAAAAGTGGCATGGTTCATTCTGTTAAACTTCAAAGACATTCTTGTGATTTTAATTAGAAAATAAAACCTTATCTAAATTGTGAACCGTGTGGTGTATCAAATAGTAAAATATTTACAATGGGATTATGATTGTATGTAAGAAAATTTTATCAATATGAATTTACTTCATCTATTACTCACCACTTAAATATGGATAAGGAATTTGGTAAAGTAACATTTAATGCAGAAACATTTACTTTTATGAGGAGGTAAAAGTTGGTCAACTTGAAAAATATATTTTATTATCATAGTTTTATGAATTAAAATAATTATCACAATAAATAATTATTTTAAAATAGGTTGAACAAGAATTTAAACATAGTGAGTCTTCAACAATTCAAGAGATTTAATCTTTTTTTTCAATAAAAAATATTTCAAGATTAGAATTGAGCATTTCCACTTGACACTTTATAATTATAAATATTGATCTCTTGATATATATAATATTTATCAACTAGTTAGCTCAATGTACAAGACTTGCATGATCCATAAACATATTTTTATATTATCGATGGCTAACATACCATCAAAGCACAAAAGAATATTTTGGCAAACCATAGTTTTATGTCTATTCAAAAAATAATGAAAAAGAGGTATGATCATATTTTGTTAGCAAAGGCCATAACTAAACATATAATTAACATTTTTAAACAACAAAAAAATAAAAAAATAAGATATAGGTTCATACAATTTATTGACCAACTATACAAAGCAAGGTCAATCTGGATCATAGAGAGAAGACCACAACGAGCTGGTACTTGACATGAAAAAATAAAAAAATGGAAGATATTTAATATTTATAATTGAATTGAAATGACATTAGTAATGTAATTCATAAAAATTTATGACCCTCTATTTTCATATTTTGAAACATGCTTTTGATAAAGAAATTTTGAATATTTTTGAGAAATAGAAAATAAACAGTTTGAATGATAAGTTGGCATTTCCCTTTTTTTAGATGATATATGGGGAAAATGGGTGTGGTGTTTTTAAATCTATGTAAATGGTAGGTTTGCATGTTATCCAAAAAAATATTGTAATTCAGATTTCACGCTAAATTCTCTTGACAATCTAACAATAATTTTTTTAGAGGAACAAAGGGAATGTCTTTAGAAGAACTATCAATATTTGAAAATAAATTTGTAAATGGATAAGTTTGATAAGACCATCCATTAAATATGGTATCAAATAAAAAACATTAAGTGCTTATTGAAAAATAATAAAAGAAGATAAAACTGTAAGGGTAATAATTCTAAACTATTTCAACTCATGAATGCTAGAAGAACTTACTTTGATAGGGTGAACTACATCTAATGTTGTGAAAAAATTAGATACTCATGAAAGCCACTTTTAATAGATTTATCAAGAGTTTGGAGAATGGTAAGAAAAAAGAAAAAGAAAAAATACTACCAATGGAAAGAGAGTACTAAGAAAAAATAGATGAAGAGACAACAATGTCAAAGGATGTTAGAACCCATATATATATATATATATATATATATATATATATATATATATATATATATATATCATTTTTCACTAATAGCACCCAAATAAAGGATAAAGATACATATGATTTCACATGTTATTTTCCCTTAAAATTGAGTATAACTTTGACATGATTAAAATAACATCTCCTTCTGCTTATTCCTTAAGTTGTTATTGTCAATTTCTGTAATGTTGTAACAAAAAATACATGAAGTGATATTATAGATCTGCTCTCTTTTATTAGTTTTATTTCCATGGTCTATGTTTGTATCTTTCTTGTCCCAATGGTTGAACCACACTTATTTCTTAAAAGTGTTCGTATCTAAATGGAAAAAATTAAAAACATGAATGAAAACATTTTTTAAGGTTGTTATAGATTTCTAAATGACAAAGCTGAGTTTAATGGATTATCTATGATTTACAACATATATAGCTTTCATAGTGCAAATAACATTGTTGAGAAAGAGGTGTCCACATAATTTGACTGGTTACATACATAACCCTTAGATATTATGCACCTAATAGATATTGAGATTTTTATATTAGAGCACCCATTTATGTTTGAGAAATCAATTGTTTTTTAGGAGTACATGATTGAAAAATGTAGTAGAAATTCATCCCTTGTTATGATTATTTACAATTGGTCACATGCATTGTAAGAAACAATAATATTAAAAGAGCTTCAATAATATACACAGTTGAAACTATAAATCAAGAGGTGTTAAAAATTTATTACAATTATCTAATGGGGAATCAAGGTGAGACCCCAAAATTAAATGCATAATACTCTTAAAAAATATCCCCACATATTATTAATAATATTGTTTCAATTGTTGGATTTTTTATTAAAATTAATTGAGTCATTACAATCAAAGATGTCCATAAATGAAGAAATAGCTCAAGTAACCATGTCAAATTAAAACCCAGCAGAGACAAGTGTCTCTATTGAATAACATGATGACACAACTAAAGACCTAGAGGATTATCAATATGCTATGTAATTGGTGGTGATGGAAATAACGTGAACATCAGAGCAAACACTATCAAGTGTCAAGTTTGACTCCCAATCATGTATTTAAAACTAATTACTTCTCATTTTGTTTAATTATTATATTTTTAATTCTTTTTTACTCTCAATATTATTATTTTCCACGTTATCTCCCGAAAAACTCGCTTATTTTTGAATTAGATAGGATGCATTGATGGTAAAAAATATCGTGTCAATAAATCAATCCATTTTCCCTTCATGAAGATAAATATGTAATCATACCAGTTTATTCGTAAGGGACCTATGGCTGAGAATCAGTTCTAAAACATGTAAAAAGGGTATGCTAAGTTATGGGGATTAATATGTTCAATAATAAATCTAAATCAAACTTATAAACATTTATAAAATTGATCAACCATAACATGAATGCCGACCATGTTAAGAAGAATATACTTATAAATATTGCTCAGATTCAATGTATTAACTACTACTTCAATATACTCTTTATCAATCTCTATTAGCATAATCAATAACACTTATCACATTATTTGTTTAGCAAGTGTTAGCAGGTTAGTATTTTGTTAATCCATCAGTTTTATAGCCGATACTTAGGTGGCATTTAGTTTTTTTAGTTTTGCCTAGGTGTTATGTAGTTACAGTCTTTTAACTATATTCTTTTTGTATTTATTTGTACTTCTATGCATTAGAATAAATCAACAAAGTTTCATTCTCTACTACACTCTAGTATTAGAGCCAAAGAGCTTGATCACTGAACAATAGCTCGTAAGGAAAAAATGGTGAACGCCTAAAAATCAAGCCTATGGATCACACCTAAAACCTAAGGCAAAGCTCCATGCTAGAAGTAAATTGATGCTTACCTACAAAAAAGTTGAAACGTAGCATAGACACTGAAGAAGCAAATCTTGGGAGAGGAGCACATACAGTAAAAGTGTGTTTTAGATTGAAAGCTTGGAGAGTAAAAATTGTAGAAAAATACATCTCGACATCACTAGCCATAAAGGAGTGTTGGTAGTTATATACGTTGGCAGAGCTATCCATGTGAAAGGAGATCAACACACCTGGGAAAATTCATAACCTAGCCAAACATAGAGGATATTTTTGGATCCATTCATAAGAGGCATTGTAGCCATGTATTGAGAGCCTCAAAGAGCAATCCATCATTGAATAAAAGGTTAGGACATTATGCAAAGGAGGTGTCTGAAGACTATGGTCTAGACCTACAACTACAACAGTCCATTAAGCATTCCTCAAAATAAAGAGAGTGTAGTCAAATATCCAAAGCCATGGGATGTGAAATATTAGAGAAAATCCCTCTAAGGTACATTTAAAATACAAAAAATTTGAAACTTTGAATCCATATATCTTATTTTGCTTGTAATTTTCTTACAAAAGTAAAGTAAGAAAACACACACAACTATGTCTGCACCCAAGTTGCTATTTTTAGATGCCCAACTCTTGAAAGGGCCAAATTTTTCCACCTGGAAGATGAAGATGTGAATGATTTTTCAATTTAAATAATTATGGGGCATCATCACTAGAATAGTGACCCATCCTACCAGACTAGATGAGCAAAAGAAGTTTGACAAGTTAGATGTGAAAGTGCTCATGCTGATAACTCTCAATATTACTGATGAAGTATAACCACATGTTCAAGATGCATAGACATCAAAGGCATGGGATATTTTGTCCATAATTTATGAGGTGAAGAACCAAACCAAAATTCTGCATTTACAATCACTTCTTTATACACTTAGTATGAAATTAGGCAAAAAGGTTGAAGAGATCTTACGTCGAGTTGTAGAACTATGAGTAGAACTTGTTATTCTTAGAGAAAAGATCAAGGACAAGATGCTAGAATTGATCATGATGAGAGCTATCCTATCTCAAATTTTCACATTTGTTACGACACTCAACATTACTAACCAAGTGGTGTCATTCGAATAACTAGTCAATTTGCTTCAACAAGAGGAAGCAATATAGTCCATGCATGAAGAATTTGAAGACAAAGCCCTAATCTCCAAGAAATGGGGTCTTAAATTCAAGAAAGGACTTTAGAAATAGCCATAACAACATCAACAATAATATAAGACTAAGAATCCAAAGTGGTGGTTTTACATTTGCAAGACCCACATGCATGATACTGATCATTGCTAGTATAATGCCTTGGCTCAAGGCTAATCTAGTCATGAGGGCTCTTCCAGTAAAGAAGATTCAAAGAAATATAAGAGATGTCCTTGACATTGGAAGTATAAAGGTCATGTATCAGCACAAAAGTAAGAGAAAAATGCATTAGATGATGAATTATTAGAAGACGCAACATATGGAGCCCATGATGATCTTGTACTAGTCTCCCAAACCTTGATAGAAGTGAGAAAAGTTTGGTTAATAGACTCTAGTGCTAGCAAGCACATGAATGGATATAAGGAACTCTTTGATTCACTAACAACTCATCCAACTAGAGATCAAGTTTGAATTATTGATGATAAATATTATGATGTAGAAGGAATTGGATGAGTCACCATTCCTCTAAAGACAAGACATTATGTTCTCACAAAAGTACTTTGTCCCTGGTTTGACAAAAAATATCTTATCTATCAATCAACTATTCAATCAAAAGATAAAATTAGAGTTTCTATTCCAAGAAGGCATCAAATCATGTCTCATTTCTTGAGAAGGTCAGGTTCTTGCTAAAGCCTTCTTGAAGGATAAGTCATTTGCCTTAGATGCAGTTTTAAGTAGTGAAGTTACACTTGTTGCCTCTATGATAGAATCTACTGCACTTTGGCACTATCGATATGGGAATTTATCTGCTAGTTCCCTCTTCTAGCTTAATTCCAAGGAAATGGTATGTGGAATTCCTAATCTTTCCCACTCTTTGCCAATATGTTTTGGTTGTCTTGTGGGAAAACAACATTGGGTTTCATTTGAGCTCAGTTCCTCACATGCCAAGGAATTAATTGTTGTGGTGCATATTGATCTATGTAAACCCATGTCAGCATCCCATTGAGGATTTAGGTACTTTCAATTGTTTGTTGATGACTTTTCTAATAAGATTTGGGTGTTTTTTCTCAAAAAGAAGAGTGAATCTCTTGCAAATTTCAAGACCTATCAGTGTGTTGTTACATAGTCTGAGAAGAAACTTTAACTCCACCCAGATCAAGGGGGGATTCACATCAAAAGAGTTCTCAGCATTCCTAAAGTAACATGACATCAAGAAGCACCAAACTACTCCCTATACTCTTCAGCAAAATGATACAATCACTCAGTCATGGAGATGGCTCATTGCATGCTATCCATTGCAAAGTTGACAACATAATTTTGGGTAGAAGTAGTACAGATGGCTATCTATCTTCTCAATAGAGCACTAATAAATATCTTGCTAGATAAGATAATAGAAGAGGTATGGAGTGGTCGTAAACCATCTATTTCTCATCTTTGAGTATTTGGTTCTACTTCTTATATGCATGTTCTAGATAAGAAGAGGAAGAAGATCAAACCAAAGACCCTCCAATGTATTTTATTGGGGTATAGAACTACCTCTAAAGCATACCATCTCATGGATCCTGAAATGAAAAATATTTATGAAAGTCATGATGTGGTCTATGACGAGTCATCATTTGACTCATTAGCACAGAAGGAAACAAACTAGACCACCTCTGACAAACTATTCCCATAGTTAGATGATGAGCATGAAGAAGGTGAGCTAAAAAAAGGAGAATTGTTTATTGATCTTGGTAATCTATAGGGTAGTTCATCAAATTAGTAGCTACAATGACATCCTAAATGGCTAGATTCCACAATCAAGGACTCACACCTAAGCTCTCCTCTAGACACATCATTAGGGGTTCAAACAAGAAGATAGGTGAGAGATGAAGTCAATATTGTACTCATGAGTTTAGTGGTTGATAGCACCAAACTAGAGATAGTTTGAGAGGCCTTAAATCAACTCTAATGGAAGAAAGCTATGGATGTAGAATATGATGCCCTCATTAAGAATGGGACATGGGAACTTGTCAATCTACCTATAGGGAAGAAATCCATTGGCTAAAAATGGATATTCAAAACAAAGTAAAAGGTAGATGGATCCATCAACAAACATAAAACATGACTTGTTGTAAAGGGTTATACTCAAAAAGAGGGAATTGATTATGAGGAGACCTTTTCAACCACTACAAAGATCAAAACCATCAGAATTGTTTGCACACTGGCAACACAGTATGGATGGAAACTTCAATAGATGGATGTCAAGAGTGCTTTCTTGAATGGTGATCTAAAATAAGAAGTATGTATGACCCAACCAGAAGGTTTCATTGATGACAAATATCTGCATAAGGTATGGCATCTAGTTAAGTCTCTTTATGGACTTAAACAAGCACCTTGAGTATGGTACATAAAAATAGATGATCACCTATTGTAGCATGGTTTCATTCATAGCCCCTCTGATTCCAATTTGTATATCAAGAAGGTTGGTATATATATTTTCATTCTTATCTTGTATGTGGATGATCTTGTGATCACTGTTAGTTTAGATGATCTTGTTGATGCAGTAAAGAATGACCTAAATAAATCCTTTGATATGACTGATTTGGGGCTACTACATTATTGTCTTGGCTTAGAGATATGGTAGAAATAGAACCACATCTTTATCTCCTAGATGAAATATGCCAAGATACTCCTGGAAAAGTACAAAATGTCAGACTAGAAACCTCTTTTGACATTGATAGAGAAAGGTTTATAACTCTCTCATTTCTAGGATTCCCCTCAAGTAGATGTAACTCTCTATAGATAGCTCATTAGGAGTCTCATCTACTTGACCTACACCAAGCCAGATATATGTTTTGTTGTGAGCTATTTTTCTATATTTATGCAAGAACAGAATAAATGTCACTAGATTGCATCAAAACATGTTTTGAGATGTTTGAGGCACACTTGAGTATGGTCTAGAATACAAAAATAATAGTCAATTCTTCTTGAAGGGGTACACTAACTTGGACTATACTGGATCTATTGATGATAGAAAATATACTTCATGATACATTTTTCATCTTGAATCTGGACCCATTTCATGGATCAACAAAAAATAGTAAGTAGTTGCTCTCTCATCTATGGAAGCAGAGTATCACACTGCATGAGGATCTGTATATGAAGCAATATGGATACATCACATTTTGTTTGATATGGAGATTCTTGAAGATCAGCCACCAATTCTATTCTACAATAATCAAGGTGTGTTGAAACTTGTAAAGAATACATTTTTTCATGAATGAATGAAACACATTGAGGTTTAGTGTCATTACATTATAGAACAAGTTTTGAACCACCATATTCAGCTCGAGTATTGCTTGATGGATTCACAAATAACAGATATTCACACCAAGTCTCTTGGAAAGGTGAAATTTGATCTATTATAGGGGTACATTTGTAAAAACAATGTAATAAAGGGGGGGGATGTTACCGTAATCAATAACACTTATTACATTATCTGTTTAGCAGGGGTTAGTAGGTTAGTTATTATTTTGTTACTCTATTAGTTTTGTAACTGATACTTAGGTGGCATTTAGTTTTTTCAATTTTACCCAGGTGTCATGCAGTTATAGTCTTGTAACTATATTATTTTTATATTTATTTGTACTTCTATGCATCAGAATAAATCAATGAAGTTTCATTCTCTACTATAATCTCAAATCTAATTTAAAACTATTATCTAACCTATTCGATAAAGAAAATCCTATGGACTAGGTAATCTCATGAAGGATAGAATACTCAGATTACTAAAAAAAATGCATCTCATATGCATGTTCACACTAAAAGGATGAAAGTAATCTACCACAACTAAGAAAAGCAAACAAAAACCCTAAATAGAAAAATAAGGAAACTAAATTCAATCCAAATGTTAAAATTAATTAAGATTTAAGACTATTGTTAATAGGTTAGAAAATTAATAAAGTTAAAGTCTAAAGCTACAATAAAAGAAAAACAACTAAAAGACTAGTAAACTACAAAGAAACTAAAACAAAAAAATAAATTAAATAAATTAAACAAACTGATTAGAAGAATAACAACTAACAACTAATCTAAAATAGAAAAGGTAAAATAAACTAACACAAAAAGTTATAAGTCTTGAAATAAGAGTCGTCTTAGAATAAAGTGAAGATTTTCTTGAGAAAAAATAAGTTTGAGTACAAACAACCTTCGAAAGGATAACAATTTACAAACAAAAGATCTATAAAATATCATAAAATATGATATATTCATCATTATTCAAGTCAATTACATGGGGTTCTATACATATAACTACATATCTGTAACTATCATAAGATATTAATCTTGATAGGCTTCATATAATTGATTTATGAAATAAATAATAAAACTAGATATACCTACACTAAACAAATGAGTTACTTCACCTTCAGAGAATGTATTATTCGATCTATCTACAAATAACTATTTAATCTCAGCGATATTTGCATAGAAAAGAAGAAAGATGGGAGCTTTGAAATAATTGAGATCTCTTCAATACCTATACTGTTCTTCCTCTTGTAATATCTCTTTTATCTGTTTATAAAGTAATCTCCTCTAGAGATAGTTAGAAAAATAAGTTACAAATAACTTTAATTAGTTAGTTGTTAACTTGAATTGACTTTTAAAACGTTAGTTAGTTAACTATAACTTAGCTTTATAAGTTTAGACTTAAAATGAAGTCTATAAATCAAATTAAAATATAATAGACTGATAACACTTCTAATGGGTGGGGCCCTTGACTCGCTTGAAAACATATAAATAAACATCTAACTATGCATAACAACATTAACAAATACTAACAGCTAAATAAAATTTAAATAATCTTATAATTAAATTCTATGAGCATTATTTATAATCATTTAAGTAAATATGCTAATAATTTGTTCATCACAAAATTAAATTGTTACCATATATCCAAAATTGTTAATATTATACCCCATTTTCAACCAAAATATCATGTATATTATACTTATACATTCATCAAAATATCCACATGACAAAGTCAAACAATCAGACTTCCTTCCATGATAAAACTAATTACCATCTAACAACTCCCCATCTGCCAAAGTGTCAAAAACAAAACTATTATGCATCCCATATGCGTAATGAATATCTATAAATGCATTCATCAAATGAGATGTTGATTAATCATCTTAATCATCACATGTTTCAATACTTTTAGTCTTACAATCTCAACCAAAACCTTAAAACAAGTAATTCAAAACACCACATGTCATTATTTCTAAAAAAACACTAAAAATGTTATTTTATAAGGTGTAAAAAGAGATTTTAGTGAAAACTAAAATGCAGAGATAAACAAATCTTTGTTTCTACAAATAAAATATAACCTTTGTAATCCTTTTCTCAATTCTTAGTACAATCCTTATATATTATCATTTCAAAATAATGCAAGCCAAAAACATTCTAACCCTGTACACCTTTATATGCATTTTAATACATGCTAGAAATGAAAAACAAAACATGCGCCATGTCCTTAAAATCCTAAAACTCAAAATTTATTTAAGGGATATAAAGTAATTTTTAATGACCAAATATAGGAAAATGACATTTACTTTTTTAAACAAACATGACTGAAACCCTTAAGTTCTTTATCCCATCAAAGCATAAAATCCTAATTTTTGAAAATGAATTATCCAGTGTAATGCCTTCATATAAAAAATATTTTGACCAAATAATATTAAAGATGAATCCCATATTTAAAATAAACAACCTTCACCCTTCTTGAAATAGCCAATTTAGTATGTTTTCTATCATGTTAAATTTGACATCCAAATGACCGACATAGAGTGTAATTTATGGTCTGAGATGACAGTTATTTAGCCATCAAATTTAACATAGCAAAAATTTATGTAGGTGATCAAATGCATTTTTTACACAACAAAAGGAATTTTGACCAATTTCCATCTCAAATATAAACCTATAATTTTATCTTCATTATGCAAGGTTTATGAAGGGATTTTTTTAAAAATGAGGTGTCAAAAATCACATGCATCACCCAAAGAACTAACCATCTTCTTTCATCTTTTGTAAATAATTCATGAAAGTCATTCTAAACAACTTATAACCTCTAATAATCGATAAATTTCAATCCATTGATTGTATGTAAGTTATATATAATGTAAAACCCAAAATAAACAAAAAATCAAATTTCTTCATGTTGCCTTACAAACACACCCATATATTTTAGCCAAAAGGATAAATTTAGAATTCACTTTATCTATTAAATGCAGCATACAGACCTTTTTGGATTATCTAAGATTAAGAAAGATTAAAAATAAAATTAAACTTTGCACCACTAGCCATATAACTAAACCCTTTGAAACCATTCCACAGGTATGAAATCAAAATCATTTGAACTATACTTCCATGTATATCTAAAAATAAATAAAACTAATTTCTTTGAGAAATAATTTACATGCTAAGTTTCACAACCTAAAACACAAAATAATACCATATAAGAAAACATTTGAAGCCTCTTATCTTTAACTTGCATTGTACACCAACTTGTAAATATTTTATGTATTCTTATTCACCTCTTCAAATTTATTATATGCCAAAGCTTCACTTTCACCCACATATTGCAAAGTGGATGACATTAAAGAAAGAAACTACCACTTAAATATCTACATGACGAACATTAACATCCTAGATGATGTGTTATTCCTCAATTCATCTACCATTTCACCAATATCCTAAATGACTTAGTACAAAGTTAGTGGTTCTCCAAATTGATTGGCAAACCATTTATCCAAATCATCAAATGCTACCAAAAATCACAAACAAGATAAGTACCTTAATTAAATGGTGTCTTACCATTAAACTTACCAAATCTCAAAGGATCTAGTGTCAGGTCTACCACTTATTTACTTCCTAATCTTACAATATCCAATGAGTATTACCAATATTCAATGTTTGGGTTTATTTCTAACCAATTACTAGGTTATACATTAACCATGGTTATTGTCTTATCTGCTCCTAAATTAATGCATTATGTAATCAACCATCTCTATGATCATTACATTACAAAATACTATCAATAATTCAAGTACATTGAAAAATAGGTCCTCCAATATGGCTTATATGAAATTTAAACAATGTATTTAAATATTTATTGATAACAAATGTTCTTCAAACAATTCAACCAATGGGTAGTATGCCTAGCAATACATGCTAAGGCGTTGAAGACAATTCTTTGAATTAAAAAAATGTCATCAAATGTGAATACATACTTCATCCATATATTTCATTTATTTATACAAACATGTATTATATATTATATACCAATAAATGCATTATTTATTACCTCTTTTCACATCAATCCATATGAATTATTTTTTACAATAGTAACATTTGCCACTAAAAATATCACAACAATTATACAACTACCATTATAAAAAACCTGATCACCTTATGTCACAACTATCAACTGCATAATAACTAAAAAGTATACCATGCTAATACTGAAAATATATATACTTAATAGGAGATTTATGCTATCAAAAACACTTAATTAACATTAATAGTAATAAATATTATTCAATGCAACAGTTATTAATAATTGTAAACACATAGAAATAATGAATATCAAATAAATGCAAACAAGTTATCCCTTGCCAATAGTTTTAAACTTCATGGCATTAGTCATCTATATGGAAGAACTAAAAAAATGTCAAGACGTTAAAAAAAAAGGAGGTGATGAAAATAAGCATAACACTAACGACCTTGCTAACTAGTTTCATCTGTGAAATTGGGCTATAACAATAGATTTACAAATTAAATTATCTTGAGAGTGCAATTTAGTTTTAATAATTTATTAAACAACTAAGTACAAAACTCTTTAAAATGAGATAATATACTAAGGGATAGATTGTTCAGCTAGCATGGTGCGAAGAAAATGATAGATTAAACTAGGAAATTCAAACTAGATAAATAGTTAATGTACAACCTAGAATACAAATTCTAAAAAAAATAGTAATGTTTACAAAACATTCATGTTTAATTATAAATTAAAAACTAATGAATAATCATATGATAATATCTCAAACAATTAAAACTTACAATGATATAACAGTTCTCGTAGTAACTTTTCTTTAGAATGATGAATACTTGCTTTTCTGAAACCTAATGCCGATCCAAAATAAAAGAGAAAATTAAAATTAAAACAACAAACTATATAAAAAATTAAATTAAAAAAAAACCATCTAACCAACATCAAAAATATTCCACTGTGAGATAAGATGAAGGATAAACCAATGCTGAAAACTAACAAAAGTAAAGAAATAAGGTTTAATTGATAAAAGATGTAAAATAATAAATTATAAGTGATATCTCCTAGTACATTTATAACCTAAAATATTTTTTTGGACATAAATGTATTCATCATATGTCAAATTATAATATTTAAAGGTAGCAAGACAACATGATAAACACATCAAATAATCTTGAATAAATAGAGTTAAATCATGATTATGAGTGGTTTTAGCCATTTCTTGCTCATTCAATATATAGGAAAGATTATCTATTTGATTTGAAAAGAGATGAAGATTTTTAGGATAAAGAGAATCTATATCAAGAACATGATTTGTTTGTTTGATACTATCCTCTAATTTTATCTCTATAAAATAGTTTTGAATATCTTCATATTTTGCATATTTAGTAGGAATTATTGTTTCAAACTCTAGAGGGTCGTCAAATTTGAAATATTCGTAATCAATGTTATTTATCAAATCTTCACTCTCTAATGTTATAAAAGAATAATAATAAAAATTATCATACTTATTAATTTAGTATCATGATTTAAATGATCTGGAAAATTAAACTTTTCATATTCAATTTCTATCAATTGATTGCTCAATCTAGTATCCAAAACATCAAGATTTTAAAAATCTTATTCTATTATTATAATAAGTAGTCCAACATCAAAGAGATCCAAACTTTCATCTTGAGTGTGATTTTTTGAATTAAGAGTGATAGAATAATTATCAAAAAAATTTGAATTATATTTAAGATTATTATAAACAATGATAAACTCATAAGGATAAACATTATTTCTGTTTAGAAAACAATAAGATTCAAACTCTAATAAAATTTATATATCTAAATTTGAATTTTTAATAAACAAATATTATGAGATAATTATCAAATTTAAATGAATGATAAGATAAATCAAATGAATTATATTTTTCTAAATTTGAATCTGATAAAAAATTAGGATTTGGTTCTAAATCCAAATATTCTAATGAAGAATCTAACTGTATGATAAATCAAGAGAGTTAGTTTTAGAATTCATTGGCATGATTTGATTGTAAATAAAAGATATAGAATTTTTTTTTAAGAAATTTCATTTCAAAATCTAACATTAAAGTAGAGAATCTTTTGCATTTGAACATATCACGATTGAGTGAAAAAATCTTACAATTTTTTTGATTTTATCTTTAAATGTGATCAAATTTCAAGGCTGAGCTTTGTCAGAATTGGCCAATAGGAGGTCTTCTAGTATAGTGAGCA
The DNA here is from genome assembly GCA_037957365.1 of Torreya grandis. Lineage (NCBI taxonomy): Eukaryota > Viridiplantae > Streptophyta > Pinopsida > Cupressales > Taxaceae > Torreya > Torreya grandis. The sequence goes on from JARHVA010000014.1 coordinate 1,808,206, forward strand.
CACAAAATTTTTGTAACAATAACCCTACTTGTATTCAAAAATATGTAAGAGGATGTGTAATAATTGCCTAATGTATTAAACTTCCTTGCTTACCAATTGTCTACTCTATTACAATATCTGGGTGAAGATAAATATAGAAAAAGAGTAGGGGGAGTGAAATCAAGGAGAACTCATTGTGTGACTAATTGCAACTCACTACGGAAATCATAGAACTCATATTAACACTCAATTGAACTCCAGGTGGAACTCACCCTTTCACCCACTTGACCTCTTTATTACACCTAAGTAAGCTGAAGCTAAATGTGTAGGGATAATCTATTTAATAAATAAATAGAATAATAAATATCTTACACAAACACGCCCCCGCCCACCCCCTCCGCCCCGCCCCCCCAAGCATAACTTAGGTAGGTTGAAAATAAAAAATGGGTCCTGGCAAAAAGGCCTAATGAGGTACCCATACAATACAACTCTCAAAAAGTGGAATAAAAGGAGAAAATCCAGTGGGAAAAAACTCCTCCCATCCCGCAAAAGAGAGACAAAGAAGAGAAGGTAGGACTAGAAAGCCCTACTCCAATAGAGCTAAACTCATTAATACCAATTCTCTAAATAATTTTAATATAATTATCAGGGAGATTATTCTTCCAACAAAGGAAGAAAATCTCATCACTTGGTCTAGAATAAATAAAGATTTTATTTAATTTATAAATAAAATGAAACAAATATTCCTTTATGGATTCATTTTATTTTAAAAAAAAATTAAACCAAGTTGTTAGAATTTGTTCTACTTGATTCTTGATTAAGTCTTTGATGTAAACCCAATCTCGAGTAAGCTCATCTATATTTTTCATAACTGAGCACAAAATAATTACTAAACTAGAATCAAAATCCAGGCTACTAACTAATCTAATTATGAACTAAAAATTGATGACCAGTTATGGTAATGAGAACTATTGAAGACAATAATGAATAATTGTAGAAAGAAATAAACTTGATTTAAAATTTACCTAGTGGAGTTGCCAAATTTATTGATGGCGAAAAATGTCGTATCAATAAATCAACCCATTTGTCTATCATGAAAGTCAAGATGGAATTGTACCAGTTTAATCATAAGGGAGCCATGGTTGAGAATCAGTCTTAAGACATGCAAAAAGGGTCTTTTGAATTCTAATAATTAATACGTTCAATAATAAATCTAAATCAAGCTTACAAAAAATTATAAAATCGATCAACAATAACATGAATATCAACCATGTCAAGAAGAATATATTTATAAAAAATGCTCAGATAGAATGTGTTAATCACTACTTCAATATACTATTTATCAATCTTAAATCCAATTTAACACTGTTATATGACCTATCTGATAGAAAAAAACCTATGAACTAAGCAATCCATTGAAGGATAAAATACTCAGATTGTTGAAAAGATGCATCTCATATGCATGTTCACACTAAAAGGATGAGAGGAATCTACAACAACTAAGAAAAGTAAAAAAACACCCTAAACAAAAAATAAGGATACTAAAGTCAATCTAAATGTAAAAATTAATTAAGATTTAAGATTATTGTTAATAGGTTAGAAAATAAATAAAGTTAAAGGCTAAAGCTACAACAAAATAAAAACAACCAAAAGACTAATAAATTATAAAGAAATTAAAACAAAAAAATAAATAAAATATATTAAACAAACTAATTAGGAGAATAACAACTAAAAACTAATCTAAAATAGAAAAGGTAAAATAAACTATCATAAAGATTTGTAAGTCTTGAAACAAGAGTCATCTTAAAATAAAGTAAAAATATTTCATTGAGAAATAACAATTTTGAGTACAAATAGATTTCAAAAGTATAATAATTTACAAATGAAAGATAAATAAAATGTCACAAAATGTGATGTATTCATCATTATTCAGGTCAAGTACATGGAGTTCTACACATATGACTGCATATCGACAATCATTAGAAGATATTAGACTTGATAGACTTCAGATAATTGGTTCATGAAAGAAATAATAAAATTAGATATACCTACACTAAACAAGTGAGTTACTTCACCATTATAGAATGTATTATTTGGTCTATTTTTAAAAAAAAAACTATTTAATCTCATATATATTTGCATAAAAAATAAGAAAGATGGAAACTTTGAAATAACTGGAGAGTTCTTCAATACCTGTATTGTTCCTTCTCTTGTAATATCTCTTTGAACTGATTATAAAATAATCTCTTTTAGAAATAGTTATAAAAATAAATTACAACTAATTTTAGATAGTTAGTTGTTAACATTAATTGACTTTAAAAAAGTCAATTAGTTAATTATAACTTAACTTTATAAGTTTAAAACTGTAATATGGTCTATATATCAAATTAAAATATAATAGACCAATAACACTTCTAACGGGTGGGGGCCTTTGACTCGAAAATATTTAAATAAACATCTGACTATACATAACAATATGAACAAATACTAACAAATAAATAAAATTTAAATACTCTTAACATTAAATTCCATGAACATTATTTATAATCATTTAAGTAAATAGGTTAATAATCTATTCAACATAAAATGAAATTACTTCCATATATCAAAACCGTCAAGATTATACCTCATTTGAAACCAAACTACCATGTATGTTATACTTATACATTTATCAAAATATCCACGTGACCAAGTCAAATAACTAGACTTCCTTCCATGATAAAACCAATTACCATTTAACAACTACCCATGTGTCAAAGTGTCAAAAAAATAACTGCCATGCATCCCATATGAGTAATGAATAATTATAAATGCATTTATCAAATGAGATGTTAGTTAAGCATCTTAATCATCACATGTTTCAATACTTTTAGTCTTTCAATCTCAACCAAAACCTTAAAACAATAAATTCAGACCACCACATGTCAATATTTCCATAAAAGCACGGAAACTATTATTTTATAAGGTGCAAAAAGAGATTATCATGAAAACTAGAATATAGAGATAAACAAATCATTGTTTATATAAAAAAAAGTTAATCCTTGTAATCCTTTTATCAATTCTCAATACAAGCCTTATATATTATAATTTCCTAATAACACAAACCAAAAACATTACCCTATATACCCTTATATGTATTTTAATACATACTGGAAATGAAAAACAAAACATACACCATGTCTTCAAAATCCTAAAACTCAAAATGTATTTAAGGGATATAAAATAATTTTGCTTGACAAAATATAAGGAAATAACATTTTCTTTTTTAAGCAAACACGACTTCAACCCTTAAGTTATTTATCCCATCAAAGCATAAAACCCTGATTTTTGAAAATAAATTATCCGATGTAATGGCTTCATACAAAAAATATTTTGACCAAATAATATTAAAGATGAATTTAATATTTAAAATAAACAACCTTCACCCTTCTGAAAATATCCAATTTAGTATATTTTTATATTAGGTTAAATTTGAAATCTAAATGACCATCATATTGTGTAATTTTTGATCTACGGTGACGGTCATTTGGATGTCAAATTTAACATAGCAAAAAATGTATAGGTGATCAAATACAATTTTTACACAACAAGAGGAATTTTGACCAATTTCCATCTCAAATATAAACCTATAATTTTATCTTCATTATGCAAGGTTTATGAAGGGATATTTTTTTTAAATGAGGTGTCAAAAATCACATGAATCACCCAAAGAACTAACCATCTTCTTTCATCTTTTGACAATAAATCATGAAAGTCATTATAAACAACTTATAACCTCAAAGATACAATAAATTTCAATCCATTAATTATATGCAAACTATATATAATTTGAAACCCAAAATAAATAAAAAGTCAAATTTCTTCATGACACTACTTTACAAACACACCCATATATTTTAGCCAAAAGGGTAAATTTAGAAATCACTTGATCTATTAAATTCAACATGTAGACCCTTTTGGATTATCCAAGACTAAGAAAGATTCAAAACAAAACTGAATTTTGCACCATCAGCCATATACCTAAACTATATTTGAAACCATTCCATAGGTATAAAACCATAATCATTTGAACTATACTTTCATGTATATCCAAACAAGTAGGAAAACCAATTTCTTTGAGAAATAATTTGCATGTTGAGTTTCACAACTTCAAAGACAAAATAGTACCATCTAAGATAACATTTGAAGCCTCTTATCTTTAACTCACACTATACACCAACCTCTAAATATTATGTGTATTCTTCTTCACCTCTTTGACTATATTCTTTACTAAAGCTTCACTTTTACCCACAACTTTTAAAATGAATGAAATTAAATAAAGAAATTACCACTTAAATATACGCATAAGAAACATTAACACCCTAGATGATGTGTTATTCCTTAATTCATTTTCCATTTTACCAATATCCTAAATGACTCTAGATAAAGTTAGTGATTCTCCAAATCGATTAGCAAGCCATTTAGCCAAGTTACCAAATGCCACCATAAACCAAAAACAAGATAATGACCTTAATTAAATGTTGTCTTACCACAAAACTTACCAAATATTAAAGGATCTAGCATCGGATCCACCACTTATTTACTTCCCAATCTAATAATATTTAACGAATATCATTGATATTCAATGCTCATTTTTATTGTTAACCAATTATCAGGTTATACATTAACCATGGTTATTGTCTTATTCACTCCCAAACTAATGCATTATGTAATTGACCACCTCCATGGTCATTACATTATAAAAACTATCAATAATTCAAATGCATTGAAACATAGGTCCTCCAATAAGCTTGTATAAAATTCAAACAATGTATTTAAGTATTTAGTGATAACAAATGTTCTTCAAGAAATTCAACCAATGGGTAGTATGACTATAAATACATGCTAAGGCTTCGAAGATAAGTCTTTGAATTTAAAAAAATGTCACCAAATGTGAATACATACTTCATCCATATATTTCATTTGCTTATACAAGCATGTATTATATATTATAGACCATTAGAAGCATTACTCATTACCTCTTTTCATGTCAAACCATATGAATTATTTTCCAAAATATTAATATCTGCCACTGAAAATATCACACCAATTAGACAACTACCACTATTAGCAACATCGTCACCTTTTATCGCACCTGTCAACTGCATAATAATTAAAAGTATACCATGCCAATACTGAAAATATATACACATAATAAGAGATTTATGATATCAAAACCACTTAATTAATATTAAGAGTAATAATATTATTCAACATAATAATCATTAATAATTGTAAATGCATAGAAAGAATGAATATTTAAATGAATGTAAATAAGTTGGCCCCCGCCAACAATTTTAAACTTCATGACACTAGTCATCTATATGGCAGAACTAAAAACATGTTGAGACATCCAAAAAAAGAAAGAGGGTGATAAAAATAGGCATAAAAGGTTGATAATATAAAAATTTAACTCAAAAAATAAAAAACATTTCAAATAAACAATGAACACTTTCAACTAAGAGGAATGACAACCTAGTTTCTAATTATTACATCTACACAATTTTAACTTGCATTTTGGGCTTATTTCAATACATATAACAATGTAGATAAAATATATAAAAAATATTACAATAAGCTAAAGCAAAGGAGCTTTCTCTATTTTTTTTTGGGGGAGTAGAGCATTGTGATAAAAAATATAAACTTCTATTAATAATCTAGATAGAATTTGGATTAATTTTCAATTTTTTTAGATAGATAACCAGGGTTGATGGTTCTCTTACCCATATATATATATATATATATATATATATATATATATATATATATATTACAACACCACCAACCAATATAAGAGGCCCATGACGAACAAAAAACAACCAAGACAAACAGGCCAAGCCTCTACACAAGTGGAATAACCAATATAGAAACAAAACAAAACCTCCACCAAGTGCCAAAAAAACACTAACCAACAGGAACCCAAGGGAAAAAAACTAAACGAAGACTAATAGCTAAATACACCACAAAACCACCCAAAAAAAAGCCTTCTTAGGCCAAGTTACATTAAATTTTCATGAAAATGCTCCTTGGGAGCCAACACCCTCCCCACCACTAGCTGAGCCACCAATAACACTGAGAGCCACCAAGGCAACCACCTATGAAGAGTCACCACAAACCAAATAGGAAACACTTGCATCTAACTATGAAACTCCCACCATACCAACCATAATATTTTTGTGCATCATGATCCATCCCAAACCTAATGCTCATCAAATTGCATCTAGACATCCTTGCATGCAAATCGACGTAATATGAAGCTGAGGCTGCTTTACCCAGTTGGGTGCAAAAATTACAACCTAGCTCACCACCCTAGAAATATACTTAATTTATACCATCTAAGCCCTAGAATACCTCTCCTAAATTATATCATCAAGCTCATGAATGGGGGATTTGGCAAAATCCAGAGTGGGAGGAGGGGAAGTCTTTCCAAAATATGCAAGTGGATTTTTAAAAACATAGTTGAGTTATTCCACATAACAATACATTTTCCATCTAATTCCCTATAAACTAGGAGGGGAATAAAAATAATCATGTCCCTACCAGAGAATGACATGAACACTTAGGCCTAAATGTCCACTTCTTCCAGCATCTCAAACATATCAACCTTGAATGTTGGAACCATGAAGAATTCTACCGATTCATCCACCTACTACTTATCTTCCACAAACACCAACATATTTATTATAAATACTAACACAACATCTAAATTCACCTTAACATGATGGCGAGAGTTGATGTATATGTCACCTAACAATAATTGGAGTGGATCACTTGACCTGAAGGCACCCAAAAAATCTTCTTCAACTTGCCAACCCCCACAAAGGCCATCTGCCACTTCCTACCATGAAAAAAACCAATATCACCTTCACCACCCAAGTTGATATATATTCCATCATGATGAATATATCAAGACACAACAAATGATATCCAAGATGAAATATGTATATTTACATATCCAAGCCCAACCTCGCATAAATAACACACCACCACCAATGTGCCAAGCATAAATGCAATCAAAATTGATCATAAAATATCACATAAATGCCATGATTAAATGGAATTGTGAAAAATATCCCAGCCAAAAATGTGAATAAACAAGAATGGGGTCATTAGCTTAAGTCCACCAGAAGGGCATAAATATTGTCTAGCCAAACACTATCTTCATTCTCCATATTGAGCTCCTCCAATTATGCAATGCATTAATTGGCTAAAAAATATGTAGCCGTATTGGCCTCTCTAAAATAATGACCCACATCCTAGGCTGAGAGTGAATCAAACTAAGGCAAAATCCACTCAGTAATGTTCTTAAGAGACCACTCTTTATCCCCCTATTACAAAGATCCTAGATCAAAATCATCAAATCACTTTCCACAATTAACATGTCCACCCCACGATCCAAAGCTAACTCCACCCCAAAGACAAGTTTATAAGCATTGCCTCATTATTAGTGTCATCCACCAACTTAATCAAGGCCATTATGATCAAATAACATCAACAATCCTTAATAATATAACCCAAAACTGATGCTTATGGATTACCATGAAAAACTACACCAAAACTCAACTTAAACCATCCAAGAGGAGGGGGACCCAATTTGCATTTTATTTTCTCTTATAATTAGATGTAGGAACCTACTGGCCCAGTAATTGATGGAATTAATAGGTTCTATTTGGCTCAAGTTTTCATACCCCATGCCAAGAGAACACCTTTTTATCAATGATCATAAGATGAAATAATTTCTCAGATAGAGATATCAACATTTTTAAAATAACATGTGAATGTTTCTCCTTATCTGTAAAAATATTCTTGTTCCTTCTCATCCAGATAGACTAGATTAAGATAGTTAGCCTGGATTTTCAAAGCATTAAAGATGTGTCTCTAATATAACCAATTGACCATGAATATAATGCATGGAGTAGAAAAGGGGGCCTGACCCATGACCAACCTAGCTTCCCACACAACTTATCCTAGCACAAAACTATAAGTGGGCAAGTAAAAAAATATATCCATTATTTCCTTTTCTAATTTACACACAACATCATGAGGGACCTAGAAAGCCAATTTTACAAAGTTGGTCTTGAGTCAATATTAAATTTGGAATAACCAACCATGTGAAATCCCTTGCTTTTGGGAGGCCCTCCTAGCTTTGACATAAATGAATAGCCAAATTTCCTAAAGTATCCATCGATTTCACCATTTGATACCCTCAATTGACTGAATAACTCCCATATTTAGCACCAACCTAATATAGAGTGTCATCCTTTGAGTTAATAAAAACTTTCCTTCTAGATAATATAATATTAAGGAAAAAACAATGATCATTAGGAACAAGAAGATCCAATAGTTCCTTTCAATGCCAAGAGATAAAACCACACACTAAAACTGGCTTAAGATAATACAAAGATTTTAGTCCCAAAGAATTAGAGAGGAAAATGTGAGTGTCTATGAAGTTTAGAAAATCAAACAATGGCTTATGCCCATTTCAAGATTCCTCCCAAAAGGCAACTTGCCTACCATTATTTATAGTGCACAAAACAGGATTCTTAATCAAAGGTCTGCATTTCAACAAAAAGTTCTAAAAATGAAAGCCTTTTAGGGGGTTGATCACGTACACTATATTAGGTGGATATTCATCACCAAATTACTTATGACTCATAAGCCCACTCTAAAGAGAACATGGTTTTGTTATCATCCCCCAAACCAATTTAACACCAAGTTCTAGGTTATGAAGACTCAAAATTTTAACCCCCATGCCTCTCATATTTTTGGATTGATAAAAATTATCCCATTTGAGGAGAGAGATATTCCCCTTCTTAGCCATACCCTACCACATAAAATCTTTCATAATATCATTTAATCTTTGAAACACTTTGAGAGGTGGATGTAGCACTAACATACAAAAGGTTGAAAGAGTGATTATCAAGTATTTAATGAGAGTTAAATGATTGAACATCAAGAACCTTGCTCATAAGATAACCTATATTTGAAGGAGTTAATCAAGCCATCCCATAAATATGCCTTCCATGAACCAAAAAATAGAGGAACCTCTAAAAATTTTCACATCAGCTCATCAATCTTAAAGCCAAGAATGAAAGAGATGATCTATTGATCCCATGAGATGTAATTGATGAATAAAACCTTAGATTTCCATTCATTAACAGCTTAAGCAAACACTTTCTCATAACTAAAAATAATTCTTTTAAATAAAATAGCTTCCTGAGTTGAGGCATGTCCAAAATGAAATTAATCATCCATAAATTGCTAATGAGTCAGGGTTTCAAAACCATCATCCACCATAATCCATTTCAAGTTATCAAAAGTTGTAGCCCCATGAATTACTTGAGCCAAAGCTTCAACCATGATGATGAATACAAAATACAAAAGAGGATTTCCCTACTAAAGACCCTGAGAAGATTCAAAAAACCTATCCAATTCCATTAACAAGGATAGAAAATAGAAAATTTATTCCATGAGATGAAATTGAAAACCCAATCATATCAGTCCTTTTAGAACCTAAACTTATTCATCACCTTTAATATAAAGTGTTAATTCACTCTATCATATACTATATTAACATCTAACTTGATGAACATACCTTTCCTATGATTATGTGAGAGAAAATGCACAATTTCACATGCAACAATAATTACCTCCTAAATGTTCACATAGGAACAAATTGCCCTTGTTCTGTAGAAATCAACATGTCTATTAGAGGTTTTAAACACATAGGCATGGCTTTATAAATAATTTTATAAATCATGTTGTAAATCTAAATGGGTCTAAAATCCTTAAATCTTGACTCTAAATCACCTTTGGGAGTAAGTAAAACGAACGTAACATTCAGGTCAAGATCCACCTTTTTCCTCCTATGTGATTCTTCCACAACTTTGAAGACATTAACACCCACAATGTCCCAAAAGGTTTGAAATAAAGCTACCAAAAAACCATCCATCCTCAAAGCATTATCCCTCCTCAAGAGAAAATAACAAACCAAATTTATTCCAATGAGAAAGGAGCCAATAAATATTGATTTTGATGTTCTGAGACAAGCCTAAGAATGGACTCCAGGCTAATAATATGAGCTGGCAAAGATGAAGCCTCATTGCATGCTAAGAGCTCACCAAAGAAAATAATAGCTTCATTATGAATATTTGACTGAGCTTCCAATAGAACACCATCCTTTGAATGGATACTTGAGATGCAAGTATGATTCATCTTGGGTCACATAGAATTATGGGAAAAGGTAGTGTTATTATCTCCTTTTTTAAACCACCCTTCTCTAACTTTTTTATTTTAAAATAATTCTTCTCTTAAAAAGAGATTTCCATGCTCCACCTTCAAGATGTCCTCATAGAGATAGGTATTATAATTCATCTCCACATTAAGAACCACTTAATTAAGAGTTTCCATCTCCACTTCCACTTTAAATTTTCCTAAAAATGTTTTTAAACTGCTCATAATTCTAACCTTTTAGGTAGTTTTTAATGAACTTCAACTTTTTAACCATTATGAACATTTTGGACCTGAAAAATAGAGGGTCATTATCCCACTAATACTTCAAACTGAGCAGAGTATAATCTCACAACCATATAATCTCAAAATTGAATGGGCACACAATAAGAGCACTATAAATAAGAATTTTAAACTCAATCAGAGCTAGAAAAAGAAAACATCAAACTTTCAATAACCTAATTAGCATTAAACCAAGTAAGAGAAATGAGAAAGTGATATGGCCTCTCTACAATATTGTTAAATCCCAATCTCTTATTGGTCTAGGAGAATGCCCCATTTTTAGGCTCAATGGCCAATAAACCATTATCAAAAACAAACCTATCAAAATTGATCTAAGACTGAGATTACCATTAGACCCCCATTTATTTAAACCCTTTAAGATTGCATTGAAATACCTACCAAACACAAATTTATCCCTAGGGTAATGGATAATATGCAAATAAAATTCCTCCAAAAGTTATAATTTGAGAGTTGGAGTATTGGGCACATATACATTCAGAATAATAAATTGTAGATATGAGGTGAAAGCTAAGAACCAACACAACTGCCAGTTCAAGCCAGAATTGAGAAGTTATAACTAGGTTGTAGGTAGAAACCAAATCACTACCAAGCTCACAAAATCTCTAACCACCTCAAAAAAAAACTTTTCCACCTATTCCATCTCCTTTTAATGAGAGAAGACACTTTCATCTTATCCAATTTATTCTATTGAAATAATAGATGATCAAGAGAGACCGACAACAACATGCACTTAGCTAAGAACCTCTTGTTAGGGGAATTTAATCCCCTAACATTCTAATAAATTATATTTATGGGATTAATGAGGGGAATTCCACCCTCCACTTACCTGTGCCAAACAATTAGTTAAGGTATTTTTCTTACCATCTAACACTTCACTCGTAACATGATCTTTCACATACTACTACCCTTTGTTGGTAGGAGGACACTAGTTGGGTTACGAAAGCTTTCTCTATGTTTGATAAATAGATAAAATTTCTTTGGAATTTACTTCTTCCTCAAAATTTCTACCACCCTCCTCGGGTGTAGCCTTATCACTCCTCACACCCTAACTGTCCACCTGTAACTCAACATGGGCCTACTTTTGGGATTCAATCAAAAGCTTGACCTAACAGGGGAACTATAATAAATATTTGATAGTTTGTGTTTTATTTGAGATCAAATAACACCATTTAATAATAAAATAAGGGGATAAGATTGTGCCCTTATCTAGCTTCTTCATCAAAGTCTCAATTTCTGCTAATTTTAAATTTTGGAGAAGAGAACTGTTAACCTTCTTTTGATTGGCCTAGAAAAAACCATTATTACATAAAAGTGAAGACCTTTAAAGTAGTTCTTGGCTTAACCTTCCAAACTTGTTTAATAAACAAAGATTTAACAGAGTGGGAGTGGTATCAAACTTTAAAAAATTATCAGTATCCCCAAGATTTCAACATTAAAAATAATAGAAAGGTATTTTTCAATGTCAAAGGTTTACTCCAAAACTCTTCCACGAGATTTAATAATAATTCTCTTTAGGATTTGATTATCTAAATTAAAAAACATGTGAATCTAATCATAAGTAGCCAATATAACTTCTTACATAATTTAATAAATCTCAATGGAATCCCCTTATAGACCACCCAAGGTCACAAGATAATATTTTGCCCAAATTCACTTAGTAGACCATACAACCTAATCTAAGATAGAAATCGACCATGTCGAACCATGTTGATGTCAAAATTTGGAAACCACTTTGGTAACCAAAGTCCCACTCCCTCCATCAACCAAAAATATTTCCTTAAAATATCCTCTTTCTCAATATTATGGAAAATAGTAATGAAAAAATCCTTTGAAAGGAATCTGAGGACCAAATCAATTCCCCAATAATTCTTAACCCATGACTCAATTGAGCCTATCACTGACCACTTACCTATAAAATTCTAGATAAGAGCTTGATATTTCAAAAGCTGAATGTTCTAAAAAAAGGGCTCAACATCCCACACCAGCTCCTTTACTTGTTCTAAAATGACATTGTCTAGTAAACACAGTATAACATGCACATCCTTAACTAGCTCCTACCCTTGACCATTACCAACACTTGAGAGAAGACCCTACCCAAAGAGAATATAATTTACACCTATGACCATTCCTATAAACTCATCCAAACCTTAACATGAGTATTCAACAACCAAATCCCCCTGTGCCCTAGCTGATGAGACCAAAACATCACCTTCTGTGACAATCTCATCCTCAAGGCCCATCCATTTCTACACTTCTTTGGTTTCCTTTTTTATGTTTCACTAAAATTATTTATTAGGGATCCTTCTAGTATTCATCATTAGGGTTTGTGCATCCTTAAACTTATTCCCTTACTTGTTCACCATCCTATATTTTGGTTGAAGTATAATTTTAATGATGTTATAAAAACCTCTAAACATCTTGCTCACTCAAATTATCAATCTCTCTAAGCTAATGATCTTGAATGATGTTCAAATTTATTATAACACTGCAAACAACATTTTAGTCGATTCTATCAAAAAATGTGTTCATGAAGATAATTTTGATGTATCCACAAAGGTCACTTAATGTCAAGAATTCAAAAAGTATAAATGGATGATGATGACATTGTTTACACAACTAGACTTAATTGAGATTGAAGAGGATGTGAGAAAATTTCTAAATCATCCTAGCCTATTTGTAAATTTATAGGTTCATACAAGTAATGATTAAGGTTTTATGACATGACATATATGATAGGCATATTAAATTTGTAATATTTAATTAACAATTATATATAATTATAGATGTGTATTCATTCAAATTATTTTACTACTTTTTCTATAATGTAAACTATCAATTGGATATTAAAATTTATACTTTCAATGTGAATATATCATATTTGATTGTCAACTATATAACAAGAAGTTTTGATGAATTTGTTTAGATTTTCAATGTAATTAGCCTAATTTAATTTTTATCTTTATATAAATTGTTCTCTTTAAGATTATGGTTTTGTTGTTTTGTTCCAAAAAGAACTATATTTATATATTGTGTCTAACTACATTGAAATTAAAAACCATTTCTTTCTCTTATATTTTTAGGTCTCATTCTAGTTGGAATAAAATTATTGTTGTTGGCAGTGGAAGGACTAATGTTTGGAGTTTTAGGGATTATTGAATTTAGATCACCAAGCAGGAAACATGATTTTCATATTCATGTTATAGATATTTATATCATGCATTTAGGTCTGATTTATTGAAGAATACAAAAACACATTTTGATACTGGGTTATGGTTTAATTATATGTACTCAATAGTGCTTAATTATTTCATTTGTTAGTTTGACTAGTTACAAAATGTCAAATCTGTTTTTACTTGAGGCATATCACATTTTGAGATAGGTGATATTTTTTTTAGATAAAAGAAATGAAATATTATGTCAATATACATTAAAATTGTACACTTGGTTCTAGAAAAATACAAACATGTATATGGAACATAAAATATATTGTTCATAAATAATAAAACATGCTTCAATTACAACAAACAAGATGCCCTTTATTTTGGATTGCATTTGAGTTAGAGATTTGATGGCACACTTTATTTTGATAGAAAAATATTCACACTCTTATGTGTGTGGTTAGAGCATGTGGACCTCCACACAAACACATGTCACTCTTTAGAAACACACAAGTAAACTATTAGTGATTTTGATTGAGTTTCTTTGATTTAAGGCAACCTATGACAAACAAAATAAATTTAATTGATTTATGTTGATTTTTTTAAAATTCTATTTACCATATAAAATTATAGCTTTATTTTTTATGTGTTATAGTAACCTATACAAACAAATGATTTAGTATAAAATTTATTAAAACTTCTCAGATCATATTATTACTTTATAATTTTATAATTTACTTATGAAATAATAATCTTGAAGCCACTTATTGTTTTGTGTTTGGTATAATAACAAATTGTTTTGTATTTGCTAATTGTATTAGGTAAAATTTGAAAATGATAATTCAAATGTGAAACGATAACTCAAGTAAACCAAATCACTAAAAAATCAATCCAAATTCACCTAAATACTCTGATTGGACATGGTAAGTAAATTAGATGCAAACAAGAATTTAAATAACTCCAAATGTATCTCAATCTTACAACTAATTTACTTCTAAATGCAGTGGTGTTCCCCAATTTGACAAAATGATTGCACTTGATAGATTGAATTTTGGATTGTATTATGACTTAGGACTTGGACAACATGTTGGCTAGGGATGATATAGATGCTTAAAGACAATATAAAAATTGATAAGTTGTTGACATTAGTATAAGGACATTCAAAGATAACCCATTCACTTATACTATTATGTATGGAGAATGACTGCTTATATAGAAGAGGATGATAATTTTTCAAGGATTTTAAAATTCCTTGGAGAGTCCAAGAGAGGAATTATCTAGAATGTCAAAGATTCTAGAGTGTATAAGACCCTAGATTCCATTAGAGTTGTGTAATGAGGATTAGTGAATGATTAAAAGATGATTAGAAGAATGATTAATAAGAAAAATTGGGGGTAGTTGGAGTTAGATGGGGATGGAATTTTAAATTCCAAGATATAAGATAAGTGGGATTAGTGAAAAGTAAGATGTGATTTAGAAGAATTAATTGTAACATGGGATTTATATGATTGATGTATGGCAATAGAATTGTTAAAAATGATAGACTAGTGACTAGGGGACTAAAACTTATTAATTTTAGGACACATTATGGAAAAAACTAGTAGCAATGGAGGAGAGAGTGAATTTGGATGTATACATTTTCCCCCTCTTTAAAAGGGTATTACAACTAGAAGAAGAGTAATGGTATTTTAAAGAAGAAATATGATCTTGGATGTTAGTAAATTAGAGGATGGATGATGCCTCCTTGAGGGGATATGTGGGGAAGGATAATATGGATGGCCACTCAAAAGAGGAGATAAGGGGTGGGATGTGTGAATATATGAAAGAGGGATTGGAATGTTGTCAAAACAATGGATGAAGAATGATGTTGACACAAGCGTTACAAATTGATGATGCCCCAAGCAAAGACATGTGAGGGAGGTAAAATGATGATGTCATAGATTTAAACATGCCCCAAATGGGAAAAAAATGTAACAAGATGATGATAAATGTCTATAAGCTTTAAATATATCCTTGGCAAGGACACATGCCAAGGAGAGCTTCATACTTCGATTGGGTGATTGGTCACAAGTTTTAGACCAATACAATGATTTGATAAGATGGATTAAATATTTAATGGGTGTAGCTCAAAGCATATGTCAAGTGATGATGAGAGCATGGATGATAAATTATATGATCAAGTGACTAATGGATAAAATTGAAGATTTGGTTAGTGCAGTTGAGCTATTGTCAAACACTTTGAAAAGATTAAATGTTACCTACATAGTCTCAAAATATTTTAGGTCGATATAATTCTCCTAAAATAGAAGTTATAGGATGACATATGATAATATACATTAGAGAATGGTGATAATGTATTTATTATATATGTTATCTATTAGATATGATAATTTAACATAGAAGTTAGGTTTGATAATTTGTTTGATAGTTGATTTGGGATGTTATCAATTAGACAGATGATAAATGATTGATTAGAGGATATTGATGTATATTATCCTCAAACATCCATCCATTATTAATTTTTACAATAAATCATTGATCATCATAGTCTAATAAATACTTTTTAATGTGGCACTAGGCAGTATACACCATGATATGTTTACGATCATGATGATGTTTTACCAAAGTGCATGTTGGATGAACACAAAAAACATAAAGATACAAATCAAAGTGCATGATTAGCACATGGTGTAATGCACCATTGGTATAAGGAACTAATATGACATGTTATCTATATGCTCTTGTGAAAATATGATAAAAGGAAAAATGATAAGACAAAATATGCATAAAGATATTCATAAAATGCTTAACCAAAGACATGTAAATGAACATGTGTAAACAAGCAGACAAACATATAAAATTAGACACACACACACACACACACACACACACACACACACACACACACACACACACACACACACACACACACACATGATAAAATACATTAAAACAAATTATACATCATCAAAGAACACACAAGTATATACATACATAGTTTTTATTTTATTGGTGTCTTGTCTATTATCCTAATGAAATGCCTATGGGATAAGTGATCAGGTTATGATTCAATGTGACAATGATATGAGAATTGAGGTTAAATTTGAGGGTTGAATGATGTGATAGCTAAGGGACTAATAATATTGTGTTGGTCAAATTTTTGGCTTGAAATGTGATTGGTAACAAGATTTAGACAAGGTGTGTTTGAGCAAATTTGACTTAAGTATGAGAGCTAGTTTGATCTAAATGGGGTGGGGTAATATAACCCCAAGTTTGACTTATTTTAATTTGGATAAGGAGCTTAAATCTCATAATTTTATGGGTGTTAGGTGTTTAAAATAAAAAAGATGTGATTTGACCAAGTCATGGTTGACCAAAGTTTGAATTGATAAGACTAGCTCAATTATACAATTAGATAGGATTTACTAAAGTTTGGATGGGTTGACAATGATAGGGTTAATAATGAGATATGATAGTGAGGTTGACTTATTCAAAATGGGTGACTATGATTTGACCGTTGTGCAATCTTATATGATTATGACAGGAAATGATTCATACTAAGTCTAATGAGGTTTAAATGGGATGTTAATAACATAGTGAATATCATGATGTGAATTCATTTTAGGATCTATATGACATTAAATTTGGATAAGGATATGGACCACTTAGGATATAAGACAAGATGACTAGGATATTTTTATTTTTTTGTATTTTATGTTTTTTTTTTGGTGGGGGGGCTATTTTTATTTTTAGGGCTTTTGGATATGTACATATGTTAAAATAGGGGGTTACTAGCAAAGGGAAAAATAAATCCCAACAACTAGGATGGGCAATGAGGGCAAATAGAATGATAAATGATTTGGGTGATGCTCAAAGGGGAGGAGGGATGATGAGGAATGGACTATGGATCTCCAAGGACCATAGTGTGAGGGAACCAAATGTCTTATCATCTAAATTTTACTCAAATGATATGCCACGATGTTTAAGAACATGTCTCAAGACATCTTCCATTCCCTTACTAAGGTCAATGCATGAATAAAAAATTGGCATAATAAGATGAAAAATAGGAGGGCAAATGATGCTTAGGATATATAGGGATAACTTTCAAATGGATAAGATATATATAGATGGTTAGGAGTTGAAGAATGTGACATATGGATGTTAGGATATGAATGTAGGGATGAATTGGATTTTTTCCCCCCAAGTATTTAGGTACTTGTGTGTTGTGAAATTTTACATTTTGTGACAACACCCCTAGTTGTGCTCTTATAGGAAATTAGAGTTGTTTTAATGACAAGGATAATATTTTTTTTCCAAAATGGACACCAATTCCATAACCCAATGAACAAGGCTTGGTTCGTATGAAAAAATATGCTTCAATGATTGCTAGTGACAGTAATAACAAGGAATCACCTGGAGAGGATTCTATCTGAATTAACTTTGCATAAACCTACAAAGTTATTACAACTAAATAAAGATACCATTTAAAAGAAGGGGTTGAAATTAAAAAAGAGACTAAACTAGGAAAGCCTATGACTAGAAGGACTTATGTTTTATTTTTATATATGGAAATGATCAAACTCCATTCATGTAAATGCATGAACGTAATGATAGCTTACAAGAGTTTGAAAACATTATTAATAGTTTTATCGATATAATTAATGAGCTTCCTATGGATATTACATTTCATATGATTTTGAAAGTGTTAGATGGGAGTGTACATCACCATTTCTTCTAGAACATGTGTAGTGAAGAATAAGGATATCAGTTGGAAAATAAAGGTGTTGTTCAAATGACAAGATTAGTAGGGAAATGGGTTCAAAAAAATTAGGCAAAGATAGTAAGGACTCTGATGATGAGAGTGAAGACACTGAAATAATTAATGACCATGAATTCTTTATTGATGCAAAAATATCAACATATAAAATATCACTTACATTCATGGAAATTATGAGAAGAAATGAAGTCAATTATAAATGATTTGAGTCAGTCTATTGAATGCATTTCAATGCAAAGATGAGAAGTGGGATTATCTATTCAGTTGTATTCATTGAAATTATATCACACATCAAAATTAGTTTAAAATCTCTTAGTTATCTTGAATTCAATATGAGCCAAGATGACTAAATTTCACTGGAAAAAAGTTACGTTTCTACATTTAGGGCCAAATGAAGAGAAACAATCTATGATAGTTTCATGCATTATGAAAAGAAATAATAAAGTAAGCAAAATTTTGGCATTGTTGATGTGATAGATTGAGTCCAAAGACTAGTTTGATATATGGATAAGTTTCAACATTTATAGATACAGAGGAGGAGGAAAGTCTTCTTACCACTTTTTTTTTTATGGAGGAAATTTAAGAAGTGGTTGCTTTGTGCGGCATTTAGAAGACTTATAAACCTGACTTTCAATCCATAAAATCTTATAAAGTGTACGAGATGCCTCCAAACCCACAATACACCATTGGTAAGACTTGTCAAAGTTGTTTCCCTCCTAAGTTTGGTTGTATTTGATTTTTAATAGGTGGTTTCAAGTGTTATTTAATGGTTTTAAAGTCTATTTTGAATATCAAACTCATGGTTTTTCTATACAAGGATGGTTTTATTGTCAAATTTATAGTATTCAATTTATAAGAATAATTTTGATGATACTATGAACTTGGTATCACTTAGGCAGCCCTTTTCAAGCATTTTTAAGTGTAAAATCCCCCTTGCAAGATTGTCAACTTGTAAAAACATTCTTCAAAAGCCTACAAATACATATTTTGATATTTAAAATCCTATAAATTATTTAATGAGGTTCAAAAATTTGCATAACTATTTGGATGCTTCCAAAATCCTACAAGCCCTGTTAAAACTCCTTTTCTCTCTTCCACGTGGTATATAATGGTGTTTGTGGTATTTTCAATTTTTTTTTTTCATTTTTTCAAGTCTATACAACTCAATTAACATGCAAAAAGTCTCTCAAAAACCCACAGTCTCCAAATGCCAAATTTTTAGATCTCCACATGGCTTCTAAATATAACCAAGGTGTATTAGCTGAGAGAATATGTAGTTTTTAATGAATAAGAAGGTGATATTCATGATTAATTTATGGTATTTGTAATTTAGTAAGTGATTTAATCCCCTAATTCATGGTATTAGGTGTTTGGGGGTGGTCCTAACAATATAACCTATGGTTTTAAAGAATGAAAGGTAGTCTTGAGCAAAAACCCCATGGTTTTTATTGTAGAAGGCAATTTTGGATAAATTTTGAGTTTGTATGACATTTTGAAGGATATTTTGCATGTAATTTGTTTATTGTAAGTCCACCTAATTTGCATAATGATTCCAAAAACTCACTAAAATGGTTAAAGCTCCTTACCATCCTTCCACATGGCTGCTTTTTAAAGAAATAAAGGATTTATAAGTACTCTTTTTCCTTGTACAACTTTGACAAGGCATGTATACATGTAAAGGTAAAAGTGACAATGTTGACAGTGATAAGGGAAGTGGTACACAGACTAAGAATGAAGATACTAAAGAGAAAGGTGAGTACAATTTTAATTAGAATCATATTATAGCTATGTTTGCCTATGTTATCAAGACAAAGAAAGAGTAGTAATCGAAAGAGTTCATGAACTTGGTCAAAAATTTAGGGAATTTTAATGATCAAAAGCTAGTTGATTGTGAAATGGGCTAGAACATGGAATTTTCCTTCTCGAGAGAAACATCTCTAGATATTCAAGATTTCTAATATAAGAAGATAGATTATGAACATTGTTGGACTTTTGGTAATCTGGGAACTGAACACACAATATCATCACATCTTGAGAAAAAGATCAATTTAAAACAAGGTGGCACTGACATGTCAATATCTTATACTAAGCAATCTCAAATTTTATGTAAGAATAACAATAAAAAATATGAGTCTTACTACCAGTTGAATAACTAGGATAATATTCCAATTATATTTCCAATAAAGGATGAGATGATATTTGCCTTATGTGCACCCTCTTATATGTAAATATTGGTGCATATTCCTATAGTATACACTACTATGCCTCATTATGATGAAACATTTCAATCTATGATCTATTCTCCACCCATTGTACTATCAAAAATTACAACAAAGGTCAAATACACTTGAGGATATAATCACCAACAATAAAAAGAAGACCAATCAATGTTGATGAAAGGTCTCATACCCCTCTAGATGGAAAAGAGGAATTCATGTATGATGATGTAATTGTATACAAATGGGGTCATAATATTTAGACCTAGGTTTCACAAGATGATTCTTTTCATAAAATAATTGCCTTATATAGAATATGACATGACATTTCTAGATGAGGAAGTAATATTAATGCCAAAGATACTAGGCATCTCTATTGAAAATGAATTTAAACATAAGTCATGAGATTTATTTGATAAAATGTCTCCACAAGACATAGTCCTATAGAATGGCATTACTACAGATAGGTGAGTTTATAAAAATCCAAGAGGAATAATGACATGCATAAGAGTGATCAATGTGCTCGTAGTGATATAAAATGTGACTGAGCATTTTGAGATAGATAAACAACAAAAGGTAGAAGACTTATAATGTATGCTAGGATAAAATGCCCAATGGAGAAATAAAATTTGACAAAGTAAATAGGAGTAAAATCTAATTGCAGTTGTTATGCAAAGTTCATCTTATCAAAAGAATTATTTTATCTCTTCATAATCATTTAAAGCCACTTTTTCTCTCTCTGAATTTATATGTCTCCATTGCTCTTCTTGTAATAACTTAAAAAGGTTATGTTTACTTTTTTAAAGTTTTAAATGAAAATGTAATAGTCAAACAAAAGTCTTTTACCAAAAAGGTGGTTATGAAAGTAGTTATTGGGTGGCTACAATGTGGTTCCAGCCTCCTAAGATATAAATACAAGGTCTGATCATTGTAAATGTTGGATTTTTTATAATAGAACTTTTGGTAAGATGGAAGGAAGGAGTCTGTATGTACAACCTCATGACGGATCAATACAAAAATAATTTACAGGACTTTGTGCCATGAATATTTTCAGTGAATGATGTACATGAGTATGCCAATATACCTTGATTCTTATTCTTTTAATTTTATAAATACTATTGTTTTATAATCAATAAAAGTGAAATTTTTAGTGTAGAAGTTTTGTTGAATCTACATTTGAAACTTTGTTGTTGGGAAACCTTGGTTAGATTAAGAATAAGATTTTATGCCTATTTTTATTGAGAAACACAAGGTTGTTGAATATCCTTATTTGTAAAGATATCCTATATATTTGGTGTATGTACTATTCTTGTATGTTTAGTGTATGTCTTTCTCATTTCATTTTCATGAAAAATACTTTGCATGTTACAATTTTAAATCATGGATTATTCTAGTGAGTCTTTATGTTTAGCCACCTAGGGTTTCCCTTCATCTTTTTCAAAGTTATCATGTTAACTTTTATGTTTAAATGGATATAATAATCCCATTCTTCATTTCTCCTTCCCTTTCTCATTCTTACCTTCTTCCCATCATTCCCTTAATTTCCATTCTATCTCCTTTCTATACTTTTTGGTTAAAAGTGAAAAACCCCCACATAAAACATTTTTGTTGTAAATAGTTGTGAATGGTTATTTTATTGCACTCCATTTGTGGTTTTCAATAAAGGTATATCTAACTAATAATAGGAGAGGGATTTGGTCCCCACATTATTGAGTGATGTAAGGACTTTATCCCCATGATGTTGACTAAAATCCCACATTTGTCCTCCTGACAATTTTTTTAGCCAAAAGTTTTTGACAACTCAACTGGGGATCGAGGTGCCTTGTGAACATGATTTTAAAACATTTCAAGGAACCTCCCATAGAATGGATGTTAGATAATCCATTGAGATGATGTACCTAGTTCCTGCATCTTTTTTATTTAAAAAATGGCATTGGTTCACCCTAATGCCAATGTTATCTATGTCCCATGGGAAAATGCTTTAGTCTATTAGCTTTGCCTCAATACAGTGAATTACCTTTAAACTCAAGGAACAGATTTCCAAATTTATCTTGATAAAATATTCAAGATGCAGATAATCATATCTTGGCTTTCATAGTGTCTTACATCTTAGAAATTATGCATGAAGATGTCACTATGAGATTTCTGTTGAAAATATCACTAGACCTATTGTTGAGTGGTTCTATCACTTAGAAGATGTATGCATTATGAATTGGGACTCCTTGAAGAGTAAATTCTTGGATAGATTTAAATAATCTATGGACATGTGTGCATTGTTTTCATATTTGTTCTATATAAAAAACAATACGATGAGCAGATGAGAGAGTTCATAGATGCTTTAACAAATTGTTGAGACTAATTCCTTAGGTAAACCAGCCAAGTCCAAACAATAAACTTTGTGTCTTCATTGGATCTATACACAAAGAGATTAAATTCATCTTTATAAGGAACAATGTAAATGACTCAAAAGTCATGAAACAAGAAGCTATCTAAATTGAAGATGACATGATTATGTTTTGGATGTTGAAAAAATAAGTTTCAAAATGTGTTAAAATTATTGTAGGTCATGATAAAGTGATGGAACCTAATATAATCAAGATCCCTCAACATTTATAAAATATATTCTAAAGATAAATTCTTGATCCAACATGTCAAAACTCCAATAAAGAAAAAGAGAGGGTGATTCTTGTCACATATGTTTGTTTCAGTTTCACAATCATGGAAGAAGGTTAATATTTGGAAGAACTAATGATTGATCAGAGAAAAAATTAAGATTTTGGCTTCCCCCTTTGAAAATAAGAGAAAGATCTACCTGTTTCACAATATTACTTGAACCTCACAGTCTTGGGAGAAAATGAATTATCTGAAGAATAAATGGTTGAATCATAGAAAGAAAAGAGTAATGATTTAGACCATGATGTTTTACTTTTTGAAGGAGAGGATAATGTTGAACAAGTTTTATGTAAATAAGATGATCCCTCTTGTATCAGAGTGGAAGACTCCATAGTCAAAAGGAGAGATTTTCCTAGCATTTCCATTTCATGTTTTACTGTTAAAGAGTTCTTTAAAATGTTTGAATCTAAAGCAGTCAAGCCTGCATAGATTGAAGATTATAGTTATGCCAAGTTTGAAATAAATAAAGATATGAAATCAAAAAAAAATTAATGGTTCCCAATATTCATTACAAGAAAAATGAAAACTATCAACGTGGAAGAGATCGATGAAGATGATGACACCAATTCATTCGACTATGAATTTGTCTTTTTTATGGAAAGTAATGTGGCAAAAAATATATAAACCCAATTCATTCCTTAAGTTATTCATATTGTTATTCCATCTTAGGAATAAAAATAAAACACACTTCTCTCTAATTTGGATCTTGTACCTAGCACATACGTATTCAAAACCACTCAAGAATATATTGAATATGTTTAGTACTCGAGAATCTCTCATAATACTAGAGAACTTGCAATGATTTCATTCCAAAACATGAAGACATTGATGATTTGTTCATTCATGATAATTTTTTTGTGAACGATAATTGTAAGTTCTTCTTCCCACCTATTTGGTCCTAGTTATTGGAATTATTTTGATTTCATAAGTGAAATCCATTATTATGAAATGGTAGGTACCTCTCCCAGCCAATTAATGATTTTGTATAAAATTTTCATTTTTCTCTGATTCCTATAAATAGTTTTTTTTTCCTTATTTTGGTTTATTTCCTTTTTGCACCTCTATTTGTGTGTGTGTGTGTGTTTCAATAAATATAACAACTTGTCTGTCTATTCTTTTCCCTTTTCCATGTATTGGTCCTTTTTCTTACACATGTCTACAGCTATGTTCTTTGCCTGGAAACTCTCAGTAGATGATCATATGATTTACAAAAGGAAAAGATAGACATTACTTTAGAGAGGATGAAAAGATTACGTTTTGGGAGATATACAATCATTATTTTATGGCTCAGTTTTTACATCCATATTTGTTTGAATGTTTGATTTAAATATAAATGAGTTAAACCCAATCCAATGCTAGTTCTACAATATAGAGCTTCTTCACTTTCTAGATAAAAAAGAGCCTTAAATCCTTTTAGCTAAATGGGTCCCCAAGATAAACATTTAATTATGTATTCATAAGATAGATTTTGTAGTTATGTAATGGTGATATGAATATTACTCCTCAAGCGACAAGAGCGAGTAGGTTTTTCATGGATATCTTCAGTGAACAAGTGGTAAACTTGAAAAAAAATTAGAGTAGGTGATTTGACCCTAAAACGCATGTTAATTTCTAATACAATTAAGAGTGGTGAATTGACTATTAGTTGGTCAGATCAGAATATATAAATTTTTAAAATAAGGGGTTCTAGCCCAACAACATGTTTTATTTATCATACGATTAAGATAGGTGAAGTGGTTATCAGTTGGCCGGATCAAGATGTGAAAATGTGTGCTACATAAAAGTTTTCAAAAATATATGGTAATAAGGCACTAATAATCTTATATTTTGGAGTTATCCTAAATTCTATTGGGAAATATGGTCCCATAGTTGAAGCTAGTTATTGCCAATAAATTTTACATTTTGTGACAACACCCCTAATTTCACTCCTATAAGAAATTAAAGGTGTTTTATTGATAGGGATGGTAATTTTTATATAAAATGGAAACTAACTCCATATCCCAATGGACAAGGCTTGGTTCACGTGAAAAAATTTGATTCAATGATAGTAACACCAAGGAATCACCTGGAAAGGATTTTATCTGGATTCACTATGCATAAACCTCCAAAGTTATTACAACTAAATAAAGACACCATTTAAATGAAGGGGTTGAAACTAAAAAAGTGAATATACCAAGTAAGACTGTGACTAAAAGGACTTATGTTGGAGTTATGTACATGGAAAGGGTCAAATTCCATTCATGGAAATACATGATGTAATGATAGCTTGCAAGATTTTGAAAACATTATAGACAATTTTATTGATATAAGTGATGAGCATTTTCTTATGGATATTACATTTCATAACTTTTGATAGTGTTAGAAGGGAGTGTAAAATGTCATTTTCTTCTAGAATAGTTGTAGTGAAGAACAAGGATATCAGTTGGAAAAGAAAGGTTTTTGTTCAGATGATGAGATTGGTAGGCAAATGGGTTCAACAAAATTAGGAAATGATAGTAAGGAATCTGATGATGGTAGTGAAGATATTAAAATAATTGATGACCATGAATTCTTTATTGATGCAAAAATATCCACATATAAAATATCACTTGCATTCATGAAAATCATGAGAAGAGATGAAATTAGTTATGAATGCTTTGACTCAGTTTATTAAATACATTTCAATATAAAGATGAGAAAAGGGCTTAGCTCTTCAATTGTATTCAATGAAATTATATCAAACATAAAAATGTTAGAGTATGGGTTTTATTTTTGCCCATATTTATTTATTATGGAAATTTTTTCCCTCACTCAGAGTTTTCCTATTTTCATGGAGAAGCTTGCTTAGTGTGCAAGTTGACCAAGTGATTAGGAAATAACTCCCTTAACCAACTATTTTGGTATGGGAGTTACTCCTCTATTAATGGCCATGTTGACCACCCTTTTTAATGAGTTACTATTATATATTTTTTGTCTGTTGACCACCTTTTGTGGAGGATTTACTTAGCACTCTCCTATTTGTACATATGACATTTATGAGCTTTGTTAACGAAAGTTTAGATTTTGGATCCTATCTTGTTTTGTGAAATATTCTCACATTATTATTTAATTTTGCTTTTATCTACTTTGTGGTATGCACCTAATTGGTTTGTGTAATCACTTGACTTGTGCATTTGATGTATCTAGAACATGGACTCAACCTCAATATGGTATTAGAGCCATCTCGGTAATCATATGTCTTGTTTTATGTTGTAAGATCTATTTTGAAATATTGATATTGTTTGAGGCAATTTTTTATAGGGTTTACAAAAAAAAATTGGGTATTTATTGATATCTCAAGGAAAAATTGTAGGGGTGTTTTTTTACTAAAATCTCATTTTTTATTATATTGCCAAGTTTTTCATGAGGGTTCTAAATTTAGGCTAGATCCTCTCTTTTTTATCTTGGCTTGGAGAATTTCATCTGTAGGCCATTCACTTGGCAAGAAAAAAGAGACAACATGGGTTGTAAGCAAGAATTCATGGCCTCCACAAGAGCATCTCACCTTCCAAGGATGATTTTGGTTGATCTGGTTATTTTGTTTGCCAGGGCATTCCTTTTCTAATAATAAATCTATTATTTATTGATCAATATTGTTTTTCCTTCCTTTGTGTCATCCATATCTATAGATTTGTTCTCATAGAGGTGTTTTTGTGAGTTAGGCACTCCCTTTTGTTATTAAAAATTATTCTTGGTGGTGGCATTATTGTTTCTAATGTGTAATAGAGTTCACAACTTTTGGTGGGGTTCTATCTATGACTTGCTTACTGGTTCAATGACTTGGTTATATATTTGGGGTGAAAGACTCACTCCCAAATTCCCTTCACCTAATCCTTATCACCAATTTACCTTGCCATTGGTCTATTTGATCTCCTATGCAGAGCCCATCATAGGCTCTATCTTGGCCTTTACACAACATACCATGTACCTCCATTGACACTTGCAGTGCTCCAAACCACCTTTCAATGTGGTATACCACTTTTGAATGCAACATTCCAACCTTCACCATCCCCTTATCCCTTTGAATTCCCATGATATTCTCATGGTGTTTAAAACCACCTCTATGCATATTCATGATTTTCTAAATTGATGCTACCAAAACCCACGGTTTTGGGAATACCACATGGTCATCCAAGGTTAGAAAGTTTTTTTTATGAAAAAGGCTTAAATGATATTTTTTTAAGTTGCTAATTTTTCTAAAAAAGGGAAAAGGCCTTAATTTTTTTTATTTTTTTTTGAAAAAATAATATTAATGGTGGGTTTTGAAGTCATACACTATTTTTATAATCATCCCTATATAAAAAAAAATTGTAACGAGGGATAGTCATTCTCAAGGATATATTTTTTATTGTTTTGTATAAAAAAATATATTATGGGCTACAATAAAAATGGGAATATTATTTTTTAAATTCTTCATATTTTTGTTAGTCAAAGACTAGAGGGTGAGGTTAGGTTTGGTAAGTGTCCAAACCCCCTTGCATTCAAAACATTCTCCTTCTCTCTCATTCTCACTTTGTGTACTCATTTTGGATGCATTCTTGGTTGAGCCTGACGTCCTCATTTTATCTTGCAAATCATGTCTTTTTGACACTTGTGCTAGTTGTTTAAAACACAGTCTCAACTATGTTTGATTTCTTTTGAGCATTTATTATTTTCAACATGTATTATTTTCAACATTCAGAAGGGTTCACCATTTCATAATTTAGGGGGTATATATTGTGTTTTGAGTTACTCTTTCTTTCTGCTTGCACCTTTATTTATGAAACTACGACTACAACCACTACACATAATTTATGCTCAAAATGGATATAGGTTAAATTAATCCACTAACAACATTTAACTACTATGAATAAAAAATCAAAATGGAAATTAGATTAAGGATCAAGGGTTTACATCGTATTACAATGGACAGTGAAACTAAACCTAGTACAAAAGTTGAAAAAGTTAAGTGGTACAACTATTATGATGAAGCCAATAGGTTGATGTGTCTTTATGTGTCTCTTAATCTTCTCTTTCACTTAGAACCTGCTAAATCTCCCAATGAAGTGTGGACCAGCTTGGAAAAGTTTTATGGGAAGCTAGATGTGATGAGAGGTCATGAACTTGAAAATGAGATTATTAGTTTAAGTCCTAGCAACTTTGACACCCTTTAAGATTTCTTCGCCAAGTTTAATTATTTGAGACTATAGTTGAAGGAATGTGGAATAAATAATAAAAATGGCCAAATTATTATTTATATACTCTATAAGCTAGGTCCTGATTTCAATCTTTGTCTCTACTTTCCATTGCATTAAAAGTGCTCTAGGCACTACATGGAAAATACCCTCTTTAGATGCCTTTATTACCGAATTAACTTGGGAGTAATATAAGTTAATATATATGGGCACATTGAAGTCAAAAAAATTGTAAGACTTAATAAATGAGAATGTGAAATTAAAGACTTCAAACAAAGAGAAGAAGAAGAAGAATAAGAATAAGAATAAGGATCAAGATAAGAAGAAACAATCAACCTCTACCAAAATAACCACTAAAACCTCCTCTTCAATGACAAACCTAAGAAATAGAACGTTAAGTGTGCCTATTGCAAGAGAAATGGGTATGATGAACACAAGTGCATGAAGAAGAAAAAAATCACCTAACTCATCCTCTAGATAAAAAAAAAATAGGTGTTCTTGAGTCTATCAAATAGAATTCATCAACTCAAGATTCTTCTAAGGAAAAATGAAAAGGTAAAGAGGAAGAAAAGTGCAAGGCTATTGTAGTAGCTATAGCTCCAACATCTTCATGGGTTATTGACTCGGGTGTTTCCCATAACATGGGCTCTTCACAAGTTTAGTTTTCTTCCTTAAAGCCTTGTATCATGTCTTATATCACTTTAGGTTATGACACTTTAGTAGAAGTTGTATGGAGAGGGTTTTTTGAAATGGATGGAGGAACATACAACACACTTTCAACTAATATCCTATCATTGTACCAAATCACTCACATCAATAAAGGCATGAGGGTAGATTTTTCACCATATTTAGTCATAGTCAGAGAGTTACATAATGATTCTACAATGGTAGTGGGTAAGGAAGATGACCACACTAGGCTATATACATTCTCACATTTTGCACCTGATTCTTATATGAATACACCACTGACTTAATCAGATGGAGTTAGAAAACTTTATCATGGGTATTTTGGCCACCTCAAATATCACTACCTAGAAAAACTCAAAAATAATGACATGGTCATAGGGTTACCTTGAGTCCATTTCTATAAGGGTCTTTATGAGGGTTGTTCCCTTGGGAAATCTCCTACAGAGAAATTTGACAAAGGCAAAACTTTGAGGGATTCATAAGTATTAGATTTAGTACACAGTAATGTATCTAGGCCTTTTCCTAGTGTATATTTCATAAGGACTAAGTATGTCCTTACCTTCATTGATGATTTCTCAAGATATACATGTGTTCACTTCCTTAGGCAAAAATTTTAAGTTTTCAACAAGTTTTGAGACTTGAAAGTTATTGCAGAGAAACAATCTAAGAAATACATCAAGGTTATTCAAACTGATAATGAGGGTGAGTATGTCAACAATGGTTTGAGTAGTTTTGCATAGTAGAGGGGGTTAATTTCCAACAAATAGTTCCTTATAGTCCTCAATAGAACAAAAGTGTAGAACATAAGAATAGGTCCTTGAGATAGATGGCTAACTATATGATAAACTCTAAGTCATTGGGACCTCAATATTGGGCTGAATCCTTTAATTATACCTGCTACATTCAGAATAGGGTTCCTCACAAATCTTTAAAAGGTATAACTCCCTTTGAATCTTTTCACAACAGGAAACCCACAATTGATAACTTTAGGCTTTTCATATCTCCAACTATCGAATACAAACTAAAGAATAAACACAAGGACATGAAACCTCATAATAAGCCTTACATCTTTATAGGTTATACAAATTATGTCAAGGGGTATTATCTTCTTCATCTGACCACACATGATCTATTCATTGAGATAAGTGTTCAGTTTCAGGAGAGTCACATAGACTCAACACTTGACACTTCTCCCACTTCATTGGAATCACTTGGATTTGATTTAGATGATTCAAATTAACCTAAACACATTTTAGAGGTTAAAGACACTTTTTATAGTTCTGATAGCAAGAACATTGATGGGGATTCATCTCAATCCACTTATGGCCACACTTTATAACATGATGATTCTCTACCTGACTCATCTACTTTTGGTCCACTTTAGCCTAGGCATACACTAAAAAGTGTAGTTACATGGGTTAGGGATCATTCAAATGATAGGAAGACATGTTCAGAGTTTTAGGGTGAACCACATGCTTTCTATGCCTCTACCTCATATTTGCATACTTTTAAGGAGGCATAAGGTATTCTTGAGTGATATTTTTCCATGCATGAGGAATATAACTCCTTAATAATGAACCATACTTGGGACTTGACACTTCTTCCTAAGGGAAAAAAGAGAATTCTATTAGCAATTTGAGTCATTGATGTCTGTAATATTGTCATTGATGTTAAAGGATGAATGTGTTATCATGCATTAATGTCAAAGTATGAGTTGAACATACTTGTGGAGTAAATCAGGTTTGTGAAGAGCTTCTTCTTATTAAATAAGTAAAGGAGTCCCAAGAACTTGAATGGGTCTAGCAATGTTAATTGGGTTTATACAATGACTTTACTTGTCTCATTTTTATAAGTCAAGTTGTCTCAAGAATTTGAAAGGGTCTAGAAGAGTTGATCAAGGTTTGAAAACATTTTACTTCTTTCATGTTTATAAGATAAGCAATGTGGAAAACCTGAATGGGTCAAGGAAGAGATAATCTAGATTTTGGAGTGACTTTACTTCTCTCATGTTTATGAGTTAAGCAATGTGAAAACCCTGAATGGATCTAGGTGTGTTGATCAAAGTTTTACAACAACTTTACTTAGTTTATTCTAATAAGTTAAGCAAAGTTGAAAACCTGAATGGGCCTAGAAGAGTTGATTGGGTTTCTAAGATGATATTACTTCTTCCAAGTCTATAAGTCATGCTGAATGAAGAACCCAAAATGGTCTTGAAGAATTCTTTCAAAAAAATTGGCAAAGATAATTCTTTCAAAAAAATTGGCAAGGACAAATCTTTTGGACAAAAAGCCCATAAAAATTATTTCAAAGGGCAAATGGACCATTCAAAAAATCCAAAAGGGTACATTCAAGAAAGTTTAAGGGGTATGTGGACCCTTTCAAAAAATTTGAAGGGTAGTTTGAAAAAAGTCTGAAGGGTATGTAGTCCCTTTTAGAAAATCTGAAGGGCACTTCTCAATAAGTCTGAAAGGCAAGTGGACCATTCAAGAAAGTTGAAGGGCACTTCTAAAGAAGTTTGAAGGGTATGAGGACCATTCAAGACTTCCAAAGGGACTGTTACAAAAAATTTGAAGGGTATGTGGACCTTTATAGAAAATCCAAAGGGTATGTGTCCTAAATAAAATGTCGAAAGGAGACCCAGACAAAAAGTCTACAAAAATTGTCTTGAAGGGGACATGTTAAAGTTCAAGCAAGTTTGAAGAGATTGATGAAGGGGAAGCATCTCAAAGATGTCAAAAAGAAGCAAGATGAAGTCAACATGTCAAAGGTTAATGATCCAGTCAACATAAAGAGCAAGCATATTTGATGATCCAATGACACACACAAGTCAAGACTAAGACTATCCAATGGAGCAGGTGGATCCAAAGCCTTAAAAGTGATTGAAGGTTAATGCATAATGGTGAAGTTAAATATTGAGAAAGTTTAGTAAGATCTATCAGAGTGAAAGCTCTCATGAATGTCATGACAAGTAAGATATAGTCAAATATACCAAAGATTAACGTCTGATTAAAGTTATGGATCAAGCATATTGGAATAAATCAAAAGGAGTGAAAGTGAACCAATCATATTGAAGATATCGAGATGCAGGAAAGAGCTCAATGGTTAATGCAAGAGAGATTGATAGTTCTATTTTAAAATGTAAATATCTGACGATTCAAGATAGACAGTGATTGACACCAAAGATAAGATGAATAATCATAGATTAAAGACATGACCAGATAGATGGTGAACTTGAGTCTACACAGAGCTCAATATTAATCATCGATTAAAGAAGTGGTATAGTTATAACTAGAATCTAGTAGTTACCAAAAATAGAAAAGAGATTTGACTATTGCAATGTGATGCATGAACTGAGACACAAGAAAGAGTATAATTCAAAATAACTTTTAATGAGAATTGGTTTATTACATCTGAAGTATGAACATAATTGGAGATAGAAAAACCTAAGCTACATTATCTATACATATACAACATCTTGAACATTGAAAAATTCTTTTTATCACTGATGTTACTACTATTGCAATTTGAAGAGAGAGGAATAGAGGCAAGAAGAGGACATTGATGTGTCAAACAAAGAATATATAAAAGACACAAAGGAAGAGAGGCCAAAGCAGTTGGTCTAAATGGACTATGTCAAATATAAGATATAATGACACGGAACCAATAAGGTAGAGAGGAAAATAAAATACTGTTGATGATAGATGTATATAGATAATGTAAAAGGCAAAAAGGAAATGGAATGAAGTGTGTCCAACTAGAATATATCTAGACACAAATAGAGTGAGGCAGAGAGGAAGAAAAAACACATAAAGAATGAGCAAAAAGTGAGGTAGAGAGAAAGAAAGGAGACATAGTGGATAGGTAGAAAGTGAGCAGAGAATAAGAATAGGCATACATAGAATAAGCCAAGAGTGAGTAGTTACAAACTATACTTGTAACAAATAAATTGAATTGGATTCATTTGTGAATCTATCTTATATATTTCCATCAGATAAACTGAGTTGGTTCTTAGTTATGGGATTGGGGTCTCCTTAGGGTTGGTGCCCTTAAATCTTGTAACCAGTAAGGTTAAACTAAGTTGGTGCTTAGTTAGGGGATCGGTGTCTCCTAAGGATATGTGTCCTTGAATATAACCAGTGTGGTTTTGCCAGTGAGTTGATTTAACTATGAGGCTAGATTAGAATAGTATATTCTAGTAGTTATTCTCACCATGGTTTTTCCCTTTGGGTTTTCCATGTATAAATCTAGTGTATTGTACTTTTGTGTGTGTGTCTACTCTCTACATTTGTTCTTTGATATGCATATGTTTTTAATCTTCATTAAAAAGGTTAAAGAACTAGTTTTAGTTGATCTACTTCTTCACCCCGCTCTTAGTAGATAATTATGTTCAAAATTAGTATCAAAGCTTAGGGTTCCTTAGGAAGAAGCTTAATTAGCTCAGGTAGATCTTGGTTAGTGAACAAAATGGCTAGTCATGAAGGATCTTCCTCAGACAAGTCACCTCTCTTTGATGGATCTAACTATGCTTTAAGAAGGATATGAATGGAAACATATATGTGCTCATTAGGATTTGATGTATGGATGTCTATAGTAAATGGATATATAGCTCCTACTGATCAAGCTACCAAGAAGGCA
Source organism: Torreya grandis (assembly GCA_037957365.1). NCBI lineage: Eukaryota > Viridiplantae > Streptophyta > Pinopsida > Cupressales > Taxaceae > Torreya > Torreya grandis. Next base: position 1,842,095 of record JARHVA010000014.1, read on the forward strand.
TATGAAAAAAATGCCAAGGCAAAGAATATTATTCTTTGTGGACTATCAAACTCAGAGTTTGTCAAAGTTATGCATTGTCAAAGTGCAAAAGACATCTGGAACAAGTTAAAGCGCATATATGAAGGAGATGACAAGGTGAAGCAAGCCAAGCTACAGACATATAAAGGATAGTTTGAGAGCCTCAAGATGAGTGAGGATGAGAAGATTTTAGACTACCTCCTCAGGGTAGATGAGATTTTGAATGCTATCAGAGGACTTGGAGAAATAATAGATGAGTCAACTATTGGCAAGAAGATTTTAAGATCTCTACCATCAAGATACAACTCCATAATATCTACAATAAAAGAAATAAGAGATTTGGACAAGCTCATAGTAAATGAGCTACATGGAACCTTCACTATAAATGAGATGAGAATGGGTGATGCAGACTCTTCCAAAAGAGAAGTTGCATTTAGAGTTTCCAAATAGACAAAGGAAGAAGAAGCATCTACATCAGGATCTGAGAATGTAGATGAGGAAGTTGTCAACTTTGTTAGAAGATTAAAAAGAGGATCAAGAAAATATAAAGGTAAGTTACCCTTAAAATGTTTTAATTATGGTAAAATAGGAATTTTTGCTACCAAATGTCACTATAAGAAAAAGGGTGATTCTGAGCAAGAAGAGGATGGTACAAGATTGAAACCTCACCATTCCCAAAGAAGGAACTTCTCCAAGAACAAGAAAGGTATGTACACAAAGGAAGATATTGAATCAATGGAATAGAGTGAGAGTTTTGATAATGACTATGGCTATGCCTTTGTAGTAAAGGGAAATGAATATCTATTCATGGCAATAGAATCAACCTCAAGGGAGTTGAATCAAGATGATGATGAAGATTGGGATGAAGAAGAGGAAGGAGAAGTAGATCTAAAAGGAGAACTCATATGTGCCCTAAATGAGAGTGATATTATGATGAAGGAAAACTCAAAACAAAAGAAGATTGGACAAAAGGAAATTAAAAATCTATCCAAGAGTCTTGAAGAGTCTGATTAGACGGTGGTAAGCTTAAAGACTCAAATTGAAGAGATCAAAAGAATAGAAGATGTAGTCAAGATTGAACTACACCTCAAGTCTATTGAATGTATGAAGCTGGAGGCAAAAATAGTTGCCCTGAGGAAGGAGCTTGAGAAAGATAAAGATCAAATTGACAAAGGTCTAAAACTAAAAGGAAGTTTAAACATTATTGATGAATTGATCAATTCACAAAATCCCTCAAAAGAAATATCTGGTCTTGGCTATGAGAAAGGAAAGAATCTCATGACAAATGCATCTACTAGGTTGTATGATAACTTCAAAGTAAGAGGATTAGGATCCAAGAAGGAGATAGCTTGTAATGGAGTAGAGTTGAATACAAGCAATGTTGATAAGAAGAAGGCTACATGAGAGAAGAAGCTTGAGGCAAAGAAGAACCAAGAATTTATCTATGTAATTTCAAAGAAGATGCAGAAGATAAATGTAACTAATTCAGGTAGTTACACAAAGAGAAGAAGATCAGCAAGGCAGCCTAATGCTGTGACTAGGTATTCTTCATCTTTTTATAGTTATTTCTATAGCTATAATAAGTTTCATCATAAGGCTAGTAAATGTAGAATTTTACCTACAAGGATAAATAACTTTATAAGAAAAAATTTAGTTGTATCCTTGTTAGATACAAATGTAATGTGTTATTGGTGCAATAATTTTGGTCATGTAGCTAAACATTATAGAACAAGTTTTGTGAGATCAAAAGTGTAGAAAGGTATGCCTATGAATGTGAATAAAGGTTCACACACCACTAAGAAGGAGAAAAGGAGACCCAATAAGACACACAAGGAGATTAAGAATGTGAGCAAGGGTGAGTGCTTCAACTGCCATGATGTGGGACACATGGCCAGGTTTTGCAAGCAAAGGTCTAAAAGTCATAACAAGCTTATCCAGGCTCTTAGAGCTCAAAAAGGAAGGTAGATCAGTTCATGGAGACTAAAGGTGGTGAGCATGAAGCTTGATGAGTTTGTGGATCACATCAATCTATTTGATGTGGTGGAGAGTGCAATAGAGGCTAGAAAGGGTCAAGAGATATCAACCTCTACCATTGATGAGAAGGAGAAGACAAAACTGAAGGAGAAGCCCAATAAATTGATTGAAGATAGGTCAAGGGTATGCACATATTCAAGTGAACACCCATCTATAGTAGAGCAAGTAACAAGCATAAAGAGTCAATCTTCTAGGCCTAGTGATGAGATTTATAGTTGTAAGGAAGATTCATCATATGAATAAGTGTATCATGGATCCATATTGTCTCCATGTATTCCAATACTAGAAGGAAAGGAGAATAGTTTGATGGATGAGCATGTCACTTCTCTTAGGCCTAAGAACAAGAAGAATAAGGAGGAGAAGGACTATGAGAATTTATGTGTAACTCTTGGTTTCACTTTTCTAAAACATTTTGAAATAAGGTGTCTCTATCTATGATTCTTAAGAGACCCCTTTAAGTAAAGAAGTGAGTAGTGATCTTTAGAATATACTGAAGGTAGAAATGAGTGTTCCCAAGAGATGTTGTGCCAAGATGAGTCAAGTACTGTGAAGATGATGTTTGATGAGATAGAGTGATTATGCTAACAATGTGTTCATGGACTCTAGTTCCAAATTTAGGATATGGATAATTCTAAGTGGGAAGCAAGTATAGTTGCTGTAAGATCATAATATCAACCGATATAGAGATATGAATATTATTGATTGGTCTTTTCAGACCAATGTTATATTGATGTGTAAATGATCCTATGCTGAGTAGTCTTATATTGATTTTTAGTAGGTCAATAAAGCAAGCATGAGCTAGATTGTTCAATCTATCAGGATCAAGAAGGCTTAGGATAAAGGAGCTTTTTGTATGACTCATGGTGGTAGATTTGAAAATACTCAAGTGGATGTTGGTTGAGACTAGTTTGTGCTACATAGCAATGAAAATATTGAGTTATGAAAATGAAAAACTGCATATACCATGAAGTTAAGGGGAGATAACTCAGATAATATGAATGGTTTGAGGAGCCATGCATGATGTGAAAAGGAGCATATGTGGAAAGCTTCAATCATAATTGAAAGAAAAGATGTTGTCTGCTATAAATGTTGACTCAAGAAGGGAGAGAATGACTTGATTAGACCAAGTTAGGTGCCTAGATATTATACTAAATCTTCCTAAGTAAATAAAGTGAAAGATTTATAATTGGTCAGGTCTTAGGATCAGAGGACTATATATGGAGACCTATAAATGCTCAAGTGATGCATTGAGACAAAATCTAGAAGTAATAGCTACTGCACCACATCACTAGATACTAGTGATAGGGCATGAATCTAGGGGGAGTATTGAAGGAATTTTATTAACTCCTAGATTAAGAGAAAAAGCAATCTGGTGAAATAGTTGTAGTCCCTTTACGATGTGATAAAAAAGGAGGAGACACAGATTTATTAGCTCTAAATTACTATGGTTGTCTATAGAGAGATGTGTCAATTATTGATTGGTCTTTCAGACCAATGCTATATACATGATCTATTGAGGAATAATGGAGCCAAAGGAATAAAATTTGAATGTGTCCAAGTAAGAGTTAAGAAAATGTGTCATTGCCCAAGGGGGAGTTTCTCTCAAAGTGCTCTAACTGGCCAAGTCTAAGGATCAGAATAGCCAAGCTGATAGTAAAGGAGCAGTCCATTTCCATGTTATGTCAAGGAAATTATCATTAATGTTAAAGGGGGAGAAAGTAGAATGATGTAGGAATGAAGAAGGGTAGTCATTATGAGGATGTTTTGCCATCAATGATAAAGGGGGAGATTGTTGGCGATTTGAGTCATTGATGTCAAAGTATGAATGTGTTATCATGCATTAATATCAAAGGATGAGTTGAGAAAACTTGTGGAGTAAATTAGGTTTATGAAGAGCTTCTACTTATAAAATAAGTAAAGCAGTCTCGAGAACCTGAATGGGTCTAACAGTGTTAATTGAGTTTATACGACTTTACTTGTCTCATTTTTATAAGTCAAGTTATCTCAAGAACCCGAAAGGGTCTAGAAGAGTTCATCGAGGTTTTGAAAGCATTTTACTTCTTTCATGTTTATAAGATAAGCAATGTGGAAAAATTGAATAGGTCAAGGAAGAGATAATCAATATTTTGAAGTGACTTTGCTTCTCTCATGTTTATGAGTTAAGCAATGTGAAAAACCTGAATGGGTTTAGGTGTGTTGATCAGAGTTTTGCAACAACTTTACTTAGTTCATTCTAATAAGTTAAGTAAAGTTGAAAACCTAAATGGGTCTGGAAGAGTTGATCAGGTTTCTAAGATGACTTTACTTCTTCCAAGTCTATAAATTAGCTAGATGAAGAACTTGAAATGACATTGAAGAATTCTTTCAAAAAAATCGGCAAAGACAATTCTTTTAGAAAAATTGGCAAGGACAAATCTTTTAGACAAAAAACCCACATAAATTGTTTCAAAGGGCAAGTGGACCATTCAAAAAAGCTGAAGGGTAAATTCAATAAAGTTTGAAGGGTATATGACCATTTCAGAAAATTCAAAGGGTAGTTTACAAAAATCTTTAAGGGTATGTGGACCCTTTCAAAAAAGTTGAAGGGCACTTCTCAAGAAGTCTGAAGGGCAAGTGGACCATTCAAGAAAGCCAAAGGGTAGTTATCAAGAAGTCCAAAAAGTAAATGGACCACTTCAAAAAGTTTGAAGGGTATGAGGACCATTCAAGACTTCCAAAGGGGCTGTTACAAAAAAATTGAAGGGTATGTGGACCCTTATAAAAAATCTAAAGGGTACATTTGCAAAGCCCCGAAGGATATGTGTCCTAAACAAAAGTGTTGAAAGGAGACCCAAACAAAAAGTCCATGGAAATTGTCTCGAAGGGGACATGTTAAAGTTTAAGCAAGTCTGAAAGATTGATGAAGGGGAAGCATCTCAAAGATGCCAAAAAGAAGCAAGATGAAGTCAACATGTTGAAGGTTAATGATCCAATCAACATAAATAGCAAGCATCTTTGATGATCCAATGACACTTGAAGTCAAGACTAAGAAGATCCAACAGAGTGAGTGGATCCAAAGCCTTAAAAGTGCTTGAAGGTTAATGCATAGTTGTGAAGTTAAATATCGAGCAAGTCTAGTAATATATATCAGAGTAAAATCTCTCATGAATGCCATAATATTAACATCTTACTAAAGTTATGGATCAAGCATATTTGAATAAATCAAAAGGAATGAAAGCAAACCAATCATATAAAAGATATCAAGATGCAAGAAAGAGCTTGATAGTTAATGCAAGAGAGATTGATGGTTTTATTTCAAAATGGAAATATACGATGAAGACAGGTATTGATTGGTGCCAAAGATAAGATGAATAATCCTAGATTAAAGACATGACTAGGCAGATGGTTAACTCAAGTCTACACGGATCTCAAGATCAATCCTCAATTAAAAAAGTGATGTATTTATGACCAGAATCTAATAGTTGGCAAAAATAGAAAAGAGATATGACCATTGCAATGTGATGCATGAACCGAGACATGGGAAAGATTATAATTCAAGATCACTTTTAATGAGAATTGGTTAATTACAACTGAAGTATGAATGCAATTGGAGATAAAAAAACCTAAGTTACATTGTCTATACATATATGACATCTTGAACATTGAAAAATAATTTTTGTGACTGATGTTGCTACCATTACAATTTGAAGAGAAAGAGGAATAGAGGCAAAAAAAGGAAATTAATGTGTCAAACAAAGAATATATAAAAGACATAAAGGAAGAGAGGCCAAAGCAGCTGGTGTGAATGGACTATGTCAAACCTAAGATATAATGACATAGAAATAGTAAGGTAGAGAGGAAAAGGAAATACTATCGATGATAGATGTATACATATAAATTAAAAGGTAGAAAGGAAAAGGAATGAAGTGTGTCCAACTAGAATATATCCAGACACAAACAAAGTGAAGCAAAGAGGAAGAAAAAGAACATAGATAATGAGTAGAAAGTGAGGTAGAGAGAAAGAAAGAGGACACAGTGGATATGCAGAGAATGAGTAGATAACAAGAATAGGCATACATAAAATAAGCCAAGAGTAAGCAGTTACAAACTATACTTGTAAAAAATAAACTAAATTGGATTCATTTGTGAATCTATCTTGTATAGTGCCATCAGACAAACTGAGTTGGTGCTTAGTTAAGGGATTGGAGTTTCCTTAGGGTTGGTGCCCTTAAATCTTGTAACTAATAAGGTTAAATTGAGTTAGTGCTCAATTAGGGGATTGGTGTCTCCTAAGGATAGGTGTCCTTGAATATAACTAGTAGGTGATTTAACTATGAGGCTAGACTAGAATAGTAGATTCTAGCAGCTATTCTCACTATGGTTTTTCCCTTTGGGTTTTCTATGTATAAATCTAGTGTACTATAATTTTGTGTGTGTGTGCTCTCTACATTTGTTCTTTGATATGCATACTTTTTGTATCTTCATTAAAAATTCTAAATAACTAGTTTTAGCTGATCTAATGATTCACCCCCCTCTCAGTAGATAGTTGTGTTCAACAGTTTTGATGCAAATAGATATATCAAACTAGATATGTAGCATATGGGTCCATTGACAAGTTCAAGGTGTGTTTGGTTTCTACAAGTTTCTCAAAGGTGCCTAACATCGACTACACAAAGAAATTTGCACCAGTCCCCAAGATGAACTCATTTAGACTCACACTTGCTATTGCCACATCCAATCATTGGGATGTTTATCAAATGGACATGAAGAGTGTCTTTATTCATGGTGATCTTGAGGAGGATTTTTACATAAATCAAACTCTAAGATTTATTGAGGATTCTTCCTTTGTATGTAGACTCTAGAAATACATCTATGGCCTCAAACAAGCCCCTTAGGATTGGAGGATTCATTAGATGTCATTCAGATATGAACATCTATCTCTTGTGATAGTATGATTCGATCTTGATTATGGTTCTTTATGTTGATAATATTTTGATCACTGATAGCTCTTATTCATCCATTAAAACATGAAAATGGCTCTTGAGGATAAATTTTCCATGATAGACTTGGGCTTATTACACTACTTCCTTAGGATTAAATTTCTCTTATAAAATCTAAGTATGCTCTCAATCTACTTGATTAGTTTCATATGGCTGATTGTAAGCCAAATCTAAATCCGTTTCTATCTAGATTCAATATTGAGGTATATTTTACTTCACCTTTGGTCGATGTTACCTTGTATTGACAACTTGTTCGTAACCTTATCTAATTGACACATGCCAGACCTGACATATAATATATAGTGTGCCTAGTTTCTAGATTCATGCAGGAACCCCATGAGTTGTACTAAAAAGTAGTTAAGAGGATCTCACAATACATTTATATCACCCATAGATTTAGGATTCATTACAGAGTTGGAATTGATATCGACTTGATTGGCTATACTGACTCAAATTGGATTGGAGATATTTGGAACTATAAATCCACTTCAAGTTATAGTTTTTTTATTGGTTTAGGTCGATTAGTTGGTCAAGTAAGAGTTAGAATGTTATTTATTTATCATATACTAATACAAAGTATAGGGGAGATGTAAATTATGGCACTAAGGCCATCTATATTTAGGGGATTCTTAATGAGTTCAATATCTAGTTTAGATGACCTACCATCATCTATGGTGATAAACAGAGTACCATTTAGATTTACAATAATCTGGTCCAACATCAATAAACCAAACACATATAGATTCAAATGCATTTCATCAAATATCTCATACATGGGTACATCATTGATCTAATATATTGTAGATGATAGAGCAAATTATAAACATCTTCACCAAACCTTTCACAAAGAGTAGGCATCTTCACTTACAGGCTCTTCTTGAGGTTTGTAACACTGTAACATCATCTTTTGGGGGCCTTTTATCCTCTTCTTTTTATGTATTTATTTTGATGGGGATTTTTTTCCTATGGGTTTCTCCTTTTCTCTAATTTATGAGAGATTGCTTTGTACATGGGTACCTCATCAAGCCTAGTTGTTGGGACCCATTTTTTCTACACTGCCCACCTAATTTGTGCTTATGGGGGGTGTTAGAGTAGGGGTTTTATTTTTTCCCATATTTATTTATTATGGGATTTTTTTCCTCACTTGGATTTTCCTACTTTTATGGAGAAGTTTGCTTATGTGTGTAGGTTGACCAGGTAACTAGGAAGTTTCTCCCTTAACTAGTTATTTTTGGTATGGGAATTACTCCTCTATTCTTGGTCATGTTGACCACCTTTTATGGAGTTACTTTTCTATTTTGAGGGTCTATTTATTAGCTTTGTGGTGGAGTTACTCATCACTCTCCTATTTATACTTCTACATTTGTGAGCTTTGTTAATGTAAGTTTGGATTTTGGCTTCTATCTTGTCTTGTGCAATATTATCACATTATTGTTTCATTTTGCTTTCAAATAATTTTTGGTATGCACCTACTTAGTTTGTGTAGTCGCTTGGCTTGTGAATTAGACATATCCATAACCTAGACTCAACCCCGATACAAAATTATTTTAAAATCTCTTAGTTCTCTTGACTTCAAGATGAGTCATGATAACTAAATTTCACTAGTAGAAAGCTACGTTTCTACATTTAGTGCCAAACAAAAAGAAACAATATATGATGTTTTCATTAATATGAAAAGCAATAATAAAGCAAGATCAATTTTGAATTTTTTGATGTCATAGATTGAGTCTAGAGACTAGTCTGATATATGGAGAAGCTTCAACATTTATAAATACAAAATAGGATAAAAGTATTCTTACCACATTTTTTTGTTCATGGATGAAATTTAAGAAGTGGTTGCTTTATATGGCCTTTTGAAGGCTTATAAACATGCAATTCAATCCATAAAATCTTGAAAAGTGTATGAGATGCCTCCAAAACCTAAAACACACCTCCTTATACCATGTGGCAGCCTCAAGGTTCATAGAAGATTTGTGAAAATCATTTCTCTCCAAAGGTTGGTTGTTTTTGCTTTTGACGAGGCAGTTTTAAGTGTTAATTAGTGGTTTTAAAGGTTGTTTTGAATATTAAACCAATGGTTTTATTGTACAAGGATGGTTTTGCTATCAAATTCATAATATTCACTTTATAAGAATAAATTTGATCATATTGTGGCCTTGGTATCACTTGGGCAACCCTTTTCAAGTGTTTTTATGTGTAAATTCCCCCTTGCGAGCCCACCAACTTATAAAAACATTCTTCAAAATCCTACAAACATGTATTTTATTGTTTAAAATCCCATAAATTGTTTAATGAAGTTTAAAAGCCTGCAAATTATTTAATGAGGTTCAAAAACCTAAATAACTATTTGTATGCTTCCAAAATCCTATAAGGCTTGTTGAAACTCCTTTTCTCTCTTATACATGGCATGCAATGGTGTTTATGAGATTTTCAAGATTTTTTTTGTATTTTTGTGGGTTTATCCAACTTATTTAACATGCAAAAAACTCTCAGATAATTACAATCTCCAAATGCCAACTTTTCAAATCTCCACATAGATTATAAATATAACTAAGGCATTTTGGTTGAGATAATATGTATTTTTGAATGAATGAGAAGGTGATATTCATGATTAAGTTGTGGTATTTATAATTTATCAAGTGGTTTATTCCCCCAATTCATGGCATTGGGTGGTTGGGGGTGGTTCTGAAAATATAACACATGGTTTTGAAGAATGAAAGGTGGTCTTGACCAAGAAACCTATGGTTTTTATTGTAGAAGGAAATTTTGGATAAATTTTGAGTTGGTGTAGCCTTTTGAATGTTATTTTGCATGTATTTTATTTGTTGTAAGTTGCCTACTTTGCATGATGATTCCAAAAACTCACTAAAATGGTCAAAGCTCCTCACCATCCTTCCACATGGATACTTGTGAAATAATTAAAGGATTTTTAAGTACTCTTTTGCCTTTTATGACTTTTTCAAGGTGGGTATACATGTAATGGTAAAGGTGAGAATGTTGGTTGTGATAAGGGAAGTGGTTTAAGGGATTTTAGTGATCAAAATCTAGCTGATTATGAAATGGTTAGAACATGGAATTTGCCTTCTCAAGAGAAACATCTCCAAACCTTTAATATTTCCATGATAAGAAGATAGATTATGAACACAGTTGCACTCTTGGTAATCTAGGAACTAAACACACAATATCATCACATCTTGTGATTCCAATTGAGAAAATGAAAATTTTAAAACAAGGTGGCACTATCATTTCAACACCTTCTGCTAGCAACCTCAAATTTTACATAAGAGTAACAATAAAAAATATATGAGTTCTATTTCTAGTTGAAGAACCAAGATAATACTCTAGTTACATTTCCAATATAGTATGAGATGATATCTACCTTATATGCACCCTCTCATATAGAAATATAGTTACATGTTCCTATAGTATACACTATTATGCCTCCTTATTATCATGTAACATTTCAATCTATGATCTATTCTCCACATCGTGTACTATCAAAAATTCCAATAAAATTCAAATGGACTCAAGGATACAATCACCAACAATAAAAAAAGATCAAACAATGTTGATGAAAGGTCTCATACCCCTTCAGATGGAAAAGAGGAATTCACAATGTATCCACAAGACATAGTCCTGTAAAATGGAATTACTATAAATTGGTGAGTTCAATAAAATTTAAGAGGAAACATTACGTGAATTTTAGTTATCAATGTGCTCATAGTGATATAAAATGTGATCGAGTAGTTCAAGAAAGATAAACAACAGAAGGTAGAATACTTGCAATGTATGACAGGATAAAATTCTCGAGGGAGAAATAAAATTTGACAAAAAAAATGGAAGGAGTCAAATACTATTGTATTTGTTATGCAAAGTTCATCTTAGCAAAAGAAGTCTTCTCTCTCTTCATACTCAATCAAATCCACTTTCTCTCTTTTTGACTTTTTATATTTCCATTGCAGTTTTTGTAATAAATTAAAAAGGTTCTGTTTTACTTTTTTAAAGTCATAAATGAAAAAGTAACTGTCAAATATAATTATTTTGCCAATAATATGGTTATGAAAGTAGTTATTGGGTAGTTATAAGGGGGTTTCACTCTCTTAAGCTATAAATACAAGTTATGAGCATTGTAAAGGTTAGATTTTTTACAGTAAAATAAATTTTGATAAGATGGAAGGGAGTATGTATATACATCCCCATGAAGGATCAATACATAATCAATTTATAGGAATTTATACCATGAAACTTTATGGTGAATGATGTACATGAGTATGTCAATCTGCTTTGATTCTTGTTCTTTCAGTTTTCTAAAATACTATTTTTAGATAGTCAATGAATGCAAAAATTTTAGTGTTGTTGAGTTTACATTAGAAACTTTATTTTTGGGAAACCTTAGTGAGATTAAGAATATTATTTTATGCCTATTTTTATTGAGAAATATAAGGTTGTTGAATATCCTTCTTTGTAAAGCTATCCAATCTCCTTAGTGTATGTACTCTAGTCATATGTTCAATGTATGTCTTTCTTGTCTCATTTTCATGAAAAAGGTTTCCGATGTTATAATCTTAAATCTTGGGCTATTCTAGTGAGTCTTTGTGTTTAGATACCTAGGGTTGCCCTTCATCTTTTCCAAGGTTATCATAGCAATTTTTATGTTTAACTGGATAGAATAATCCCATTCTTCCTTTATCTTTCCCTTTCTCATTTCCCCCCTTTTCCCATCATTCCTTTAATTTCCTTTATATCTCCTTTTTCTAAATTTTGGTTAAAAGTATGAAACCCACACATAAAACATTTTTACTATAAATAGTTGTGAATAGCTCTTTTCCAGCCTTCTGTTTTTAGTTTTTAATAAAGTTAGTTTCACTTGTTAATAGGAGAGGGATTTGTTCCCCATGTTGTTGACTAATGTAAGGACTTGATCCCCATGTTATTAACTAAAATCCCACATTTATCCCCTTAAAAAAAATTAGCCAACCTTGCAGACAATAGATTATTTACACATGATGCAAGAGACCAGTTTTCATCATGGTACTTGCCCAAGGTGCTAGAAAATTGGTTTTAACCATTAGATGAATGATTTTTTTTAAGATTTTTTAGAAAAAGACTGTGTATAATAATGTACAAAGAGATGTTCTTTGATTCCATATGTTCATGCTGGTAACATGAGAGATGTGTGATGTTGACAATGTTGATCTACAAGTAAAGTTGGTCATGAAGAACACTTGTGACCTTTCTTGACTCTTGATTTTTATTCCTCTGGACATTTTAGCCATGTATTTTCATATCCCCTATGATAGATGATACTACTCAAGGAGATGTGGATATTATGGTATGGTTTGTGATATGAATATGTGATGGGTGATTGGGAGTTGGGACTAGCAATTGCACATGCCATTGGAGATGTGTGTTATACTTTTATTTATTTGTGTTATATGGCAAGATATTTAAAGGAATACAAGACTTTTTTAAAAAATTGTTATTTGATCTGAATATTTGGATGAGTATTATCATCCATATTAATTTTGATGTTGATTTGTTTGGCAATTGGTGCCATGGAGTCTTTTTATTTATTGACTCGATTTGACTTTGACAGTACCTCATGCCTTAAATAAGGTTTCAACAGAGTAATTTTATTGTTCACTTGATAGATGATTATTATTTTTACTCTGATGGTCCCCTATTACCTCAAAGGGGTTTTCACTAGGTGAAGATGCTGTTTGACTTGGCCAATGATTTGACTTTTTTGGACTTTGAAGTATTGCTAAATCAAAGTTGGCTTGAGTATTATGTTTTCATATTTTATTATTACCATGGATCTTGATATATTTGGCACATGATTTATTACTTTGAAAAGGGTCTAATGATGCATGCTCCTATTTGTCCCTATTAAGCAGTGTGATGAGTGTGATGAAGTGCTTTTTGATGGGGGAAAGGATCGATGATGGATCAAGGTGAATGGAAGCATCGATGAGTTTAATGAAAAGGAAAGATGGGAAATATGATCCTTATAGAGAGTATTAAGAGGCTCAACTTTAATGTAAATTAATTATCCTCAAGATTCATAAAAAGGTCACTAAAGGTCATCGTAAGACAAATATCTAAATCTAGACCAAAACCATTATGATAATCATCAATTGAGATCTCATCTTTAAGTCCCCTAGTTACTATTATGACATTATTATCTTGACACATATCTAGAGACATGCCTTATTGCTAGTTGAAAATAAAGATGTCCTCAAAAAGGTGGGTGTCATCATGATCTTTGATATTTGTAAGGTATTATGTATCTAACATTGAATTCGATATGGATTTGGATACTAATGAAGGATTTGACCCTAATAAATATGATGTTGATGTTAAATTCAACATTGATTATATAAATTATATTGATGTTAACATATAAAATATTGACGATATGATGTTTTTGAGCTATGATGTTAAGATTTTGGTCATAAGGAGGGCATGTTGGGTAGCATTGTCCACAAGTACCTTCTTCACTTTGCATTTGGTGATGGAGGATTTGGGAAGAATGGATTTTATAAATGAGGCATTTGATGTAGAGGATAAAATGTGGATGATTGGTGAATGGTAGGTTCTTCTTTATTGAAGATGGGTTTATCATATTTTCCTTGGTTTGGAAATGCAAGGGATTGATCATGATTAGGAAATGAATCTTGTCATATCACCTTTTTTCACCCTTAGATGAGAATCCATCTAATTTATTCTTGATTTTGATGTCATCACGGTCAATTAAGTATTGGACATAATTTTTGAAATTGTGACATCTATTGATAAAATGCCCCTAGGTTTTATCATATTGACAGTATTGGCCTTCTCTATACTAGGAGGTATTAGGATTGGTTGGATCAATAGGATTTGTGTTGGGGTAAACAATCATGTTAGTAGTGGTTAGTTGATGAAATATGGCTTCCAAGGATATATGGGGAGGATTATATTATCTCTCTTCATGGATTTGATTGGATGTGGAAGTATTGTCTTCTAGATCAGATAATTAGTTGGGGTATAACAATTCCATGATATAGTAGGTCTAATGTATTTTTGTGGCTTAGGGAGTGGACCTATATTAGATGGGGTTACCAAGATAGAGTTTCATTTGCTAGTGTGATGGGTGTGTTATTCTTAAGACTATGATTAGTAGATGAAAGGTTTGACTATGATGGATTAGCATGAATATTATGAGTAGATTGAAGTTGATAGGGAAGGATGAATGACTCTTACCTTTAATTGGATTTAGGTTTTATGGGGTCAAAGTCTATATAAAGTTGGGTAACCATTTCCAAGAGTCATAAAAGGATTGCCTCCTTATTGGTAAACATGTATTTTTTGATTAAGGTGACATTCAAATATATTTTGGAGTCCATGGATTAATATGGGAGAAAGGATGGGTGATATGATTGTGGGGGGTTTGGATCAAATTTATATCTTGGACTATTTCAAGAAAGATTGCTGCTATTTTGGTTTTAATTTTAACTTTGTGATGTATGATGAGATGTGATAGGTGTTAAGTGGATGAACTTGAGAAAATTTGATTAGGACGTGAGAAAGCTAAGCTCTTAACGATTGGACTTGATTGACATTTCTATGATGACCTAAGATAAGCTATAGGATTTGACTAATATGAGGGCCTAAGTTTTACTAGCCAAAGAGACTAGACTAGGTCATAACTAACCTTCGATGGGGTTGACTTGATTTGATTTAGACTAGTTCAAGTTATTAAATGTTGTGCTCAAGTTAGGTTTGGATGACTTGTATGATGAGATTAGACTAAGTAGATGATAATATTTTATGGGGTGTATGATTCAAACTTGAATAATTTTAGATGCAAGTAAGCTTATGATATTGACTATGACATGTGAAAATGGGATGTTGCCAATGTGGACCAAGGTGAGTATGTTTCAGAATTGATGGTAATAGGGATCATTGGTTAAAGAGTGTGGTTACAAAAAAAATTAGACTATAGCTGATGTTTTTTGATAGGGATATGATGGGATTGATCTTGGCTTAGGATTTTGACTTGAGGGTTAGACTAAAGATGTGAGGGATGTAAAGGGACTTTAGGACTAGGGGATTTTAGGTAGATTAGATTATTAGAATATAATTGAAGTGGACTTATGATGACATGATGGAAAGAATGTCTAGGTATACGGATGTTATGTTGATTGATATGTTGGATAGATGAATGATAGATTTGGGTTTACCTTTGAGTTAATTAATTTGATGTGAAAGGTGTCTAGGGTTAAGATGGGGTATGACCTTGAGTAAGGAGGCATATAATATTAGAGCTTAGGATGACTAATTGAGATTAAGATAGGGTATGCCTCCCTAAACTTAGATTAGGTTAGACTAGATTAATTATTGATTTGGGTTAATGATAGGTGCTAGATTCAAATTAGTAGGATGATAGATGCTAGCAAGAGAATGATAGGTGCAAAAAGTGGTAGAATGATGGGTGCTAGTAAAATGACACTAGGTGCCAAGTTCAAATCAAAATAGTGATGGTATAATGATTGGTGCTCATTTCAAACTAGAACATTGACAGGTTTTTACCAAATGTTGAATAAGGGAGGGTATCCATAATCAAGGTGAATTTTGATATGGATTAGCTCAAGATAATGGTATAGATAATTTTTCTCAAGTTATATAAGGTGTACATGATGTGTTGACTAATGGATAAGGGTGACTAAGATATAGATGTGTTTAGACTGTGTCAATAAGGATGACTAAGATGGATATAGGTTATGGCTATGTTAAAAAGATTAAATTGATGTCTCGGTAAGCTATGATTAACATGAGGTATATGGTCAGACTAGGACAAAAATGAGGTGATGATTAAGATAGGTTTATTTAAGTATGATAATGTATGAGTTGAATTATGAAGATTGGATAAGAGATTATGTTTGGACTAGGGTTTAGGATTTGATTAATTAATTGGTTTGGTGTGTAGGTTTTTAAATAATATTGGATTTAAAAACACACAAACAAGAACAATCAATCCATAAACCTATAACTAGTGACTGAAATGGGAGTGTAACTCAACACCCAACCTACTGAATGACTCATAATGAGAGGTGACTAGATTGGTCTCCCAACCCTCTCTCTGTACCTAGTGAGTGATCTCTAGGATTGTTGTTTTCCCTAACCTAGATGAAGGTTGTAGCTGAGGGGTCTTATTATAGGTTTGAATGGCTCTCTAAGGAATTCTTGTAAATTCCTTTTGGTACGTGAGGCCCAAGTCCATGTAGGGTACTATGTGACACCTATGTATTGGAGTATTACCTCACTTCATAAAATCATATTACCTCACTTCATAAAATCATATATGGGGAGTTTTGCTTAGCCTAACAATAATTATACCTAATATCTATACTTTAATAGAACACAAAGTGTGGTCTTGTGTGTGGTGATGAAATCCACATCATAATCCCCCTAAGACTATGAAAAGTGTATGGGGATCGATTCCACATCACATTTCCCCATAAAAAATAAAAATGAGAGATCTATTAATGATTTATGATCCCTAAGAATTGCCCTACAGGTGCAGGGGAGAGTATACACCATCATAACCCTAGGTAACAAACAAGAAGTCAAATATATGTTAATTTAATCAAAATTAAATTAAATAAAGAAATAAATTGATTAGCTTAAAATTAAGATGTGATAAAAAATTATCAAAATGGTTTCAAAATGCCAATTCTTTGATAAGCATCCTGCAAGACAAATCAGTAGTAGTTTTAGATTGGCCTCTTTGAATTAAAACTTGAAAACAAGTGTTATAAAAATATGATAAATCAAGATAATGTCATGGGTCAGACAAATACTTTCATGCCTTCACATTCCAATCTTATGGTTTCACATACATAAATTCACTAAAAGATAAGGTTAGCTAAAAATAGTTAGAAAACAAATTTATGGTATGGAGAGTCAATATCATGGCTAATAAAAAAAATTCAAAGGACACAAAAATGTGATATTAAAATTCTTATAAAACCCAAAAATTAAAAAGTTATACTTGATCAAAATCATGACTAGAGATATCAATGTCACACTTCTAAAGTATAATGTTGCAGCTATCTAAATGTGGTTTTAAGCCTATAAATACTTTAATGTTAAAATGAAAAATAGAAAATTATGAAATTAATCCTAGTAAAAATAATTTCATGGATGTCATTTTTAATGCCATGGTTATGTAGCCATGAATTTGTACCTATCAAAAAAGAGACAAAATTTGTAAGAGATAGTCTAACAGTTGATTCAACTAAGGTCTCTTTTGTGTTGTGATGTCTTATCACTTCAAAGACACTTAACTAATGGTTGTTTAACCAAAAATAATGAAATATTTAGTGACAAAAAGGGTTTGAATATTGCTCTTTTGATTATGTTGTCATGTGTGCGTGCATGTGTGTGTGTGTGTGTGTGTGTGTGTGTCTCTCTCTGTGTGTGTGTGTGTGTGTGTGTGTGTGTGTGTGTGTGTGTGTGTGTGTGTCTATGTGTGTGTGTGTGTGTGTGTGTGTGTGTGTGTGTGTGTGTGTGTGTGTGTGTGTGTGTGTGTGTGTGTGTGTGTGTGTGTGTGTGTGTGTGTGTGTTCATCTATTAACCTTAGAAAATGAAAATATGATGCTAAATGGTTTTAACACAATACTTAAAATCAAAAAATATGTGAGGGGGAATAACACTAGATGATATGATGTCATCATTGGCTAAATGATGTCATGGTTATGCAATACATTATCACACGAGTTCATTCCTAAAAAATAGGTTTTTGGTTAAAATGAATGAAATCATGTTTTTAAGAAGAAATATCATGGTTTGAAAAGCATGAGATCTTTAACGTCAAGTATACTATAGCAGTTAAGTTGTACAATTTGAGACGAAGTCATGGTTGGTGATCACAAAGTCACATTTATAAAAGATGAAGTCGCAGTTGCATAGAGTGATGTCACAGTTTCAACTTGGAAGTGAAAATAAAGTGATTTTAAGAACTTCAACCTCAAATTTTTCTTCAACCCTATCTTGAAAGCTTAATATTACAAACCAAAATCTCAATAAGGTTAATCCAATTGAGGGCTCTCACTGTGGTCACCATTATATATTAGGTCAATTTTGAAAATGATAATGAAAATGTGAAATGATAATTCAAGTAAACCAAATTACTACAAAATCAATCCAAATTCACCTAAATAATCTTATTAGGAAAGGTAAGTAAATTAGATACAAACAATAATTAAAATAAAGACAAATATATTTCAATCTTACAACTACTTTACCTCTAACTACAATGATGTGCCCTAATTTGACAAAATGATTTCACTGGATAGTTTGAATGTTAGATTGTCTTGTGACTCAAGACGTAGATAACATGTTATTTATGGATGATATGGATGTTTAAATACAATATACAAGTTGATATGTTGTTAGCATTAGTCTAAGGATATTCAAATATAACTCATTCGCTCATTCCATTATGCATGGAGAAAGGTTGCTTATATAGAAGAGGATGAGGAATTTTCAAGGAATTTAAAATTTCTTGGAGAGTTCTAGAGAGGAATTATCTAGACAGTGTGGAGGATTATAGAGTGTATAAAACTCTAAATTTCATTAGAGGTGTATAATGAGGATTAATGAATGATTATATGATGATTAGAAGAATGATTATTGGAAAAAAGTGGGGATAGTTAGACTTGGGTGGGGATGGAATTTTAAATTCTAAGATAATAGATAAGTGGGATTATTGACAATTATGATGTGATTTAGAAGAATTAATTGAGACATGGGAGTTATATGGTTGATAAATGGTAAGAGAATTATTAGAAATGATAGACTAGTGACTAGGGAACTAAAATGGATTAATGTTAGGATGAATTATGGACATAATTATTAGCGATGGAGTGAGAAAATTGGGATGTATACAATAGTAACATTAGTGACATATATGAATCTAATCATTTGACTAACTTTTGTTAAATATTTTATTTGAATGGCACTACTCTTGAATATTTAAAAAATAATTGATGAGATTTTTCTTTGACATTTTTATGGAGTAGATTTCAATGACTCTAAATTCAAAACAATTTATTATTTGTAGATTAGAAAACACACCATCAACTTTGATTATGTTTGACTTGAATGGTGTTTTAATTCATATGGTTCATAAAAAATAGGTCACTGCAAAGAATAAAGATATAGTAGGAGCTATTGAGCTCAAAACAAAATACTACTTCCTTTGAGCAGACTTAAGGGATTTCTTTCACATATGTTTATTTATTTTCAAAATTAGTTTATGGACATAGGTTAATTCTTAAAACGTAGACAACTTAATGAGATCATTGATTCAAGAAACAACATTGACATGAAATAACTTTGAATATATATACCTAATAATATTGTGAATCGATTCACTGATATGATTATAAAGGTTTTAAAGACCCTATAATATTTTGTAAACCACTTGAGATAGGTTGTAAATGTAGCAATGGTCTATATAATAAATTCAATATAATTCTAATTGATGACTCTTATGAGAAAAATATTTGTAACGATGACATTAATTATATCATCACAAAGACATTTAATAATTATTCCTATAAAGACAATTACTAGATGCATGAATTATGGTTGATGTTGTTATGCATAAATTATGTCATAGATGTAACACAAATAGTAAATATATTGCATATATTATGATGTTTAAATTGATACATGGAATTATTTTTTGTGAATTATTTACACTATTCATTACAAAGATACATGTGTGATAAATTCACCACACTAAATTTTGCATGGATGTTTGTGATATTTTATTTGCATTTATATTTTATCTGATTTGTTTAGACTAAATGTTACATGGATATTTGTATTATTTTTCAAATAAGAAATGAAATAAAAAATGTGAGATGATTGATTTATGACTATTGAAGTATTTTCTTGGCATTGAGGTAAACTATATGGATGATGGTATTTTTATATCCCAAGCCAAGTATGCAAATAAAATTTTAGAGAGATTTATAATGTTGAACAACAAACCAACATCAACACTCATAGAAATAGGTCTGATTTAAATCAAAGAATATTGTAGCTCACTAATATTTTAAATAATGTATTGTCAAAATAAAGTTTTGAATATCTAAGAGACAATTTGGGTGTCACAAATGAAGTAACACAAGCTCTAAAGTGTTTATTCATGCAATTTTAGACTATATATAGCTAGTTATGGACTCACATAACTACCTTTGGTCTATATACAACTAGCTCCAGACTCACACAACTAGCTCTAGACTATATACGGGTAGCTCCATACTCACAAAACCAACTCCAAACTATATATAGTCAGATTTGGTCTCACATGTTTAGATCTAGATTATATACAACGAGCTCCAGACTATATAGATATGTAGTTGTAGACTATCTTCACAAGAGGAGAAAAGCTATATATAACATGGTAACAAAGCATAATAGAGGCAGGTCTAGACTATATTCATGACTCTAAACTAGTTTGATACAGGGATAACAAAGCATAGTGCAGTAGTATAAGAATAAAGCAAATCAAAACAACCCAAAGTAGATTATGGATATTGACATAACATAACGCAATAGTTTTAATTGTGAAATAAAAGTTTTTGAATAGATGTTTGTAACCAACAATAGATATCAAAATAAATATATATTTTTCCTTGTGTGTATTTATTATGTTGTAATAGTCTATGGTTTTATCATACAATAATATTTGGATGTGAATTTGAGTTGTAATAAATGTTGTATGGATGTTTCATCATGATATTTTGATTTCAATTATACATATTTAATATAAGTAAATAAGAATTAAAATAGACTATAAAATTCTCCCATTTTTTGTAACAAAACATTGAATCAATCAAACAAATTAAAATTTTCAAGAATTACATCAAAATAAATTATTAATTATTGTCATGTTTAAAAAAAACGTTAATTGATTCACTATAATTTAATTCAATGATATAGTTTTTAAACATTGGATTCCAATAACCTTCAAGTTGAAATCCAAAAAATATGATATTTAATATAAAAATCACTATATTGGAATTTGAAAAATATGCTATCTAATCCAAAAAAATTAAATTGGAATCCGATAATAGCAATATAGAATTTTGATATTTGATACCATAAAAGTCAGTAAAAATATTTTGGATTTTAATTTGGACTAGAATATGGCTGGATTTAATGAAATAATGGTTGGAAGAATAAAAGCCTTTTCCCTACCAAATGATATTTCATTATGGGAAGGGTTTGGGCTTATTTTTTAGTTATAATCCCTCTTCCTTTCTCCTCTCCTCTTATTTTATTCTCCCTCTCTATCTCTCTTTTCATCTTCTTTCTTTCATTATTTTCTTTTCTTGATTATTGTGGTTGTATTGGTCCCAAAGTTGAGGTGTAATGGCTTAATGGATTGTTAATCTAACCAACAATAAGGCTACCCTTAGTGGTATATGGTGGGTTTAGTAAATTGGTGTATGGACTAATTGTAAATAAAAAATGGGGAAACATGCCCATCCAATCCCTATTATAAACTAATAAAAAAAATGTTTGTTTGTAATAAAAATTTACAATGCCTAATATTTTATTTGTAAATAATATTTACAATGCCTTATTTTTTGATTGATATAATTTTGGAAGGAGAATAACTTATGACTCTATAGTAGCATAGTTTATTAAAAAAATGATTATATTGTATGAAAAAAATAAAAGCACAAATATGATACATGCCATATGATCAAGGAACAGTAGGATTATTATATTATGCCCATAATAAGATAAAAAGGGTTAATCTTCAAGAGTAAAATAGGCATGAAAGTTTTAGTGGATTATTTTTTATAAAAATCATTCACAGGCCATATTTGATTGTATCTCTAAAGAGGATAGGTTAGTATTCTATTTGAAATTTGAGAGCACAAGAAAATAAAAAGTAAAATATTTACATATTATTGTAGAGCCTAAACATTTTTAAATCATTTAAGAAACATGTCAAGTGAAAAGAATTTTTTAAATATATAAAAAAGGTAAAAAAGGGCTTTAAAATAACATGCAAATTATTGGCATAGTCTTAAGTAAAATAGTTGTACATGAAAAGATGTGTGTGTGTGTGTGTGTCTAATAATAACCATAATAGGTTAATATGACTACAAAAAAAAAATCAAATAAAACTTGTAAGAGAAATAAATAAATAAAACATAAAAAAAGAGAGTTAAGTTATTGAGATATTTCTCCTGATAAATCATGACTATCAAGTAGAATAGTGGGTTCGTTTGCACCTCTAAAATTGAGGTTGAAAAAATGAATCTAGAATTGAACCATGATACAAAGAGTTATGCTTATTACTCCTAAGGAGGATAACTCTATGTTGGGTCGTCTCTTTTATTAATAGAGATATAATGAATAACATCTTGTAGAGAGCTTTGATTTCCTCTAAAGAGGTAGTAAAATGTACCACATATCTCATAATACACTAGAAACCTAAATACAAAATTCTCATATGATTTTGGTTCATTATTGCAAAGTTTACATGTGTGTGGATGTCGTAAAAGAATGTTCCTTGACTCCATGCAAAGTTAACAAAAACATACCCATAATTGCCACCAAAATGAATCTTAAACAAAAATAAAGCCTGGTGTACCTAGGAGTAATAATATATACATAATTTATTTTAAGGTAGTACTCCCAGTAGTGTTGCATTTTTGTTGACAATGGTTTTGTCTAAATTTATTCAGTGTAAGATTTGTAGATGTTGTCCTTGATGCCTCTATGAATATCTATTTTCAACATGTAGGAAGCATTTGTGGAAAATGTATTAGGAGGTAAACAATTGATATCAATGTCAAACCCTTGTAGGAAATACGTGCATTAAGCATACCAAGTTTTCTTTATCCCTTCTTCAAATAACTGCATATATGATTGAAGTGCCTTGAATGGTATCTATTATACATACCCCTTGGATAATCTCTCTTTTATAGTAGGGATCACATTGAATGGAGATTTTTTGACCAAGGTAAGTATAGGATAAAATCACTTCAACCAAAATTACTTTGTAAATGACATTATTTTCAATTTCTTTTTGGTTAGTTGTTTGAAAACCATGACCTTTTTTTATTCAGATTCACTTGTAAACCATGAGTATCACAAAATTAAATTAGAATGTTAAAATGTATTATTAGGGCTAAAACAATATGTCACATGAGAATATTATCATGAGAAAATAATATTTTTCTGCGTATGTTACATCTTTTTTTAGAATGTAATATTTACTTGTTTTGTGTTGACGTGGTGTGCCACATAGACTTATCTATTTAGACTCTAAAATATTTTAAGAATTACTCGTATGACAATTTTTCCTATTTTAAACAAGATAAATGCCTAGTTAAATGTATCCTCTTACATTACACTATTTTGGACTAACATGGATTATACATGCTTTTAAAATTAATGTGATATTAGATAGCATGTTTATGACAATGATTTGCACATATTCAAACAAATGTAATATTAATAACAATGGGAATATACTGATTCATTTTAAAGTAATGGCATGATGTTTATATTTAAAATTAAATTGATTTATTGTCATATTCCTTAATTTTATTTAATACATTATTATTTGGTCAATCATATAAAGGGTTTTGTTGAGTATGTGATTGCAGTACATTGTCCCTACAGAAAGGGAGGGTATCATTGAGGAGATATGGATAAATGGGATATCAAAGGGAAAGAAATAAGTTGTTTCAAATGTAGACAGTGAAATATGTGTACCCTTAGGGATGGGTAAAAAATTCAATCAAGTCTTTATCATTCTTCGTCACTTGTGTTGTGTGTTAGTATCGCCAATCAACAAGTGTTAAGAAATCACAAGTACCTAATAGTTAAATTTGGTAATTATCTTATTTCTTCTTTTTTGAATCTTATGATTAGTTTGGTAAACATTAAAAAGAGATATGTTTCTCAAAATTTCAAAAAGGTCATACCACATTAGTAAATTAACCAACATGCCATATTCCTTAAGCCAATGGAAGTGGCTTTCCTATTAACTGAAAGTTAATGGGTTGCATTTTGTTTAAATAAAAATCATAAAACATTATATGATGAAACCCTTATTCTTTTCTTAGTGTTTGAATAAATAAAATTTTATCTTTAACACACACACACACACACACACACACACACACACACACATCTTATGTTCTTTATTAAAAAAGAACACTTTCAAGAACCTTATTTTGTTCTTATCCTTTAATCATCTATGTCAAAGAAACCTTGTTTGCATCAAGGTGTTCATCATGATAACATTGTATTGAACTCCATATTTAATAATATTCCATGGATTTTTTGTGTTGACACATAGAGGAATGTTAATGAATGGTTAAATAGTTTTAGTTGAGCACCTCCCTATTGTAGGAACTTGTGCACTCACTACATTTCAATTATCATCAACTCTACATTTAAAAAGGTTGAAATTAACTATTAAAACTTATGTAGTTATCCTAGGGTTTTATTAAAGTGTTATTTTATGAATGAGGTTGAGATTTTTGAATTTTCATCACATGGGTTGTGTTATGGTTATAGCAAGGATTTTGTGTGTAAATTGATCTCTACCTAGACATTAATTATTAAACCAAAGGGAATTAATGGCCAACAGTTTCATCATCCCTCTATGGGTAGATACATTTATTTTAAATCAACTAAAAATTCAACCTAGCCAACCCAAAACCATGAATAGTAAATTAGCCCAAAAGTTGTGCATTTAATGAAAAGTAGCATTTGATGAATCTAATTGGGAAATCTAGTTATTTATAGAAGGATACTTCCTTAAAACTATATGTTGAAAATTGAAAGATAATGCCATAGTAGTTTATCATGGCCCAGATACGTGACATTGACACTAAGAAGATGTAGCAATGTTTTTGGGATTACTAGAAGACACCTTGTTTGGATTGGTGTGACCAGATCAGGAAAAAAGGAAAATAATAGGTCCTTGTATGCCTTCCTCCTTATGAACTATGTTTTAATAAATTATTATTCGATTATGTAAACTATGCAATGCTCTTAAGAACTATGTTTTAATTTACTTGGTTTGTATCTTGACCCTCTAGACTATGTTTTGCTTGCCTATACTACACTTTAATTTATTGGAATAAATTTAAACCTATCTAAACTACTCTTTAACTTTTATAAACATCACTTAATTGGTTAAAACTAAATTTTCAACATTTTAGAACAAATATGGGATGTATAAAATTACGTTGAGACTTCCTTTGACGATTTTTTGCCTTCATTAATTATGCCTTGCCAAGATAGACCTACGCTTTACTCTTTTGGTTGAATTTATAAAGTGTTTAAATTAACTTAGTTCAATATGAGAATCCTCTATCCAACTTGATTGTATTCTCTCCATGGGCATTGCCTTTTGAAAACTACCAGGATAAAACTTATTTGAAATAACCCAGTTGGTGTTACATTAAGCATGGTGCCTCATTGTCTTAATCCAACACTCATACCTATCCATCGAAGACACCATCCTCTCCCATTGGATAACTAACTATTTTTTATATATCATGTTTGTAAAAATAAATTTGAATAAAGTAAAACATTTTATGATTGATTGAGACAAATCTATTTGTGATTATAGTGGAAAATGAAGTAGAAAAATCACAAAGGAAGCATTTTAAGGATATTATAACCCAATAATATAATAAAAACAACATGAAAAAAAGTGATAATAGTTTTTGTTGAGGAACTAAGAGGTATATCATTTTCACATGTATCCAAACCAAAAATTAATAATTCAATAGGTTCATATTTGATTTATCGAAGATAGATATGGAGTGATTTTGTTAATTTTATTAAGAAATTATCTATTTTCCAAATTTTCCTCTGTAGACATTGTATAGGAATCAAAATATCAAAGGAATATCCTATAATTCAATAATAACTATGGAGAAGACTTCAAGGTAGAATGAGTATTACCATTAATACTTAATGAACAAGAAAGTAAAATAAAAATTGGCTGTCTTATGATGATACACTATCCATGAATCATATGGTCTTGATTTTAAAATATCATTGTCTTAGGATGAGTTTTTGTCATTTTTGAAACATGTTATAACACTCACTTTATTATTTTGTTTAGTTGTGATCTTTTGGTTCTATAGTCACACCTTAAAGTACTAATATATATAATAATAGTTGATATTTCTATGATTTACATAGAAAGGATTGGGAATGAAGAGCTAATGACACAAAATAAAAAAATTTGAGTCCTATGACACACCTACCTCCTCACGTGTCTATCTTTTATTAATCACTAATAAATCATATCAAGATTGGTGGTCGATCACTTCGATATTTACTCCTTTCTTGAATATCCCTTTATTTTGTGAAATAAAAATAGTTAAATTTAATGGAAATAAGGGAACTCTATAAGTATTATTAAACAATGAAAATTTGTTATGGCAATGCTAAAATCTTACAAACACATAACTTAATTCACACTTACAAAATATTGTTATTAAGTTTTGTTTGTGAATCACCTCTAACAACATTACTAGAGGCTTTGCAAATGCTGGTTTATTATATGTTCCATAATTCATCACTAAGGGTTTGAAATCACCCCTAAAAATAGGAATAAACCTAATATATTGATAAAAACCTAAATAAATGTATATGTAGACACATAAATTGACATTTTTTTTCTAAAATAATGCACTTGTGACCATCCTCTTATACACACTTAGATAATGTCAAGTTCCAAACCTTTTGAATTGTTATTCATCTAATTATATGTGTATGACTCTTACTCTTAAGAAATTATGATACATGATGTTCCTATTCTTCATTCCAAGTAGTCTAAACTCACTATTAGACTGATCCACACTAACCATTTAGTTGTTTCTACTCTTCAAACAAGGTTGTGCCTTCAAGATAATCCCACTTGTTGGTCGTGTTTGAATCCTCCAATTTAATCCTCCCACCAAATAATGTCTAATTTTTCAAATTTAAATTCATTTTAGTGGTTCATCTTTCACATTTTTCAAATCCCATTTGAGGAAATTCATAAAATACTACTATATAAGCACAATTTCTATCTTTTTTGAGAGGGGGCTATCACTTTTACAAATTTCTAGATTTATTCTAACTACACATTGAGAATAAAGCATCTATTCTTCCCAATTCTGAGTCCACACATTCCAAGTAGCCTTGAGATAAGTCTGAATACACCTCCCAGGTCATAAGTCATTGTTGAATCAATTAAATTACACTAGGATTGTGACAACATATACTATTACACTAGATTTTCACACATACCACCATAGCATGGGAGAACTGTATGGAGTTTGATCCCTCTTTAGAGTATGGGTATGTAGGAAACACTCAACACATTAGGGTGCTAAGGTTAACAAAAAATTTAGACCCTAACTCATTTTTATCCTTTCATGAAATTTGTCTTCTTGTTTCATTAAGTTAGGATTTCAAATGAAAAAGAAGGTATATAATGTTTTTTATAGTAGATTAAGGACTCACACACAGTCATAGAGGACTTACAGGCAAAGGTACACATGTCAGATTTCACATAAAGAGAAAAACCCTATCAGACATTATTGTTCCCTACAAATGCCATCATAAGATGGCCTTGTATAAATAACATGGTCTTATTCCAAAGTAAATTGAATCCATGTCCTTGATTCACCATAAGCTCATTCTATCTCACAAATAATTTCATGATTTATGTCAAAATCTTGCATCCCTGATTGAGCTA
This sequence comes from Torreya grandis, assembly GCA_037957365.1. NCBI lineage: Eukaryota > Viridiplantae > Streptophyta > Pinopsida > Cupressales > Taxaceae > Torreya > Torreya grandis. The sequence goes on from JARHVA010000014.1 coordinate 1,869,923, forward strand.
AGTTATTTTTATTTATGTATTTTCATCTTGTATCATATTTATGATATTATTAAGTTCCAAATTAGTACATGATTGATTTATTATTTACCATATATATTTTTATTTTACTCATTTGTCTAATTAAGATTAAAATTCCTTAACCCCATAATTTTGTTAAAACATATTAGTGAACCTGTCTATTGATTGAATATTGAAAACCCTAACCATGGATGTTGTTAGTGTTTCTTTACTTGTTGTTTCTAATTATTTTATTAGGGTTTTTAGATTTTAAAAATTCTTTGTTAACAACAATATTCCAAGTTTCTATTGCATATTTTATGTAATTTATGAAAGTTGTTTCTACCTCTCTTAGAAGAAGTGTTAGACTAAGTGGTACTCAATTTGAGCATACTCAAATTTTTCTTGATAAGACACATAATATGGATAAGAACAAGGTTGTATCATATTTTTAAGATATTAATGCACAAACTAAATATATAAAAATGCATAGAAATATATCAGAGCATTAATAACATAATCAAGATAACATTCTCTCAAGATGAACATCAAGATGTACTTCCACGTATAGGTGATGAATAACCTGATCTTAATAAATTAAAAATTATTAATAAATTTGGTGAATCAATCTATTAATAAGATCAATATTATCATATAAATTTTTTAACTCTTTTGGACAAAAATTTCAAGGATGGCTAATACTTCTAAAACTTGCATTGTTATGGGTTCTTTACCTTTCTCTACACTATTCTATTCAACTTTCTTATTTTCATATATTATGGGGGAAACCCAAGGGTTTTAGTTGGTCAATATTCCAATTGTGATGCACTCATTTGAGACACCACCATTGATTAGCACACATTATATTCTTGATGCACAATCCCTTATGAAGACCATTCTATATATACAACCTAAACTCTTGCAAATGGAACAAAGTGCTTTGAAACCTAATCAAACACTAGATTCATAAACTTTATTGCATACTCCATTGGATTAGAATATTTCTACATCTCCTTTAGCAATTGGTTTTATGGCACCTAAGCTTACATTGTATGATAGAAAAGGTAAACTTGAGCAACACTTCAGAGCATTTCATGTAGCACATTTGGACCCTACATCTAATGATAGGTTGTTGACCAAGTTATTTCCCATAAGTTTAAAAGAGTATACTCTTAGTTGGTTTTATGATTTAACATATCAGTCAATTCATGCATTCAATCCTTTGGTAGATTTGTTCCTTATACATTTATCAATCATCATGATAAAAAATATTTCATATGCTCAGATTGCTCAGCTCAAACAAAAATTTGACAAACCTATTGCAGAATATATCTTAGGTACAAGACCATGCTATATAAGATGATGAATCCTATGGTTGATAAATAATTGTAATACATCTTCAAATAAATCTTGCTTCTACCTCTATATGAATCTATAATGTTTAATAATTTTTTATCATTCAGAGACCTATGTCACATAGTCAACAAAAGATAGTTTAAGTTGTTAGTAATGAATAAGATAAATTATGCAATTAACCCAATTTCCTTCTCGTGAAAAAAAATTTGAGTGATCCACCATACAAGGTGATACCAAGTGAAAATAAGAATGATAAAAAAAAATACTAAATGCAATTTTAGAACCTACTCCATGCATTTTATTATCAACTCCACCAAGGAAACCATTTACCAACTTACTAGAAGCTCCTTATAAAGTGTTACAAAAGTTATTAGAATTCAAATTCATATCACTCCCTCAAATTAAAGATGTTGATGTTAATAAGCCTCTATCAAAAGGATTTAATCAAAATACTTTTTATAAATTTCATAGAGCACCAGGGCATACTACCAAAAAAAGAAAAAACTTTGTGACATATGATTCAGGATTTGATAGATGAGAACATCATCAATGTGGGTACATCTATAGATAATATAAAGTCATAACCAATTGAGACTAGAACAATGAATATATTCACTGATCCTTTCCCTATTCATACATATCAAAAGATAAAAAATAAGTTAGAGGTGCATTACACATACAATTCACACCCTCCACGAGCCACTTATCATCCTCATACATAGGCACAACATCTTTTGAATGGCATCATTGGAAAAATTCATACTTCAGTGTTATCTAGACCACTCAAGATATTTGTAGAGCATGAGATAGTTGATATTAATGTTGATTTAGACTTTTATTCATTTGATCTTATATTGATCATCAACCTATACAGAGTGTCATGGTTGATAATGGTTCAAGTGTGAAAATGTGCACTAACACACATCTCTCACATTTTGGATACACAAATAAAGATATACTTTTGATAACAATAGTAATAAATGGATTCAATGGTCATGTTTAGAGATCTATTGGTGAAATCACATTACCAATACAGGTTGGTCCAGCACATGTGGCTGCCAAGTTTATAGTATTACCTAGTGTTAGAGTATTCAATATGTTATTGGGATGTCCATGGATTTGGCAGCTTTGTGTAGTTCCTTCTATAGTACACAAATGTTTGAAATATATTTTTTATAATGAGGTTATCATAGTTCATGCTATTCCATATGAACACCCCCTCAAACCAAAGGTTTTTTTTCCTACACATCAAATTTTAGTTGATAAACCTACAAAGGTTCAATCTACATAGAAAATTCATAAATAAGTGGTCAACTTGACAACCAGACATATCCTTGAAATGCCACCTAATCAAAGATTTGTCATAGATTTTAGAGACCCAATATCTACTCTAACACGTCCTAGACTAATATTTCAAGGCATTAAGAGTGTTCATAAAGAACACTAACATACAGTTTATACAATCCACAATGGGTTATGAAGAGTCTTAGAGTTTAACATGCTAAATAACACACATAACATGATACAAATTAATATCATGATAGTGACACTTATGTTACAGAGTCAAATCAATTTTTGAGTCGAGATCAGTTCCTTCCTAGTATCATGAAAATTTCCATTCATGAGAGATCATCCTTCATATGCTAGATGTATGACTTATTGATTGTGAGAATATTGTGGGATTTATTGGTTAGTAAGCTCAATTTTTTTATTTCATATAATCAAAAATACAAAAAAAAGAATATTTTAAAAAATCTAAAAATTAGGATCTATGCATGATATGTGTATTTTATTTACATTGGTTTATTTATGCTTTGATATATGCAGTACTTCTCTATATCTAATTTTATATCAAATATGCTTCACAAAAATACTTGAGTGAGTTGCAGAACATATAGTTTGTCACTTCCATATGTGATTTTAGGTGGTGATATCATCTCAGACCTATAAATTTTACACAAACAAAATTTATCTAACCTAGATAGTCTCACATTGTGCTCTTTTTCAATTCCAATAAACTTGTCCCAGTGAACACAAGCTCTACTTTTTCAGATTCAAACCAATCACATGCCTTCTATAACTTTTTTACATCACAAGAAGTTTAGTGGGGGCATCCTTTTACACATGTTTTATCAATCTATGACTATCCCTATACTTCCTACTTTAGTACATTACATTACATGATTATAGGCTCACTTACTTTCACATTACTATATCATTAGATACTTGAGTTGCTAAATATACTAATGTTCTAATTTTATTATGTAGATCAACTTCACTTCTTCATGCATGGTTTTTTGTTTGCTTTTTTACTTCTTGTCTTGTGTGTATTTAACTTATTTGGATTTTGGGAATTTAAATATGTCCTTTTTTATGGATCTAAGACTTATTGTATGATTATATGCTTGTGAGTCATATTTGAACATGTCCCTTGTATATGGCCCCTCGGCCTTGTTCTTGTGTGTCTTGTGTAATTTTATGTGTACTCTTTGTGTTTGTGTGTTATTTCCATGACTCTTTTTTGCTCAATTTTTTGACGCCATGATAGATATCATGCATCTCCCCTAGTTTCTCTATATAATTTTTAATTACTCAATATATGACCATTATTCATTGTGTTTCTCATTACTACCATATATCTTGACATGACATTATGTATGCTTGGTTCTACATGCATCTTACATTATTATATTACTCATTTTATATATGATGATGCCATGACCTCCAATGTTATCATAATTACTCCATATTTCAATATTTTATATAACATCATTCACATAACTTTCTATTTTTGAGCTAAAGTATTGCACAAGATTCATAACTCACATTTTAAAAGGGGCCATATATAGTGTTTTATCTTAGAGATTAAGTTGAAAAAAACCACTGTATAGACATAAATTTGCAATTTTTTCTCAATTGATCATAAGTCATACCCATATTTTAATTAAAAATTAATTTCAGATAATAACACTTAATTTGGACAAGGGCACAAGTTGGTTATGTCCATAATAGTGCGCATTCATCTTAGCAGTAAAAAAATATATTTCAAAATTCTCATAATTTCATTTAGTCTATAGAATAATTTTTAGTAGGTACTTAGAAATAATTTTTAGATTTATGCACAAATTATCACATATTTTGCTCAAATTAGGGACATCATGTGTGGCATGTGTTCTAAAATATTATTCAATTTTACTCATAAATCTAATAAAATTTACTTATTTATCATAATCCATATGCTTAGGTATCAGATTGGGGGCAGTGTGTGGCACACAATCACTTTACTACTTAGTTTTTCACCAGTTCCAAAAAAAGAATGGAAACTAATGGAATTTTTTATGTTGTATACACTAGACTTAGATCATACTATTTTTGCATCAATTTTGCACTACTTTTTCATAATAAATGAATCTTATTTTGTCTATATCAGTTGATTCACGTAGTTTTACACCAAAATGATCTATTGGAATTCATATCAAAATTACAAGCTTCCTATACTACCTTGAGTTATGCAATTATGGATTCAAGTATATCTTGAGTTCTTAATCACACTCTCTTTATAATTATGATTGGGAAACACATTGTCCAATCTAAGTGTTTCAATGAATAATAAATATCCAAGGGTCCTACCCTCTACACTCACCTATTTTGCACTAGAAAAACACAATGGTTCACGTACCTAAATAGGCATATTTATTCTTTGTTATTTGATCTAAAAGTTTCTTATCTTTACTTTTAGATTTACATCCTTAGTAAGGAATAATTTATACATGTGTCATTGCAAGTTCTCATGAATCATAGTTAAATGTGTGGCCTACATTCAAGATTGTTCTTCATAGGTAAGTGTTGACTTTTTAAGTCATCTTGACCTTATATTACCTTACATGCTAGTAGCCAAGTTTCTATGCTAAGACCAACTGATTATAAGAGCTAGTGATGTCTTTTATGTTGACCACTTTGGATCAAAATCAAGCATATGATGATTAATTAGGATTATTCCATATGTTTTCAAGGTTTATTAAGGTCTTATGGGCATTTGAGAGGTAAAAAGGTCATTTTAGCCCTTATCAAGGAATAATTGATGGTTAAATGTATTTAAAAGGTGTTTATCAAAGTGAAAACATGTCAAAATGTCTCAAGAGAATTCATCGTGTCGTATAAAGAAGTGAAATCATAATAAAAGAGTCCTAAAGTCATTCATAAATGTCATTAAAGAGTATAGGGTCATGTTGAAGGTTCAAACTTCTTTGTAAACCATAAAGTGTGTACATCTTCCTAAGGAACATTTTTGACTTTGTGTTCCCTCTTGTTTTTGCCCTTTTTTTTGCCTTTCCTACATGGGATAAGTTCATGACCAGGTAATTATACCTCATCAAGTTCTCATTCAATGAATTTCAAGCATCTCAAAGCTTGCAAACTAGGATCTAAGGCTCCATGAAGAAGATCAATTGTCATTAGCAGAAGCTAAGGCATTTTTGAAGACTACAAGCATGTCAAGAGTGAAATAGAAAGGAATAGAGATGTATAAAGTTGAGTAGAACCTAAAAAATAAAAAATATCAAAGTTTAGGAGATTATAAGGATCTCAATTTTAAGATTGCATTTCAACAAGCTTTTTATAAAGCTAGGAAACCTAAGTTGTGGGTTTATTTCAGGTTTTCAAGTTCCTACTGAAGATCTCAAACATGAAATGAATGTTTATAAATCTCAAAGTTAGAATCCATGATTTCTTTAGGCTTTCATAAATAGTAAAATAGGTTTTAAACCTCTTAAACAATTCAAATATGATATTAACAAGGTTTCCATGAATACTAGTCATGCCCTCTCTTTGTTCTCTTCATGCATGGTGTAAACAAGATTTTGGAGGAGCCTTCATAGATTCTATTGTAACATATGTTTATCCCTAGACTCCATGTGGGATTTAAAATCACATGGATCTATTTAAAACTATGTAGAATAGTCTTAAGAGTTTATTAAACCCTAACACTGTGAAGTTCATTTTGGAGGAGTTTTAAGCTTAAGAAAACCACTAACATGTTTGTAAACATTAAATAAGGTCTTAATTAGATTTTAGAGATCTCATAAACAATTTTGTAAGTTATAATGACAAATATATTGCAATGCATGGATATTATAGGTCTAAGAATATAAACACAAGGACATATAGAAAAACATTTTAACATGTTACAATCAAGAAACATCAAGGTTTAACCATGTGCAAGGACTCAAAACAAGTCTGAAGTCCTGCACATAAGTTTTCAAGGTCATCCAATAGACATCAATAGGTTTTCGAGCTTCAATAACTTACCTACAGGTCTACAAACCTTTATAACATATTTAATAAGTCTCCTATAGCTTTTCATGAAGAGCAAGATGAATACCAAGCATGACAAAGACTCATACACATGTCTACAATGGTGTTTTTCATGAGGATTGCAAGGCTCTTAGAAGACCAAAGCATGATTAAATCTCTTTATATATTTACTTGTAGGTCTACCCCAATATTTCAAGGTCTCTAAGAAGTCTGTAAGTGATAAGCATGGTTACAAGTTCCAAACACTCATCAACAAGCCTGTAGATCAATGTTTAATGGTTTCAATCATGTCTACCAAGAAGAGAAATATAATGAATGTTCAAGCATGTTTCAATCCTATAGACATGTTTGCAAGCCATTAAAAAATAATAGTAGGCAAAGGGTCTGTATGCAGGTTTACAAGGTGAATAGTTTCAAGAGTCTTAAGTGTAGAGTAATTTTTACTCTACGTCATATTTTATTTTTTGACTCGAGATACAATTTTGGTTCCTGCGTATCCTGGACGTCGCGGCAGAATTTTGAAGCAGAGGGCTGGTTCATTTTGCCTAAGTGTCAAAGTGCAGTGGAAGTTGCCAAGTGTCGCCCTCCGATAGCGGATCCCTTTTCCCCTTTTTGTTTCCTTCATCTCATTTTTTCCCAAGTATCAAATTCAATCGAAAGTCACCAAGTGTCAATTTTTGGGAGACGAAGCTGGACAGCTGGCATCCTCTGAACACCTTTTTGTAACTTTTGGGAAGGTTGCAGAATGTGCCATGTACCTAATAATGGTTAAGCAAAATGCACCACATGTCAACATCTGAGTCTCATAGAGGCACCCGTGTTTCATTTGGCAAAGACTTTCAATGGACCAAGCAACATAGAGAGCGAAAAGTGCTAGGTGGCAATTGTGAAGACCCTAAACTACCTTTTTGAAGAAGCAGCGGAAGTCACCACGTGTTGACTACCGAGAAGAATTTATTTCAACGCATGGGTCTAATGCTTTCATTCAATGCATAAAGGCGTCATTTCATTTTTCTTGAGTGCTGAAGTGCAGTAGAGGCTGCCAAGTGTCACTCTTTGAGTCCCTCTCTACTCCATCCCCAGCAAAAGTGGAAGGTGCCACGTACCCCTAGATGAAGAAGCAGATGATGCCATGTATCTTCCCAGGAGCAACAAAAGTCACCACATGTCAACTTTTGAGAAACCATCTTCGAGCCTAATTGATGAATAAAGATTGTAGTGGGTCCCAAACATTATTTCAAAGGACTAAAGAAGCACCAAGTGTCAACAAACAAAGACTACCACGTGCATCCATCCATTCCTAAAAGTTGTTAAGGCAAGGAATGCAGTGAGTTTTGTTTTAATAAAGTTGCAAAGTATCGAGGAAGTGGGCTGCGATAGGTGTCAAAGATGGAGCGTTCCTCAACGAAATATAAATAAAACAGAAGCAGCCAAGTGTCATCCTCCGGTGCCTTCTAGATCAAAAGGGAGAATTTTCATGAATTGACTAAGTGTCCTCTTCCGTTTCAACAGAACAGAGTTCCTGTCTACCTGTTACGACAAAGATGGAGGGAAAGCTCAGTGAGAGTTATTTTGGGTAGATAGAATAGTGCACCAAGTAGTTTTTTGGGGCTTGCAAACATTGAAGACACTATTTGTTTGTCCCCTAATAGTGGAGGTAGAGTAGACAGTTGAGCGGCCAAGCAGGTGATGGAATGAGGAAATTCAAGTGCTAGGGGAGGTACTAGACATGAATCACCATGCCGTGGTCAAAACAGCCATCCCACTCCAGCATGCCCCTTCCTGATAAGACCAAGATACATCTGAGGCATTGAAGATGCCATCTTTTTTGTCCCCTGTGAGTAAATGATGGGGTAGAATTGTGTGGAAAAGAGAGCGATGTAAGGAGACATCTAAGTCTATATAAGTAGAATTGTAAGATCAAAAGAGGGGGGGAATTTTCTCATAGTTTTAGACTTTCTAAAGTTTTGATCAGTAACACCATTTGCTCTTGTCTCAATTTTCTTGAGTTGTAATGTTAATATAACCATGCATGTTTCTGTGCCCTTTATGTGGTTGAATAAATAAAGGAAATTTGAGCTCCATGCCTTGGTTGGTGTTGTTAGTGTCATTGGCGAAGTAGTTTATGCTATAGATTTTGTGTAGTTGTGATTAAGAATGTCATTTGATTTTGTCTCATTTTCTTGAATTGGAAGGTTTACATAACTGTACGTGACTTCTACGCCTCTTATGTGATTGGAAGATTCTGTTAGGAAGATTGAACACTATGCCTTTGTTGACATTCCCTATATCTCAGCAAAAGACTTCCCTGTTGTGAGCCTCTGTTTCTATTATTTCAATCTCTTACATTGATCATGCACTTGTCTGCTCTTAAATGTAATTGAATCCTATAATAGTCTCACTGTGCTTAGGTTAGGATTAGGATTACACTCAGGTGCATTGCCATAGTTAGGTTTCAATTCCTGCATTTTGTGTTTCTATTTAGTCTCCTATCCCTTTTCCCCAACAACCATACAAAAGAAGAGACCAGCTTCTCTAAAATCTAGAAGTTGTTTCAAGCCGCATCATCCCATAGCTTGAAACTTCTCATTGTTGATTAGTTAAGATCTAGTGCAATTTTATGCCATCAATAGTTTTGGCACATTGGGTGGGATGGATCTTTCAAGGAGTTGAAGAAATTTTGGTGTGTTCTTCAGCCAATCAGCCTTTGGAGGTTTTTAGCAACACCAATAACAACTCTAAGTTAGAACCGGCTGATCAAAGCAGTATCATCAAAAAATCCCTTTTGGTATGTATAATTCTGTTACTCATAGCTATGAGTCTTATTCTCCTTATATATTTAATCAAGAACAAGTTTCTCCTAGAATCATGTCAAGTAACAAGGATGTAGATGGTTATGAGCTATACCAATCTTATATCCAATCTCCCCAATATGTCACATCCCATGTTCAACCTGATCTTATTTTCACCTTCAAGAAAGCATTTCTAGGGTTTAAAAAATATGTGTTAGAGCTTGATAGTAGAAGGAGATATGGCCAAGAAATTCCTTGTCATGTCATCCATCAAGTAAGGGATGCAATAGACCTGATTAAAAGTGAGTGGGATCCCATTGAAAGGGCAAATTGGTAAGAGCTTACATATGAGATGTTGGATGTGTGTGGATTGATTGCATTTATAGAAGAGAGGCTAAGCATTCATGAGAACCAGCCTTACTAATTCTACCAAACTCCATATTCACCACCACAAATTCCAGATCAGACATACGCCGCCCCTGTTCATGAGCAAGGTCAAACCTGTCAAGATCACTTCCCTAATAATGCAGAACCTATGACAACAGCAAGGGAAGAAAACCTCAATCACTCACTTTCCTCTCAAGTCCCTTCTGCTCTTCCTCAAGAAGCTTCTTGTTTTTTATCACATCCTTCTTCTTCATCCCCTTTTAAAGAAGAATATATTTTGAAGGAAGCAATTGAGTATGCAGAAGAGTATGCTCAATTCATGGCTAGTCAAGAGAATTCCATAAGTACAGATAAGGAGGAAATCACCGTAGATCCCCCCTTTGATGAACAAGAGGATAAGTCACAAAATTTTGTCTTAACCTCTGATGAGGAAGAGATCATTTCTGACTTTTTTCTCATTCTACAAGAAGATATGGAAGAACATGGACACTCCCTTGATCAAGCCATTGAGACAGATGACACTATCCTTCAAGAAGGCTATGAACTGGCTAGACATGGAGAAGATAGCATTGAGACTCAGCTGAGTATGCAGAAGGAATGCCAACTTTCAAATTTATCCTTTCAAGAGGATGAAGTCATCAAGGTGCATGATGATGCAATAGAGCTAGAATTAGAAGGAGATAAGCTGAAAGATAATAGATATCAAAAGGCACAGAGTGAAGAACTAATATCCAATGATTTCTTGATGACACACGACAACATGAAGAACTAGTATTCAATGGGCATTCAAGGACAAGAAGAATTTGTGGGTGTCGAACACATGTTTTACTCAGACTCATCCAAGTGCAGGCAAACCTGTGTGGTCAGTGCAGAGGACATTCCATCAAAGATATACCCATTGCAATCACTGGTATGGCAACATAAGTTGGCTTGTCATAAAGAAGACATTGGAAAGTTCATTTTTGATCCCAGAGGGAAATAAGGATATTCAATTAATGTAGTTAGGTAGTTTCTCATTCCCGCATTATTTTTTTTTTTTGCTTTCCCACTTTTCTTTTAAAAAGAAGCATTTTAAACGTAGATTCAACATCCTAAAAGTTTTAATTTTTTAAATTTTGCCACAATAAATGCTTCTCCAAATCTTTTGAGATCTCCAAGGTACCTTACGCCACATAATGTGTCCACCTCACTGTTTCCCAAAGATTGAGTAGGATTTGCTAATGGTCACCTGAAGTTAATGTTATTTGGGACTTGATAGGCCCATAAATATCCCTTAGCAAATTTTAAAGTTCACAACTCTCAAAACATTCCTATGAAAATATCTTGCTCATTACGATTATTAGCGCCTAAGAAAGTTTTCTTCAGCGAGTGTGTTTTTTGTCCTGCACAAGGCTCATATACCAGGTATTATATAAGAGATTTAGAGATGGTGGGAACATCAACTTCACAATAAGGAACAGGGACACCTGGATACCTCAACAGGTTGCTAGCTAGAAAATCATACGCTACAGCTCCTGTGCAACCACCAAGAAGCTATCCAAGAACCAAAGCCCTGGGGGTCAGTCAGACCAGTGACCCATCCAAGGTAAAGGACTATGCAGATGGAATTATGGACCTGATTCTGCAAAGAGCCAGTAGTAAGAACCTCAGAGAAGGGGCACACCATAGGTGTCTGCAAAGAGCTAGGGCAAGGCAATATGAAACATTTAAAATGAGGATATGGACCTCACAACTTGCTCAGTTCATCATCTCAGCTGTGCACCCATGCTTGGATATAATTGAACTATGCATGAACTTGCTTCATCCATAATCTTACACCATTTAGCAAGGCCCATTCATGTTGTAGATCACCCCATTGGCTATCAGGGACATGCTTGCCCTGCAATACAATAGTACCACCACCTTCCCCACCATTGATAGGATGCAGAGGATGTGGGTGAACGTTAACACTCAGACCAGGTTTTTGAGGTCTGAGTTACAAATGGCTGATGGGGATACCACAGTACCCACGCTCCCTATACCATGGACTCAGTTTGTGCCCACCAACCAAGATGCACTATCAATGATGGGCCTCATCTTTGGCATGCAAGATGACATGGCTATATATGCTGAGCAAATGGCCATCTTGTTCAGGCTAAAAATAGTCAACAAGATGCAAGAGTACCATCTTGACTTCTTTGACCACATCACCTTCTCAATGGTGGAGCAGCTAACCCAATTCAGGTCAAAAGAGGTATTTGGGTATTCCTCCTTTTTGTTCCATCTAATCCTACATCAAAATCCTGACCTTTTCACCCACTACATGAATCTGAACTTGTACGATCCAGTTTTCAACCCCCAAAGAACCATTCCTGTGTCTGCATGGACACATGTTCCATCAAAAACTAGTGACATGTATGATTTTTGGGAACTATTTGTCACCCCTATTCTCCATTGCCTTAGCCCCGAGCCTATTATAAATAGGTTATTCCCAAGTGTCACGAACCTCCTGGTCAGTTGCCTAATCCCATGTGACTTTTATTTCAGGTCTCACCACACAATCATCAGAGTCCATGGATTTTGTGGAGAACCAGTGTTGCTACCAAAGACCTTAACTCTTTTGTTAGCATTCCTCAAAATTGCCAGGTAGGTACCAATGGTTGATAATGAATATGGCTTCAGGAAGAAGAAGAGGAAGATGTATAATCTCCCGTGGATGGTAGGTGGTGTAACCCTGGAAGCCAGAGAAGCTAAAAATGTACTGCTGAGGAAGTTGGCCTTCCTCGAGTTCCTATTGGTCAAGGACAAGTGGGTTTATGACCCAGCTGATTATATAGCCTCCGTAGTGAGGACAAATAGAATTGGAGCCAGGATTGTGCATGAAAGCCGCCCCTTTTGGGAGACCAGGAAAAATCTTGCGAAAGACACCCCTAGTCTCTATGTGGAGCTGACAAATTTACCCATGCCCCAAAATAGGCCATGGGAGACCTATGACAAATAGAGGGATTATGATCCTAAAATCAAGATGACCTCTGGTTTGAGGACGCTAAGGAACAAAGGATGGGATGTAGAAAAAATTGAGGCCTATTGGAAATTTAGGCAAGAAATTTCCCAAACCACCCATGCCTTTGGAGGTGTAGACTCAGACGAAAGGTGGGAAGAAATTTAGGATGAATGGCATCCATCCCCTGTATCTAGCCCAAAAACAAGCCAAGTGCCAACACTCAGGGTAGAGTAAGAGGCTAGAGCGGATCCAAGCTAGTAACTGCAGACTTCAGAGCAAGTTGTAGCTGCCACAGAACAACAAAGAAGTGTGGTGTCATCACCACCAAGGGTCACCCCATCATCGAGGGTAATTGAAGTCCCCAGTTCTCCACATGTGCCACCGACAATAGCAGAGATAGAAGAGAGACAAACGCAGCTAAAGGTAGAGACACCCAGAAAGAGAAGGAGGGTGTAGTTCTAATTAGACCCAAAAGAGGAAGAGGAGCCTTCACAGTGCCCAGTGTAGAGCACTGCAACTTCCCCATAGGTAAGTATTCCTCCCCCTCCTCCCTCTCAACCTATTCCTCACCCTACTGGCATGATGCCTCCACCCAGTCAGATGACACCTCCTACCACTATTGTCATTCTCATCTTGCAAGCCATCCCATCATCAGGGCCTCAGGCCCTAACATTACCCCATTTTTCCCCCTCTGTTCCCAAAAAGATGCCCCTACAACTCACCCCTAGCCAACCAATGGCTCTCCAATATGGCATGCCATAAGGATTTCCTTTTGCAGGGGGACATATTGCATCCCCTTCCACCTTTCAAACACAGGCCGATGCTGTTAGGAGGGCAAGAGAAGCTCGATTGGAAAAGAAGAGGATTAAAGAGAATAAAATGCTAGCTGTTCCACATTTGAGGTCAAAATTTGACCCTATCCAACAGCAACTGACGGTGACCCATTTGTCACCCAATGTTGCCAAGCGAAGCGAGCAAATGTAGCCGAAAGACTGCATGATGAATGTGGTGGCCATTGACATGTCCCTATTCAAGCCCCAAAACAGAGTCGAGCTGCTAACTGAATCCACTTCTGTGATCATAGAAGATTATTTGAAGAAATCAAGAAGACTGTAAAAGATGGAGACCGATTTGGCCCAAAAAAGGCAAACTATAAAAGTTTGGCCAAGGAAAAAAATAAGAGAGACAATGAAATAGCTAGTTTGTAAAAACAGTTGCAAGATATTATTTCCCTTCAGACTCAATAGGCAGTCTAGGCCCAAAATGATTCATTGAAGACAGAGCTTGCACTTGCAAAAGATGCAACAATAGCTCTAAGATGGGAGAATGTAACATTGCAGGGAAGAGTTAAAGGACTTCAACTACAAGTTACCCAATCACAGCAAAGGCTGCTGGAGGAACAGAATAATGCTACAGCTTTTCAAGCCCAGTTCCAAGCAAAGCAACAGAGGACGGTGTAGCTGGCAATTGAGCTGACCAATAGGCCAAGAGGTGTTAGAGTAGTGTAACTGGTGAAGGAGCTCTAGGAGTCAGTGTGGGAGAGAATCTCTTTGGAGATTGTCCATCTCAGACCATTTTTTACCTTCTTGCTCAACGCACAGCAACTATGTGAAAGGGTAGAGAATCCAGTATAGAAAACTCTGGCCATGATCTCTAGGAGAGTCATGAACTCCCATTCATTGCTGGAAAAGCTCTACAGCATGATGGATGCAACATTGGTCGCTGTGAGAATCTTGAACAAAATGGCTGCCATAAAAAGGTCAATGAGGAGCTCAAACGCAATGTCACGGCCAACAGTTGTAAGAACTGTCTCGATGTCATGAAAGAAGGCATCAGTGACATGAGACGCCACATTGAAGATCTGGTGCAACTAGGCCTCCCTTCCCCATTCCAAGATGCAAAGATGGTCCTGATGGCCGATCAACTTGAACCATTACTACTCGCCAAAAATAAAGATCAAACAGTTTTTCAAAGCTTGCAGGATGATTCCTCAGCCCCAAAGGTCAAAATTGTTCTGGTTCCTATTTTCCAGCTGGAGTTCAAACTGAAATCCACTTTCCAGGTCCTACAAACCTTTTTGCACAAGGATCTCATTAACTTGGATATGGATTTTGTCAAGTTGTAGAGTAAGCAAGGATTATCTGACCATGAGTGGTCTATCTACTAGATAGCTCTTTTGAAGCTATGAATTTTGAAATTTTGATCAAGCGAGAGTCGAGTTCTTTTTGAGTAGGCTCAAAAGTCTTGGGGGTCGCCAATAACTGTAGAGTAATTTTTACTCTACGTCATATTTTATTTTTTCACTCGAGTTTCAATTTTGGTTCTAGCATATCCTAAATGTCGTGGCAAAATTTTGAAGCAGAGGGCTGGTTCATTTTGCCTAAGTGTCGAAGTACAGTAGAAGCTGTCAAGTGTCACCATTTGGTAGCAGATCTCTTTTCCCCTTTTTGTTTCCTTCATCTCATTTTTTCCCAAGTATCAAATTCAAGTGGAAGTCGCTAAGTGTCAATTTTTGAGAGACGAACCTGGACAGCTGGCATCCTCTGAACACCTTTTTGTAACTTTTGGGAAGGTCACAAAATGTGCCACATACCTAATAACGGCTAAGCAGAACACACCACATGTCAGCGTCTGAGTCTCATAGAGGCACCCATGTTTCATTTGGTAAAGACTTTCAACAGACAAAGCAACATAGAGAGCAAAAAGTGCTAGGTGGTAGTTGTGAAGACCCTGAACTACCTTTTTGAAGAAGCAGTAGAAGTCACCACGTGTCGACTATTGAGAAGACTTTGTTTCAATGCCTAGGTCCAGTGCTTTCATTCAATGCATAAAGGTATCATTTCATTTAGCTTGAGTGCTAAAGTGTAGCAAAGGCTGCCAAGTGTCACTCTCTAAGTCCCTCTCTACTCCATCCTTAGCAAAAGTGAAAGGCGCCACGTACCCCTAGACGAAGAAGTGGAAGATGCCACGTATCTTCCCAGGAGCAGTAGAATTCACCACGTGTCAACTTTTAAGAAACCATCTTCAAGCCTAATTGATGAATGAAGATTGTAGTGGGTCCTAGACATTATTTCAAAGGACTAAAGAAGCGCTGAGTGTCAAGAAACAAAGAGTGCCATGTGCATCCATCCCTTTCTAAAAGTTGTTAAGGCAAGGAACATAGTGAGTTCTATTTTAATAAAGCTGCAAAGTATCAAGGAAGTGAGCTACGACAGGTGTCAAAGGCGGAGCATTCCTCAATGAAATATAAAGAAAGTAGAAGCGGCCAAGTGTCATCCTCCAGTGCCTTCTAGATCAAAAGGGAGAATTTTCATGAATTGACTAAGTGTCCTCTTCCGTTTCAACAGAACATAGTGCCCGTCTACCTGTTATGACAAAGATGGAGGGAAAGCTCGGTGAGAGTTATTTCAGGTAGATAGAACAGTGCATTGAATATATTCTTGGGGCTTGCAAACATTGAAGATGCCATCTATTTGTCCCCTAATAGCGGAGGCAGAGTAGACAATTGAGCGTCCAAGCAGGTGATGGAATGAGGAAATTCAAGCGCTAGGGCAGGTACTAGACATGAATCACCATGCCGCAGTCAAAATAGCCATCCCACTCCAGCATGGCCCTTCTTGATAAGACCAAGATACATCTGAGGCATTGAAGGCACCGTCTGGTTTGTCCCCTGTGAGTAAATGATGAGGTAAAATTACACGGGAAAGAGAGCAATGTAAGGAGGCATCCAAGTCTATTTAAGTAGAATTGTAAGATCAAAAGAGGGGGGGAATTTTCTCATAGTTTTAGACTTTCTAAAGTTTTTGATCAGTAACACCATTTGCTCTTGTCTCAATTTTCTTGATTTGTAAAGTTAATATAACTGTGCATGTTTTTGTGCCCTTTATGTGGTTGAATAAATAAAGGAAATTTGAGCTCCATGCCTTGGTTGGTGTTGTCTGTGTCATTGGTGAAGTAGTTTATGCTATAGATTTTGTGTAGTTGTGATTAAGAATGTCATTTTCTTTTGTCTCATTTTCTTGAATTGGAAGGTTTACATAACTGTACGTGACTTCTATGCCTCTTATGTGATTGGAAGATTCTTTTAGGAAGATTGAACACTATGCCTTTGTTGACATTCCCTGTATCTCAGTGAAAGACTTCCGTGTTGTGAGCCTCTATTTTTGTTATTTCAATCTCTTACATTGATCATGCACTTGTCTGCTCTTAAATGTAATTGAATGTTATAATAGTCTCGTTGTGCTCAGGTTAGGATTAGGATTACACTCAGGCGCATCACCATAGTTAGGTTTCAATTCCTGCATTTTGTGTTTCTGTTTAGTCTCCTATCCCTTTTCCCCAACAACCATACAAAAGAAGATACTAGCTTCTCTAAAATCTGGAGGTTGTTTCAAGCCGCATCGTCCCACAGCTTGAAACTTCCCATTGTTGATTGGTTAAGATCTTGCACAATTTTATGCCATCAACATTAAGCATGATTGAAACCTTCCAAATAGGTTTGTCTTAAACTTGTAACTATTTCTAAGGTTCCTACAATCAAGACAAGGTTATGTTATTTAGAGTAAGATTCAATAAGTGGTAGGTCTAAGGTCAAGGGAATAAGGTTATTAGATTCCAAAGACCAATTATGTTGGTTTCAAGCTCCTCTAGAACCTTGCTAATATCTAATATTTCTATTACAGGAAAACTTCATGAGTTTTCACCATTCTAAACATGGTTCAACTAGTAAAAAAAGAGTATGTGATGAATTAGATGTGGTTATAGGCCTATAAGTAGGGTTTTAATAGGATTATGATGAAAACAAGTTTTTCAAGGACTTTGCAAGGTTTATTAAGATGCAATGCCAACACAATGGCATGTAGAGCAATAAACATGATTTTGTGAGGTTTCTTGAAGGTATAGTGATCAATAAAGAGTTTTATGAGCTTAAAAATAACCTACATGCATGTAGATAGGTTCTATATGTTTCCGTGACTATATGAGGTTAGAATACAAGAGCTCCCATAGAGATCAAAGTATTTTCAAAACTCCTAAACTTTCTTAGAGGTATGTGAGTAAGAGCAATACAATGAATGTTCAAGCATCTCATGTTTTATCAAGCATTTTAGGCTTTAAAACCCTACTTACATGTCTATGGGCATGTTCAAAAGGCTTATAAACAAGTTATAGGTTTTCTTGATAAGTTTTAGGCCAATAAAAATAGAGAACATCAAGTCTCCAAGGGATATTGGAGTCAAAATAAGAAAAATTGAGCAAAATTTGAACCATCCTCTGACTTTTAGTAGTATATGACAAGTTTTCATAATGGTATATGCTAAAATAAGTTATTGAGTCTTTCCAAGTATCTACAAGTATGAGAACACCTTAAAAAGGTCTTTAAAGACTGAAATAAGGCTTATGTAATCTAGTTAATGATTTAGGTTGTTTGATGAACATCCATAAAGCATGGAAACTGTTGAAACTTCCTCCTCAAGATGTGCAACCACAACCTCTTCAAGTAGTTAACATTGATGAAACATGATCAAGATCTCTATAATGGTGAATTATGGTAGAATTGGGCCTATTTTGGTTAGAATGAAGATCAATTTTCATTTAAGAGACCCAGTAGGCAGTTTAACAATGGAGAAAAGACATCCACAAAGCATGGAAACTGTTGAAACCTCCTCCTTAAGATTTGCAACCAAAACCTATTTAATTATTTAACATTGATGAAGCATGATCAAGAGCTCTAGAATGATGAATTATGGCATAATTATAGTTATTTTGGTCATAATGAATACCTATTCTCATGCAGGAGACCTAATAGTGGGTCTAACCATGGAAAAAAGTTTAAACTATCTATTTTCTCTCCATCCATGTATACTCGGGGGAAAGTGGTGAGTTGATGATCTCTTCAAGGTAGAAAGACCTGGCCTTCTCTAAAGATATAGCAACCTAGATGAACTTTGACCAAATATTTTTTCAACCAGCTTTCTAAGAGATAACAGGAGTAAGAATAAGGTGCTTTATCCCTTTTTATGCCAAAGTTGATGTTTTTCTTCTTCATGTGATAATTGATGAATGTAATGGTGGGACTTTATTATTTTTTCTACATCCAATACTAGGATTCTTCTATATATGACTATTTTTCCAACTGATTAAAGGGCCATCTCTTTGGTATAACAAAACTCTACCCTTTTGAGGATTTTAATACTGGCTTATGCCTTGAATTATCAATAAAAGATTGAATTTGCCCTCTCTCCTCTTTTTTTATCACTATGTTCTAAATATTAGTTTATTTTTATGGATTTTAGTCTCTTTTGATTCATTTGAGATCAATTCTAGATGTATTTTAGTCTCTTTTGGATCACTTTTAAGAAGATTTCAAACATTACAACCCTTATGCAAACTAATTTCTTCATCATACCTCTATTCTATCATGTTTGTGAGATTTTTGTAGCTAAAAATCATTCTTTTCAAGGTTTTTCTTATGCTAGTAGGATCAAGATGAGGAGTTCTCTAGACTTGTTGCATCATCATTTTAGGAATTTCAATTACTTCTACTCCCTTCTCCTTGATGAAATCATAGTTATATATGTATATAAGTCCATTTTAGTAGTGTTTTAGGGATTACATTTGATCTTATATTAGGTGCACATAGTTTACAAAGGAAGTTAACCTTCTCTAGAGGTTCAGCCCAAGGAGCCAAGGTCCCACACCTTGGGGGTGTTCTCATGTTGCACTAAATCATCTATCTAATCATATAGGTGCAAGACTCATGTGACAAAAATAAGTTCAAGTATAAATATTTTCTTTGTAATATAACAATTATGCTTTGTTGCATTACTATAATAAAAAGGGGGAAATGTAGACACGTAAATTAACATTTTATTACTAAAACAATGCACTTGAGACCATCCTCTTATATACACTTAGATCATATCAATTTCTATGATTTTTGAACCTTTATTCCTCCAATTATATGTGGATGACCCTTAATTATAACCAATTTTGATACATGATGTACCTATTATTTAATATAAGAAATCTAAACTCATTATTAGACTAATCCACAGTTCTAACTTAGTTGTCTTTGCTCCTCAAACAAGGATGTGCCTTAAGTATAATCTTTCTCACTAGTAATGTATGAATTTATTGGTTTCATCCTCCTACCAAATAAAAACTAATTACTCAAACTTAAATTACTCTTAATAGGTCATCTCCCACATTTCACAAGTCCTATTCAAGGAAATTCCTAAAATGTCATTATATAAGCACAATTTTTATCTTTTCGAGAGAGGACTACCACTTTTGAAAATTTCCACATTTATTATAACTAAACATTGAGAGGAAAACATATATTATTCCCAATTCTAAGTACAAGCAGCCCTAGCAGCCCTAACTTCGATCTAAATACACCTCCAAGGTTATAAGTCATTATTGAAGCACTTAATAAATCATGATTGCACCAACATATAATAGTACATTAGTTTTTCACACACACCATTTTAGTATGGAAGTACTACTTGGATTTTTATCCCTCTCTAGAGTATATATATGTATGCAATGCTCAACATAGGGTGTTGAGGTCAAACACAACTTTAACCCCTAAACCCTTTTTCTCCCTTCATGGCATTTGCATATTTGTGTCATTAAGCTAGGGTTTCAAGTGAATAATAAGGTTTATAGTGGTTTCTATAGTAGATTGAGGGCTCTGTCATAGTCACATAGGATCTACAGGAGAAGGCACACCTATTAAATTTCACACAGAGGGAAAGAATCCTATTGGACATCACCCTGCCCTACAAATGCTAGTGTAGGTTAGCCGAGTTTGAATATAATGGCCTTGTCCTAGATTAAAGTGAAACCTTGTTCCTAATTCATAGCAAGCTCATTGAACCTCATAGTTAGTTTCATAATTTTTGTCATAGTCCTATATACCTAATCCAGCTAAGTTACTTTTATTTATGTATTTTCCTCTTTTAGCATATTTTCAAAATTAATAAGTTCCAAATTAGTATATGTGTGATTTATTACTTATCTTAGATATTCTAATTTTACTCAGTTATTTATCTAATTAAGGTTAAAATTATCTTAACCCATTTTTGATAAAACATAAAACCAAATGTTTTTGTATGATCCTTTTTCAAAGTGTGAATGAGATCTCATCTTGTATGGGTGGTATGGGATTTACATATATCCTTCTCGTGAAGGGTAGGGCCACTCTCAATGGATGAGAGATGTGTCATGGATATGAAAAGATTTGTTGTTGGCATTGAATCCCTCTATGATACTCTCCTTCTTTGCATCTATGATTTTAGTTTGTTATTGGCTTCAGTGATGTTCTCATGCTTCTCTTTGTTCATGTGAAATAAATAATTTATCTATTATGTATAATTATATTTTATTGTACTATTTTAGAAAAAAAATGTATTCATATTATGTCATACTGTGAAATATGTAACCATGAATATTTGAATGATGTATCAAAAACTGAGCCATTATCTCATACTGTATTTGAATGTTTACATTTATTTATTAAACAAATGGAGAATTGATATACTATAATATATGTTGTATGAAAGCATTATTGAAATAAAATGTATGAAATAATAGTAGGAGTTATTAAACTTAATAAAATAGGATGCATCATACTACTGTGATTAATTCTTACTATTTGTAATAAAAAATGCATGTTATAATTTGAAATAATTGAAAAAACCTTTGGGAGGGTTATTAAAAAAAAATCAAGCATACCCCAAATGTGTTCTTACATCGTATCTTTTGATAAATGTATACGCATAATTATAGTATTGGTTTTCCTTTGAGTTCTTATGCAATGAGCACTGACCGTGGGGTTTGTCAAATTTATCTGTCTATTCATGTGTTTAATTTATGAACAACAATGGAAAAATCACAAATTTAGTTGAGAAGATAATAATGAATTTTATGAAATTGAGTTGGATAAAAATCACTTGGATCATCTAGTGGCTATTTCATATGTCGTCAAAGATAATAAGTCTACCTAGGATGAATTTTTCTTTGATGACACAACTATATTACACAAGTTTGAATTATGATACTTTATATGCTTTTGTTTGTGTGTTAATATGCACAACAACATTAAGAAATATTACACTTTGTTTATAACTCTTAGAGACTCCATGATATATGATGTAGGAGCATTTGGGTTCACTTGCAATCCTACATCAACTAAAAACAATTAGTCTAACAATTAATCAAAACATATGGAGTTTACAGTTTTACACAAGTCTTGATTTGTGTGTAGTTTTTTTGTATTATTTTTCACTACCTTTTTGCATGTGTCTATCCTTTGTAATGTTTTATGAAACATTTAGCATGTGTATTTGTTGTGTGTTATTTTTTGTGTGTGTTTATTTTTATTATTATTTGCAAGTCCTTTATTACACATAGTTTCGATTCTAATTTATGGTTGGTTTCAAAGCTTTGTATGAGTGTGCTTTGAATGTCCTTGTTTGGTTTAGTGCCAATTTAGAAGATCCACATAGAGAATTGAGATTTGAAGTATTGTGAGTTACAATGTGTAAGCTTGTGATGTCTTATACAAGATGTTGGTGCATAATACTACAAATATGGGGATCATTGCATAAGAAGTATTTCGCACATCCTTTTATTACGAAGTGTTGTGACTTAGCCTTGAGAGGTTGTGACTTTTGTGTATCTTATATTGTTTGTTATTTTTTATAAATGTACACTTTCTTGTGATGTGTTATGGATTAATAGTTGTTGTAGTTCCTAACTAATTGCATTTGATTCCTTGAATCATGGGAGGTTGTCATCATTTCATTTAATGTCACTTTGTGATGTACTTCATCATGATGCCCTATGTTCTAATGTATTATGGTGCTATATAATTGTAACAAACATTTAATATTTGTGGCACATAGTGATGTGCTACAAATATTTAATGTCAATAGTGGGCTGATAAGGATTATTGTAAGTAGGTGGGTCTTATACCTATATTAACATGCCCCTATGCTTGAGCCAACTAGTTAGTGAGCTTGAGGAGATACATCATAGTGAGTATTCTAGGAGATAAATATATTTCAAAGACCATGAGTTAGTAGGCAGAGATTTGAGTAACTATTGTAATTCATCTCAATAGAGATTGTTATGTTAATCTAATTGTGTGTGTAAGTTATATTTCTAGCTATCGAAATCTAATTAAAAAACACTACTTTTTAATGTTACATTAATTTGCATTAATTATGTTGTGTAATTTTGAAGGGTGTATGGTCTGAGACATCTCTTCATTGAGACCCTTAATATTGACTACATCAATATAGCTTGTAGAGACTCCATAATATGACTTGATAAGCATTCAAAATTAATATTTTAAATAATTATTATTATAAAACAAAAGGAATTTAATAAAATAAATAATCTAGACAAAATAGTAAGATGTGGAACCTTCATATTTACTAATATTTTATTACTATAATGAGGGTTAAAAAAATTCACAGTGCACCACTAACTAGGTAGACATTAATACCAAAAATATCGAGTTGAGGTGGTTTTTCTATTTCCCATTAATTTGATTTTTTATTTCAAGATCAATATTTACAATGTGTTATAACCTAAAAATTTCTTAGAGATAAGAGTTGGATAAGTTTAACTCTATTAGAGTTTCATATGTTTGTGTTAGGTCATCTTGCCTTTTTATAGGTGAACATCTTACCATGCCTACAAGATTTGTTATGTTTTTTCCAATTAAATTTGGTATTAACCTTACCCTTTGGGAAACTTTAGGCATTGTATAAAGCTATAAATTAATGAGAATCAATTATTATTGTCATTGGTGAAGAGCATGACACCAAAACAAGCTATAAATTTTGTCTCAAAGGTTTACAATGAGTTAATGATTTTGTTAATCCCACTTAACTTGTAAATGTGATATTAGTTATTGATGTTATTGAATATGTTTTTAATTGGTATGAAATTCATAGTCTTATATCCTACTATGTCATTCATATTCCTTCTGAGTAAACTATCCAAACCTAAATTAAAAAACATTGAGAATCTCATGATATTAAGTTGTGAGTGATTTATAACCTTACCAATGGGTTTTCAAATTTTTTCTTCAAGGATCCATCACATGTACAAGATATTCTTACCAAGTATACCTATTAATTCATGTATAACACCATGGTGATTGTATCATAGTCGACTTGTCACCAAATATTTCACCCTAGAAGAGGGTGTTCAAGCCTCCACTAGATTTGGACAACATGGGAATACTTGTAGGTATGTGGGTTTACCTATAGAAGAAGTAAACCTCTAAGTTTAAGGGCTAGCTCCTTGAATATACCTTGAAATGCCTATTACCTACTTAACTATTTGCTTATGGGAAAAGAGATATAAGTTTACATGAAATGAAACTAATCTAAGGGGAGGATACACTAGAAATATTTCCACAAGACCATCATACTTCTATCACAATGAAACAAGACCTACAATATAGCTTCCAAGTCCTATGGGGTTATAACATAAGTGTTTCAACATAGAGGTGGTATGCATGAGACAACACAAGGTAAGTGAACCAAAGGGTAGATTTCACACTATAAGAACAATTGTATACTTGAAAGGAGCCTAATACATTATCCACACTCTATATGATGTGTTATAATAGGAACTCTTGCATAAACATGAGAGGATAAGGAGAAGCAAGGATAAAATATTATCACTTCACATCACCATACATCACTTTGCACACTTAGACAAATTTTTCATGAACTCAAAACCAGAAATTCATTTATTGTTCAAAGGTAAATTACAATGTCAACACCAGTAGGGCTTTGCCATACATGGTGTGGTATTAGTCTACAAGAGCCAAAATGGCTACTACTTATAAAATTTGAGAAAGGGGAAAAGAGAATGAATTCCAATAGTCACTAGAACATGTGTCAAGCTAAGACAAGGATTTATACATGTAATAGAAATTAATATGGAATAAACCATGGAAGGTTTCATAGGAAAAATGTCCCTAAAAGCATGAAACCCCTAAAATGTGGTGTAGGACTCTTCAATTGCTTGCTCAAAAAATTGTCTTCATCATTTGGCCTCCTTTGAACATTCCATAGTAGAATAGGGATAGGTATAATGATTGGAATAAGAGGTATGGGTTATAAAAAATCACCAACATTCATTGTTTGCATCCCTAATTATTGATATTCTTCTAGACAGCAGTTATCATTGCCTACAATCCAAATAAATCCTCTTTCACTCACCCTTCACACTTAGCACCAAATTTGGTCTTCAGGTTTCCAATATAATCCATAAAAAGGAGTGTATGACACTTTTTAGGACCCCTCATGGACTTAGATTCCTTAAGAAGACCTTGAAAGGCCTCCTACTTAGAGTTTTCACCTTCTCATTGCTTGTTCACTATGCCAGTTTGGACTGGCTAAGATGAAGGCACTTGTGAGAATTTTTTATGCAAGAAATGGACATGAGGGGTTAGCTCATCTCACAATATTTCTCCCAAAGTGACTTTCATATCTTGGGACCCTTTTTTACCTACATAACACCAAAAATAGTCAAGAAAATCCAATTTCCACCCTATCCATACAAGTAGGTTGAAATCTAAATGGATGGGGAGGAGCCTTGGACAGTCCTCTACAACTTCAAATCTTTTCCCAAGACATTATAGTCCAAATAGATGCATCTACTTCTTTATTTTCCCAATTGGGTCCTTAACAAGGGTTTTAGAGGGTTTTGAGTACTTATAAACCTTAAGTTTATTCATAAAGATCTTACGTTCAATTTACAAAAAAAAAATCATAAATTATTTGTTAAAGACCTCCTTCATCATCTCCCAACTCCTTAGACTATCATGCAAAGTGTCCATGTAGGTCTGAGCATCTCAAGTTAGCCTCTCAGGCTTTGTTGTCCATTTTGCATACCCTGTGATGGTCTTCAGTAAAAAAGTAGCTTGGATGTGTTTTTTTTTGCATGCCAATATTTGTAGCACACCTTATATCTTCCTTTAAACATGATCCAATGAATTATAATGTCTATCTATCATTAAAAATTATACTAACCCCCCAATTTGGATTTAGTCCTGAACTAAACCTAGTAGGTCTACCTATATACTTGTACATTTGGACCTCCTTATTTGGTTCCTAACCACTATGCATTTTTTTCTTTTTGTTCCATGTCTATCATAGTTCTCAACATCCTCTTTCAAGGTTTCAATAGTCTCTATCCCACCTTCTTGTCTTCTTTCCTCAAAATCTATAGGTTTGCACCCTTGGGGAGCACGCTCTATCTGAGACAAAATAAAGGGAGCTTCCCCTATTTTCATAGAACAAAGGGTGATATTAAGGGCTTATCTAATTTTTGAGAATGCTCTATACAAATTCCCAAGGTTTGATTATGTCTCTATCACCTTTAAACATCATAAAACCCACAAGGTAGATTGTGAGAAAGTTGATTGTGCAGGGTTTAGACATGCAACTATAGGTTGCATTGTTAGAATCTCTCATTCCCATGTTTGAATCATATGGGGTATATTGATGTGCTCATCATCATATTGAATGTTTTCATAATTCTTACAAACTTCATATCATCTATGCTTGTATCTTCAACCCATGTCTTTGATCAACTAGGCCTAATTGGTAGACCAATTGTGTTATATCATAGAAAAGGAGCCTAAATGTAGGTGTATCTACATTATAGACCTTATATACAATGCTTAAAGACTTACTTTCAGCCTTCCAATTCTTTTTGACAATTCATTTAGACTTGTTTTCATCATATGCATGCTAGGATATACTCTAAGTCACTTGTTTTAGCTCATTATCATGACACAGTCAGTTACAGTTGACTATTTTAAATTAAAATGGAGATCTTGTAGTTGTGTTTTAACCTTAAAATTTTGTTCTTAAACCATAGGATTCATCTAAGGTCTTAGAACTAAATCAAATGGCAATTTTTTGTGTTTGTAAGCCTAGTGTCACCA
The DNA here is from genome assembly GCA_037957365.1 of Torreya grandis. Classification (NCBI taxonomy): domain Eukaryota; kingdom Viridiplantae; phylum Streptophyta; class Pinopsida; order Cupressales; family Taxaceae; genus Torreya; species Torreya grandis. Next base: position 1,896,732 of record JARHVA010000014.1, read on the forward strand.
AGGTTCACTTCATTAGTTTATGAGTCACCTACATTCAGGGTGTAAGTGACTATTGTAAGTAATGACACATTTGTAGGTGTTGATGGAGGTTCATACTTAGAATTTCAACCCTTATTGATAACCTTTGAAACACAAATGTCCTTCTCAACTCAATATGACCACTCAATCATGGATATATGCTCTTGTACTACAACCTTAGGGTGTAGAGGTCATTTGAGGCTTAAAACTATAGACAACACTAAAGAAATATAGTGAACAAATGTGTAAATTTGAAGCCTCCATACATTGTGCTCCTTTAGTCAAACATCCCTTCTCTTTTGTAGGGTTCTACCCCTTCATGAAGGCTACAATATGGGTGCATCTAAACTCATCTAGGCATCATGTTTTTTCATCATATGGCAACATCAAAATTACTTAGGGATTTGTTTATGAGATTTTTAGGGAACTTGTCCCTAAACTCAGTTCTTCAATCTTGAACATGGTTTCTTGATCCTACTTGCTCCTTAATGACCTTAATTAAACATGATTTTCATGGAATATTCAACACATACAAACTTCATGATGGTTTTAAATCATGTCAAACTTTGTCATGACCATGCTCAAGCTTCTATGTAAGGCCACCTGTAGGTGTATATCTCAATATGCATGCAGTGATTGTGAATATGGGTGGTGTACATGGAATATGAGAATTAAATGAGTTTTAGACTCTATATCAACCTTAAAATGGACTCTTTTCACCATGGAAAACCTCATTCAATCAAATACTCCCTTTCAATATGATTAGAACTTGTGAGGCACTTGTAGATATGCCTTGATGTTGTAGACAAGGAAGTGACTAAAAGACTTGAGCAATGTGTATGTTATATGACCTTATACATGGTTTTAAAGGTATATCCATCTTCTTAAAACCTGATTAAGTCCTCAAAACATGTTATAACATCCCTACGATACAATCCCAAGTCTTTGTCAATACCACCTGTAGGTTGACATTTCAATGTATAGGGTAGTGGGGTTGAGATAATCAATTTCCATGGTGTAAGAGCCTACAACTAGTTTCAAAACTTCTCAAAACACCTCAAATTTATTCTCTTTTACTTGAAGGGCTTGAAACATTTTTTCATGCTCCCATATTAACATGATATGTTTCATGTAGGCCCCTGTTGGTGCACATCAATGGACTGATTATGTATATATTTTATATTGACTGTCATAGTCCTTCTTATGTCACTTTAGAGGGTTTGGTTTGATAACTTATGCTTTAATAATGTGTTCACCACCTTTGAGAATATTCATACATCTCCATGAACATCCTTATAGATTCACACACCTTGACTACAAATATAAACTTGTAGGGAGTGGATTGTGTGTTACATCTTGACTACAACCTTCATGATGTTAGCTTGTGAGATTATTATTAGAAAGAGAGGAGATAAATAAGACATTTTAGGCATGAAACATAAAACTTCTCATTGACTTAAAACCATTGTAGATAAATAAACCTTATACAAGTGATGAAACATGCTTGCAACTAGATAATGGTGACCTCATCATGTAATCTGATTTGTTTGGCTCATGAAATCAAATTCAAACATGTAAAACAAGATTGAAAATATGAAAAGAGTCATTCCACATCTTGTATAATTAATTTCAATAATTTTTTTGTATGAACCTACTCATACAAGAGGAAAACTTGCAGGGTGTGTGAAACAATAAGCAAAAATGGATAGTCAACTTGTTAAGAATGGTTCATAAAGTATAAGAAGCCATTATTTCAGCTTTAGAAATGAAAATGAATTATACCAAGTTTACTATCCACCACCAAGATCATTTGTCATGGAAGTCCTCCTACTAGTCGTACCATCGAAAGAAATGTTAACCAGTTTTGTTTACCTAATGGAGTGATGGAGAGATAGAATGATTTTAGTCTAATTTTGGAGCTTAAAAAGTATATCAAGTATTTAATTATATTTATGGAAGTTTAAAGGTCATTTCATAAGCTTCTCCCATGTGCCACTCTCTCCCATATGCCATATGACCTTTAAAATTCCATCTTTTTCACTTGTTTTCTTGATTTTTAGTTAGGAACCTACAATTTTTTAGTTAGTCCTAACATTCCTAACAAGGAATTTGGCATACTAGATGTTGGAAGATATATTATAACACTTGGAGATATTGTAAATGTACTACCCTCATTTATGACCCCTAAGTGACATAAAATAGCACAAGGAATAAATGTGACCATGACTAAGGTTAGAAACACATTAAATCACATAAAATGAACTATGACACACCCTATATCATGCTAATTAACCCCTATATCAAGTTTTTGACTAAATGAAATTGACCTATTTTGACTTGGAGTCAAAATTCTCAACATTCTTGGTGATTTCCTAAGGGTGGTATGCTTGTTATGTCAAGACCAATAGCATAATCCTATCCATTGGGCCATGGAGTCACCTATACACTAGGTTGAGACACAATTTTCCTTTGAAACCACACCAAACACAAAGGAAATGACACACAAAACAAGACACACCAAAGTAAGCACACATATGTTCAATTATAACACTTATAGAACACAATACAACTGAAAGGAAGACACACACACCTACTCTATTATTTATAAAACCTCACTCTTGAGGTAAAAAATCTTACCATACTTAAACCAATGTTAAATATGGTTCCTCTTGAATCTTTATCACTCCATGAAGGCAATCTAGCATGTGAATCTTGCTCATCATCAACCACTTACATGTGTAGGTGATCAAGAAGCCTACCACCTATGAATCTTCTTAGGACTACAAGTGGACTATTTGGATATTTCATGAATTTCATTTTCTTCTCTCTAAAGGCCTTGATTGGAGCTAAATTCCTCTTGATCATTGTCATATCTGATATGCCTTCCTCAAACTATAGAATAGGAATTATGGAAACTACCTCATCTTTGTCATCTTTTAGGAAAACATGTACTTGATGTTTGGGATTATTAATATATTTTTATTCATTATCCAACACCTCTAAAGGTGGATAAACATTATATGGAGCTCTTGGCTATCCTTGAAGCACAAAAAACGTTTTTACCTTGACTCTACTATGTCCTTCTACGACTGTAGGATTTTAAACAACAGATTGATGTCCATCTTCCTTCAAAACATGGCCCTTACTTTCATGATTGATATAACACTCAAGAGCATACTCATTATTATCAATAAGCACATCAGATGTACATTTATTGGGAGGGGAAGAAGTCTTACTCAGCTAGTCAAATTCTTAACATATGGTATTAAATTTTAACCATAAGTCATCCTCCTCTCCTTCATGAGTTTCATCATCAAGGGAAACTTAATAAATAGTGGGAAGAAGACATAATTATTTCCACTATGGTGATCAATTAGGTTCTTAAACCTATCATAATCAAGCTCATGAATCATGTAGTTACCATCAACAACTTGTGAGGAAGAATGTTTGACACTTACCTCAGCTCCTTCAAATGGCTCTTTATGAATGATAGAAGTACCAAGGTTAGTTTTCTCAAAATATGCATAAGGAGCATGATCATAATCATATACACCATATTCATCTATAAATAATTCATTTATTCCCTCAATTTTACAATCACCATTGTCCACATTAGACTCCTCATTTTCATTGATCACACAATTTAAGTTAGAGATTGTTTCAACATAGGGCTCAATGTGAAACCTTGCAAGAGGATAAGTTCTTATGGTCGCATTGGCTCCCTATCTTGTCCTAAAGGCCAAGAAAGACTAATTAGTTGAGAGATAGCCACCTATCTTAGCTTTAAATTCTCTTTAAAGATAGATTGTAAAATGAGCAAGAAGGTCAACAATAACTATGTCTTGGAGGATGGGAAAACTAGGGTAGTCATAGAGGAAGACCTTCAAGTTTTTTATAAACCCTATTGTCCTAGTAGGTGCACCATATAGCTGAAGTACCCATTTACTATTTGGTTCATATTTTAGGCCCAACTTATCAGCTACAACCTTGGGCATGACTAATGTAGAGGCTCCACTATCAACTATGCAATTGTGTACTAGTTTGTTCCCCACTGTGAGAGTGAGGTAAAAGGGTGGAGGATTATCAACTTTAGTAGATGGTTCAACAATAGTGTCAGAGGAATTTTTAAGATAAAATTGACCATGACTTTGAATTGAAGGTGAAGGACTAGTAGGAATAGCGGATAGTAGTTTTTGTAAGAGCTCTTTTTGGTCAGGCATATGAAGAACATCCCATAAGGATATAGATTATTTGGAACTTTTAAATGAATCCACTATGTTTAAGGCATAAGTACTCACCTTATCTCAAGTCTTTGGAGGCAAAGGATTGCTTAGAAATTGAGGGATTGAGACACCTTGAGTAGACCTTATCATATTTTGACTTGAAGGAGGTGTAGGAGTGTTTGGAACTGCCATGCTTTATTGCCTTAGAGGAGGATTAGATGTACTTGTAGGCATGTTATTACTATCCCCTAGAGCCTTCCTCTTATCCAATATGTTATCTTAAATATAGGTTCCTTGATTGAGACACAAAAGTATCTTCCACTAAGAATTTAGTGAAGCTTTCTCCTTGAGGCTACCAATCCTCATTTACTTACATCATGACTTCATCTTCAATTGATAAGAAAGGAGTGACTCCTCCTTGAGAAACTAGAGTTTGCTCTCCACCCTCATTGGCATCCATGAATTGGCCTTGTTTTTAATCTTCTCCTTACACCAAGTTACTATGCACTGGTACCATCTCTCTTACATTGGTGATGGAATTGGGATTGTCCACATTGGTAGGCCTATTGAAATTAGGTTGCCCTTGACCTCTTCTTCTCCCATATTACTAACCATATTATTATTGATATGAATAGGGGTTTTAATTCATGCCTTTTTTCATTCTCTCTTGCCTAATCTCAGCTTCTAAGGTTTGAATTCTTGCATATGGATTAGGTTCATCTACCTTATTAGGATCAGTCCTACACTTAGCATTTGCATTGGGAATTTGAGCAATGTTTGGGGTATTAGCAGGAGTATTAGGCAACAAGGGCATAGACACCTTAGGAGGAAAATTTCCTGCTTAAATGAGGCCATTCTTAGCTCTAATGGTAATTTAATACACTTCAAGAAGAGTGAAACCACCCATGAATTGAAGCAAGATAGAAATATCAGTACTAATGGCTCTCAAATATGTAGGGAACACAAATCTAGTAGGTGGTCTCATGGGAGGAGGCAATCTATACCAAGTCTTTCAAAACCTCTCATTGAAGTCATGCATTATTTCTTTGGGGGCTCTTTTGATCATATTAATCTGATGTATGAGAGAAGTATGGTCACTTTCATCTTTAATCCTTGAAGTTAGCAACACTCCAAAGTCATCCCATGATGTGATGCATCCACTAGGAAAAGTCCTATACCAATCAAGTGTTTTCCCTCTAAGGGACATAGAAAGGAGTCTAATGGAAATATTATCCTCGGTAACATTGTGGAAACTACAAAAATTAGATATATCCCTGATGTGTTTAACAGGTGTGACATGCCTTTCACCATTGAATGTAGGCACGCTCTTTGTAGCATTAGGAGGAATGTCATCATAGAACTAAAGGTGAATTGCATTTTTGGTATTAAAGGTAGGAAAGGCATGTTGCCTAGCCACATTTTCTTCAAGATCTTCAATTTCTTCAGTCTCTTCACTTTCTTGCCTAGCAAAATCTTCTTGCTCCTCAAAAGGCAGATTAGGATGAGGATAGTGAACTTCAAGAGGAAGTTTAGGCTGAATAGGTGGATTGATAGGATTGAGAACTCTATTATATGATGACCTAGTAAGGACCATAAAGTATGAGATCAAATTTATGATAAAACAATTATCTTAAACCATATTTTACCTTGAATGGAGTCATTAAATGTTGAGTAGCACACTAATTTGTAGTTGATGTTGTCAAGACCAATGTTTACCTTGATAAGTTATCTTGAGGAAAATAGGTCCCATCGTGCATGCAATAATTATTCTCACCAAATATTGCACCATGCTCAATTTTTTATGTAAGGCCACTTGTAGGTGTATATCTCAATATGTAGGTAGTAACTATGAATATGGGTAGTGAACATGGAATATGAGCACTCAATGAGTTTTAGAGCCTCTATCAACCTTAGAATGGCTCTTTTAACCATGGATAACCTCATTAAATTTAAACACTCCCTTTCAATGTGATTAGTACTTGTGAGGCACTTGTAAGTATGCCTTAATGTTATAGATAAGGTAGTGAATGCAAGACTTGAGTAACGTGTATGTTTTATGACCTTATATGTGGTTCTCAAGGTATCTCCATCTTATTCAAACCTTATGAAGGCCTTAAAACATGTTATAACATCCCTATGAAATAATCCCAATTCTTTGTCAGTACCACCTATAGCTAGACATTTCAATGTATAGGGCAGTGGGGTTGAGAAAATAAATTTACATGGTATAGGAGCTTGAAACTAGTTTCAAACCTTCTAAAAAGACCTAAAATTGTTTCTCTTAACCTTGAAGGGCTTGAAATATGTTTCCATGCTCCCATATTAATGTGATATGTTTCCTGCAGGCACCTGTAGGTGCACATCAATGGATTGATTGTGTATATATTTTACATTGACTATCATAGTCCTTATTATATCACTTGAGAGGGTTTGGTTTACTAAATTATGATCTAATAATGTGTTAACCACATTTTATACTCTTCATACATCTCCACTAACATCCTCAGAGCTTCACACACCTTGACTATAGATATAAACTTGCAAGGAGTTGACTATGTGTTACATCTTGACTATAACCTTCATGAAGTTAGCTTATGATATTGTTTTTGGAAGGAGAGAGGACAAAGAATAAATTGGAGGCATGAAACACAACACCTCTCATTTACTTAAAACCATTTTAGAGAAATAAACCTTTTGCAAGTGGTGATACATGCTTGTAACTAGACAATGGTGACATCATCCTGTAATCTGATTTGTTTGGCTCATGAAATCAGATTCAAACATGTAGACCAATATAGAAAACATAAAAGGAGGGATTCCACATCCTGTAGAAGTAATTTTAATAATTTGATTATATGGACCTACTCATACAAGAGGAAAATCTATAGGGTGTGAGAAATAATAAGTAGAAATGGATAGTCAACTTGTTAAGAATGGTTCATAAATTATAGGCAACCATTATTCCAAATCCAAAAATTAAAATGAATAAAACCAAGTTTACTATATTCCACCAAGATAATTTGACTTTAAATTCCTCCTACTGGCCATACCATCAAAAGACCTGTTAACTAGTTTTGCTTGCCTAATGGACCGATGGATAGATAAAATGGTTTTGGTTCAATTTTGGTACTTCCAAAGTAGATCAAGCATGGAAATTGAGTTAGGTAAGCTGAAAGGTCACTTCATAATCTTCTCCCACATGCCACTCTCTTCCATAGGCTATACAACCTTCAAAACTCCTTTTTCACTCGTTTTCTTGTTTTTCGGTTAGGAACCTACAAGTTTCAGTTAGTCCTAACATTCTTGACAATTAATATGACATATTATACATTATAATAGATATTATAACACTTTTACATATTATAAACCATAAAAGATTCAATTATGACCTATTTATGACCCCTAAGTGACATAAAATAACACAAAGACTAAATGTGACCATGACCAAGGCTAGAAACACATTAAATCACATCAAATGAATTATGACACACCCTATATCATGATAATTGACCTCTATATCAAATTTTTGACTATAGGGAGTTGACCTATTTTGACTTGGAGTCAAAATAGTATACTGGACTCTAGATTTTAAGGTCATTGAACATGCCTCACTCAAAGTCCTCATATGGGTTGAGTTGCATGGGTTATAAATCCTATTGTGGGTTTTTTTAGACCAAATATTTTATCCCAAAGGAAGGATCTTTTTTATGTCATGGTATGGAATAATTTTACTCAACTTGACCTTACAAACAAATTTGCAATGAGATTTACCTCACAAAAGACTTGAAAGAGTTTAAACATTTTGAAGTGGATGTTGATCATTTCACACAAAAAGTGACTTAAATTTATTTTCCTATCACTTGATTTCATTGTCAAGCCCTTGACCATGAGATTCTTGATTGTCCTCTAATGGTCCACCCTAACCCTAAGTCAACAACAACTGAATAGTATGAGGGTCAGATGATCATTGATAATAATAAAATGACTAAGGAATAAAACACTTAAAGTTGATAACATAATCTCTGATGATATATCACAACAATACACTAAAAAAATTGAGTCTGGTCCCCTTCTTCCTATCCCTATGTCTTAGATTCAAATTTATTTGATTATTTATATGTGGGTTGTTACTTCAAGTGTTGATACATCCTCAAAAAATCCTCCACCCTTCAAATTCTTTTTCATCCCACCTCTAACTGGTGGAAATTCTGATCCAGACAACAATCCAGATGACAATTTGGCTGATGGGTCTACCCCAATTGATGGCGAAACTTCTGGGAGCCATAACTTTTACACCGTAGCTCCAATTGACTCACCGTTTGAATCTTTGGAAAGATAATAATGAGGGGAACATCGTGAGATGGAATGAGCTCTATTCAATGAAATTTGACCCCCTAAAACCCAACGGAAGTGTCCCAAATTTCAATTTTAGTAGTGCAATCTAAAAATAGTAAGTTTCTAAAAATAGTAATTCCTCAAATTCTATATTGTTGTAAATCATGGAAATCAAACCAATTCATCTCCCTCGAGATTGGTGACCTTCCACATCCTCCCCACACCTTTAAAACATGTATAAATGAAGATGTAACCCGAAATGGAAATCAGACATCTCTTCTCAGAGATAAGCATATGTTTGGGCCTGCAATTTTGATAAATAAAACATCTCTTTTCAGAGATAGCATTATTTGAATTGTGTTGTTCTTATTTATGAATTATATTTCAACCAAAGCTTTTTGAGTTTTGGATCAAATTCACCAAGGGTAGAAAAATGGGGCCAAACACCACTCTATTTTACTAAAAACTATATTTTTCCTAACCAATGTCCTCTTTTAAGTAACATGTTTGCAATGTTGGACACCGAGGAATGGTTTAAATACATTAAATGAGATTTAAATATGGATAATTCTTCCTTGTGAATATCCTCAAGCATAGAATGTTTTTAGTTTCATAGAGCCCTCAAAAAATTCTCTATATGGTCTATTTATCATTACCTTAGCACCTTTGATATTTTTTATTTGTAAGAAGTTATAAGTTTTAAGATTTATTCTATAGACTTATCTAAAGTGTATCTCGTTAGATGTTACATAGTACACCTCTTAAAAGGATGGGTGTTACAACAATAGTTTATTAATTTCCTCTAATATTACACCATTAATTACTACCCTAGGGGAAGATTCAAAGCATATGTGGCATGGGTCATGTTATATATAAAATTTTCAACATAAGAGACGTATATTATAGCCTCCTTAAATTTTATGTAACATGGAAACATCTCTCAAGTTGTGGGTGACCTATGGGAGAAATGAGTCTCTAGATTGAAGGGCTAGCTCCCTTGCATCACACCTACAACTAATCACTAGTATACTTGATTTTAAAGAAAAGGGATAGAAGGGATTAACACTAAACTAATATAGGTGATGCACTAAGATTAACTCCACAATACTACCATGAAATTTAACTATGGAAGGAAATTTACAAAATTGATCTCAACACCCATGGTTTCTCTAACAAAAGTGTTTCAACATGAAGGTAAGATGCCATGCAATTTATCAAGGTATATGAATAGAAGGTCTGATTATAGACACTAGTACTCTTCTTTAGACTTAAATACACACAAAAACAACTAAATACACTTCATGTGACTTGCTATAAGTCAGATTGATTGCACAAAGCATGAGAGAGTGAGATGAACATAAAGAGAGATAACTATCACTTATCATTCAACCATGAACTACTTCACACACTTAGACAAGAAGTTGAAAAATAAAAACTAGATTGAAATCTTTTATTCAAAAGAAAAATCATTACTCAAACTAGTATGGCTTTTCCATACCAGATGTGGACTCTTTAAAAAGCCAAAAGTGGTTGCTTATATAGAGAATTGAGAAGAGAGAGAGGAGGGAGTAGTAAAACGAGACTGCCAAGTGTCCCCCATGAGTTACAAATATAAAGTATTTATAGAATAGTCCTCAATATATTTCCAATTCCAGTGTCTCACTTATGAAGATGCTTCAATCTTATAAGTGGCGTAGGAGTTCAAACTTAATATGACACCTTGATCATCTTCTTGAAAACTTCCCTTCCTTGCATAATAAAATTGAAAAATGGATTTATAAATCATAAATTCGTCATGAATGACTTCATACCTTCTCATTTGACACCTTACCATCCATTAGGAAACTCTTTTGATTCTTAAATTTAATCATTCATATGCCTAAGTGTCTTGAAACTCCTCATTTCCCACTCCTAGCTTGGTCCAAGTGGCTCAAAACTTGAGTTCATCTTCTCAAAGTCACTCTATCTCCATGGATGTAATTTAAATATATTATAATACCTACTAAAATCCATTTTATTTCTTATAACAACACTCAAGACTCCATTTTGCTCTTCAAGCTCTCACTAGGCCTATTTTCCTTGTAGCCGTAAAAACTCATAAACCTTCTGGTGTAGATGAATTTACAAAGGTTAATGACAAAATAATGACATGTTTTAAGACCCAATATGTCCTTACAACTTCATTTCAAATTTTATGTCCATACTTTGAATAGAAGTACCTTTTTGCCTTTCTCTCTCCTCAATTAGGCCTTAATTAAGCTTTCTTGCCTAGAACCCCATTTTTCTACTCATTATATATTCAACACATGTTAAATCATACAAAAGTTATTTATTCACTTTACATAACATATCACAAACCTCCATGTCAAATTTGAGGCTCTGAGACCCTGTGGAATTATGAGAACCATGAATGGCCTTGTAACCTAGTCTCTTTTTAGGCCTATTTGAGATTGCCTTGGAAAATGAGATTTTTTGACCACTTAAAAAATATCCTATGCATATTTTTTGGATATAAAATATTAAATACATCTCATGTGACCTCCTCCAATGGTTTTCAAGTTTCCCTTTGCTTAAAACCCTTGCAAAACACCAAAAATCATACAAAATAATACATATATTGAAGTTTGTACAACTACAAGTACATAAAAATAATCATGAAGGATATATGTGGAGTAATAAACAACATATAGGAGGTTTTAGTATAAAAATAGGTCATTACATGTGTTTTATAAGTCCATTTCTCTTGACTAGTTACTACTAGGGTTTTATGAGGGTTTATAGTGTCTTAGGTTCTTAAGGATTGTTAATGAAGAACATATCCTCTTTCTCCCTCATAATTACAAAATATTATGGTTATGATAACCATCCATCACAAAAAAAAAACCACTGGGTCCCATGAAAAACCTCATGAAATTTTTGAGTGTGATAAGATGTTCCTCGGGTTGCAAGCAAATCATTGGAGAGGGGTCTGAACTCTTAGCCTTTATTCATGAAGGTAATTGATATAATTTATATATTGATACCACAAGGTTAAATTATGGATACCTCCTATAAAAACCACTTTGATCCATTCATTGGGTTCATGATCCTACCAATCAAGAGAAGACTGCTCTTGAAGTGCAGTCTTGCATGAGAGGAACTCGAGGAAGGTCTTAAGGCCAAAATTGGCAATTTTCTTGATTTTCCCTATTTTTTATGACTCTTAAGGGTCTATACCTTCATATTTCACCATAAAATATCCTCATAATTTCATACCACCTTTTTTAAATCATTTTCTTGTGACTTCTCTTTATGATTTATGTGTGTCTTAGACTTGTTAGGCATAGATAGGGCTTATCAACATTCCATCCTTTGTCATTGGCTCTGAGGGTTTTATGGAGATCACACTATCACCATGAAATATTTTCAAGAGGTATTCTTTCCCTTAAATCATTTGTTCCTTCAAATCAAACAACATCCTTCACTTTCCAAGGCAAATAGGTTGATATATAAAGTGACGCTATAGGAAAGGCTTAGGTCTCTTTTCTAAACATTCACTCTAGTCATTAGGTCTGAGGGTATAAATAAGGTATTATATCATCATGAACCATATACAAATAGTCTTCATTCCTTCATACCTTTTCACAGACCTTTACCCTTCTCTAGTCAAGCAAAAACTCTCCTAAAAGTAGACAGACCTATAGATGGCCTTGTTGACTATATATGTAGGGTTTTGAACTGTGTTTAGTCATTTTCCTTCATGTTTCTTTGAGTTCTCATGAATTAAAATATTTTTATATGCATTCACCATAACCTAGGCTAGGTTCTAATTTTTCATATGCACTTTGTCCTCTATTAAAACCATCATACCATCCTACCTCTTCTTAGTAACCTGTAGATGCTTATTGGGATGATTTGACTGCATTCTAGGATTTTTAGGTACCCTAAGTCTTTTATACACCTCTTCCTTATTTATTGAATTTCAAGTTAGATTGATCCCTCTAGCAGGTCTGTAGGTGATTATTTAGAGAATAATTTGAGCATGAGGCTTGGAAGTTAGTCATGAACTTTGTCATGGTGTTTTGAAAAATTCAACTTCATAAGAATTTATTTCACCATATTACATAATTTATTGGTTACTTTATGACATTATCATACCCTTGCATCTAAGAGCATATGCCTTCTTTATCTTATCTACATGTATACAACTGTAGGTGGCCATTTGGTGCTTAGAGTGTTAAGTTCTACATATTGACCTTCTAGAATGTGGTCTTGATATTTTGAAAGTGTCAAACTCATGAAGGCTTATTCCTATTGTACTACAAACTTTTCTAACTTCCAAAGTGTTTACAACCTTTTTTCTCACTCTTGTACTCAGGCTTGTGTATATAAATTAGGGCTTGTGAACTCAATCTCTTAACCATTTCTTGATTTGCAACTAGTTAGATGCTTTCAATTATTTATGGCACTTCATATCTTTACTGAGTTATGATTTAACCTTAACTTTATTCTTAATTTTTTTAGTTGGTTTGAGTCCAAAATAAAGACCTACAAGTCTAGGGCTTGTAGGTCTCTATTTTCCTACACAAGCTACAAAGATAACTTCTTTATATTTGAGGCACTTTGGTGTTGTATCAACTTTTGTATTGTTATTTAACCCTTTCAATAGGTTATATACTTTCTTGCTAAACATCATGTCATCTTAAATTTATCTCTATGGTCCATACAGACCTATAGTACAATCATCTTATATGTGTAATGTTTGTATGTATAGGTTAGGTCTCTATATCATGGTTTTTGTGATAGAAATGATAGGTCCATCATGGTGAAATCAATGTCTATGAGTTTATGGTGCCTCTCCCATTATCCATACATCTCAAACATAAACCTAGACTTATGAATGCTCACTCATAGGTTTGCAGACTTGTGAGTGACTGAAACACATATGACTTTTATTTGAGAATACAAATTTGCAATTCCACTCTCATTTTATTTGATTTCTAGTTTTCAAAGTTATCTCCCATTCATACATATGACTTATCATTACCATTAAAACCCCACATTGATATTCAAACCTATATGGAGCCATTTATACACAAACCATGCTTTTCAAAGAAAAAGACATGGTGCCTCTTGAAGGGATATTTGTAGAGATATAATTATCAAGAGAGAACACATGAATTATGTTAGAGTTAGGAGGTTTTTCATGATCAATGGAGTACTAGAAACCTCTGAAAATGGTAGACATCTCAAACAACCAAAACTTGCAGCAAGAGTGACTGAAACAACCTATACATTGAGACACTTATCCTCTTATTGAATACACCTCATGTAGATGAATTATCTAATTAAACCACCATGGAAAGTATATATTTTAATTCTAAAAATAACAATCAAAACCATTCTTCTCCATCAAATTTTGAAGTAGAGAAATAGAAGCAAAAACAAACCCTACGTGGATGGACAAGGCATAGTGACCTACTGTCACTCTTAGTGATTTTTCATAAATAATGGGACATGAATATATAAACCAATTCCACTAATTTTAATCTTATTAGGACCCCTAACAATTTCCAAAGTTTTATATCCTAACTCTCTCTCTCCTAGTTGTACCATCCAGTCTTTCTATGCTTGTGAAGGTAGTGATGGAGGAGAGGGAATGTATGAAGCATATGTATGACCTAAAACTTGATACAAAGCCTAAAAATTATCTATAGAATCCCAATGGACACTATAAAACTATTTACAACTGAAATATGATCTTCTAAGGCCGTACAAGTGCCCAAAAGTGTTTGTAAAGAGGTAGTTTGCTTAGTTTAGGCATTGAACCTACAAGTTTATCAGTCTATGACCCTTACTAAAAATTATATGACATCAAGTACATTGGGTAACCTTATTTAAACATTTTAATTTGAATATAGTACGTATAAGTCCTCCAAAATGGGCCAAAAGGTGACCAAAATGATAATTTTAGCACATAACAACATGATAAATGGTTAATACATGATATTGTGACATGAAAGACACATTAATACCCATTTATAATGACTCTAAATCATGTCAAAATTTTCACCACACTTGAACTCACCAAGACCTCATAAATGACCCCTAGGACTAGGCAAGTACACATTAAACCAAACATTGGACAAGGTTATATAAGGATAAATATGACTACATGGAGAACATCTAAGACCATGACAAGACCACATACAAGTTTTGACAACCCTATGAAAGTTTAAAATTATATGGGTTGACCAAATTTTGACTTGGGGTCAAAATTTGGTCAACAAATTGATGATGCATATGGGTATCATGGTTTCAATGCTAATGGATCATTGGCCTTATATTCCCATTGGGCAATAGAGTAACTCTTATGCTAAACTATGAAACTAACATGCCTTCTAAATACTTCAATATCACACCAAACCACACAACAAGAATCAAAAACACTATGACAAAGGCATTTATGTAAAACCACACACAAAAAACTCAAAAAAACACACCTAACCTATTATATACAGACCTCAAAACATGTTTGAGGAGATGAAACAGAATCTCCTTGATTCAACCAAGGCAAAAAGGAATGTTTATAGAATCACAGTTTCTCCATGAGAACAAGTCACCATATGATACATATTTGTCAAATAAAACTTGCTTATGAAGGTGATCAAATGACTTACCAGTCATGAGACCGTTGCTAGTTACAAGTGCATCACTTGAAACTCCTTTGAAAGATCCCTTTAGCTTTCTTTGAGGTCTACTTGATAGTGAAACCTTATTGATCTCTTTCATGCTCATTTGATGCTTGTCAATTTGCTTCTTGGAAGTCATGAAACTATTATCAACTCCATCCTCATATAGATTATGATATGATTGATATTTAGAAGCATCAAATTTGCTTTCTTATTGGCCAAACATATCTACAAGTGACTCAGGATCAGATTGAGGTCTATGTTACTCCTCAATCATATAATATTATACCTTGACCTTATTTCATTCCTCCAAGGCTACAATCTTCTTGATAGTGATTTCATGCCCTTATTTATGCTCATTAGGTTCACCACAAACTTCATCATCAAGCTTATATTTCATTTGAAGAAGAGTAGGCCTACATACTTGTTCAAACTCCTACACTATGGCATGGTATTGATGCCATAGATCATCACCTTCTTCTTGACTATCATATTCATGAACTTATTCTTCTTGGATAGGTATAAATGCATTATCTTCCTAGTTATCATGATCTAACACACTAAACTCATCATCATCATCATCATCCATATGCATAAAGTAGTTGCCCCATAAAGCGTGTTGAAGGGGATCATCAAGATTTACCTTAAGAAACTCATCATCCTCTTCATGATTGATATATGTACGAAGACCTGTCTCTTCAATATGATTGTATGGATCAAACCCATGTTGATCAGCTCACCATTCATCAAGGTATAGGTCAACTATGCCATCAAGAGGTGTTATAGGTTATTGGTCACTAGGATGGTCTTCCATATTAAAATTCATGTTTGAATTATTGGTCACATATGGATCCACATGAAACTTATCTAAGGGTTTTGACTTGATAGAGACCTTAGCACCATACCTAGTCCTGAATTCTATGTAGGACCTATATGAAGTCAAGTACCCTCCACTATTGGCAGTGAAGTCCCTTGACAAGGAAAGGGCAAAGTGAGGTGGCACATCTACAACCACCACATCTTGGGAGATAGAAAATGTAGGACAAACATGGAGAGTGAGATACAAACATTTGATAATTCCAATTGTCTTGGTAGCTAATCCATCCAACTACAACACATGACTCATACTTTAACTTCAACATGTCTTCCACTTATTTAGGCATGACTGATGTACTTTCTCCACTATTAATCAAGCAATTATGCACCAATTAATCTCCAATGATGATGGAGAGGTATAATGGAGTAGGTTTATCTTTATTTTTATATTTCATTGGTTTTCCATCCTTGGTCTTCACTTCATTTTTTAAAACTACCCCTCTTTCACTAGCCTACCTAGATCATGTATTGAGCTTGGAGAGATCATTTTGGAGTAGGTATCTTTGACCAGGTATGGATAGTTTTTCCCACATTTGGATGCTTACATGAACCTTATTAATCTTCTCCAAAATATTCATAATAGAGATTCCAACCCTGTCATATCCTTTAGGAGATATAACATTACTACTAACTTGTGTCACTTGTTGCATAGGAGAAGGCATAGAAGGAGCTTTAACATTATAAGTTTTTTTATTTACCTAAGCCATGGGGGATGTATTTTCATACCTAATATTTGAGGTGCTTGAGAGTTTACATTTGGACCACTACTTGTTCCTTGGACTTCTTCAATTTCTCTCTTCTTTAACCTTCTATTTGAAGCTATGGAGCTTAAACCAATATTGAGATTTCCTTGATAATTGACTACACATGAGTCATATTAATATTAACTCATCAAGGCAAAACTTAATTGAGAATCTCCTCCATTACATTATCCTCCACTAGACATATCCTCTTGAGTCATGGAAGGCATTCTTCCCCATTGAGCCATATAAGCTAAATTAAATGCATCATTTGTGTAAGTGGAAGAGTCATAAGTCTAGTCTCATGAAGGCTTCTTTCCATTATCTTGTAAAAGGTTGTTTTGGATAGGTATAATTGTTTTAAAATTATAAGTAACATTTGTATGCCCATTGTGTTTCCTCACTTGAGTTAGTTTCCCTTGTCCTTCATATTGACCTTGAAAAGGTTATCTAGGAGCTTGGTAAGAATGGTAAGGATAGAAAGGACCTTGAAGATACCTCCATTGTTTTTATTATTGTTTCTTCTTAATATCTTGAAATTCCTTTCTAATATCCTTAATCATATCTTCCTCTTTTTGCTTGCTTGGTTGATTTGCGGTAGATTGCTTGTGCTTGGGTGTGGGAATAGGAGCAATGGTTGCCATAGGAGCTTGCACATTAGGAAACAAAGTCACGGGAGGTCTAGGGGATATATTACCATCTTTAATAAGGTATCTCTCAGCTCTTATGGTAGTCTCATAGGAATTAGGCAAAGTATCCCCTCCCATGGATTGAATCATCATAGAGATATCATAATTAAAAGCCTTGAGGTAGTAAATGAAATCATGATGGGCAATAGACCTTACCAAGAGTCATATCCTATCCCAAGTCATTTAAAATCTTGTTTTGAAGTCTTTAATGGCCTCATGAGGTGCTCTTCTTATTGTGGTTAGCTACTCAATCAAAGATAAGTGATCAGATTTGTCTTCAAACCTCCTTCTAAAAGCATCACCCAATTCATCCTATGTAGTGATAGAGTTGGGAGCTAAAGTTTCATACCAATCAAGTTTCTTTCCCCTGAAAGAGACATCCAACAACCTGATCACAACATCCTCTTTATTTATGTTATGAATATTTAAAAAATTGGCAATGTTTCTTATGTGTTCAATAGAAGTCCTAGCAGTTTCTCCTGTGTATGAAGGCACACTTTCAAGGGTTGACATAGGGATGTAATTATAGTAAGAAAGTGCTAGATGGATATGTATATTTAAGGAAACAAAGGGAATATTTCTATCCATTTTATCAAATTTAGGATAACTTGGATAATTTGGAATAAAGAGCCTCCTTCTAGGTGCCTTGGTGTATGGGAGAGTATGAAGAAATCTTTCTTTTATATAAATGCAAAGGTAATTCAAGAAATTCAAAGGGAATACCTTTCAATTTTGATCTTTTAGTCACTTTTGGAATGAAATTTATCTCATTAATCAATAAAAATGAGTTCAAAACCTTTTGGAGTCACCAAATGTTGTATGAAGAAAGCTTTACAATTTCAAATTTGCCAAGGTCAGCATCTACCCTTGATAACTTCTTGGACTATGAGTCCCACAGGGTGTGCCAAAACTATTATAGATAAAATTTTAACCCTAAATTAGGTATACTCCAGCCTCCTTCAATTTTGTAACATTGGAACATCTCTCAAGTTGTGGGTGACCTAAGGGAGAGATGAGTCTCTAGATTGAAGGGCTAGCTCCCCTGCATCACACCTACAACTAACCACTAGCCTACTTGATTTGAAATAAAAGGGATATAAGGGATTAACACTAACCTAATAGAGGTGATACATCAAGATTAACTCCACAATACCACCATGAAATTACACTATGAAAGGCAATTTACAAAATTGATCTCAATACCCAAGGTTCCTCTTACAAAAGTGTTTCACCATGAAGGTAAGATGCCATGCATTTCTCAAGGTAAATGAATATAAGGTGTGATTATAGACATTATTAATCTTCATTAAACTAAAATACACACAAAAATAACTAACTACACTTCACATGACTTGTTAGAAGTGATATTGCTTGCACAAAGCGTGAGAGAGTGAGATGAATACAAGGAGAGATAACTATCACTTGTCATTCAACCATGAACTACTTCACACACTTAGACAAGAAGTTGAGAACTAAAAACCAGCTTGAAAAAATTTATTCAAAGGAAAAATTATTAATCAAACTAGTATGGATTTCCATACCATATTTGGATTCTTTATCAAGCTAAAAGTGGTTGCTTATATAAAGAATTGAGACGAGAGAGAGAGAGGTGGGTGTAGTATAAGGAGACTGCCAAGTGTCCACCATTAGTTACAATAATAAAGGAGTTATAGAATATTTCTAAATATACTTTAAAATCCATTTGTCTCACTTCTAAAGATGCTTCAATCCTCCAAGTGCAATAGGAGTTAGAACTTAGCATGATGCCTTGATCATCTTCTTGAAAATAACCCTTCCTTGTATAAGAAAAGTGACAAATAGACTTATAAATCATAAAATTTCCATGAATTCTTTCATGCATTCTCATTTGAAACCTTACCATGCATTAGGAAACTCCTCTGATTTGACATTTCATCACTCATATGCTTAGGTGTCTTAAAACTCCTAATTTCCCAT
This sequence comes from Torreya grandis, assembly GCA_037957365.1. Taxonomy (NCBI): domain Eukaryota; kingdom Viridiplantae; phylum Streptophyta; class Pinopsida; order Cupressales; family Taxaceae; genus Torreya; species Torreya grandis. The sequence continues at coordinate 1,916,240 of JARHVA010000014.1, forward strand.
GCCTAGCTTTGTCCAACTAGCTCAAAACTTGAGTTCATATTCTCCAAGTGACTCTATCTCCATATATGGATTTAAAATATCTTATCAGACCTAAAAAAATCTATTTTGGTTCCTAGAACAAATTCCAAGACTCCATTTTGCTCCTCGAGCTCTCACTAGTCCTATTTTCCTTGTAGCCCTAAAAACCTAAAAACCTCCTTGTGTAGAATAATTTACAAAGGTTACTAACAAAACAAAGGGATATTTGAGGACCTAGTATGGCCTTACAACTTCATGTCTAGACTCTGAGTGGAAGTGCCTTTTTTTGCCTTTCTCTCTCCTCAATTAGGCCTCCTTACCTAGAACCCTATTTTTATGCTCCATCGCTCTCCCACACGTGAAATCATCCAAAATTGTGTGATTAACTTTACTTGGCCTATCACCAATATCTATGTCAAATTTGAGGCCCAGAGACCCTATGGAATTATGAGAATTATGAAATGGCCTTACAACCTAGTCTCTTTTTAGGCTTATTTGAGATTACCTTAGAAAATGAGCTTTGTTTGACCACTTCCAAAATATCCTATGAATATTTTTTATCTTAAAAGGATTAAATACATCTAAGGTGACCTCCTCCAATGGTTTTCAAGTTTCTCTTTGCTCAAAAACCCTAAAAAATAACAAAAATCATGCAAAATAGTGCATTTATTGTAATATATACAACTAAAAGTAAAAAAAATACTCATGAAGGATCTACTTCGAGTCCTCAATAATATATGATGTTTTAGGATCAAAATACATCATTACATGTGATTAAGAAGTCCATTTCTCTTGACTAGTCACTACTAGGGTTTTAAAAGGGTTTAGAGTGCCTTAGGTTTTTAAGGATTATTTATAAAGAATAGATATTCTTTCTCTCTCCTAATGCCAAAATATTGTATTTATTATACCCCTCCACAATCTCCAAACACAATTTTTTCCCATGCAAAACCTCATGAAAGTTTTGAGTGTGAGATGGTGCTCCTCGGGTTGCAAGTAGATCATTGGAAAGGGGTTTGAGCTCTTAGCCTTTGTTCATGTAGGTAATGGATCTAATATAGAAATTGATACCATAATTTTTAATTATGGGGACCATAATAACTCCTTTTAAAACCACCTATATCCATGCATTGGGTTCATAATCCTACCAATCAAGAGAAGACTACTCTTAAAGTGCAATCTTACATAAGAGGAACTTGATGGTCTTAAGGCCAAAATTAGAGTTTTTCTTGATTTTCACTATTTTTGATGACTATTGAGGGTCTATACCTTCATATTACACCATTAAATATCCTCAAAATTTCATACCACCTTTTTCAAATCATTTTCTTGTGACTGCTCTTTGTGATTTGTATGTGTCTTAGGCTCGTTAGGCCTTAACAGGGCTTGTCAGCATTCCATCCTCTATCATTGGGTCTGAGGGTTTTATGGAGATAAAACTATCACCATGAAATATTCTTAATAGTTTTTCATTCCCTCAAATAATTTTTTCCTTCAAATAAAATAGCATCCTTCACTTTCTAAGGTAAACAAGCCTATATATATAGTGGCTATGTAGGCAGGGCTTAGGTCTCTATTGTGACCAATCACTCTAGTCATTGGTATGAGGGTATAAATGAGGTATTTTATCATCATGAACCATATTAAAATATTATTAATTAATTCATAAATTTTCAAATACATTTATCCTTATCTAATCAATCAAAAACTCACTTAAAAGTAGGCAGACTTGTAGATGGTCTTATTGATTGTATATGCAGGGTTTTAAACTCTATTTAGTCATTTTATTTCATGTTTATTTTATTTATCAAGACTTAAAATAGTTTAATATGCATTAACCATCACCTATTCTATGTTCTAATGTTTCATATGCACTTTTTCCTCTCTTCGGACCTTCATACCATCCTACCTCTTCCTAGCAACCTGTAGATGCTTATTGGGATGATCTAACTGCATTCTATGGGTTTTACGTATCCACCCTAAGTAATTGATAATTTAAATGACTTATTGAACTTTTTTTTATAATCCCAATTAGGATCCAAACTATTTTAATAATCTCTACTTTTTTCCTTTAATTTGAAGCTAGATTGATCCCTCTAGCAAGCCTGTAGGTGACTATTTAGAAAATAATTTGAGCATGAGGCTTGGAAGTTAGTCTTGAACTTTGTCATGGTGAAATGAGAAATTAAAATTTATCAGATTTTGTTTCACCATATTAAAAAATTCATTGGCTTCTTCATGACATTCTCAAACCCCTACATCCAATAACATATGCCTTCTTTATTTTGTCTACACATATACAACTGTAGGTGGCCATTTGGTGATTAGAGTGTTAAGTTTTGAACATTGACATTCTAGAACTTGGTCATGATATTTTGAAAGTGTCAAACTCATGAAATATTCTTCTTATTATACTACAAGATTTTCTAACCTTTAAAGTGTTTACAACCTTCCATTTCTCACTCTTGTACTCAGGCCTGTGTATATACATTAGGGCTTGTGAACTCAATCTCTTAACCATTTCTTGATTTGAAATTGGTTAGATGATTTCAATGATTTGTGACACTTCATATCTTCAGTGATCTATTCTTTAACCCTGACTTTATTCTTGTTTTTTTTAGTTGGTTTGAGTCCAAAATAAGGACCTACAAGTCTAGGGCCTGTAGGTCTCTATTTGCTTGCAAGGGATGCAAAGATAACTTTTTGAGCTTTTAGACACTTTGGTGTTGTATAAAATTTTATATTATTATCTAACCCTTTCAATAGCTTTTATAATTTCTTGATAAACATCATGTCATCTTTAATTTATCTCCCTAGTCCATATAGACCTATAGTACAGTCATCTTATATGTGTAAGGTCTATGTGTAGAGGTTAGGTCTCTTTACCATTATTTTGGTGATAGCAATGAGGGGTCTATCATGGTTAAATGAATGTCTATGATTTTATGGTGTATCTCCCATTTTCCATACATCTCAAACATAAACCTAGACTTATGAATGCTCACGCACAAGTATGCAGACTCGTGAGTGACTGAAACACTTATGACTTTTATTTAAGAGTACAAATTTGGAATTCTGCTCTCACCTTATTTAAAATCCAATTTTCAAAGTGCTCTTTCATTCATACATATGACTTAGCATTACCATTCAAACCCCACATTGATGTTCAAACCTATAGGGATCCATTTATGCACAAACCATGCTTTTCAAAGAGAAAGACATGGTGCCTCTTGAAGGACTATTTGTAGAGAGATACTTATCAAGAGAAAACACATGAATTATGGGAGAGTGAGGATTTTTTTCATGATAAATGGAGTACTAGGAACCTCTAAAAGTAATAGACATCTTAAAAAACAAAAACTTGCAGCAGGAGTGACTAAAACAGCTTATAATTTGAAACACTTTTCCTCTTATTCAAGATACCTCATAAAGATGAATTAACTAATGAAACCACCATGTAAATTATCTCTTTGACCTCTAAAAACATCCCTCAAAACCAGTATTCTCCATCAAATTTTGAAGTGAAAAAATATAAGTAAAAATAGACCCTACTTGGATGAATAAGGCAGTGTGACCTATTGTCACTCTTATCGATTGTTCATAAAGGAGGGGCCATGAATCTAAAAAACAATGACACTAATTTCAAGATTATTATGACCCCTAAAAATGTCTAAAGTTTTATATCCTAACTCTCTCTCTCTCTCTCTTGGCCATACCATCCACTTAAATATTGTCTTTGTGAGATTGTGAAGGCAATGATGGAGGAGAGAGAGTGTCTAAAGCATATGTATGAACTAAAACTTATTCCAAAGCCTAAAAATGATCTATAAAATCCCAAGGGAGACTTTTGAAACAATTTACAACTGAAATATGATTTTTCAAGGCCATACAAGTACCCAAAAGTGCATGTAAAGAGGTAGTTTGCTTAGTTTAGGCATTCAAACCTACAAGTTTGTTAGTCTTTGACAATTCTTGAACATTATATGACATCAGGTACATTGGGTAACCTTCTTGAAATGTTTAAATTTGAATATATTATGTACAACTCTTCCAAATAGGATAAAATGTGACCAAAATGACAATTTTAGCACATAAGAACATGATAAATGATTAATACATGATATTGTGACATTAAAGATACATTTATAGCCATTTATAATTACTCCAAACCATGTCAAACTTTTGACCACACTTGACCACACCAAGGCCTCATAAATGACCCCTAGGACTAAACAAGTACACATTAGACCAAACCTTGGACAAGGTTAAACAAGGACAAATGTGACTACATGGAGAACATCTAGGACCATTTAAGACCATGACAAGACCACATACAATTTTTGACAACCCTATGAAATTATTAACTTAGACGGTTGACCAAATTTTGACTTGGGGTCAAATTTTGGTCAACAGGTCATGCCAAACATTAATGGTTGATCTTTGGGGCTCATTAATGTCTATGTGCCTAATGATCTACTAAAAAGAGCAAATTTATGGTGATGTTTTCAAAAGAACCTTCCTTTTTCCAATTGGCTTATCTATGAATACTTTAATATGGTTGATACCCCTGAGAACAAGGAAGGTGATTTGTTAATGTATTGGTTTTTGGTTATCGTGAAGCTTGGGTTTATTTTAAAAATTATGGGGGGTTGTCAAACCCTTTCTTTCAGTTGTATTCATCAATCCAAAATCCTTAGTTTACATGGTCTAATTTCCATATAGGACTTGACCATGATTTTAAAAGGGTTGATCATGTCATGATTTATAAGGAACATGTGTTCACTTTCCACAACACTAACAAGAAAGATGTCATCATCCACTCAAATATTTTATTTTTTTACCACAGTCCTATCACTTTTTATTTAGAGTGTCGAAGTGGCCTACAATAAATCTCCCATTCTCAATTATTATTTAACACATCACTCTTTGCTCAGGGGGGGTACCATCTGATTCATCATCTTAGTGTAGAACATTGTGCCATTTCCACCTCGTGATACTATCTAGAATGAGTGGTGGAATGATGTGATCACTTTCACTGCCACCTTTCTTAGGTACTATGACAAGTAAGCAGTGAGGGTTTAAAATTGGGTTGCTTACATATTGGCCAAATAATTTCAAAGGGTTATAGGATAATGATGAACTACCCCGAGTAGATTCAGCCACATCCATGTGATCATGTACCTAGTACATATGGATTACCATACCTATTATCACCTTTGGTTTTCTTCCTATATTAGATGAGGCATGATAGAGAGCCACAAGGGATAGGAGGATGAGGCATATTAGATACAATCATAATATTAAGACCCCATCAGCTTGTAATATCAAGGCAAAAATGATGGTGATAATGAATAATTGTTGGTATAAGTATTTATTACACTTGTTTACTTCATTTTCTTATGTGGTAGTTAGGTCTATTAGGTGAGTGATGTCATTATGCAATTGTGAGTGCATGGGGTCACATAGTGAGTGGATGGGGTCATCCAGCCCACTTGGTTCCCTGAGTGCCTAGTCCACTTAGGGAACTTTTCTACTACGTTATCTAAGTGCTCTTTCCACCCATTGTGGATGAGCCCACCCACTCAGCTTATCTAGTTGAGTCATCATGCACTCAACTAGACTATTTATAGGCCTATCCTCCAAGGCATTCATGGTGGATTAGAGTGAAGTGTGTGGATTTTTTAGCTTGTAAGTCATGTATTGTTGTGTTAGAGATCTCATAAAGCCTTTATGCTTGGGTGAGAGCCAACAGGCTATTGTAAGTGTTGTATAAACAATCTTTCATTCTTGAATACATTTATTGCAATATCTACTCTCATTATGATTTTTGGATTCAACAAAGTTGTGTGTTCTCTCTATAGTCTTGATCTTGGTCATCCTCGATTTTAGATGATTTTCACATGGCATCAAAGCTTCAGGGTTGGTAAATTGATCACCGTATAATTTTTGTTATTTTATAGCATGAAATATTGAGTATTTTATATTGTATTCTAATAGTTATCTATTATGAGGAAGCTTATATATCTACATAATCATGTGCAATTTTTTCCTCTAACAACTGTTGTATGGTTCACAAACAAGATTTTTCTTGCTTATCGTTGGCTAAGGTCATAAAGCATTGCTATTAGAATTGGCATTTTGTATGTTTTTTCCTTTAGATGTGTAAGTTATTTTTTATAGATTTGTTAGAAGACATATAGTGGGAAGGCATCTCCAATCATCCCTTTGGCTTCAACTTCAGTCTCTATGTGGAACTCTCATTTTATACTTGATCTCTAGACTGAAGCATGCCATATTTTGATATCTTTGTGCTAAACAGAATAGTTCAGATGGAATAATTAAAAGGATCAAGGATGTTTGCATCCCTTTGAGCCCTTGTAGACTAAACAACTCACCTCCATGTATCTATATGCCATTCAAGTTGCTCTGATGTGGCACACCATCCACCACATGACTTGCATTATCGTCTAGTAATTTTGTGGCATAACATTTTACAAAGTCAAATGTCATACTCAAGATAAGTCATCATTGGTGTTAAATTTCCCTCTACTCACATAGTTGTATGCTACCCTCCACTTGGTTCTATAAACATCCACCATCTTCTAAGAAATTTATTCTATTCAGCTCTTGTTCTACACATAAGTGTATAGAGTAAATAAATGAGTCTTTATTTGTATTAATGATGTAGTTTCTAGTTATCATCACTAAGATGCTCTACCATGATATTCTCCAACTACCCATCACTATTCAATGGCCTCTCCATGATTAGATCCACATTGGCTTTACCTTTTTTGATGGTTTAAATTATCACTCCAATATTATGTTACCACCATCCTCTTGTCAGTCTCCACCTGTTGTCCTCTTTAGGATAAAAACCTAGTTATGCCCCTATATTAACCTCCCACACCTCATTCTAACCTAAGGCATCTCCCTCAACCTATAATAGCTCCTTCGAGCTCCCCATCATCTCTCCTTGGTTGACCATCGAGCTAGTCAAACCTCCAAATTGCCCTACCAGAAAATCCATGGTTTTGACAATATTATGTCAGGAATATTGATAAGTAATGGTGACCCTTTTTTAGGATTTATTTATCATTACTTGGTGGAGGTCATATTTTATGGTGAGATTTGTTATGAGTGGGGGATAATTTTAAAGCAGGGACAATGGTGGACATAATAATTTAAGACAAGTGGGGGATCTTTTTACTAGGTGGCAAACGTAATGGGGGCACATTATTAATGAAAATAGATTCCATTATGGATGGAGAAATATGATGGGGCATAGAAAGTTTTTGATTTTTTAATTTAAACATAATATATTTTTGGAAAATAGAGTTATTTTCTTGGTTTTAGTACTTGTATTTTTGCTTGTTGAAGATGAAGGGTGAGGCCCAAGTTGGCAGGAGACCAATTCTCCCTCATAATCTAAACCATTGCATCCATCATTTTGTGATAATTCTAATGAATTAATTGAAGGCTACCTTTTCCCTTGTTTGGATGAGATTTTTAAACTTTTAAGTGTAATTTGTATTAAATAGGCCTCATTTATGAGAAATTGATTATGTCATAACTTTTGATCGGTAGCTCAAAATTGAGTATCATTGTATGCAAAAGTTTATATTTTTCAATTTCCCACATATTAGTTCTATTTTTACTATAAAATTCACTAAATTTATAAATTTCCATATTCAAGAAAGGTTACCTATGTTATGGGCCCTACTACTTTATGCATTTTACTTCATACACCAATTACTCACACATGGATACATTTTTAGCTATATCTGACATCCCCATTCTGAGTGCATTATCCCTCACTCCAACACTAATTACTCACTCGGGTGCATTCTTAGTTGTGACTGACATCCCATTCATGAGTGTTCTTTAGGGTTTCACTGTAGAGTATCTTGTGTTGTCTTTCAATTCCTTGTTATCTTCTCTTGGTCATGTCGACTCCACTTAAGAGATACCTGTTGATGAAGAAAGTTGATTCTACACTAGTGGTTCTTCTTGGTAAGACTAACTATGCTTCTTGATGTGAATATATGGAACACTTGCTCATGAAAAAGAATCATATTCCATTTTTATTTGGATAGATTCCTACCCCGACTGATCATAATCATTACATTAAATGGGTTAACTCTTATGACAAGGTTCGTGGTACCTTATTATTGCACATTTCATGGGATCTACATCACCATGTGTCCTAGCACTATTTGGATAATTCTATAATATATTTTCATAGATATTATTGAGACTTACATCACTCTTCCTCCTGCACTTCCTATCATCTCTTTAGAGATAGTTGTACTCTTACCTTCTGCTTTTGTTTCTTATGATGACATATCCATGGTAGATAGTGTTCTTTCTATTGAGCCCCCATGATAGGATGATATTATGCCCAACCTTGGTTATCTTATTCCAGATTCTACTTCCATACTTATTTAGGATGTTTCTCTTTTAGAGCCACCATAGACTAGCATTTTTTAGGACTCTACTTATTCTAGTATGATTGTATTCATGAAGAGTATCTATGACTCATATCTTCCTATGGACATTCATCTTACAAATCTAAGTGCTTCATTTATAAACCAATATTTAGTTTTAATAATTATTGAGCCTTGTTATCCTCTTGTCATGCACATTCTTTTGGCGAATGTTTCATGTCTATCTTCTTCTCTAGGTGTTCTCTCCCCTTCATTGTATTCTTTTTCATTTCCATATTCTACATTTGGTCCTTTGATACCTGATCAAACTTTAGCACATTTGAGCATTAACAAAGAGACATTTGAGCATTTTCCAAAGATCTAAATTATGATTCCTACTTACAATCCACTTGAGTGGGAATTTTTTAGTTTGATATCTCATGGTTTCTTTTTTTTGAAAAGAAGAGATAGAATTTATTGTAGAGGGACCTACTAGAGTATTTACCATGTGACATTTTACACTTACCTTCTCTCTCTTCTTTGTGGAGGCATATATCCTTCATGCTTTTTAGGATTTTGGATATCATTGCTATGTACTTGGAGTGTTGATTGCTTTAGCATCATCTTCTAGGGGGATTTTAGTCTCCTCTTCTTCTTTTCTCTATTTTAGGGGGTTGTTTTTCCCATTGAGTTTTCTTTATTTACTCTACTTTTTTAGAGTTGCATTGTACTTAGGTACCTTATCAGGCCTACTTGTCAAGACCCAATTCTAAAACCCACATAAGCTACACTTAAGGGGGGTGTTGGTGTAGGTATTTACTACACCTATTTACTTCATCTTGATTATGTAGTAATTAGTTTTATTAGGTAAGTGATGACATCATCATGATGCCATCATGCACTTGTGAGTGCATGGGGTCACACAGTGAGTGGATGGGGTCATCTATCCCATGTGGACCCCTGAGTGATTATTCCACTCAGGTCACTTTTCCACTATGCTCCCTAAGTTCTCTCTCCACGCATTGTGGATGAGTCCACCCACTCACTTTGTCTGGCTGAGTCATCATGCACTCAACCAAATTATTTATAGGCCTATCTTCTAAGGCACTCATGGTGGATTAGAGTGAAGTGTGTGGATTGTCTAGATTGTAAGTCACTTATTCTTATGTCAGAGGGCCCATAAATCTTTTATGCTTGGTTGAGAGCTAACAGGATATTGTAAGCATTGTATAAAAAATCTTTCATTCTTGAATACAATTATTGCAGTTTCTACTCTCGTTGTGATTTTTGGCATCAGTCGAGTTTTGCATTCACTTTATATTCTTGGTCTTGTTTTTCCTTAATTCTAGATGATTCTCATAGCAACATGAGGAGGATATGGTAGAGGTGAGTGAGAAATGGTTTCCCCTCAAATAAAAGTGGATCCATGGGTGAGGTTGACCATATATGATCAGATGTGGAGTTCAAATTGATAGGCTATAGTAGTATGTTTGGGGAGATGGAGAGGATTTGCACTAGCTCAAAGCCATGATATTAGAGGTGTGTTAGGCATGAGAGTTGATGGAGCTAAAATAAGTATGAAAAATGTGTATAAATTATGTTATCAATTTTATTTTCCTATAGGTAGAGATATACATGCTAGGTATAGGTATGCTAAATATTTTGGTATATATGAGATTTGATGTCAATTTTGTTTTACTTTTTTAGATATGGTAATGCAAGTATTATAGTGGTAAGCCTAGTGGAGACAACACACCACAAGATCTTAGATGTCATGTTATCAGACCATGATAATGTTTTCATACCAAATCCTATAGCACCCTTAGCTGAGCTTCATGCTAGTTGGTTTTGATTGGTTAGAGTGGTTGTAAGAGATATCTATCATCAAGATCAAGTTACAGATTAGGTGATAGTATTGGTTAAGTGCACTTGAAAGAAACTCCATGGTTAAGTGCACTTGAGTTGGAGTAGTATTGGGATGGGTGACCTCCCGAGAAGGCCCAATGATTCATCCCTATGAGCATCACCTAGAGGAAATGAGTGTTAAGTGGACCATTCATTCTCATTAGAGATGGGTTCATGTGAACCACTACTCATGAAACATGGGTCAATGAGTTTGACTTGAAAAACTACATAGTTGAATCCTAATAGCAATATCTTAATCTCAATATTCTCATGAGACTCCTCAACTATAACTTCCAATGATGTTTCATTCAAACATGATTTCTTGATCTCTATGGCATCTTGAATGGCATTATACTTTTCATCAACTACTGCTAGCTCCTCAATATCTTCAAGGAGCTTAGCATACTCCACCCAATCCTCATAATTGTCTTCAATGAATACATCTTGAACAATCTATTTTTGAACATGATCTTCAACCTTGAAAAAAACTTCACGATATTTGAGGCTAGAAATATGTTGCAACCAATCATATTTACCTTATTTCTTCCTAAGAACCATAACCTCTTCAAATGCATCCTCTTGACCATGTTCATGAATCTCAACCAACTCAGCCATTGTGATGTTCTTCCTCAAAGCTTCCTTTTTTGTGCCTTGATCAAGTTCTTTGTGAACAATTGTAACATGATCTTGGTCATATTTTTCTTCACTCAAGAAGATGGATTTATGCTTGTCTTCACTAATGGGAGTCCCTATAGTGAACTCTTCATCATAGACACTTGAGTCATCTTCTTGATCAACTACAACTTTGGCTTGATATTCTTCACTAATCTCCCATAATATGGGTTCTCTTTCAAGAAGGGATGAAGTGGGAGGGTGGTGAATAAATTCATGGGTTGGAGAAGGAGTATGAGGTGTGATGGATGGTTCATGAATGGGCTTGGGAATGAAGGCTTCTAGAATGAACTCTTGGATAGATGTAAGGTTGGGTGATTATTGAAGGAATTTTTGAATGGAGATCATGTTCAATTGGGCTATTAACACTCCATCTTCTTCAACAAGCCCCTCACCTTTCCCATAACCTTCTTGAGGCTCTTCAGTGGTGGTAACTTTATCTTCCACCTTCTCAACTAAGGCTTCTTTTTTACGTTGAAAATATTCTTAGATAGACCTCTAAGATGGACATGTTATAGGTTTTTTAGGATAAGGTAATGGGGCTTGAACAAACATAAGGTTTTCTTTCTTGACATCAACTTCTTGGTCCTCACTCTCTTCATCTTTATTTTCCCAAGACTTCACTACTTGGTTCAAAGTTGGAACTTTGAAGCTATTAAGATATTTTGAGTATTGGATTGGCTCTCTTAGAGGCTCCTCTATAGGATAGTGAATGATTTCATAAGGATCATAAGAAAACTGATATGGAACATAAAAGGACTCTTGAGGAGGGATAAATATAGGTTGAGGAATACTATCTCCAACAAGATACCTCTTAAGAGCTTGGATTTATTCTTTAATAGTCTTAATCACATATTCTCTTTCTTGACAAGTTTCTTCATAGGCTTATTCACAAGGTTGTTCAACAACATCATGATCATATGGATAAGGAATAGGCTGACCATAGGGCTACCATGGCTCATAAGATTGATAACAACCTTGATAGTTGGGTTGTTGAGGAGCATAGTATGGGTCATGACAAGGTTGATAGGGAGGTGTATAGTAGGGATTCTCTTCATATCCATACATACCAACTTCATTATTCAAATGAAACACAAGATTTGATCAACATATTTTACAATAAGTACTTGTGTTGCTTATAACTAGCTGATTGCATTCAGAGTTGCCATTGGTGTTTGCTTGAATGTTTCCCAAAAGATGATAGGTAGAAAAACACACCAATTTTCATTCCACTCTTTTCAACATTAAGTCCCATTGGTCATACTAGAACTATTATAACCAAATTCTTCACCCTTAGAGGAGGTTTTTTAAACCTCTTTAAATTTGGTTAAACATGGGATTACCCCTAGACCTGTGGATTATCTATAACAGGGGTAAACCTCTAGATTGAAGGGCTAGCTCCTTTGATCTATCTTTTAGGCTCACACACTACACTAGACTAATCACTATTGGGGGTGAAAAGGGAATAAGGAAACACAAAAATAACCTAAACTAAAGGAGGTGATACACCAGATATATTTTCATAAACACTTCCATTTTCACTAAGAAGGCAAATTGCTAAAACTAATCTCAACTCAAAGTTTTTTCTAGCATAAGTGTTTCTACATGGAGGCAGACTCAGATGCAATTCCAAAGGTGGGTAATTAGGAGGTATGATCTTAGACATTGATAATTTCTCTCACACATCAAAATATGACTAATAAACATATACACTTCTTGAGACCTGCTAGAAGAAATATCACTCACACAATGCATACAAGAGTATAATGGAAGCAAGGAGAAACATTCATCATCACTTGTCATCCAACTGGACTACTTGACATACTTAGGAAAGAGTTTCAAAGATTAAAATAGTTTGATAAAACTTTATTCAAATTTAAAACAAGATGTCAAAACCAATAAGAATTTGTCATACTAATTGTGGATTGATTGCAATGCCAAAATGACTTCAATATATAGAACAAAGGAAAAGAGAGAGAATATGTGACATTGAACAGTCACCATGCCAAGTGTCAAGTATTAAAACTAGTTAAAATGAAAGATAAGGAGTTATAAAATAGGTCATCAATTTTCCTTGAATAAGTGTTAATCACAAACATGACATCTCCTTGAAGTTGGTGTATGGACACTTCATTATCTTTCTTGAAACTGTCCTTCTTGATGAGGAGTCCACTTATCTGCTTAAAAATTCCATAGAATTCATTAACACATATATACTTACCTAATAATGTGGAAACAATATTTTTTAAGGTCATTATACACCCATCAACTGATAGCCTTCTCATTATCACTTATCATTTACCTTCTTGTAGTCACTCATTAGCCTTCTAGACCTACATTCTTACACTTGTCACTAGAGTGACCTAAAAATATTAAAGAGAATTAATTTTAGGGATGTTAGACACATAATTAAAGATTTTTTTAATTTTATTCCATTATGTAAACCTTGATAATATTCAATATCACTCTCCTCATCTCCAACCTAGGAAGTCACCTTGTTTTTCATTATTTTATTAAAGATTACCAATAATAAATAGATTAAAAAATAGGTTTCCATGCATGACTGAGGTGATAATGGTATTTTAAGATTTATAAAACATCTCCACACATCTTCCACTGATTTTTACCTTTCCATTCCTTTTTTCACCTTTAAAATACCTCAATTCTTACAAAATATAGATAATTTTGCTCATTTGTACAAGTGATAGTACAAAATAATTGAGTGGTAGGGATCCTGGGAGAGTTATAAGTAGGTCCAAATCATCTTCTAGGACAATTTACCACTTTTGGATGCATTTAAAACCATATATTTCTCATCAAGTTCTTGAGAGGGTTTTAGGTCATTTGGGTTCTTAACAATGATTCATAAAGGTTAAGCCCTTAACCCTCGAACCAATGCCACTAAGTTTGAGTAAAATATCCTCTTCAACTACCCATAATGTCTTTAAATACCATGCACATTATATGTGTGTGTGTGTGTGTGTGTGTGTGTGTGTGTGTGTGTGTGTGTGTGTGTGTGTGTGTGTGTGTGTGTGTGTGTGTGTGTGTGTGTGTGTGTGTGTGTGTGTGTGTGTGTGTGTGTGAGTGAATGAAATAAAATCCTTCTCGAGCTCTTACTATGCATTCTGGACACCCCTGAGAGAAAATTAGGCCAAAATGACCAATTTTGGGTTGTACTCTATAAACCACTTAATTAAACCAAACCTCCAATGTCCCATAAAGTATATTACATTATTTGGGTATATCATATGGTCATGAAAGTGAATTTATAAGTCATGAGGGTTCATGCCTAGTTTTATACGTAGTAGGCAAAACTATGTTTTTGAGTGTGTGGTCACTTCTGAGTGTTGATAGTGACTGTAGGGCCTTCTCAAAACTTTTTCATCTTAAATTTAACCCTATACATAATCATAAATTATTTCAAGTATATCCATTTAATCCTTTTACCCCTAATATACTAAGTTTATAGATTACCTTGATCGTGGAGTGCCTCTGTTCTGAGACAAAATAGAGGACATTTCCCCTATTAGTCTAACCCAAATGAGACCATGGAGGTCTAGTAAAACTCATTATGAAACTTTGTACCAAGTTTTAAATTTTGATCACATTCATAGAGGCCTTAACACTTCAAACTCTCCAAACTAACTTCTTGGTTTGGGACTATGTGAAGGGTCTAAAAGCTTAGACTACGTATGAAGTTAGAAACCTATTTATTCAACCTTCTTCATGTTTTCCTTTGCCCATGAAGATCACATGGAGTGTTATTTCATCACTTTGAGAGTGGATTCAACATGTCCATTTCATCTTACACCTATTTCAAACTCTCAAACCTGCATTCTCCATTAGCTTAGCCTAGTCTAGGCAAAAGTCATATTGTAGGTATCAATTAGGGGAATCAAAGATTCCTATAGATGGTGATACATTGATTGAGCATTTTATTTCCACTTTTGGATTCTCCTAAGGACACTAGTATCATCTTACACCTTAATTTACTCACTCATATTGGAATCACAATCACTAATAGGGGGTGAATCAGTGTCTTAAAACTTTCTTTCAATTTATCCTTAGCATTTATGAACCATCACATCAACATATAGATAAATCAATGCATAAGTAATTACCCATACAAAAATGAAAGAAGGTTAAAAAATAAAACACATAATATATGTGTTAAACCCTCAAGGAGAAGAAAACCCACTTAAAATGCAAATGGACTACAGTCATATAAGTCAAAAGATCACAATTTAGTGAAGCACCAACTCCACATGGAACACCAACCCCAACTATCTAAGCACCAACTTGTAAGGAATAACTAACCTCCTAGATGAATCAGCACTAACGTAGTCACCTTATTGATTTCATCATCTTTATAACACCTCATTTCTCAATCAATTGATGATGACCACCTCTTCAACTCTTCACATTCTTATCCCTCTCAAACTATGTTCTAGGCCTCTTTGCTCAATTAAGTCTCTTCAAGACTGATTAGGTCATATAACCTTGATATTCATATGCAAAAACACTTTAAAATATTCATCTTAGATCTTATACTCTCCTATAATGGTCTACAAGACCTCCTTCTACTGACAATGTGCTATCTCATTTGCATACTCTCATACATACCTAAATAGGCCAAAAATTGCCTTGTATATATCCCATTCCTTGTTCATATGTCACTTAGTCAGCCAAACACCCTTAACTTCTTAGGTAGGCCATGTAATATGTATTATGACATCTCATAAACATGATTCAAATGAACATTGAGTCCTTTCTAGTCTTTCATAACTCTATTAGACCTCATTTCACTTTTAGGTCCCATGTAGACCTAATCCCATTAGGTCTACTTTAGGACACATTACACTTTGTCTTCCTTAGAACACTTTAAAACTCCACACATGATAGAAACGTATCATATAATAATTAGATATACCTATAATAATATCATATAGGATCCATAACACTTTTTAGAGCCAACCACCACTTGAAGCACACCATTTGTACTATTCACAATTAGGCCTTCTCATACACATAAAGTCTATCTTGAACTACTGAAGATTAAACACAAATTAGATTTAAAAAAACCATGTAAATAAATCACATATAAAAAAAATACATGACCTCATGGTCATCACCATATGTTTTAGACTTCACAACTAAGGGCAAAAGGACTCAAACACTTCTCTACAAATAGCCCACTCAAAACTATCAAAACACTCCAAAACCCAGTCATGAACAACTTGATCTTGAATACCTCAAATAACACTTCCCATGGACACTGATATTTTAAAAATAGCTTTTTCAATCTATATAAAACTTTAAAATACAAAAATAATAGTTTATAATGTCAAATATTCATCTTGTAGACCAATCTTTTGACATCAATACACATTGTCAAACCAAAACCAGTCAAGCCATTTTGGCTTCAATATTACAACCACTTTCAATAACTATAAAACCTTATACAAAGCATGTATAGGACATAAAATTCCAAAAAAAAACACCATGTGCATTATATACTTCAACTCAGGGCATAGAGCCTCAAACTCATCACTACAACTTGCTAACCTAGAACTACCAATTTACCTTAAAGCAAAGTCATGATGACTCAGACCTCCAAAACCTATGTATAAATCTTCAATGAATTCTTATGCATGTATATTATATTATTATATCATTATACCATTTTTTTATATAAAGATAATATAGTCAAATGGTAAATATTGGTCTTGCAGACCAATCTCATGACCTTATATCTCATTGTCTCATATGAACCAGATGGGTCAACTTGTGAGTAAATTTTTCACTATATTAATTGATCTCCAAAAATTATACCAAAAATTAATAGGACATACTAGTCCCAAAAAATATCTCCATGCACTTGGTTTCATCACTCTGTCATGACAACACATTCTTAATCATCTTCTCACTGTTGCCTGAATTTTTCACTATTTCCACCATTAGGCCTGTTAGCGATTAGCTAATTTGGATGACCAGTTTAGCAAACTTGAGAGATTTAAATTATCTAGAAACCTTCATGTACAAGAAATATGAGTCTCAAGATTCACCCTCCATACATTTCATTTTCTTGATCAATGCAACTTTTAACTTCTACAACAAATTCTTCACAAAAAAGCATGTATCTATGCATTTCGCTCTCATCTGATTAACCACCACCACCTAGAGATACCTGGGAGAGCTGACTACATGCTTTAATATATTTTATAGTCATTTGAGACCATTCTAGGTTTTTTTTAACAAGATATTTCACATCAAGTCCTTATTAGGGTTTTAAAGAGGTTTAACATAGGTTTTGGTGTTAACTATTATTCATAAAGGATTGCCATTAAATCCAAAACCAATGCATGTTGTTCCTAGCTAGAACCCTTCCCCATCTCTCATTAAAAACTCAAGTTCCCATGTAGAGGTTACACATTCCAATGAACACTTAAAAGTCCTTCTCGAGTTTGCATGTCTTCATTTTGTGTACTCAAGAGACCTCAAAACCACTTTTCATGCATTTTCTTAAAAATCATGACCTCAAAATTTGTGAAAATGTTATTTCATACCCATATCCATGCTCACATATGCAAACTTGTCTTGAAAATTGGTCTTCATGCTTCATTAGGCCAAGGAAGGTCTAGGAATGGTCTAGGTGTAGACTTGATCTAAAGGTCCTACCCCTGTAAGATCACCTTGAGACTCTCATGAGTGTTCCAATGCCTCACATACATGTTCAATAAACCCCATATAACCTATCATGCCCATGTGCATCCATCTCACCAAGCCACCAAGATTAAATCTTCTCATTAGGACTTTACATGCCATGATTAGTGTCATGACTAGGCTTCCCAAGCACTTAAAACTTGAAAACCAACCTTGAAACACTTATAAAAGTGTATATACTTTACTTACATGATCACACAATTCCAAAAAACCTCTCACGATATTGTGCTCACTTACTTCACCAACCTTCACTATACACACCTTTTCATAGTGTCTAGACTAGGCTTCTCAAGAAACCTTGTACTCAAGAACTGATACTCAAACATGTTTTCCTCAATGATATCAAACAAGAACACTTTTTAGACAACACTCTAACATAATTACAAAAATATATTTCTAATCAACATGGCATCATACAAACCTAGAGCCTTATAATCATGCTTCAAAGCTCACTTGACCATCATACCTCTTTGTGATAACACTGACAACTTGACCTGAACTTGACATTAACTTTGACATCATAAGAGAGATCAAGTTGCCTTCAAATTATCTCTCAAAATAAGAGACATTAGGTTTCCATCAAATTCTCAATTATCACATGGCTTCCTTGTCACATCAAGCACATAATATCATACCTCAAATACCACTCACCATGCATCTTCACGTGGTTCATCTTAACATCAATGACATCAACCTTGACATCAATGACAACACTTCTTAACAACTCTTACCTTGATACCATGTTGTTATTCCTTATCACCAATGCACTATTTGTCACTTGCAATGTTGTATTGCTACAAGTTCATTTTGGTTTAATGTCACTATAATTATCTATGTTTTCATTAGAAATTTGATCGAGTTGAAACCTCACTCACCATCATCTTCTCCTGACTTGATAACCTCCTCTTGTGTCAATATCCACCTTTAGGCCTAAGTTACATGGATGAAGCCATTTAGGCTTACATATATCTCATAAACATTCACCAATAAATAACATTTTGTGAGTAGAGTCCTTTTTCAGATAAGTTAAGGTAAAACTTCCCATTGCAACTTTCTTCAACTCTGTAGTTATAGGTGTTTTCTTGAAGTGATCTTCTAAACCTATCATGCCATCCTATAATATTCAATCCTTACCAAAATTCATTCTCATTCCATTCCAAGTTTCATATCCTCTTCAAGGCACATCATCAAGACCCTATACTTTTTACTACCTACAAGTAAAACCATGTAGGTCTCCATTAGGTATGCTAGATTATTTGTACTTCATTATCTTTGAGGTGCCTTAGATATCTTTACAATACAATATTCAATGGGTAATATGACTAGATATGCTCTGAGGGGTTGAATACCAATGTATTACCTTGACCTAAAACCACTTACAAGTGAACAAACTTTGAAACTATGAAAACACTATTCTCATCTCTCAACAGTGCTCACTTCTAACACAAGGAGATGATGATTATTTTTATTTCATATCCACGCATGCCAAACAAGTTGAAACTAACATGAATTTGGTGAACATACTTTTCAAGTCTACATACACCACTTGGTTCAAACAAAATAATGCAATTAGATGAAAAAATTGAGCTATTGGGAATGCATTAGCAGTTTGTAAGTGTTAACAATCTTAGAGATTGTTCATACAACATAGACCACCAATATTGAAACTATGACCATGAAGTGAAAGTACACAGGGACCCATAACATCCACCATGTGTATTCACTTCAACTCTTCTTATGTTTTCTATACCAACTAAAAATTGTTGACCCTTCTTGACCCGTCCAAGGGAGCGATAGGAGAAAGGAATTAATTTTGATCAATTTTGGATATGTTGAAACTATCCGAGCCTATAAATGACCTATAGGGTCTTTAGACACCTTTTTAAAGCCTTCACACATGCCAAATGAGTCATCTCATTTTTTACAACATCAAAAACTACCCTTTTTACAAGTGATCTTCTTGTTTTCACATTGAACCTGCAACTTTTCAATTTTAAAATTGTTCTCTAACATTTCCTAACATGAAGTATGTTAGCCTACTCTTTTACATTTGTATTTTTGATGAAATTTATTTACAACTCCTTAAAGTGACCAAAAGGTGGCATAAAAGGACATAAGAGAAAGAGACAAATGTAACAAGGGTTAAGACATGCTATGTGACCCTCAAACTATGTATTGACCTCACTTAGGACCATGGTGACCATTTCAAACCTAGAAGGACCCTATGAAAAGTTTCAAAATGCAAGGGGTTGACCTATTTTGACCTAGGATAAAATTTTGTTAATGGTCCTATTGATCAATACGTTGGTCTTGAAATGTCCTTAGTATGATCACTTGAAGCCTTTATTAGCAAAGTTTAAGGTTGATTGGATAGGTTTGAGGTTTTGTTCATCATGGCCTTGTGCTTGTTTAGTATATTCTTGGTATTTTCAATTCATTTTTAGTGGTGAAAAGAGTCTAGAGTGTCTTGATAGGTCCCATAGCATTGTCAAGATCATTTCATGCCTTACATATGATCAGTCTGGTTGATGACTTTTTGGACTAAATTTATGACTCATTTATATGCATTTTTATCATTTTATGACTTCTATAGAGGGTGTCGCGAGGTAATGACAATATCCTATCATAAATAAGATTAATTTTATCATGGTGTATCTATTCAGACATTTTGAGGCCTTATAAACACTTTTGATAGCATTTCAATCAGGTCTCTTAAGCAATTATGGCATTTTTAGTGCTAAAATAGGCCATTTTTGAGGCATTCGTATAGGTTTTCAAAGGGTTTTTGGCTGAAAAGTATCTTTATAACCTCATGTATTCCCATTAGGGTCAAATACATGTTTTTTATGAATTTTTAGGTGCCAAAAGGAATAAAACCTACTTTTCTCCCATATTGACCTCTTTGGCATCTCAAGGAAGGTTAGCGATTTTTGCTTGGTACAACCAGGATAGAGAGAGTGAAGCCAAAATATATTGGGAAATGATAGGGACCCTAATTAAATTCAATTTAGTGGCATTGTTTTTTATATTCATCCCCCCATATTTATGAGCAATCACTAAGAGTGCAAGGGGTTCTAAATGACCTATTCATCTAAATATGGTCTAGGTTTTCCTCTATTTCTTAGCTTCAGGATTCGTTAGAAAATAATGGTTATAATTAGGTTATTTTATGGTAAATTGGTACCTTTTCCATGTGGATTCATTAGGTTACTCCTTTTAAAAAGGTACATATGGCACAAAACTAGTTTCCTATAGTGTCTTTATGAAAGGTTTGTTTGATTAGTTTTGGAGCATGATTTGAGTTGTCAAAAAAGTGTATTCATATTCAATGGTTCCTAAGTTAATTCCTAAGTAATTTCACACCTCATTCATCCAATAAAAAACTCATATATCTCCATCTTAATTAAAATCTCCTTTAAGATGGTTTTGGTGAGATAATCTCTTTAACAAGGTACAGTTGTAGTTAATGAGTTTCTAGTGCTTGAAAAGTATCTCAATGTGGTTAGCATGATCTTATCAAGCATAGTGACTAGATAGGTATACTTCATAAATTTAAGGGAGTTAAATGATGTTCAAGAGACCATACTCTCTTAAGGTATAAAAGAGCACTTAGAGGTCTAGTAGCATAGCTTTATCTCCAGACCTTGGTGAGCACGTTAAGAGGAATATCATGACAAGTGACATGAATAAAGGAGTCAAAAAGGTTTGGAGGTTTTTTGCATCACATGATATTATTTCATTTCACTCTTTTTAATTCTTTAAATTGCTAACGGCACTCATAAGGATAAAAAAGACCCAAAAAGGCTTATTATGCCTAAATGTACTAGTCAGGCCTGTATGTTATAATCATGGAGACTAATAATAAATAGGTAGGCACAATGTGAACACTAATTTTATCTCCTTGCCTCATCCAAGAGTATAAAGTGATAATTACATGGATATATTAGGTAAGCATTCTCATGGAAGCCTTAGTAGGTGAAATGATGATAAAGTGTCACGGAGCGAAATGACTACCTACAACAGTCATGATGGAGTAGTGGTTAGAAGAAGTATTGATTTGTTTTAGAAGATCAACTCAAGGTTCATAGAAAAAATAATTGGTTTCATATCAACCAAATAAATATAGCATGGAAACCATGGAATAATTCATTCATAGAGAGATAAAGCTAATGAATAAATAACATTGCAAATTCCTTTATTCAGAGAAGTTAAGGTATTTTTGCATTTTTTAAGGTAATGGATCATTTCTTGTTTTCATTATATTCAAACCTACTTATGTAAATTTTATGCTTCTTCAATATAGTTTTGAACATGAAGGGTCAATGAGGGTCTTAATATCACTTTTTTCTCTTAAGACCAATCTCCCTCCTTAGTTCATACACATGGAGAAATCACCACCTATAGTAGTCAGCCATGAAGATACTTCAAAAGGTGTAATGTTGAACATGGAGGTAAGAAAACACTATAAGGGTCTAATGGAGGATTAATGTAAAACTTAAAAGGAAATTAGGATTGTCATATGCTTACTCAATTTCCCTAATTTACATACTCCAACATGATGATTTTAGTCTGTACAACAAGGTCCACAAACTCTCTTGATGACTGAGTTTTTAAATAAATTCAAGGTTTTGGTCCTAAGTGAGGGAGAAAAATGAAGAATATCAAAATGGATAATGATTTAACTTCAATTCCAAGGTATAGTCATCACCAACTCACTCCATATCTCCACTTCACCCATTGTCTTATTCAAGACTTGAAAGACACCTACAGTCATCCTCTTTTGGCTCAAATAGTGAGGTGAAGGTGAGTTTGGATTCCAATGTAGTTGGTAGGTATATGGAGTATTTATGAAGGACATAATATAATAAAAGACATATTAATTAAAAATATTCATTAGAATATTGTTATGAATAATTCCTAAATGACCACTTATAGTAGGGTCTAAGTAGGCCTAGATAGTCAGGTTTATGAAAGTAAGGCATGGTAAGTAAAGGGATAAGAGCCTAGAAACTTCTACATTATAAATGATACTATGGGAATATTATGATCACCTTATCAAGGGTTAAATGAAATATCAAGTTTCAATGACCCTATATTGGGCATCTTACATCATGAAGCATCACTTGATCACTTATAGCCATCTTATTTTGACTCAAGTAGTGGTATGAAGAGAAGGTTAGAGATAGAAGGATAATGATGAGAGACATATTCCAAGGAGATAAAGGACACCTTATTAATTATTATAGGACATATAAAAGGATAAAATCACCTAAATGGAATATCTCACCTCTCTATTAGTCTAAACATCACCTATAGCCAGACGTAGCAAAGCATGAGACAGAGTTGGTTTAATATGAATTAACAAAGGGAGGTACATAAGAATGAGTAATATATAAGGATTCAAGGAGTGAAATGGAAGTAATGTTGAAAAATTCTCAAAGTCCTTACTATTTTTCTAATTCAACCACTTTCATTCTAGGCCTAGACACCTACAATAAGCACATACAACCAAGACGCTTAAATGGCCACACACATAAGTCAGTCTAAGCATAGATGAAGAATGATAGTTTGAAGGTGCCAATAAGGGTGAAAAGGTGGTATGGAAAACTCAAATAGGTTTCTATAGGCCTAATCAAGGCTCTCATCACCTCCATTTTCTCTAATCAAACCAATGAAACCTTAAATCTCCACCTACAACTAGTCTCACCACCTTCGAAATTAATTGAGCCACAATGCCTAAGACACTAAATGGTATTTCTAAGACAAATAAAAGTTGTCATATGGATAAGGGGATTGTTTTCCATGTTCATGAAGGTCACAAAAATCATAATAAATTCTCATTTCAGACAAAATGCAAGAAAGTAACAGAGTTAGGATTGGGAACACCATTCTATCAAGAAACCCTGAGCTTCATTCAATGGGTTACAGAGGATCTTCGGGGAAAAAATGATGAGGATATATATTTAATCATGTTATACAAGGTGGCACATAACCCAAGGAACCATTTGGAGCCAAAACTAAACTCTCACACACCTCCTCAGGCAAGTATAACCTTCTTGAGTTCTCAAACAAGCCTAGCAGCCAAGGAATGGTCACTTTTTTATGTTTGGAATGGTACAAAGAAATTTCATGGGAGTCTAATATCTTAGGGAATGTTATGAGCCTATATATAATCTTAGTGGGATTAGTTGTTGGATTAGGCCCCTTTTCTATATGAATAATCGTTAAGACCTAAAGTAGCTCTAAACCTTCTAAAAACCGTTATAAGAGGTCGATAGAGAATAAAGTGGAGAATATGCATTAAAATTAAAGTTTTTGACCCTATAAATTACTAAACTATATTCTAGACTCTCTTAAGGTCCTCCACATGACATTTTTGTACATGCACTTGTATGGATTTGAGAAAAACTATACTTTTGCAAGTTTTTGAGATAAAAAGGGGGTGTTGAAGTGTGTGAATGAATTCCAATCATTTGGAGAGGTCATTTGGGAGTTATTATACCTATCCAAGTCTGAATATACATAAAATCTAACCCATAAGTGTTCAAATAAATCATATTTTTCAAGGCAATATGAAAATGCCTTAAAAGGAGAACCTTGCCAAAAGCCACTTCATGGTTTGCATACTTCTACAATGTTTTTGAAATTTGGCATGGATAATGGTATTAGTCCATGTAAATTGAATCAAACACTTTTTTCCAATTTCACATGTGTGAGTGGCCATTTGGGCCAATTTTTTGTTTTTAGGCCTAATTGGAGAGAGAAATCATAGAAAAGGAGTACTTCCACTTGGATTTGGCTTATGAAATTTTGTATGGAGTTGTAAGGGGATAGAGGGTACTCAAAAATGTGCCTAGTTGTCTAATTTGAAATATATGAATCTTCTGGACAAGGAGCTTTATAGGTTTTTAGTGATACAAGGAATGGGTGCTTTAGCAAGTAAGTGGAGCAAAATTGCATTTTTTGGGATACTTGATGGTTCTAAATGCCTTATTTTAGGTCTAAATTCATGTTTAAAAGCCTTACATGGAGGTAATTTTCTTGGTTCAAATCAAAACCATTATTTCTCTCTCCTACACCTCTTTGCTCATGTGAAGGAATCAAGTGTTCAAAGTACTTAATGGATTCATGGAAACATTTCCAAAGGATTTATTTATGTTTATCCTTGTTTCCATGCCACTTTAAGGGAATGAAGAAGTTAAAGATTGGTTGGGAGAAGGATTCAAAGTTTTAAAAGGTCTCAAAGACTCCTCACAAGACTCTTCTTCCTTCCAACATCTAGTCAAAGAGGACAAAGTCAAAACACTAGAAGAAGTCTTCTAATAGCCCAAGAAAGATGGAGATACCTCATAAATTATTGGATAAGATTTAAAATGAGAAATTTATCAAGACATGATGACCTGTTTTCAATGAAGGAGACCTATTCATCAAGGAAGATAACCAACCAAGAATATAGGGTATGTAACGAAAGATGTAGGCATTTGTGTTCGTCAAACATCATAAATTAATGCCCAAAGACTCCTTCAACCTTCCAAACAAGATTAATTTCAACCTCTATGCCATTTTCTAAATTTGGATGAGAGATAATCAAAGGAGAAGAAGACTAAGTAAATTTCATATTTCCTAATTTTTTGGCTTTGTCTTTTTCTATCTCTTATTCTATTTATATGTAAACCTATTTTTGGAATTTGAAACAATCCTTAACTTGAGTTGTGGTAATTCCATGCTTATTAAAACACTTTTACTTATCTCTTTTGAATGAATAAGACTGAATTCATGCCTCCTCAAAGCTTGTGACTAGTGTATGTTAATGGTTAGTTAATGAATGACAATGATAGTTTATGCTTCCTTTCATTTTGTCCTTTCCTCTTTACCTATTTGTAGGTGTTATCTCATCCTTACAAGTTTCATAATTTGCTTCAATAATCTTGTATGTATGGCAAGTTTAAGCTTTACTTAGTGTCTTTGAGAGACCTATTAATTAGTTGCCTTAGATTATGCATAAAACTAAGCCTCTATGTGAAACATTATTGTTGGGAGACTCTCCTTTGGAAGTGCAATTAGGTTCATGTTCTTATTCAGCCTTCTTAGTGCATATTAGACAAGTGGAGGACATATTTTGGTGTATCACCTCAATTAGATAGGTTTTTCTTTTAGTTTACCTTCCTCTCTTTTCCTTTGCAAGCTAGTAGTGTAGAGTAAAGATTAGCTGATACATCAAGGGGAGATAGCCCTTCAAATCTAGAGATTCAATCCATCTATTAGGCCAACCACAACCTAGAATTGTCTCCATGCTACTTTAGATTTTGAAGGCTTGAAACTAACTTCACAAGGGTGCAAGTCTAGTAGATAAAATTTTTTAGCACACTCGATGGGACCCAAGTCCAAAGCAATGGAAGGATTTTTGGTGTTCTTCTACTGATCAATCTTTGGAGGCATTCAAAACATCAATAGCATCTTCAAGTTCTTTTAGCTAGTTCTAGCAACCCATGCATTAATTCAAGTAAGTTATGTTTTGAATTCACTATCTTGATGAAGTTTGATGGTTGTGTATGAGGATAATTCCTATGTTATACTTATCAAACTTATAATTAGTTATACTAGCCTAGTCATGATTCATATCAGCACTATCATGATCCATATGAACCTTGTTATGAGCCTAATCAGCCATATCAAGAGTATTATCAATCTTGTCAAGATTTTGATGATTCATATTAACTTTATAGTGACCCTCATTAGCCTCACTATGACCCTGACTATATAACTCAACATCCTTATCAAGACTTTCATTAGTTATACTCACCTCCTCCTACTCCATCTCCAACTTAGAAACATGTTTCCCCTACCATATCCTTGTTGGCATTCAAGCCAAATATGTTAAAGCCTGAAGGGGTGATGAGAGTATGGGATAGAGATTTGGATGTGATTCCTTTTCACTTCATAGAGAAGATGAGGAAAATAGTGTAGATATTGATAAGTTGGTGGGTAGTAGTTAGACAGGAAAATCATTATGTCATGACTTATTAGTTACATTAAATGAGAACCATGAGTGGGTAGACATGCTAGTGAGGTGGGAGAATCAAGAGCTCCAACCCAAACAACCTCAACCATCTCTTCCTACCCTTGGTCAACCTTATTGTATTCCAAGTTTCCTTCCAGTTAAACCTACCCTTCCTCAAGAAAATAAGCTTATTCCATCTTGGAAGCCTTATTGGGTTATGACTCCCAGTTATGCCATGTCAAGTCTTAACCATGAATATCCTTCAAATTTTGATCCCAAAGAATACCTTGTTGCTATTCAAGTCCCATTTCCCCTTCTTCAAGAACATAAGGTTATTCCATCTTGGAGGAACCTCTAAGAAGGCTCTCAAGACAAGAAAAAGGTCTTAGTTGAGAAAATTGGAAATCAAGTTACAACTGAGATGGAACCTCAAAAAGACTACAAGAAGGTTGAAATGGTTGTTGAGAAGGATGAAGAACTCATAGGACAACTAAACTTACTCTCTTTCCAAGCATTCTTATAATAATATTCCATTCCCAAGACCTCAAATTACAAAAGTACTCCCTTTATCCCCAAGAAAACTCATGAGCTTAATCATTGTCCTCCCACCATCTCTCTTATTGAAGAGGAGCCTATTTTATGGAGGATAAATGAAGAAGTTATAGCTACAAGTGATTTTCAAGGAGAGTATCGGGAAGATGAGGAAAGTGTGCATGAAGAAGAATTATTTATTGGCATTCCCTTTGGTGAGAGCAAAGGCATTTTGTATTTAAAACTATATGAAGAAGTTGTAGCAGAAGATGAAGGAAATGTTGATTTGTTTCAAGAGCTTCCTTTTGATGTTATTGAGCATGAAGAAGTGAAGGTAAATCCTTGTTTTGATCTCCCTTGTATTAGTCAAGAGCATAGTGAATACTTATTTGAAGCTTTTGAATTAGGTTACTCACTTCTCCCAGATGATTATGAGTTGAGTAAGGCAATAGGAGGTAGTTTTGGTAAACCAATCAACAAACTCAAGAGTGAAAATCTTAAAAAATTATCTTTTCAAGAGGTAGCCTCACCAGATGATGATTTGTTTGAAATACTCAGCATGGTTTATCATCCTCTCACCTCATTTGCATACCTTGATGTACTCTTAGAATATAGTGAGGATTTTTTTGGCCATAATTTATCAGGAACAACAAACTTTCACTTTTGGAGACAATGATAGACAAGTTGAGAGTCTTCACAAGGATACTAAGGTCTAGGTAGGATATTTCAATAAATCATGAATTTTATGATGCAACTGATATTAGAAACCAATATCTATCCATCTGAGAGACTATTATCAAATAAGAGCAACTATAGAAGGTAGAGGATGAAGTCTAAGACCAGTATGTGTTCATTGGAGATCTATTTGTTGATGTAAACCTATTGCAAGGTATGTCAAATGTATTGGCATTCAAGAAAAAGGCTCATCCAAGTAAGAATTAAATCAAATGTGATTTCATACACCATTGCATACCTCATGAAGTAAGTGATCCAAAAAACTTTCCTTTTGATCCTGGAGGAGAATTCTTTGCGTGTTAGCTCTAAACCTTCTAAAAACACTTCTAGGAGGTTGATGGATAAGAAAGTGGAGAATATGAATCCAAGTCCAATTTTTTGACCCTATAATTTAACAAAATGTATTTTATATTCTTTGAAGCTCCTCCACATGACATTTGTTTATACATGCACCTATATGAATTTGAGAAAAAATATACTTTTGTAAGTTTTTTAGACAAAAAGGGGGTGTTGAAGTGTATGTATGAATGTCAATCACTTAAAAAATTTATTTGGGAGTTACTCTACCTATCCAAGTCTAAAAATCCATAAAATATGACCCATAAGTGTTCAAACAAATCAGATTTTTCAAGGCAAACTGAAAATGCCTTAAAAGGAAAATCTTGCCAAAAATTATTTCATGGTTTGCATATTTATACAGTTTTATAGAACATTAAATTTGCCATGGATAAGGGTCTTAGACCAAGTAAATTTAATGAAACACTTTTGTCCATTTTCACATGTGTGAGTGGCCATTTGGGCCAATTTTCATTTTCTAGACCTAGAAGGCCTAATTAGAGAGAGAAATAATAGAAAAAGAGTACTTACACTTGGATTTGACTCATTAAATTTTTTATGGAGTTGTAAGGGGTTAGAGGGTATTCATAAATGTGCCTATTTTTCCAATTTGATATGTTTAATCTTCTAGACAATGAGCTTTACAAGTTTTTAGGGCTACAAAGAATGGGTGCTTTAGCAAGCAAGTGGAGCAAAATTGCATATTTTGGGATAATTGATGGTTCCAAATTACTTATTTCAAGTTTAAATTCATGTTGAGAAATGTTCCATGGAATAAATTTTCCTGGTTCAATTTAAAACCCTTTTTTCTTTCTCTGATGCCTATTTGCTCATATGAAGGAATCAAGTGTTTAAAGTACTTAATAGATGATTAAAACCATTTCCAAAGGATTTATTTATGTTTTTCCTTGTTTCCACATCAATTCAATGGTATAAATAAGTCATTTTTTGTTTGGGAGAAGGATTCAAATTTTTAAAAGGTCTCAAACACTCCTCACAAGACTCCTTTCTTTTAATGCCTAGTTAAAGAGGACGAAGTCAAAACAATGGAAGAAGTATTCTAATAGCTCAAAAAAGATGTAAATATATCATAAATCATTGGAGAATGTTTTTAATTAGTACTTTATCATTACATGATGACCTATTTTCAAGGAAGGATATATATTCATCAAGGAAGATTAGCAACCAAGAATCTAGGGTGTGCAAGCAAAGATGTAGGCATTTATGTTGGTCAAACATCATAAATCAATGCCCAAAGACTCCTTAAACCTTACAAAAAAATCTCATTTTAACGTCTACACAATTTTATAAATTTGGATGAGACATAATCAATGGAGTTCTATGTTGGGCTTGAAGAAGATTAAGTAAATGTCATAGTTCTTTCTCTGTCTCCTCTCTCTTATTCTATCTATATGTAAGCCTATTTTTAGCATTTGAAACAATCCTTAACTTGAGTTTTGTCAATTACATGCTTATTAAAACACTTTTACTTATCTCTTTTGAATGAATAAGACTGACCTCATGCCTCCTCAAAGCTTGTGACTAGTGAATGTTAATGGTTAGTTGATGAATGATAGTGATAGTTTATGCTTCCTTTCATTTTATCCTTTCCTCTTTACCTATTTGCAAGTTTTAGATCATCCTTATAGGTTACATAACATGATTCAATTATCTTGTATGTATGGCAAGTGTAATATTTTCTTAGTGTCTTTGAAAGACCTATTGATCAGTTGCCTTAGATCATGCATCAAACTAAGCCTCTATGTGAAAAATTATTGTTTGGAGACTCTCATTTGGGAAGTGTGATCAGGTCCATGTTCTTATTCAACCTTCTTAGTACATATTAGATAAGTGTAGGACACATTTTGGTGAATCACCTTAGTTAGATAAGTTTTCCTTTCAATTTACCTTCTTTTATTTTTCTTTGCAAGCTGGTAGTAAAGATTAGAGATCTTAATTGATACATCAATGGGCGCTATACCTTAGATTCTAGATATTCAATCCATCTATTAGGCCACCCATAGCCTAGGATTGTCTCCATGTTACTTCAGACTGTGAAGGCTTGAAACTACCTTTACAAGAGTGCAAGTCTAGTAGATAATAGGAACATCTCATGTAAGATAGAAGAAAACTCAAATCAAACAAATACATGTATCAAAATAAGCAAAACACCTTAGTAAATGAAAACTCAATATTAATGCTTGGGCTAGATCAAGATTTAAAAAAGACAACCATTTAGAGGCATTCATATGATGATTAATATGGTGTAGATATGAATGGTGATGAGTATTTGTGAGGAAGGCTTAGTTGTATTCTTTAAGGTCTTACAATGCAGCTCAAACTTAAAAAAAATAAGAGGTGCTATAAATGAAAGTTAAAAGTCAAATATGAAGCAAATAGATAGAAAATTGAAATGTAAAGAAGGGGGATGTGATTAGTTAAAAAAAACCCATCAAGAAGATATTGAGAAAGATATGAGAAAATATAAGGATGCAAGGCACCATAAGGGTGATGTAGTCATTCTTAGCAGAGGTAAGACACTCTAATCAAGTGAGAAAGGATAAGAACTATCAACATCAATGACCTAAAGAACCTGATCTATCAAGTGTAAGCTTGGGTTAATAAGTGAAGTATATATATCATCCCATGAAATATTCATGCATGAAAATTAAAATTATCCTACCTTCTCATAATGTGTTCCCCATTCCTCAAGAACCCTTACAAAGTCATTGGTCTACTACAAGGATTGGATACTTGTGTGATAAATTAAATGGCACAAGAATGTAAGAAGATAGATAATGATATAAATAAACCCCCTACCTCAGTTTAATAATCTACTACACACTAATGAACCTTGACTTTATCATGAGTCCAACTGTGAAGTTAGAGCTTCAACTAGAATAAGATATGTGCCAAAAAAAATATGCTTATTAGTGTGATTTGAATTTTAAGATATAAGTTGATTTTTAACATTATATTTTCTTATGATTCAAATTTTAACTTTTTTGTCTTTTTATATTTTCCTCCATATAGATTTGTAAAAACCAACAATGGGCGATAAAAATGACTAATATAAACAAAGTCTACACCTAGTTACTAGAGAATATAACCTAAAGACTCCTAGACTTGAAACATATGAAAGAGTGCAATATCAAAATTTAATTAAGTGAGCCTCAAGTGAAATGGGATGGAAATATGGGGATCATGGAAGATCCATCCATGAAAGTAGGTGATACAATGAATATATGCTATTAGTTGACCACAAGAAGGGAGAGTTCTTACTTTAAAATTGACTAGGCAAAAAGAGGGTATCTGAAAATATATAGAAACAAAAACCCTAAGAAGGTAATTGCTATAAAAAATAGTAATCATATCACTAGAGAATCCATTATAATCTACAAAGGGTCTAACATAAGCATTGATGCAAAATATCATCGCAAAAGAGAGGGAATGCAAAAAATATCAAATAATCACAAAGAAACTAAGGCCAAATGAAATATACTATAAAGTGATACGAACTATCCATAAAGGAAATGAAGACCAACCATAAATCATCCTATAAGAGGGGGAAAATAAAATGCTAAAAATATATTTTGAGAGTG
Source organism: Torreya grandis (assembly GCA_037957365.1). NCBI lineage: Eukaryota > Viridiplantae > Streptophyta > Pinopsida > Cupressales > Taxaceae > Torreya > Torreya grandis. The sequence goes on from JARHVA010000014.1 coordinate 1,948,186, forward strand.
CTACCTAATATCCATATGGAAACTAAGGCCAACTATAAAATGTGATAAAAATATAAAAAGTAAATATGTGTTGAAAAATAAAGTGTTGAAAAGTAAAGATCATGAAATAAAAGAGATATATAATGACTATCACATATGCATATCTACTCACAAATGATGTGAAATATCTCTACACACATCATTGATAATAATTGTCAAGTCTTGTTGTAACTAATATCTTAAACCATAGTATCTTCTACCTTTTCTGAGAGTGGTACAAGGATTACTTTTCAAAATATATCTAACTAAAAATTAGGTGCACTAGAAGGAGGAAGACTTGCAGCCTCTTGGTGAAAATAACATAAGCAAGGAAGAGAGGGTTCATTCAGGAAGGAATGAGGCACACACCCTTAGGTTGAAGAGGTGTTTTTGGTCATAGGGGAGGTTGATCCTCCATCTTAGTTGGACCATGTGAATGTTACTAGGAATATGAATGTAGGGGCCTTGGAAAATATCTAAAATTTTATTGAATGGCTCTATACTTATCCATAGAATGTGTAGAACACTTGTGCCAAAGACAACACACCTCCACATTTGTTGGGATATAATCAGGAATAATATTTCAAGGTGACATGTTTAGATAAAGGGAAAAATTAATGGTTGTGACATAAAATACATACAGATACTTTTGAAGGGCTCAACAATTAGTCAAATAATGTGTACTAATCTGGTGGAAGTAACAAAAGTGTCTAGGATTAGAAGATCTAGTTGATCAAATATTTGTGGTAGGAGTTAGGATTTTCTACTTCTGTTGTGCTAATGATTTTTTGGAAGCACAATAAATGAGAGGGGGTGATGAATCAGTCTTCAAAACATTCATTAAATTTAACTTAACATTCATGAGCCATTCATACAAGTGCATAGATCTAACAATCATAAGCAACCACACAAGAACATGAAACAAGATAACACATCATATATATTGGAAACCCTCAAGGGAAATAAAACCCACTGACCTTTGAAAATGTATTACAGTCCGATTAGACAAAAACCAAGATTTAGTGAAGCACCAATTACACACGGAGCACCAACCCCAATTAGCAAAGCACCTACTTGACTAGGCTTTAGCAAGCACCCGCTTGCAAAGAGGCACCAACACCCTAGATGAATCAACACCAACTCATCCACCTAATTTTTTTGATCTTCTTTAGAACACTATGTTACTCAAACAAATAATGATGAACACCTCTTCATCTCTTCACACTCGTATCCCTCTCAAATTGTCTTTTAGGCCTCTTCACTCAACTAGGTCTTTCTAAGACTAATCAAGTCATATGACCTTGATATTCATACTTAAACCTCATGTTATATATTTATTACAAATCCTATACACCCCTCTAATGGTCTACATTACCTCCTTCTGCTCCTGAATCTTATTTATCATTCACTTCCTCTAAAAGCATTCTCAAATAGACCTAAACTACCTTGTATTTATACAAGCCTCTTGCTCATATACCTCTTGGCCAGCCATACACACATGCCCACTTAAATTTTACACATGATAGGCCTTAGGAAAATTTATAATAATAATCAATCATGATATTAGGTTGGTCACAACTCAAGAGGCTACATTCCTTCTTTAGGTCTCATGGAGACCTATTAGGCCTTCTTAGTCACACATTACACTTTACCTTCCTTGGAAAACTTTAAAACTCCACACATGGTAGTAACACTTCATATACCACTCAAATATACCCCCACTAAGCTCATATTAGGTCCATGACACCCTTTAGGTCCAACCACCAATTTAAACACTCCATTAGCAGTGTTCACATTAGCCATGTGTGTACTCAAACACTATCTGATCTCACTTATGCTTGATCACATATATGTCATGTAATAAAAAAATAAAAAACATGTTTATATAATATATATGAAATTTATTTCATTTTCATTCAATTGTTACACTCTGACTCAATGAACAACATTGGTCTAACTCACCCTTTAGGTCTCAAGGAGACCTACTTCATTAGGTCTGCTCTATTGATGCTGAGACTTGATCTTATTGGATCCAGATAACATTCTCAAACCATCACAATCCACTCAAAAAAAATTATAATGACTTATTATTACCTCTTCCATGCTTGGTTAGATCTGCATCCTTTGTTCATACCGTGAAGTCCTCTTTAAGACAGACTGCCTTATTAGGCATGTACACCTCAGAACCTGTCTTGCAAGAATGAATTTCAATCACTCCTTTATCAGCTCTCACATGACAAATGAAACATATATAAATATACTAAATTAACTCATTAAAATATCAAACTAATTGTAACAACTTCACTCAGACAATAATGGCTCAAGAACATTTCTGCAACTTGCTCACTCAAAACTGCTAGAATACTCAAAAACATAGTCATAAGAAATTAGACTTAAACCACCTGTGTAGACACTTTTATTGACTCCTAATCCATGAAAATAATCCTATGACATATTTATATCATGATTAAATTAAAAACTCACAAGGTCTAATGGAAAATATTGGTCTTATAGACCAATTTCTTGATTTACAATCTCACAGTTCAACCCTGAACAGACAAGCCATTTTGTGAACACATTTTATTCACTTATACTAACCTCAAAAACTTATACTAATCATGATCATGAATCATAAGTCATTAATAAAAAATCCATGCACTACATTTCATCACTCTTTCATGAAATTACACTCAAATCTAAATTTTCATCACTGCAACTTAAAACTGCCAAGACTATCAAAAACACAGTCATGAAAATTGACCTTTTAACACATGTATAAGGAATTCAAAATAATTCCAATGCATGAACATGATTATTTGACATATATATACCATATTTAAATACAAAATAAATATGGTCTAATGTCAAATATTGGTCTTGTAGACCAATCTTTTAACCTCTCTACTCACAGTCACACTAGAACCAGATAAGCCATTTTGGATTCAAATTTTAAACCATTTTCACTAACTATCAAAACTTCTAAAATGCATGGATAGTACATTAAATTCCAAAAAAACACAATCATGCACTTCAATGAATAACTCCTTCATGAATTCACATAAAAAACCCTTTTCATACTACTTGGGTTTTGCACTATTCTTCTTCATTAGATTGGCCAATTTGGAACACCAAATTTGCACTCTTAAAGATTAAAACCTATCTAGAAACCTTCATGGACATAAACCATGAGTATATAACTTATTATTTCATCCATTTAGCAACTTTTTACTTCTACAACAACTTCTTCATAAATAAGCCTATAACTTAACATTTTCTCTCTCATATCTCTAACTACCACCACCTTGAGGTACCTACAAGAGTCCACTACAAGCTCCAATAGCTTACTTGATAATTTCAATCCATTCTGGGCACTTATGATCAATATTCAACATCAGGTCCTTATTAGGGTCTATGAGGGTTTACACTTGTTTCCACTCTTAATGATTATTCATAAAGCATAGCCCCTCAATCCAAAAACTAATTTCTGGAATTTTGAGATAGGACCCTTCCCCATCTACCATGAATATCTTAAGTTACCATGTAGAGGTTTGATGAGCTAACAAACACAAGAAAATCATTTTTGGATTGAGAACCCTTCATTATATGCACTTGAGAGATGTCAAAGCACTTTTTCTTACATTAGCCTTCAAATTTTGACCTAAAACTTCATGAATACACCTAGGAAAACCTATCAAACATATGACAAATCTCACCTATGAATACTTGCCTTGTAAACTAAAGTTCATGCCTTATTAGGCCATGCTCTCACCAACTTTCTTTCTACATATGAGTCTTCACACCTCATTAGGCCTTGAATTCACCTTCAAACCTCTTTTCAAGCTCTCAATACTTCACTCACATGCTCACACAACATATCACATACTCAAACAATGTCAAACATCCTTCTACAACCTTATCTCACCATGAAACCAAGCTTATGCCTTCACACAAGGTCTCTTCATGGCATAACTAAGCTTCAAAAAACACCTTGTCCTCAAAGACACTTGATATCAATCTTCTATAACCTTTACAATCCTGAGAACATCCATCTCACCATGCCACCATGCCTCTTCATGCACAAGACTAGGCATCTTATACACATACCTTCTCAAGACACTACTAGACTCAATCACTTGACAAATTTGACAACAAGGACCTTCCATATTGACCTTCATATCACTCATTCAGACATAAGAACATATACCAATCATATCTTACACTCTTAGAATCACTACAACACTGATTAATATTCTCTCTCGTAGCTACACTCTTCAATGACCTCATGAAGACCTATGACCTCATGACCATTCCAACTAACCTTCAACCCTTTAGCTTGTTACAACATAACACTCACTACAGCACCACTGAGACATCAATGACAATAATGATAGTCACATGACATCAACCTTTATTAGCACCTTTGACATCAATCTTTACAAGATCTCCTCTGGAACAACAAAGACAATCAATGACAATAACAATGATATCAACCTTCTCAAGAATCTTTGACATTAATGACAACATCAATTCCAAACCTCAACAATAGTAAAAATGCTCAACAATCTTCCCCTTTGTCATTGATGGCAAACACAAAACTATGGCAACCACTCTTGATGGCAACCATCTCCCAGATCTAGTTCTTGCTTTTTCTCACCCTCTCTGATCTTTTTCCTCCTTTGACATTAATGACAAAGGGTCACCTGTAACTACTGGAATCACACTTTCTCCCCCTAAGTTGATACTACCTCTTAAAGACACTAGTTGGCACACAATCTTTATAAACTATGGCGACCACCTCTTCACAATAACTACAAAATTAGGGACTCCCCATTTATCTTCATAGCTCAACACATGAGTCAATAGGACTCTTGAACCATCCTCACCTTCCTTTCAACATCTTGACACCAATACCCCTTCGTAACACAAATCAGGCTCAACTACTCACACAAATAGATACCAAAATTTTACCTCTCATATGCCAATTGACTACACTTTTACCTCAGATACTTGATGTCAACCTTAGATCTCTCATCATGTTTTCTACTACTCTTGGATCTTATGAACAACCTTAATAAATCCCCCTTAAACCAAGCATCCACCATGTTTATGCTAACTGAACAATGTCTCCATAAAGCCTAATGGAGTCACCTCTTTCCATAAGGCACTAAAACACCATCTTGCAATCATGAGAATAATAATCTCTCTTTAGAATCCACTTACGCTTGACCAAAGTAACTGACTCATCCACCTTGTCATCCTACTTCTCTTTGAATGCCTTGTCGATAGATGTAGATAACAAGTGTTCTTGACATTTTCTTTACTTTTAATCCTATAGTCCACCTTGGTTTATAGATTGATCATGACTCACTTTGACTGTCTTTGGTTTCCATACACATGTTTGACCCTTCTCATTCACTCTAAGAGCTCCATATACCTTGTTATGTCTATTGAGAGTCTTCTAACTCTTTTAGGATAGAATCTTGCAATGTGTCCCACATTATGATAATTATAGAAAATAGCATTATTTTTCTTACCTCTTGATAAATCATTCTATCTCCCATGGTCCCATGACAACTCATTCTTGGAGGATCTTCTATACTCTCTTGCTCTATGACCAAACTGACTACATGAAAAATAGTAACCATTGAATGAATTTGAATACCTTATGGAATTAGGCTATCTAATAGAATTTGTCTTCATATTGTTTTTTATGTTGACCTTATTTCTCACATTAGCATTCTCCTTGTTCTCATTTTGATCTACATTGAAACCAAGACTTGCCTTATCATTGGTAGACTTCTAACTACTCAAAATGTCATCTAGAGCCTCAGTGTTATTTTCAAACTAATCATAGGTCTTCATCTTGTCTATGAGCTGCTCATTCTCAACCTTCAAAGAATCTAGATCTATCTTCAAATGATCATACTCAACTTCTTATGATCTAAACTTTGTATTGACACCTTCTAATTGATTCTTCAGATCCTTAATGATCTTCTCATCCATTTTGGTTTCTTTGACCCAATCACTCTTCAAGGTACATAGTTATTCTTTAATATCCTTAACCATAAATCTCAACTCATTATTACTATTCTTTTTATGCTTTAAATAATCTAGGGCACTTATGATCTCAGATTCAAGATCCACTTTAGCTTCTCCTTCTTCACTATCATAGTAGACTTCTTCATCATACATGTTGTCTTCTTGATCACTAGGCATCTTGTGCTTCTTAGGATCACCTTCTAGCTATTAGGCTTGCTTCAAAGGGCCAAGATCTTATACCAATTTTTAGAAGCATAATGACTAATAGGGAAGGGGGGTGAATCAGTCTTCAAAACATTCATTCAATCCAACTTAACATTCATGAGCCATTCATATAAGTACAAAGATCTAGCAAGCATAAGCAACCATACAAGAGCATGAAATAAGATAACACATCATATATGTGGGAAACCCTCAAGGGAAATAAAAACCACTGATATTTTTAAATGGACTATAGTCCTATAATACAAAAACCAAAATAGTGAAGCATCAACTCCACATGGAGCATCAACCCCAACTAGCCAAGCACCCACTTGATTAGGATTTAGCAAGCACCCACTTACAAGTATGCACTAATCCCATAGATGACTCAACACCAACTCAACCACCTGATTGCTTTGATCATCTTTAGAACACTACATTTTTCAAATAACTAATGATGAACACCTCTTCATCTCTTCACACTCTTATTCCTCTCAAACTACCTTTTAGGCCTCTTTGCTCAACTAGGTATTTTTAAGACTAATTAGGTCATATGACCTTGATCTTCATAATCATACCTCTTTTTATATCTTCATTACATATCCTATACACTCCTATAATGGTCTACATGATCTCCTTCTACTCCTCAATCTTCTTTCTCTTTCACTTCCTCTAAAAACATTCTCAAATAGGTCAAAAACTACCTTGTATTTATACAAGCCTCTTGCTCATATACCTCTTGGTTGGACATACACACTTGCCCACTTATATTTGCCACATAATAGGCCTTAGGATATGTTATAACAAGAATCAATTTTAATCTTAGGTCGGTCACAACTTAATAGGCTACATTCTTTATTTAGGTCTCATGAAAACCTAGTAGGCCTTCTTAGTCACACCTTACACTTTACCTTCCTTGGAACACTTTAAAACTCCACACATGGAATTAAAACTTAAAATAACACTCAAATATATCCCCAATAAGTTCATATTATGTCCGTGACACCTTTTAGGTCCAACACCACTTGAAACACTCCATTAGCATTGTTCACATTAGGTTTGTGTGTACTCAAACACTATCTGATCTCTCTCATGCTTGATCACCTATATGTCATGTAATCAAAACATAAAAGAAAAATATAGATTCTATATGAACTTAGTTTTCATCTTCATTCACTTGGTACACTCTGACTCAATGAACAACATTGTTCTTACTCACCCTTTAGGTCTCATGGAGACCTACTTCATTAGGTCTGCCCTCTTGACGCTAAGACTTGATCTTCTTATATATAGATAGCCTTATCAAACCATCATAAACCAATAAAAAAAATTTAAAATAAATTATTCTAACCTCTTACATGCTTGGTTATATCTACATCCTTTTTTCATACCCTAAAGTCCTCTTCAGGATAAACTACCCTAGTAGGCTTGTACACCTCAGAACCTGTTTTACAAGAATGAATTTCAATCACTACTTTAGCAGCTCTCCCATGAAAAATTAAACATATATACATATAATAAATCACATCATGAACATACCAAAATACTTTAAATATTTTCACTCAGACAATAATGGTTCAAGAACAACTCTACAACTTGCTCACTTAGAACTGCCAAAATACTCAAAAAAATAGTCATAAGGAATTAGACTGAAACCACCTATGTAGAATATTTTATTTAATATTTATGAATTAAAATTATCCTATAACATCTTAATATCATCATAAAATTAAAAACTCACAAGTTCTAATGGAAAATATTGGTCTTACAGACCAATTCCTTGACTTACAGTCTCACAATTCAATCCTAAAAAGACAAGTCATTTTGTGAATTCATTTTATTCACTTATACTAACCTATAAACCTTATTACAAGAATTATCATGAATTATAATTCATTAATAATAACTCCATGCACTACATTTAATCACTCTTTCATTAAATTACACTCAAATCCATCTTTTCATCACTGCAACTCAGAACTACCAAGACTATCAAAAACATAGTTATGAAAATTAACCTTCTAACACTTGTATAAGGACTTTAAAAGACTTTAAATGCATGAATATGATTATATAACATTTATATACCATATTTAAATATAAAATAAATATGTTCTGATGTCAAATATTGGTTTTTTATACCAATATTTTGACCTCTCTCCTCACAGTCACACCAAAACCAAATAAGCCATTTTGGCTTCAACTTTTCAACCATTTTCACTAACTATAAAACCTTATACAACATATGGATAGGAAATTAAAGTCCAAAAAAACACAATCATGCACTCCAATGTATCACTCCATGAATTCACATCAAAAACCACCTTTTCATACTACCTAGGTTCTACATTATTCTTCTTCATTAGGCCTGCTAGCGACTGCCCAACTTGGAACACCAAATTTGCACTCTTAAATATTGTAATATACCCAAAAACCTTCATGTACATAAACCATTATTATCTAACTTCTTATTTAATCCATTTAGCAACTTTTTCCAAAGTAACTTTTTACTTCTACAACTTCTTCAAAAACAAGCCTATAACTCAATAATTTTCTCTCTCATATCTCTAACCACCACCACCTAGAGGTACCTGGAAGAGTCCACTACAATATCCAATAGTTTATTTTATCATTCCAATCCATTTTAGGAACTTTTTATCAATATCTTCAACATTAGTTCCTTATTAGGGTTCTACGAGGGTTAATTTTTTCTACACTCTTAACAATTATGCATAAAGCATATCCCCTCAATCTAAAAACTAATGCCTATAATATTTATATAGGACCCTTCCCCATCTACCATGAATATCCTAGGTTCCCATGTAAAGGTTTAATAAGCTAACAAACACAAGAAAAGCTTTCTCAGGTTGAGAACCCTTCATTTTGTGCACTTGAGAGACCTCAAAACACTTTTTCTTGCCTTAACCTTCAAATTTTGACCTAAAATTTCATGAATACACTTGGGACAACCTATCACACATCTAAAAAATATCAGCTATGCATAGTTTCCTTGGAAACTAAACCTCATTCCTCATTAGGCCATGCTCTCACCACCTTACTTTCTACATCTGAGTCTTCACACCTCATTAGGCCTTGAACTCACCTTAAAACCTCTTTTCAATCTCCCAATACTTCACTTACATGCTCACGTAACATCTCAAATTCTCAAACAATGTCAAACATCCTTACAAAACCTTATATCACCATGAAACCAAGCTTATGCCTTCAAACAAGGTCTCTTCATGCCATATCTAAGCTTTAAAAAACACCTTGTCCTCAAAGAAACTTGATATCAATCTTCTATAACCTTTACAAGCTTGAGAAAATCCATCTCACCATGCCACCATGACTCTTTATGCACAATAATAGGCATCATATACACATACCTTCTCAAGACATTACTAGGCTCAAGCATTTGACAACTTTTACAATAAATACCTTCCATGTTGACCTTCACATCACTCATGCAAACATAATAACATATACCAATCATATATTACACTCTCAAAATCACTGCAACACTGATCAATATTCTCTCTCATATCTACACTCTTTAATGTCCTCATGACCATGCCAAGTTACCTTCAAAACTTTAGCTTATTACAAAATAACACTCACTAGAGCACACTAGGACATCAATGATTAAAAAAATGAGAGTCACATGACATTAACCTTCATAAGCACCTTTGACATCAATCTTCATAAGAGCACCTCTGGAACAACAAATACAATCAATGACAACAATAATGATATCAACCCTCTTAAGAATATTTGACATCAATGACAACATCAATGCCAAACCTCAACAACAGGAATAATGCTCTACAAAATCATTCGTAAGCTCTACACTCTTGAGTTGAATGATCAGAGACCTCATGAAACTCGTAATATATATCTTCCACTAGGGTGTGTGGGAATGGTGTCTTATCTATGCTATGTGGAGGAACATAATGAGGTTTGTTATTGATCTCATCAAACAAATCATCTCATCAAGAGGATTAGAAGGAAGCAATCATGTACTGAATTGAGCCTCAATAGGCTCAAAAGTAGTAGGAATTGGTCATATGAGTGTAGCTAACATCTCTGGAGGAAGAAAACTTGAAGGATCAGAATACCTATTGAAATAATAATTTCCTATCATATATTGATCATCAAACACGATTTGAAGAGGCTAAAAATAATTAAAACTACATGTCAAGTAGAAGTCATAACTTGTTCCATCTCAGACCTATCAACATAAACCGAATAAGGCACAATGTCATGAAAGTTGAAGGGATGAGTGTTAGGTCAAATGATATCAACTAAATTAATGGTAAAAGAAAATGAGGATTTTTCATAAGAGTGTTGAAGGAAAGAAAGACAATGGAGGATTTCTACATCCTTGTCTTGAGAGTATCCAAACAAGTATAGGTCATATAAGGTGTAACTATCATCACAATCAAGAGCGATGAGATCTGCATTAAGAGATTCAACCACTATGTGGCTATAATATTTATGGGGGTGAGACTTATTATGAATGACCCTAGAAATGGGAAATTTTCCAATTGGCTTATTGTGAGAACAGGGTTGCAAGGTAGGTGACAATTGAGTGATGATACTAGAAGGAAGGTCTAATGTTTTGATTTTAAAACTAACTTCATCATACTAGTCCTTATCATAATCAATGAGGTTGGGTGGAATGTTTCCCACAAGCTTGGGATTTTCACTATATTCTCGATTTGAGTTGATGTGATAGTTAAAATTTGATACTAACAAAATGGTATGTTAGGTAAAGGTTCAAGGGTTGGGATTTTATAGACACCGCATTCTTGAAATTGTTCAAAATTCCAAGGGTTGGTATCACCTTATACCTTATATATGTCACACATGTAAGGAAACATTATTCATTAGCATGTGGGAGAGGTTATGAACCTTATATGATGAGTCCAAGGGTGGCAAAGCAAAATATTATAAGATATAAATAAATTGAATATGATGATCTTAACTCTAACTGAAACATGTGGTACCATGACAAGAAGCCAAACACATCATAATGGAGGCATTTATCTTTAGTCATATTCTTGGCATATGCTTTGGGTATAATTAATGTTATATTCATAATATCTTATTGTTTTAATGAATTACGAGGAGAAACAAGTTTTGAATCCTTTATCTATCAAGTCTCATTTGACTCGAATGTCACCAACTCAGAGACATGGAAGAACATCTCTTCACATTGTTGCAAGATGTTTCCCTTAGACCCAAGCAAGGTAGCTTCTTGCCCCATAAGTGGTGTTCAAAGAATGTTCATATCGAACAAAAATTAAATGTGCCAATTTTGATATCGTGAAGAAGTCCTCACAAGCACAAGAAATATAATTTGAGAAGTCTATAAAGTTATTATATGTGATCCCACTTATCAAAACTAGTGTGAATTGGACAAGACTATGAAAGAGGGATGTAGTTCTAAAGCAGATCATTTGTAGATGAAATTGAACCCAATTGAATTTGATTTGGAGTTAAAGTGTATAGTCTCAACACTGCTAGTATAGCTAAGGTAGGTTGATCCATAATTAAGGTAAGTTGAGCCAACTATATCAGCTTGTTGATATAGTTGGTGACAAAAAAATCAAAAATAGAGTGCATCGGCCTTACCAATACTGTAGAATCAGAACTAGATAAAGAAATGTATTGTATCGAGCTGGATATCATAGTAGAGACAAAATTAGGTAAATATGATTGTATCATGTTGGACCATACAATCAAAAAAAGAACCGATTAAAAATAAGATTGTATGGAGTTGGCAGATATAGTTAGACATGAACTAGAAACAAAAGATTATTTTGAACTAGCCAATATAGTAGAAATCAAAGTGGTTGAAGGAATATATTGTATTGAGCTGACCGATATAGTTGTGAAAACATGGAACTGTACTAAGTTGGTCAATATAGTACGATCTATAGAAGATTATATCAAGGTGGCCACTATAGTTTGGTAATCAAAAAGTATAATAGTAATGATTTATTTTGATCCAATAGCTAAAAAATGATGTGGAGGATAGTCCTAAATTGTTCTATAAGTTGGAAAGGGAACATGAGGTCGAAGAAGATAATGATTGACGTAGAAAACAACATGCTTCATATTTTTCATTGTTGATGTGGGTTTAACTCAACACATTCGAAGATGTTTTCACCCTATCATTTTAGAATTGGTGGGTTTTGTCTAGGGCACAAGTTGTAGGGTTTGACTCTCCTACGCAATCTACATGGAAAAATAGTGTGTAACCTATAATCTCACAAGGCAGATTCACCCAAATGTTCATATCCACACCCTAAAATGTGTATTTATAGTGATGTTATAATACAATAACCAGATCGCATAAAAAAGTGAAAAAGAGAGAGAAGGGTAAAGTAGAAAAGAGGATTTCAAATTGCATCTAGGTGGTGATTTTTTCTCATGTAACACCTTTGAGATCTAATGCATAGAAATTAGCATTATTTATGTATAGTTAATCACTCAAATCCTAATAAACACAAAGCAAGAGTCTACGAGACAATGATTATGAGTCAATCTCAAAAGCATCTCTTTGAAAGATAAATCAATCATAGAAAATAACTTAAGCACATCCTACTAAAATAATTTTATAAAGATTCAATTCATTACAGAAAATAACAATACATTTAACTAAAACAACAATGGAGCAAATATTAACTATCTAAGATGATCAGAATATCTAAATTATACATTCTAATCCATTCACAATAAATAATGTAAACTTTTATAGTAATGATTTATAGCTCAAAAACACTCAACATCAATCTGAATTGAGAAAGAATAAAAACATAGCAAAAAAACAAAATGTTATAAACATTCCAAAAAAAAATGAAGTTCTCCTTGTGCTTTATTAATATCTCCCTTCTATGGGTAGCCTGCCAATGAGCTAGTGAGTGAGCCAGGCAAATAGACCGAACAACCCTTTATAAAGTTTATAAAGGTGTTTTTAATATATCATGGGATGAGACTCCCTCTAATAGAGAGTTAGATTCCACTCACAACTATGATATCAAAGTTTGGTATAGCCTATAAATCATTACAAAAGAGACCAAAAAAGAACTTAATGAAAATAAAAGGGGGCAAACCCACTATACACAAGCTTACAAACTATTGTCACTTGGATTTTCACCCTTTGATGGGATGACTCAGCTCTCCTCATCCAAGTGGCACAATGGAAACATTTTACTTGTTATGGGTAGTCAATTTCGTGAGATGAATCTCTAAATTGAAGGGCTAGCTCCCTAGATGTGCCTTGAAATGCTTTCACCTATACTAATTGATTGTTTATGGAAAAAAGGGATAGAGTTGGCATGAAATGAAACCTATTATAAGTTTTGATGCACCAATATTTTTACCATAATACTATTGTACTCCATCACTTTGAAACAAAGCATACAACTCTAATTTAAGAGTCCTAGAATGCACTAACATTAGTATTTCAATATGAAGGTGCCATATATGAAGACTATCTAAGGTAAGTGGAAACATAGATCATTTTTCAGATGATAAGACTTCCTTTTACACTTAATAACATGTTCATACACTTCACAACACTTCATATGACCTGCTAGGCATGGAATCACTTGCATCAAACATGGAAGGATTGAGAGAAAGCAAGGATAAATAAATATCTCTTAACCATTCACTATCATCTCTTCACACACTTTAACAAGATGATATATGAACTTAAAATTGAACTAAATATAATGTCTAAAGAAATTATAATGTCAAAACTAGCAGGGCTTCACCATACCTGGTGTGGTATTAGATTACAAAAGCCAAAATGGCATCTCTTATAGAGTTTGAGAGAGAGAGAGGAAGAGAGAAGTTCAAGGGTCACTAGGACACTTTTCAAGTTGAGGGAATTAGTTACTTATGTATGAGAAGAGGATATGTGATGAACCATGTAAGGTTAGAAATCACAAGTGTCAATTCAAGGCATAAACCTCATGAAAAGTGGCATAAAACTCTTTATCTTGGCTTAGAAAAACTACCTTCATGATTATCCCTATTTGAACACCTCATAACTAATTAGGATCAGGTATAATTATTGGAATTAAATGGAATGATTTCATACATGTGTCTCCATGCATTGGTTTTAGGCATGGTCCTTTGGAATCACCTGGAAAGGAGCTATCATCATCTACAGTCCCAAAAACTCTTCCTTCATGCACCTTGCATACTTGGCTTCCAAAAAGAGATTAGTTGCTCATGTAAATATATGAGATGGAGTGGATGAAACATTAAAATACCCTTTATATCCTTATATGCATTAGGCATGCTTTAAAATTAGCTCACATGAAGTTTTCCACCCTTCTCACTAGCTTGTCCATTAAGCCAGTTTTGACTGGCTAAGTTGAAGCACTAGGTTTGGACACTTATAACTTTTTTATTGGAATAAATATTCCATATGGAGTTATAAAAAGTCTAAATATTCCCTTCAAACTTTATTTCATCTTTATACTCTTCTTGTAGCCTTCAAAACACACAAAATAGTTAAAATAGCCTGTTTTGCACCTTGTTCATACAAGTTCGTATAGCCAAAAAGCATTTGGAGTAGATTTATGGAGTCATATCCAAGTTATAATAATCCTCCTAGTCAAAATATCCCATAAAATTATCTTTCTAACTCCATTTTCTCAAACTAGTCTCTACAAGGGTTTTGGAGGGTTTCTGAGCAGTTTGACCTCTTAAGGTTGTTTCATAAAAACTTGGCATCCAACTTGAAAAAAATTCCGTGAGGATGATCTTCAGGGACCCGGTTAACACCTATAAACTCCTTGGGCAACCATTTAAGGCCTTTTGAAATATATGAGCATCTAAAACTAGGTTATTGAGCTTGTTTCACTTATTCCAATAGGCCTGGTGGGTTTCTAAGCCAAAAATGGATTCTCCAAGGTTTATTTTACAATTTGGAAGATTTAATACATCTATTAAGACCTCATGAACATGCTAAAATATTTTTAAATTCTCATTCCATGTTAAAAGTGAAGGTGACCATCCATTTTGGGTCAATGTCAAACCCTACTCCTAAGCATGACTGCAACCTAGAGCTCAACATGACCTTTGATGGTTTTCCTTGATTACCAATGGGTTAGTCACTTCTATGGTGATCTCATAAACATTTTCCAACAATATATATACCATTCTTAGGGATAGAAGTGTAAGTGACCCTTAATTTGGGCAATAGGCTTCACCATGTCCACTAGGCATGTCTGCAACTTTGAGAGCATAGAACACCTTGTTTAGTTTATCTCTTATGTGCTTGGTTTTAATACCTTCTTGAATAGACTCTTTATCTTCTTTTCCATATTTACTTTCCAAAATTCTTGTTTGTGTATGAGGCGAATTCCCTCTATCTGAGATTAAAATAGAGCGCACTCCCTTTACTTTCTCAGACAAGGTGAAACTTTGAGAGGATTTTGCAAGTGATGAAGACCATCTGTAGCAATTTTGAGTCTTTGATCATGGCAACAAATCCCCTAACTCCTTCGAATCCCAAGATAGACTCCTAGAAGGAGACTGTATGCAAGGTCCTTTATGTAGACTATGTTTTGATTGTTTGATCCCTCTCCTTTGTTTTAAAATCCACTTATGAGAGTGTCATTAGATTATTATGACTATAATGAATGTAATTTAGGTCTTCACATAACTTATAACTCACATGTACCCCTTTTCAAGACCCTGACTAGTCAAGATAGTGTCATTTTCTGACTGTGACTATGTTTCTAATTTGAGAAGGCACTTATTGGTGTTCATGTGTATTTTAGGTATATGAAATAATGCACAATACCTTATTGAGCTTCCCAAAGTCCTTTTACAATCAAACAAGTCATTTCACATTAGGCTTATACCCTTCTGGCATCAAGAGTACCATGCTTCTAACTCACTGCCTATATACCCTACTTAATAGACCCCTGTAGGTGACTATTTGTATTATATTTAGCTTTGGAAATAGTAAAAATATTTCCTAACATCTTCCAAGACTCATTCACCCTATGCCCTTACTTAACTTTACACTTTGGATGCTAAAAACTTCCCAAGGCCAATCAAGATTAGTTGACTAGGTATTCTACCATTTTTATTGTTGTAGGTGTTCATGTGACTACAATTTAGCTTGTTCATAGTATGGATAGGTTATCAATGAAGCATGAAAACCCATTTAGGCCAAAAAACACCTGTTTTAACCTACACCCAACTTTGAAATCCTTAAATCACCATTTGGGTATCAATATTTGGTCACTGTCCTATACCCAGTTGTAGATGGACACTTCTCAGGGCATGCTATAGACTGTAGGTGACCATAGGGTTTGCATAACCATGTATCAGCATCCCTTGATGGACCTCATGCCATTTGTGTGTCATTAAACTAATTTAACCATCCCAAACATGAAAATATTTTTCATTTACCTTCTAGGACATCAAAAGCCATTTAAAACACAAAACCTGTAGATAACATTGTGAGAATTCAATGTTTAAAGAGCAACTTTATACCTTCCAAACTCTATCCATCAAACTCTCTCAAGTCATTATATGTGATAGAGACTACAAGTCCAAGCCATTATAAATACCCAAATTTATTTATAGTCTTGTCATATGATATCCACAAAAACCCTCCTAACCTTTGTTTTGCATTTTTAGGCACTGTGAGCCTAAAATCATTATCCTCTTGCTAGAAGGTACCTTTCAACATTGCCAAGAAATCTACCCTTTCAAACAAGTTTTCCCTGATACTTTAAAAAATTTAAGACCTTAAGGAAGGTTAAATCCTTATTCAACTTCCATACCAACATCTCCATATCTCTGTTAAGCTACCTGTAGGTACATCTTCTAGTGTGTAGGCAGTAACTATGGATTTAGGTAGTAGACATGGTTTCAAGATTCCAAATGAGTTTATAGCCCATATTAACAGCTCAAATGTCAGGGGATCTAGCTCTACCAATTAGAGCACATATGATTACTTCTCGTATTAGCAATTAAACATGAAATTATACCAGAATGATAAAGTAGCTAGAAACTTGAGACAGCAAAGAATTTGAGAGACAATACACACTCTTGTATTAAATATTACTAGAAGAAAATACAATAAGGAAGATGCCACTTCTTCCTCCACCTCAAAGGCTTGCCACACCTCAAGACCTTCTTCCCTCTCTCTCTTGCTCAACACAACAACTCTAAAGCCTGAGTTGTTATCCCTCCTTGAATGCTTCAGCTGATCTCCTTGACCTTACACCTGTAGATCTCCTTGACCTTGCTAGCTTCAATGCTTTTACTTGCCTTAGAATAATTAAAATACATGCCTTATGGGTCTTTAAATAGGATCCCATGCTTACAAAAATAGAACTCTAGTTACAATAATTAGACACGCAGCTCGTGACTATAATTAGTCGCTTGACATGCAAACACTCGCTTCACTTAACTGACTGTTCGTCAACAGCAGTTCCAAAAATACACAGGCGACCGACGCCGGTCCCTGCTAGTTTGGTGTTGCCAACATCGGTCGACTCCCTGCCGTCGCCGATCTCCTTCTCCACTGCATCTAACCGATGTCGGTCATACTGCCGACGCCGGTGGCTCTGATTCTTCAGCATCCTTTCTCTTGTGTCTGCAAACATTTGAAGCTTTTAGCTCCATACCTTAACAATCTCCCACTTGGAGATAAATAGTTGCAACTTGTACCTGTACCTATACCTATACACCATCTATTTTGTTCTTTAGGCTCTGTATCCCTCTTCAAAGTCACTCTTGAAGACCAACCACCACGCAAACTTGTGATGCAATACCTGTATCTTATGCCACAAGAATTTTGCTGCTTCCCAAATTCTCCATGACATACTTCTGAACCAACTCTACCCTTAGCTCAGAAAACTCCCTGTATATGAAACCTGCAACAAGTAACACAATACAGTAATAGGATAATGTAGCTAATATTATCCAACTTGGTAAAGATAAAATACAATGGTCAAACCTCCATTGTTCTGTAGCCTAATCAAGACCATATACCATAGCCTTCTGTCTCATGTGTCCATCCACTCTCTTCTCTAAAACGAGAATCCATCCCTCTATCCAGTGCTTCCTTCCAGCTGACAACTCTACCAACAAATACCTGTTTGGTTCTCTAAGGACTCACACTCCTCATCCGTGCCAAGCTCCCACTGTTTTTGGATTTTACCTGCATTGCTTCTTCCATCTTCCTAGTTTATGACTATCAGTAAGCAATATAAAGAAGGTGAATAACGAATATGAGGTTCACATACCTTTCCTGACCTCCACATGGGTGTTTGAGACTTATTAATTCACCTAACATCCATTCCAGTGACCGATCTCGGCCATCTCCCAGTCTGCTCCCGATCGATGTCGGTTCTCTGCACTGACCCTGACTGCCGACGCCGGCGTCCCTCCTGCCGACGTCGGTCCTTGTGACCAACGTCGGACTTCTCCAGCCCAACCTACCGACCCTACTGGTCTGCACATGACCGATGTCGGTATTTAGATGACTGACGTCAGTGCCAAGCTACCGACATCAGTGTCTGTGTGTTCCTGTAAGTGATAAAAAATTTATCCGCAAGCTCTTCTTGGATCAAACCTCTGTCCATGCTGCTCTGCTCAGATTTATTCAGTTCCTGTGACTGATCTCTGTCTTTCATCTCTTCCATAAACACCAAGGCTTCTTTATTCCTGTCAAAAGCATCAAATTTCCTCTTTCTGTAATGAACTGTATCTGTGCTTTCTGAATTTGAACACATACCTTTTGAATCAAGAACTTCCATTCCCTTCCTATTCATGTGACCAAGCCTATTAGGCCACATCTTCGAATCTACACAAGAAGTAGAATCAGTAATACAAGTAGATAGATAAAGAGTATCTACTTTCTTACCTCTTGCTAGAACAAGTGCTCCCTTGGTAACCTTCCAAGAATCCGCTGTGAGGGTTATTATGCATCCCTCATCTCCCAACCTTCTTATAGAAATCAGACTCTGCTTCAGAATTGAAACATGCATGACTTCTTTCAACACTCATGTGTTGTCAATCTACAATTTCAGCTGCACTTTCCCTTTGCCAACTATCTGACAAGGTGTACCATCCCCTAAATAGAGCACTCCAAAATCTCCCTGTTCATACTCATAGAACAAATCTCTGTTTGGGGATGCATGAAAAGATGAACCATAATTTAAAATCCATGATCCTACCTAACTATCCGAAAAAAGTATGAGAGCATCCTGCATCACGATATTTGCATCATTTGCTTCTTCCATACCTGCATGTTGATTCTCTTTATCTCTCAACCAACACTCCTTCTTCGTGTGTCCTTTCTTTCCACAAAACTAGCAGGTAATACCTTTGGACTCGGATCTCCTTCCCGACCTTGATTTCCCTTGCTCAACCTTCTCCCTTTGCCTTCCCCTGCTTTTTGCACTTAGAGCATTCCCTGATGATTCACCTGTGCTTCTCTTGCGTATTTCTTCATTCAAGATCACACTCACAACATCATCAACTTTTAAGATTTTAGAAGCAGATGTAGAATTACTTACTGCCATAACCAAACCATCTCAACTTTCAGGCAAAGAACATAAAATCAAAAGAGCCTTTACCTCATCATCAAAAATAATATTGACTGAAGCTAGTTGGTTTACCAAACCATGAAAATCACTGAGATGAGTATGTACCGATCCACCTTCCTGCATTTGCAAAGTAAATAGCTGTTTCATAAGATATACCTTATTAGAAGCCGAGGGCTTTTCGTATAAATTCGCCAAGGACTTTATCAACTCTTCCGTTGTCTTGCACTGTGATAAGCTGGAAATCACAGATGATGCAAGGCTCAACCTTATGGAATCGAGAGCCTTCCGATCAAGAACGTTCCATTCTTCATCCTTCATATCTGTGGGCTTGCATGCAACCCCACCCAACGGTAAGTACAAATCCTTCTTATACAAATAGTCCTCAATCTGCATCCTCCAATGTCGATAATTCTTGCCGTTAAACTTTTCCATTCGTAGCCTGCTTTCTTCTGCTATTGCTGAACTCCCACTCAATCAGAAAACCCTGTGAATGACCTGTAATCAAAAAACAATACCCTGCTTCCTACAAACCATAGCTCTGATACCACTTGTCAGGGGATCTAGCTCTACCAATTAGAGCACATATGATTACTTCTCGTATTAGCAATTAAACACGGAATTATACCAGAATGATAAAGTAGCTAGAAACTTGAGACAACAAAGAATTTGAGAGACAATACACACTCTTGTATTAAATATTACTAGAAAAAAATACAATAAAGAAGATGCCACTTCTTCCTCCACCTCAAAGGCTTGCCACACCTCAAGACCTTCTTCCCTCTCTCTCTTGCTCAACACAACTCTAAAGCCTGAGTTGCTATCCCTCCTTGAATGCTTCAGTTGATCTCCTTGACCTTACACCTGTAGATCTCCTTGACCTTGCTAGCTTCAATGCTTTTACTTGCCTTAGAATAATTACAATACATGCCTTATGGGTCTTTAAATAGGATTCCATGCTTACAAAAATAGAACTCTAGTTACAATAATTAGACACGCAGCTCATGACTATAATTGATCACTTGACATGCAAACACTCGCTTCACTTAACTGACTGTTCGTTAACAATAGTTTCAAAAATACACAGGCGACCGACTCCAGTCCCTACTAGTCTGGTGCTGCCGATGTCGACCGACTCCCTGCCGTCGCCGGTCTCCTTCTCCACTGCATCTAACCGACGTCGGTCATACTGCCGACGCCGGTGGCTCTAGTTCTTCGGCATCCTTTCTCTCGTGTCTGCAAACATTTGAAGCTTTTAGCTCCATACCTTAACATCAAAAATCATCCTCACACCATCAAGGGTATGAAACAAGTACCAATACCTCCATTTCAATGTGAATTAATTCATGAGAGCTCCTGGAGATGAGCAAAATGGTAGGAGACTGTGCATGATTGTATTGATTGGTTGCCACAACCCCTTGCTCAACTCCTTGAAAGTCCAATTGTATATTCATATCCTAAGAGCATGATAAACACCTTAAAATCACAATTAACTCTCCATAAATGCTATGCATACCTTATTTTTATGTGACTCACCATGGCTGACTGTGTGTAACATTCATAAAGCAAATTGACTATATGTGTGGTATATAGCTACAAACCATGAACATTGATTGGAGAAAGAGGATGAAAGGTGAAGAGGGGGTAAATAAAACATTTAAAACATCTAAATGATACTAACAAAACCCCCTGAATCCATGAATAAGCATGAAAATATGATAATGGTGGAAAATTGGTATGTCACCCCAAATGAGAATAGTCTACAAATTTGAGATGATTTGCCCATCACAACACTTTGAAACATTAAAACCAGATATTATTAGAATTAGAGAAGGAAGAAAACATGATTTAAAACTAATATCATCAATTGGTTCGTATGGACCTACCTAAACAAGAGCAAAACTAGCAGGGTGCACAAATAAGCAAGTAGAAAAGATAGTCTAACTTCTTAGGAATGGTTCATAAAGATCAGACCACCATTTCAATGCAACAAAACATTAAATGCAATATTACTAAGTGTATAATATATCTCTAAGGGAATTTTTCTTGAAACCCTTTGTGCTGACCATACCAAGTACAACCCTGTAGGTCACTTTTGCTTGCCAAGAATGGTGAAAAAAGAACAAAATGGTTTTAGCTCAGAAATGACACTTCTAAAGCAAACCAAGCATGGAATTTAGCATTGGGAAGCTGAAGAGACACTACCTGACCATTTCTCACATAACACACTTCCCAAGGAGGCCATACAAGTGCCAAACTCTCCTTTTCCTCAAGAAAATTGCCCTTTTTTCTGCATAACCTGCCATCTTTCAATTATGTCAGTTACTTAAGACTTATAAGGACACATGGGGCATGAAATCACATTTTTTAACCTTCATTCTTCTTAATAAATCTATAAAAATCATTAAATGCACATTTTTGACCCCTAAAATGATAAAAAATGACTAAAGGGACTAAAATAACTAATGACCAAAGCTAGTATAACATCAATTGACATTAATTAACCTATAAAACACCTTGTGACATCTATATTACACCCCCTAAATACATATAAAGTCAATTTTTACCTATAGGTGCCCCAATTTGACTTAAAAGTCAAATTTGGTCAACATAAACTTTGGCCAAACATGGGTCTCATTTGCCTCATTTTTATAATTTTTGAAGAAGATTCATTTCTAACTATTTACAACTCTGCATTTGGCCAATTGTCTCCTTTGAGTGCTCATGCAAAATCATTTCATCATTGGGTGACTCCCACTTTCATTGCATTTCAGGTGGAATTATCAAAGTGTTGGCTAGCGAAGTGTTAGTCAAAATCTATGAGCCTGTGGATTTGATGATTTGACTAGTGATGATGGATGTCAAATTTGACTTTTTATCCATTAGGTGACATGGTTGTCAAGTTTGACAATTGGGATCCTATGTGTCCCTTTGTTTTATGATGTTTTCCACATGGTGTCATTGCACATAGTTGTGGCTTTGCTTTGGGATTTTAAATACACAACTCATTTTCCTTTTGTGAATAATTTGGTGATGACATTTGGCACCTCTTGATTTCTTTGCATCTCATAGAGTATATAAATTCATAACAAAGACCCACAAAATGAAAACATGTGGTGTGGGTTGGTTGAGTTGTATTCCTGTAGGGGCATGAAAATTGAAACATATTATATACATGGGTGAGGATTAACATACAAGTATATAATCTCAATAGACTCAAACTCATATAAGATTGATCAAATAGAACATGTGATACTTAGTTTTTATAAATAATGACCAATGAAATCTACATATTTAATAGAGGGTTGCCTATGTCACAAATGCCAAGAGGAAAGGGCTCCAAAGCATAATCCTACGACATAAGGATATAGCTCTCACTAGACATTTATGAAAGTAAATGTGTAAGTGAAAATAATTATGCAAGTAAAGTAAACTAAGGGGAAAGGTTAGAATGATCATAACAGGTAAGGTGCCATGGTCAATCAAATGGGGGTCTAAGCAACATAAAATGGAAAATGGCAAGTCTAAATAATCCAATAGCCACACCAACTTAATTTGGTATAGAGAGAACCTAGACAAAGATACACACATTCATTCACAAAGCAACAAACAACATATATCTATTAAGTAAATAAAGGAAAGTGTACAAGGTTAGAAATACTTGCCTTGGAGAGGACCTGTTGAGCATCAATCTCCCCCTTGATTCAAATAGAACTTTGAAAGAGATGTTGTAGGTTGAAGACTTCAAATGGTTGGGCAAAGACCCAAGATATCCTTAGCTAAGAACTCCCAATGATGAATCTGATTGAGCTTCAAACATTACCACAAGATAAGATTCCTCAAGATAAGGTTATATACCACAAACTCCTCCAAATATGACTTAGGGAAGAAATGCAAGTGAAAGAAGAGCGAATAAAGTGTATATGATATTATTAGAATGAAATATGGCTTATATATATATATATATATATATATATATATATATATATATATATATATATATATAATACCCAAAACCAATTTTAAACTCTAAGTTGATGGTATTGGCCATGTCAATACAATTGCAAGAATTTAATCGACACATAACAATATCAGGTAGGCCGATGTAGAATATAGAGAAACTAACACAATATATATATATATATATATATATATATATCAATTGTGTTAGTTTCTCTATATTCTACAACATCGGCCTACCTGATATTGTTATGTGTCGATTAAATTCTTGCAATTGTATATATTGATCTAATACCCAAAACCAATTTTAAACTCTAAGTTGATGGTATTGGCCATGTCAATACAATTGCAAGAATTTAATCGACACATAACAATATCAGGTAGGCCGATGTTGTAGAATATAGAGAAACTAACACAATTGATATATATATATCTAATACCCAAAACCAATTTTAAACTCTAAGTTGATGGTATTGGCCATGTCAATACAATTACAAGAAGTTAATCGACACATAACAATATCAGGTAGGCCGATGTTGTAGAATATAGAGAAACTAACACAACTGAATAAGGATAGGATAGAAGGAGGTAAATGGAAATACACTATGATGAAGCTAGATTTATAGTAGGCATGGTATAATCATGATATAGTAGCAACATATCTCGTAAAAAACCACAAGCCTTGCCCAACCCTTTCTTGGTGTGCCCTTTGAGGCATGCACTCAAGGATATCAATGCTCAACAAGTCATTGCAAGAGAAAGCATCAGTAACTAATAAAGTGAAAATTTGTGTATACACATACCATGCCTTCCATTTTAAATGCAACATTGTGAGAGATTATCCTGTGGCATTGAGAAAGGATACATGGTAACATGTGATTACTTCACATACCCAAAAACTTTAGCTTTGCCTTTGAAAATGCCTCAATTCACTAAGCCATGAAGTCATCAGTGAACCCAATGCTGACAAGTTAAAAACTATGATTGCTTCATAGTCTCAAAATCCTTCGCCATCATAAAATTATTTTGAATTGTAAAGGTCGCAAGTTATCAAAAACATGTCACGTGGCACTAATGAACCTAATCAAACTTGCCTTCGAAGAGTTATGGAAGTGTGCGAATGTGAGGTCGACACTTGGAAAGTTACAATTGCTTCACAACCTCATAAGTGTTTGGGATCTATAAAATTCCTTTGGTAAGTTACAAATATGTGAATGCAATACAATTTGATGTGTGGCATTGATAAGCCTAGTCAAGCCAACCTTTCATTCGTAAAAGTTACAACGAGTAGCAAATGCATGTGAGGTCAAAACTTGGGATCGAAAAATTTATTTTGGCAATTTATGGGGATGCAAGACTGTATAAATTTAACATGTGGCACTACTGATTTGAACCTACCTTTGAAAAATAATCTATAAGTTACAAAGTTGTGAAAATTTTCCTAGTGGCAAGCTTAGACTGACCGCCGACAAGCATGAACAAATGCCAAGTGGACTGAAAGAGTCAATTAACTACCTTTGAAAAAATATGAATACTCGTGAAGTTGTGAATGTATGACAAGTGGTGACTTTTGATTAGGTTGCATTCTTGCAGTAGAGTCTCTACATAAAATTCTTTTGAACTATGAAGGCCATGAGTTTCTAAAAAAATGACAAGTGGCAGGATTAGTTGTTTATGAATAAACATGTGAAATTCACCAAGTCTAAATGTTTTAAAGCCATGAATAAGTGTCATATGAACTAAAGAGCTAAGTCACTACATTCAAAATCTCAAGATGAATTACAAATTCTTGCAATGATGACATATGACCTTTGACTGGCTATGAACAATTATAAACATGTGACTAAGTCTAAAAACATGAAATTAGGTGTGAGGAAGCCATGGGGAAAGCTTGGGCTAAGCACGAATACCTTTTAAGAATGCAAAAAATCCTATGAAACCCTATAAATAAGGTGTGAAATCCTGTGAAACACTACGACTGAGTCTTTTGAGCCTGCATTATAAAGGACTAAGTTTTGTGTTATTGTCAGTGAGAACACAATGTCATCGACTAAACAATAATAAATCCAGATAAGTAAAAATATGAATTGTGTGAAAGTGTAAAGGAATAATAAGTATCATAAAGCTTTGAAAATTCCTTAGCCTAAATTATCCAAATAATGTGAAAGCATGCTAAAACATAATAAAACCTACATAAATAAGCTCTAAATAAATTTGATGTGTTTGCATATGTCAAACTCGAAATAACTCATGGGGTGACCATTAACATATATTAAAACAAGCTATGAAATTGCAAGGACTATTGGACCTAAAAAAATAAACTAGAACAATGAGGTTTTGAATGTTTTACATGTTTTGTTGTTCCAAATGTGGGTCCTTATTTTGAAAAGAATGAGGCATGCTGGTTACAATAAATAGTGATTTATGAAGGGAAAACATTGTTAAATGTTTAAAACTAAGAATTTATGGTTTTACTCTAGACAAATCAAATAGACCATGGAAGAAAATTTCATATTATCAAATAAAAATGGGACATTTGGGTCAGTTTCAACACATAACATACTAAGTTCTAATACATCCAAGAAGTTAATGTGTGTGAAGATTGATTCATATACCTTTACTATTGAATTTTTTGACATAGCATAGGAGTAACTTTCATAACTCAAACTTTTGTAAGGTGTTTCATTTTATTCATTCATTGGTTAAGGGGGAAGGCTTGGGCATTACTCTACTAACAACTAGGCATTTATAACCCCAATAGAGATACATTTGGCTTCACTCTAAGTCGCACTTCATTACCAGTCAGATGTGAAATTTTGCAATGGAAGTTTCCCGAATCACCCTTTCTTAGGAGAAGACTTTTAATTTTCTTTTGATATTCAAATTCTCCTTTGCTTTATTCACTTCAAGAGGGCCAAGAACCAGAATAGCCAAGGTAAAGGGATCAATTTAGAAAAGTTCTTACCACAAAGGATTTCTTTTTTGCTATTTCATAGACCTTAAGGTAGCTTTTTAGTGCATCAAGTGTAGTATTGACCTCTCTTTAGTAAGAAAATAGTTCTTAATTCACATGCTAATTCTTAAAATAATTATTTCATTTTGACTTTGAAATATGAAACATTATGCCATGGTATTCGTTATCTAAAATAAAATGAGACCTTATAAATTTTTAAGTCTTTATAATGGATTCATTACTTCTTTAGTCAATTTATGTGTCCAATGGACTTAGTGCTATGGTATTCAAGGAGGGAACCCAGCCAATCAAAAACATTGTGAGAAAGGGAAGGATTTTCTAATTCTCTTCACAAGCTACTCATTAAGAATTTTGAAATCAACAAAAATAGATGCGACAAACCCAACCGAAAAAAAGATAGAAAATAGGAAAGACAGAACAAACAAAATAGAAACTACTCCAAGTCTATTTTACACCTACACTACTCCTAAACTAAAATATGTATACATTCAAGCCTTGGAAGTTGAACCTAGAAACTTTGCATGAAACATTTAGAAATTTTTGGCAAGAGCAAGTTTTCAATTTTCATAGTGCTCATCCTAGCAAAGACATCCTTGTATTACTTCGATAATTCATTCACTTTATATATTCCTAATACGAGAAGATGAATATGCATATGTTTCATATGAAGATATTCATCAAACATGAAATTAGTAAAAGAATTGGGTTCAAGTACGCATACCTCAGATTTAAACCGAACGAATTCATGAAATACATTTTACCTGAACTTCTATGTTATTTGGAATTGGAGGCACAATGAATACCAACTCTTTGTGTTGTGATTCAACTGGCAGACAAGTTTTCTATCTCTTCATCATGCTCATGTTCAATAATATTTTTTGGGTCTCTGCAAAGGGGAACATAACCTGCCTCAAGGATATGACATAAATTTAGTTGGCTATCATCTTTGAGATCCTTTTCATATTGGCAATACTCATATTCAATGACCTAACATTTTGCACCCATTAAAATCTCATATCCTTGTTTAAATATGGCAAAAAAATCATCATTGTCGTCATGTTATTTTGTTGCTTCTTGATGTACATAGACAATGTCATCTATTTCTTCATCACCAACATATTGATTAAATGAATTTACTTCCACAATAACATGTTGATCGAATTTGATACAAGACATTGTCACATGCTAGTTTGATGGCTCCTCAATTTCTTACGATTCTTCTATTCGACCCTCTTTTGCATCACTCTTGAAGTCAAAATACACAAAAAAAATCATGTTTAGAATTCTCATTAATATTACATCCATTTGCATTTACAACACATGCAATAATTCGTTCAACTAAAAGATCTAAATGAAAGGAAGGATAGTTCAGTATTGTTTAAGTAGACAACTCCCTATCTAATATGACATCGTTTGCATATGCCAAAGCTAAAGTGTTCACTGCAAATGTTTTCATGAACATGGATATGAGGGGATCTAAAGCATTGATGTATACATCTAGAATGGCAACCTCTTGAGGTCTAAAACCAATGGGAATGTTGTTATATATCTCTTTAAATCTAAGATTGAAATCCCTAATTGGTTGATTGGGTTGTCTTTTGAGTGTGAGCAACTGATTAAACAAATCAAAGGATTAATAAATTGCCCAAACTATAAAATAAATACATCTTATAATTCTTTCCAACTATAAATCAAACCAAACATTAGATTCATAAACTAGTCATTTTCAAGACCATCTAATGTGAAAGCAAACATCTGACATGCTACATCCTCATGTTGAATATTTAAGAATCTTGAAACCCTTTTGAAATCATAAATATGTTTTTCAGTTGTTCTATCATTTTGAAACTTTGGAATGTACTTGAAAGCATTTGTGGGATTTTCATGTTAGACTCCATGGATACTAATAGTTGTTTCACCATGCCAAGACATGCTGTAACCTCCTTTGAAATTTATAGTTTTAAAATTTTTAGGGTTTTTTTGACATATTTGACAAAAGTTGAAAAAGAAAATACACGGGGAAAATTGATCATAAGAGGGCCCTCCTTTTAGTTCCAATTAGTTGTTGATGTGTGTTTGATGCACACAACATGAAACAACAAGCGTAAAGGAGGGACCACAAGATAGGCCACAAGTCACAGACCAAAAATTAATTCAAATCACCCTCTTTCTAGCACCAATGCATTGTTGATGCGGGTTTAACATAGCACAACCTAATAGGCATTCACCCTCTCGTTTTAGGACTGCTAAAATTTGTCTAGGGTGTGAGTTATAGATTTCAACTCTTATATGTAGACTTCATGGAATAACAATGTGCAACCTACAAGCCCACAATGGATATTCACCTAAATGATTATAACCACACCCCAACATACATATTTATAATTATGTATTAATACAACAGCCAGATCTCAAAAAAAAAGTAAAAAAGAGATGGAAGGGTAAGGCAGAAAAGAGGGTTTCAGACTTGAATTGGTAGGTTGTTTTGCTCATGCAACATATTTGAGATATAATGTGCAACAATCAATGTTATTTAGATATAGTTAAGCACTCAAATATGAATAAACGGAGAACAAGAGTCTAAGGGACAATGAGTATGAATCAATCCCAGAAGCATCTCTTTGAAAAATAAATTGATTGCAACAAATAGCTTAAGCACATCCTACTACAACAATTTTATAAAGATCCAACTTGCAATAGAAAATAATAACACCACATTTAAAAAGAACAAAAATGGATTAGAGATTAACTATCCAAGACAATTAGAGTAGTTAAATTGCACATTCTAATATACTCACAATAAAGCATGTAAACCTTTACAATAATTGTTTAAAACTCAAAAACACACAACATCAATCTAAAATTGAGAAAGAATAAAAATAGAGCAAACAAAGAAAATCTCTTGAATATTCCACAAAATTTCAAAATTCTCTCTTTCCATTTTGTTAAAATTTCCCTTTTATTGGCAATCTACCAGTGAGCTAACAAGTGAGTCAGGGAAATAGACCGACCAACTCTTTATAATGTTTACAAAGGTGTTTTTTATAGAGCAGGGTATGAGACTTCCTATACAAGAGAGCAACATTCCACTCAGAAATTTGATAACAAAGTTTGTTACAGCCTAGAAACTATTAAAAAATAGAGAAAATTTTGTATAATGAAAAGGAAAGGGGGCAAGCCCACTATGTGCAATCTTAAAAATTTGGCCAAACATGGATCTTAATGGCCTCCCTTTTACAATTTTCAAAAAAGATTCCATTCTAAATATTTATGACTTTACATTTGGCTCATTATCTCCTTGGAGTGCTCATGTCGAATCATTTCATCGTTAGGCAAGTCCCACTTTCATTGCATTTTAGGTGGAATTTGTAGAGTGTGGCCTACGAAGTGCTACTAGAAATCTTTCCATCATATGGTTTGATGGTTTGATGGGTGGTGAAGTCCCAAGAGCGTTGACCTACGAAGTGCTACTTGAAATCTCACCAACATGTGGATTTGATGGTTTGATGGGCAATGATAGCCATCAAATTTGATTGTGTCTATGTGGGGCATGGTTACCGAGTTTGATAGTCAAGATCCTTCATTTCCCTTTGTTTTATGATGTTTTCCATAGGCCACCATTTTGCATAGTCGTGACTATGCTTTGGGATTTTGAATACACAACCCACTTTCCTTTTGTGAACAATGCAACAATGACACTTGACACCTCCTGATTGCTTCACATCCTGCATGGTATATAACTGCAAAGTGAAATCCCAAAAAATGAAAATTTGTGGTGTGGGTTGATTGAGTCACATTCTTGCATGGATATTAACATTGAAACATATTGCACATTCCCTTTGAACTGTGATGTTGCGAGAGTGTCAAGTGTCGTCGAGCAAAGATACATGGTAGCATGTGATTGCTTCGCATACCCACATACTTAAGATTTGCCTTTGAAAATGCCTTGGTTCCCTAAGCCATGATACTGACAAGTGGAAAATTACAATTGCTTCACAGTCCCACAAACCTTGGTCATCATAAACTTATTTTGAATTGTAAACGCTGCAAGTTAGTGAAAACATGTTGTGTGGCACCAATAAGCCAGTCAAACTTGCCTTCGGCTACGAAAGTGCGAGTGAACATGAGGTTAACACTTGGAAAGATGTGATTGTTTCATAACCATGCAAGTGTTTACACTCTAAAAACTTCCTTTGGCAAGTTATGAAGATGTGAATGCATGAAAATTTGATGTGTGGCATTGTTGAGCCCAGTCAAACCAAACTTGCCTTCAAAAATTTTGTGATGAGTTGTGAATGTATGCAAGGTTGACACTTATCAAACTATAATTACTTCGCAACATAACAAGTGTTTGGTCTTGAAAAACTTCTTTTGGTAATTCATGAGGATGTGAGAGCATAGAAACCTAACCTGTAGCACTACCAAATCGAACCTGCATTTGAAAAGTTTGCTAGGAGTTTCGAAGTTACAAAAATCCACCAACTACTAAGCTCAAGTTAACTACGGACAAGCGCAAAAAAATTCCAAGTGGACTAAAAGGGTTGACTCAATGCCTTTGAAAAGCTACAAAGAATCACGACCTTGTGAATGCATGACAAGTGGTGCCTTCTTATTAGATCACATTCCCGCTAGTGTTGCCTTCTTATTAGGTCACATTCCCACAATATAGACTTTAGTCAAACTTAGTTTGAACTGTGAAGGCTATGAGTTTACAAAAACATGACAAGTGGCAAACTTGAATTTTTTTTTCGTTGAATAAATACGAGAAATTCATCAAATTTTAATGCTATGAATCTGCGAACAAGTGTCATGTGGACTAAAGAGCTGAGTCACTACCTTCAAAAGCTCATAATTTTTGTTGTGAATGCCTGTGATGAGGATGTTTGGTCTTTGATAGGCTACGAACAGGGGAAAAAATGTGATTAAGTCCAAAAACATGTGATTGAGTGCGAGAAAGCCATGGGGCAAGCTCAGCTAAGCGTAGATGCCTTAGAAAAATGTGTAAAATCCCATGAAATCCTACAAATAAGGTGTGAAATCCTGTGAAGCACTACGACTGAGTCTTTTTAGTCTACATGATAAAGGACTAAGTTTTGTGATGTTGTAAGTGAGAACGCGAAGTCAAAAACCAAACACTAATAAAGTCAACTACGTAAAAATACGACTTGTGTGAAATTGAAAATGAAAACTAAGTAAATCATAAATATTTGCAAATCCTTATCCAAAATTACCCAAATAATGTGAAAGCATGCTAAAACATAGTAAAACCCATGTAAATAAGCTCTAAACAAAGTTAATTTTTTTGAATATGTCTAACTCAAAATAATTTGTGAGGTAGTTGTTAGCATATATTAGATCAGGTTATGAAATCACAAGGACAATTGGACCTAAACAAACTAACTAAAACAATGAGGTTTTAAATGTTTTGCATGCTTTATTGTTTCAAATGTAGGTCCCTATTCTAAAAAGAATGGTGCATGTTGGTCACAACATTCATGTTTTCCAAATTTTACTCATCATTGAAAGAATGAGGGTTGACCATGGTTTCAACAACATTAGCAGTCGGTTGGGAAGAGGTTTGATTTTGATTATTAGTTTGTTGGCTTTGAGTATGATTTGGAAGAGGATTGCAATATATGATAAGGTGAGTATCAGTTTGGTGAAGTGTTTCATGTTTGAACTTGGAATCATGAGCCTTAGCTACCTTATCATAGGCTCGGTGATGCTCTTGAATCATGGCTTCATGATCAAATTTTGGATTAAACATGAACTCAAAAGCTAGTTGTTTAATTTGCTTACAAGTTTTATGAAAATGACCCCAATTTGTGTGAAGCCATCAAAAATTTTGAATAACATACCACTGAGCACTAAGACAAGAATGATAAATATATGTGAGGGTCTAGGAAGGCATCTTTTAATCTCATCTAGGGGGAGACAATGATGGACTTCATAATTGTTGACTTTTGAGGGAGGAAGAGGATGTTGGAAGGGACTTCCCTTTATAGTTGGGGAGAGAGTCTCTTTGTTGGAGCTTCCTGACATAATGGCTTAGATGATTCTCTTAGAATCATAAGTATCAAAGACACAATTGTTAGTAGTATGATTGTTTTAAGGTATCACAAGCATTCTAGTACCATGCTTAGGTCGAGAAGACTTGAATTATCTTAAAAGGTAATATTGTCGTTGGGCTTGGTCTAAGGCTTCCTCCAATGATTTTGGAGAAAGAGTCATAACAAAATATTATAATTTTGAATTTAATGCATTAGTAAAGTGGTCAAAGATTTTGTTTCCATCATATTGTGCTCATCTTTGTTGGCTAATGCTTTCCAACATTTGATAAAAGTTTGGGTAGTTTCATTTTCTCCTCGTATGCAATTGATAAAATGAACTAAGTTATTTTCAACAAAATTATTGGATTGAAACTCTTGGACAAATACAATTACTAAGCCTTACACGTTATAAATAGAGTTATACCTTTTTTTAATGTACCATTCTAAAGCATCACTAAAAAATGTTTTGACAAGTAGTTTGGTAGCTGAAAAGGTGTTAAGTTTAATCGAGTCTTTATAAAGATTACCAAAGGCCTTCAACTGCAAAGCAGAACAAGTGGATCCATTGTAGGATATCATAGGAGTGGTACCACCTATGTCAATGTCTATAATTTGAGAGACTAAGGGTTCATTTTGAAAGTGTTTGATAGCTTTGATATGAAGTGGGTGTTGTGAAATGATGTTGCCAAGAGCATCTTTAAGGGGGGTGGCAGGACATTTTGATTTAACACAACCCACTGAACCTGTTGAGTTCTCGCTTGCATTTGCATCATTTGAGCACTATTGATAGTTTGAATGCTAGCCATTTAACTCATTGTTTTTAAGATAACATGGTTAGGATCAAGTGTATTTTGGTATGAAGTGGAAACTTGAGTGGCATGTTGAGATGCACTAGATGTGGGATTAACATTGATATTAATGTGAACACTTTGTGTAGTCCTACTAAGAAAGAGATGTGCCATGTTAGTAGTTATACTAGGCATGGTGGATGTGGAAGGCAATAGGGAAGTCACAAATTGATTTGCCAAGTCCTATAGAAAAATTGTAAGTAAGAGAAAGGGCATATTCCATGTGGTGTGCCATCATGATGTGATAGATGACCATAGATATTCCATGTGGGGTGCCATCATGATGTGATAGATGACCATAGATTTCTTGCCCATATGCTTAGGGTGTTCTTGGAGAAATATTTTCATCTTGTCTCTATATTCTATTTTATGTTCATTTTTAACCTCGTGGTCTTGGAGTACGTGACCATATTTAGTGTTTTTAGGGTTGTTATATGGCTCATAGTGTTTGCATATATTAGAATCCATACTAAAATTGTTGGTAGTATTATCTTGAGATAGAAAAGTGATAAGGCATTGAATTTTCATTGAAAAATCTACCAAGTTTAATTATTTCCATGACATTAGGATTGTTGTAAAATCCATGAAAATTCTAACGAATTTTTTCTTCGGATTGGTCCAAGATACGTTTCATTGTAAAAGAGAAAAGATCAACTATATAAAGTTGGCCAATGCAATCAATGCTAAAAACAAATTGTATCGGGTCGACCAATACAGTAGGAAACAAGAATAAGAAACAAAAAGTTATATCGAGTTGGTTGATACAATATGATGACAAAATGAACTATATTGGGTTGGTCAATGCAACTAGAAGGAAACTTAGAACTATATTAGGCGAGCCAATGTAGTTGTGCAAGGCATTAAAATGTATAGGGTTAGCTGATACAGTCTAAAAATCAAGAAAATTATATGGGGATAACTGATACAGTTTGATCAAATCTAATAAACTAGCCAAATAGAAGCAAATGAGCAAAATAGTTTTTGATATATGGAAGGTATACTAAATTGGGTGTGTTTGATTTGTAAGATCTAAGACGTAAATAGTGGAAAAGACCTAAAGGGGCAATAACTACGGAAGATTCCACCATCCCATAGTTTAACTATCTCATATCTAAGATATGTTGAGAGTAACTTTTTGAAACTAACCACTTACCAATGCCCTACAAAACCATACGACTAAAAGGCTTCATATTGATAAAAAAGAAACACCAAGGCATTTTTTATTAGCATGAGGTACATGGAAGCTAAAT
This sequence comes from Torreya grandis, assembly GCA_037957365.1. Lineage (NCBI taxonomy): Eukaryota > Viridiplantae > Streptophyta > Pinopsida > Cupressales > Taxaceae > Torreya > Torreya grandis. Next base: position 1,983,118 of record JARHVA010000014.1, read on the forward strand.
CTTGTATATAGTGTTGTTTAATGCCTTGAATATTGGGGCAATACCCTTCAAACCATAACTCAAGTAAAATTAATGACTGATTTACCTAGAACAATGACTCCTATGAGTTTTACAACTATCAGAACACAGTTCTAGATTAAACGACAAAAATAACAAATGTTTTAAGATTGAAAGTAGAAAATAATAACATACAATATTCAAAAGAAGGAAATAAACACTCAAATGTTATCAAATAGGTCGATGTAGTCGATTAAAATTTTGGAAAAACTAAATTATATCTGACTAACTAATGCAGTTGGTAGAAGACACATAATTATATTAATTCAACCAATGTAGTTGGCCGGAGACAAAGAATTATATGGAGTTCGTTGATGTAGTTGGCAAGAGACATAAAATTGTATCGAGTTTATCAATGTAGTTTGGAAAGCAGGAAAACTATATTGAGATGGTCGATATAGCTTAGCAAAAAGCTTCACTAAAATGTATGATGATGTGAAGACATAGTGGAGATTGGAAAAATGAGAAATTGATCCAACCAAAGGTGGGATAAGATCCACGTTGGGTTTACTAAAATGTATTATAATGGTGAAGACAATCCAACCAAGGGTGGGATAGGGTTGACATTGAGATCACTAAGATGTATACACAGGTTAGGATGACCTATAACTATCATCTTTCTCTCAATAGACTAAGACTCCCATAAGGTCATAACAATAAAACTTGTGTATATTTGGATGATTAGGTAGGGACCTAGAATAATCGTTGACCTAATAGAGGATAATCTACACTCAAATGTTAAGAGAAAAGAGTTCCAAATCATAAGCCTATGACATGCGCTACAACTCTCACTAGAACTCAATGGTGAATAAATGATTGTAATAATGATTGTAAAGGTGCAAGTAAATGGTTGTAAGTGGTTGTAAAGAGGGAAGTATCAAGGATATAACAAAAATACCACATGCAAAGAACTAAAAAATGAGGATAACCTAATCCAAGATAATGAAAAACACTAATAATAAAATTATTGGTGCAATGGACAACCAATGGGCAATCTATACAATCTAAGGTGTTAATGAAAAGCCTAAGCAACCCTATATTAATAACAACTTATTCGATATAAGGAAGAACACAAACAATGATGAACACAAATATTGACAATAACAATAAGCAAGCAATATCTATTCTACTAATTAAGTAAATGAAAAAGAATAGGGATATCGATACTAACCTTTGGGTGGACTCGTCGACGCCTCAATCTCCCCCTCTAGCTCAAGTGGCACTTTGCAAGATATGTTGTAGGTTGAAGACCTCAAATGGCAAGATGAAGACCAAGGTATCCTTGGTTGGCGAATCCAAAGACCAAGTGTACCTTCTCAGTTCGACTTCTCCTATTGAGCTTCAAATACACTACAAGACTATACCTCCAAGATAAGGCTCTTAAGCCTTTAACTCCTCCAAATTATACTTAGGAGTAGAAATGCAAGTGCAAGCAGAGCAAATGTGTGTGTTATAAGTATTTGAAAATTAAATATGACCCCTATATATATGGATCCAATACTCAAAATTAAACCTAAACTCTAAGCCGATAGTATCATCCAAGCTAATACAATTGGAAGACGTCATTTGACACAATATTGTATTGACGAGGACAATACATATGATATAAATCAAACTCAAAACTATATTAGCCAGACTAATACAATATAAGAAAGACAAGTATGAATCATACTGATCAACTTGATCAATACAATAGGATATAGGGAAGCTAGCAAATTTGGATGGAAAGTAGATAGAGGTAAAACGAAAAGAGACTCAGAAGAACTCAGACTAATAGTAATGAAGGTAAGATTGAATAGTATTCAAACATCTCTTTCATAGTACCAGGGGGTGATATCACCCCATTCCCAATGCACCCTTTAAAGTGTGCACTCAAGGAGATTGTTGTGTCGACAAGCCTTTGCAAGGGAAAGTGTCAGTAAAGTAATAAAAGTGAAAATATCAGGTGTATACATAAACTACCATGGTTGACATATCTCAAAGAGTATAACATGGTATTTCTCTTCCTCGAACAAATAAAAGTTGTATGGAGTAACTAATCTATTAATAAATATTGCTTTACTTTTCAAAAAAGTAAATAAATAAAGGAGATTACAAACCAACATACCACATGTATAGGAAAGCACCTTTACATGTGCTCAAGGGAATGTAAAAAGGGTATTATGGAGAATACTACATGAAGTCTTTAAGAAATAAAAATTTTAAATTGTGGACAAAATCAAAGTCCCAAAAGAAAAACTTGAATCGTTGTGGATAATTTTTTATTTTTTTTCGATAGGGTCTTTGTCTCATGAGCTTTTGACTGGAGCTCCAACCAGTCTGGGACAATCAGGGGTCCAAATCTTCAAGAGAATACCAATAAACAATCACAATTGGCCTGAGAATACCATCAACGGCCACAACGGGCCCAAAAATACCAACATTCAACTACTATCAGCGCAAAAATACCAACAATCGACCACAACTGGACCTTGAATACTTAATGATTAGCCACAACTGACCCATGAATACTTAATGACCGGCCACATCCAGCGTTCGATACCAAACTGAGATTTGAACCTAAGTTGTACTTAAAACAACCAAGTCACTTAACCAACTCACCCACATCTCATCAATGCCTGTTGTGGATAAATTATCCAAAGTCAAAAAAACTCTTATTATTATGTTTCCAACTTAACATATCATTTTTTCTGGAGCAACAAATATAAATAACAAGATAACTATAAACATCCACATAAAACATAATTACTACTAAATTTTGCAAACTTTAATAGCAAGAAATGAAAAGATACACAAGTTTGATACCATTGTTTCTCATTACATTCTAGAACAAACATAAAATAATAATGAAACTTGAGTAAATTGACTTGAGTTTATTGTTTAAGACTAAAAACAAAGAATATTGCAACCATAGTATGACATTCTAGGCTGGAAAATAAACATGATAATTAATTAATTTCCAAGAATTAGATGAGCACCATTATCCTTCTAGAGACTAAAGTTTAGAGGGAATATAAACAAATAATAATATGTTTAAATTGCAAAAACAAAACTCAAAATAATAGAGTTTTACAATTGAAACAATTTATTTTTATTTAAATGCATCCATCTTTTAACAACTAACTAAATAAGAAGCAATATCAAAAAAATTGTAATTTGCAAGGATATTCCATAGCTAAATCATCAATACAAATTGTATATCACTTCAAACAAATGTTTAATTGATTAGCTTGTTGTTTGCCCTTAAACTTGCTTTAAATAGTAAAGAACTATGCATAATACAAAATTGGAAGTGTTGCATACTAAAAGAAAACTAAGCATGATAGTAGAGCAAAAAATTATTGCAAAAACACATGAATAGAATTGTAAAATCTGAGAAGAGCGAAGGATTTCTTCCACTTGCCACTATCTCATTTTGAATTTGCAAGTATATTATTTTCTAAAGGCCTTCATGGACACTTTACATTTGGAACATGTTCAAACACCCATACATGCTCTACAACTTGCTCATTTACACTTCCCTTTCAATACCCAACTCCATAACACAATCAAAAAGAATTGCTAGGAAACCATTACATGACTAAATGAATCACTCCACAACTGAGTCAACACTTCAATCAATCACTCAATTCTCCCTTTTACTTAATTGCTAAGGCATAATTATACAATTTGACACCATAGGAAGCTCAACTGAAAAGCCAAAAAGACTTGGAAGAAGAAGAGAAACCATTTGCAGTAGTTACTATTATTTGACTTTGTGTGAAGTAATCACTTTGTGCATGATGAAACCATCGCGGCAATTGCAAAACTATTGAGGCAATTATGTAACTACCACTTAAGGTTTCAAAATTGTCGCAACGTTTGTGTGACTGCTACTTATTTTAATCGACAATTTCATAACCCTAAAAACACCACCAACTTCCAAAGGCCATATCTTTTGCATACAAACTCGAAATAACATGATTTTTTTTAGAAACACAAAATATGTAATCAAAAAGTACCTTTGATGACTCAATTCACCTCTGCCCCAAAGCATATATGTTTTAAGGTCATAACATGGTGCAACATTTTATTGAACATTGTTAATGATTAACCAACTTACCCAATTATAAAAGAGCACTAGAATGAGTGTTTCAAGTATTTTAAGTTACATCATTTGTTAAAATGGAAATAGTGGCTTAGTTAGCTCATTTCATAAACATTATCGATTCAAAATTCAAATCATACCTCCCTACATAGGAGGCTTTTGGTCTTCAAAAGCTTAAGAACTCATAAGAGCAAATTGTTTCCCCACTTCTTTGAATGCCATTTGGATTTGTTTGGCAAGTGTTCTTTCAACCCAATTTTCCAATTCCCCTGCACTCCCCTTCTTAACACTCTTTCCTTCATCTACAAAACGTCGCCTTTGTCCAACTTCTTTTGGCCATTAATAGCAAGAACCTCAATTGAAAGTATCAAAACACCTTCATCTAGCATTAAAGGCTTAAAAAGACGTTCAGTTTTCAACATTCACAACAAAATATATCCAATCTAAAAGCATTCTTGCCCACTTATTTTCGAAATACAAAAATCTCATAGCTAAAAGACTTAATTTTTTTTTACTTTCAAGTCCTCATTTGCTCAAGTACAACCATACCTTATCCCTCACAAAGAAACTACATTGAACTCTTTGTTGATCATGTTTTTATTTGTACTTTGCTTGCAACTCTCTTAACCTCTCTTGTATCACAGTGCCCATAATGCCTTGTACAACCCCCTTTTTTTCAGCACAATAAGAGTAACATTAAACCCACCTTGCTACCAAGGAATAAAGGCACCTCCAATTGGACTTGTGGCTCTAGTAATGGACATAACCTTACACAATGTTCACACCACACAAACCACACACAACAAAACACTATCCAATTTTGATCTTAATCTAATCCGTAATTTGCACGCATATTCCATATTTAAGTCATCAACACAAATCTTATATCACTCCAATCAAATGTTTGATTAAATTGTTGATTGCTCCTAAATTAGCTTAAACCAATCAAGAAACATGCATGGTACAAAAATTGGAAGTGTCACATACCAAAAGTAAACTAAGCATGATAGTAGAGCAAGAATCTAGTGCAATAACACAAAAAAATTTGTAAAGATACATTAAATTACAAGAGTGAAGAATCTCCTCCTCTTTCCACTATCTCATTCTACAATTATAGGTATATTGTCTTCTCAAGGCCTTTATGGACACTTTTTACATTTACATGTCCAAACAACCATAATGCTCTGAATCCCTGCTCATTCATACTTACTTTCACACTCCAACTTCAAAACACAATTAAAAAGAAACCTGCTAGGAAACCATTACTTGACTGAATGCATCACCCCATAACCAACTCACCCTTTCAATCAATCACTCAATCCCCCATTGTACCTAATCACCAAGGCATTTATACAATTTGACATCATAGGAAGCTCAACTCGGAAGCCAACAAGACTCTGAAGTAGAAGAAAAACCATCGATAGTGATTACTCCAATTATTCGTCTTTAGACAAAACCATTACTTTGTGTAAAGTGAAATGGTTGCGGTGAATGTGAAACCACAATTCTGTAGTTAAATAACTGCCACTTAAGATTGCAAAACCACAACAACACCACCACTTAAAGTTGCAAAACCACCACAACACCACCACTTAAAGTTGCAAAACCACCACAACACCACCACCTACTTTAACATTTAGTTTTGTAACCCTAAAAACATTGCCAACTTTCAGAGACCATAATTTTTGCATACAATCTCAAAATGACAGGCTGTTTCTTTTTTTTTAATTGCATAACTTTTTGAAAAGAACACAAATATGCAATCAAAAAGTACCTTTGATGACTTATAAATATTGTTTTTGCCTATGCACCAAAACTTGTCTATTTTGAGATCATAAAATGGCGCAACATCTTCTTCATCCATATCCACTTAGACCAACTGTAAAAGAGTGCTTCAAGTTACATTATTTGTTACAATGAGAATAGTGGCTTCGTTAGCTCATCTCACCAGCAATATGGATCCAAAATTCAGATCAATGATAATATTCATTGCATTAGAAATGTCGTACATATTTGCAAAGCGTATTGTAGAAGAAGAAAATTAGCATCAGAACCCAAGGCAGGAAAGATATGTTGCTTTCAAACAAAAGGAATGATATAAGGGAAACCACTCTCCATCGCAGTAGGGGAAATCAACTACCCTGTAAACATACCCAACCGTAACTAGCCAATGAAAACTTTGGTATGCGGTGAAAAGCTTATTTCCCTGTCACTTAAACAATTTAAGCATGCCTATCTAGATGCAAAATAGTTCTGAAAATACCTTAAGCATCATAATTGCCAGGGCATTCTTTACATAATTGCCGTTTGCTCTACTAAATCACAATTGCCAGGACATGAACAAATGCATATAGATATCAGATCAACGAATAAAATTGTTATCTAAGTTAATTATGACATCATCTTAATCAAGCTCGTACTCATCTATAACAAAGCCTAATGATAAACAATCATTTGAAGTACATCATCTTCGTCATGCTCATACTTGTCTCTAACAAAGCCTAATGAATGACAGAAATTAGAATTACATCATCATCTCAACCAAGTTAGAAAAAAAGTAAAAGTAAAGGTAGTTTTTTATGTCACCGCCACTTGAGCCACCAATTTGGAGTATGCGATTCCCCTTTTGAAAGCCCGCGATGGAATTGTTTTAACATTTACCTCATATATTTCTCAATGGAGCGTGCCTACCCTCTACCCCTCACTGAATTAGAACTAGTGTCTCCTATTAAGGAATACACAAGCTTTCACCATCAGGGCCACTCAGGCTGTCATAAAGCCCAATGAATATCACTGTCATCCAAACCATTCGTAGGAGTATCTATGCAATCGATTTCTCATCCTCCATTCCTCTTCAGAATTTGACTCTTAAAATGTCTCAGATGACTCAGAGACTCTATCACTCGACACAAACTTTGATATGTCTCTCTGTGTATGAGTCTTTGGTAAATATTCTGCTATAGATTGAAAGTACAAACGCTTCACTAAAATGTCTCCCTTATGTTTTCTGAATATTACTTTTTTTTATTGTTTTAATTCAAACTCGTATCCCTGCTCTTGCTTTTCTTTTCCACTTTTAGTTTTTCAGATGATAGATTGCTACTCAAACCGCACTGCAAAACCAATACATTCTGAGAATTATCATCCAATTCAAAAGAAGCGGAAAATTGCCTTGTACATTTTACATGTCTAGTAGGGACAAGGAAGGTTCTCTCTTGGTCTTGTATTTGCATGTCTAATGGCCAGGTTGAAAACATTGTCAGCAATGTGCCAGCTAAGTGGCACTTCCATATGGAGCTAGGGGTTTCAAAACCTTCCTAGCTCTGATTTCACAGCCTTCTCGGCACTCATCAAACACAACTGACAGATTCTCTCTTTATGCTTCTTCCATTAACTGGGCCCTTATTCCTTCTGCGTCCATATGCGTTCACAGTATTTGCTGCGGCAGCTGATACTAGTTCAGCCTGGGCTCAGCTAAGACCCTTGACACCGGTCAGTGCAGCAGCCGTAATACAATCAGCCAATGCCTGTGCCGTTTCTTCCTTCTTGCTAGGAATTTGTCAACAACAAATGCAAAAAATCTAGTGACCTGGTGTGGATGAAAACATCTCAGATAGACAATGTTCAGCTATACAATATTGCTGTCTAAGTTATCAAAGCCACCCCTTGAGGGCTTCCTTCAAGCTTCATAGGCTGCAAACATGTCAGAATCTAAATACTCACTATAAAATTCCAACTTCCTTAGGAATTACATAAACAATTCAAACATGCATAATGGCTCAGAAAATCCCTTTAAATGTTACGCATCACACAGATACCTGCAAACAGCATGCAGGGCAGCTGTAAGACAGTGTTTTTCATCATTGCCACAAGCTCAACTAAATCCTAAACACACATGCAGTTTTGAGAAACTTTACAAATAATTGCACACGCATTCGATATACATGTATACAGACCTTGTTTGCAATGTTCTGCAAATATCTGCTAACCTCCACTCATTTTCTCTGAATATGGACACATTACTTGCCATGGCAGATGCTTGCTCGTTCAGCCTGGGCTAAGCTGAAACCCTTGACAGCAGTCAGCGCAGCAGCCATCATATAATCAACTGATATCCTTCACAGAATTCAGTGCAGAAGCCTCAACACAATCAGCCACCGTTTGTGTTGTTTCCTCATTCTTGCTAAACATTGGTTCACAATAAATGCCAAAAACCTAGTGCCCTATGGATGAAAACTTCATCTCATATGATCAAATTTCATTTATACACTTTTGTCGTCCCAGGCTTCCTTCAAACTTTGTAAGCTGCAAACATGTCAAAGTCTAAATACACATAATAAATTTTCAACTTCTTTATGATAAACATTTCAAAAATGCTTATCTGAAAGCAAACTAATGGCTAAGAAAATCTCTTACAATATTACGCATCACACAGGTACCTGCAAACAGAATGCAGGACAGTTGTAAGACAGTTTTCTCATCATTGCCACGAGCTCAACTATATCATAAGCACACATCCAGTTTTGGGAATCCGGTTTTGGGAACTTAAGCACGTCCAGTTTCAAACACTTTACATAAAATTGCACAAATTAGACATACATGCATACAGGCCTTACTATATTTCTGAAGGAAGTAGTTTGCAAAGTTCTGCAAATATCTACTTGCGATAGCAGCTGCTACTCGTTCAGCCTGGGCTCAGCTAACACCCTTGACAGCAGTCAAAGCAGAATTTTTTATGCAATCAGCTGATACCCTTGACAGAATTCAGTGCAGCAGCCTGAACACCATCAGCCACAGCCCGAGTTATTTATTCCTTATTCGTAGAAATTGGCTAACAATGAATGCCAAAAAGATTCCAAGCATCCATTAATTCTACCTTATGACTTACATAAACAATTCAAACGTGCCTATCTAAATGCATACTGTTTGGCTTAGAAAATCCCTTTAATTATTATTCATCACACAGGCATCTGTAAACGGAATGCAGAGCAGCTGCAAGAAAATAAATTCATCATTGTAGTAAGCTCAACTGAATACAGAATGCATATGCAGTTGAGGAACTTTTACAAAAAATTACTTCACATGCATTTATAAGAACTTGACATAAAATTGCAAGCCCGTGAGATCGAAACGCATAAAGGCCGTACTAGATTTCTGAAAGGAATAATTTGCAAAGTTATGTGAACATCCAACTAGCCTTCACGCATCCTCTCAATTGGTAATTTACAAAATAACATGGAAGACCGTGGCTCAGTAAGTACCTTGGAAAAGCATCACACTGCTACCTGCAGATAGAAACCGGAGCAGCTGTAAGACCGGCCTTTGCTTTCATCATTGCCACTTAAATCCTTATTTCTATATCTCCGAAACACTTATGCCACTTGCTCACAATTTGTGCAGATATCACATTTTTTGGGCTTGCATCCTTAAAAATGCAATACGGAGGAGAAACTCATATGCAGAAGATGACAAGGGAAGACAATAGAGCAGTCAGAAAGATTGAAGTCACCGAAGAAACCATCCAAGAGGCTAGCAGAGAAGAAGATGAAAACCAGCAGGTTATTAATGTTGAGAAGAAGGTGACTGAAGTAGATTTGCATACCAATGAATGATGAAACAGTAGAATAGACACTTGACATAAACAACTTGCCCATATGAAACAGACATGGTAAAAGTTAATATTACCCAGAAAAGGTTGATACACTTGAAGGAGAGTGCATAGCATATTGAAAGCATGTATAGAGATGTTGGCAATGAAGAGAATGAATTGAAAAGAGCAGAGGATAATAATCCCTTGATGATTGAGGACAAAGCGGAAGGTAAAATGAAGGTAAAGTTGATCAATAAGTTGCAGCAGAGATAGCTCCCATGAAGCATAAAGACAAATACGAGAAGAAAAAGAGGAAGAGTAAGAAGTGTATTTTCACATAAGACATAAGTAAACCTACTACCCATAAGCAGTATTTTTTACCAAGAAAAACAGGTAACAGACTTTAACACTACAAAAGCCATTCAGTGCAGCAGCAAGAAAGTGAAAGCGGAAGCCATATTTGAAGAGATGGAAGAGCATGACATTGTGGTTTCATTCATGTAAACGCGACTGAGGTAAGTACATGTACTGATTTGATGAATAATAATTAAGATCTAGTAAATCGTGATAATTCCTGAAATGAGCAATTGTTTAGTTGGGTAAGAGGTGTTGAGAAAAGAAAATGTTCCCACTTAATGACAGTAAGAGTACAGTATATATGTGGTTCTGTTCACATCGAAGGTAAATTGGTACAGGCAACCATTGAACTTGAATGGCAAAGAGAGCACTGTTATTAGTATGGCAGATAACAGTGAAATTACAATAGAGAATGCTATTTTGAATATGACTGAACAATGTGAGGATTTAGAGAAGGAAAAAATTAGTCCTGCGGATGTAAATAAACAGATACAAGAAGAGACAAAATTAGAACAATGGAGAAAACATAAGAAATCAGACACTGCTCAACCAGCAGGTTCAAAAAAATTCAAACCAGGAAGAAATGGTGCAACGACATCACAATTTTAGAGCCACATTATGTCCCAAAATAGCGGTTAGGTAATAACAGTTTATGCAGAGGTTTTAGCAAGATTTTAGATGATACACGCTTTGGTATTATTTCATGAGTTACGACTCAGGTTTTTGGGTAGTTAGATGGAGTAGACTTCCATAATAGGTATAGAGGTTGTAGTTTTGGAGAATATATAAATAAGAAGCTTTCAGAACTCTGCTAATTTGCATCTTTCTGCTATCAACTGCAAAAGATTCTCTGTTATGGAGAAGCTCAATAGATTTATAACAAACTTCATAATCATTTCATGTTCAGCTATTTTATCAAATTGTACGTGTGATTTATATGGTTAATTTGGGCTTAGATTGATTGCAAATGAATAGTTCTGAACTGCAATAGATACTCGCTTAATGTTACGAATTTCTGCTATAGGACTGATCTGGATTTGAGGAGTGTGTGAATGTAGACTTAGCACTCTAAATGGTGGCAAATCTGGGGCTCAGCACGAGTATATAAATTAGTTATCTTTTTGGCATTACAAAATAGGATAGTCGTTAAAATTGATTTTGACTTTCCTAGTTTATTGCCCATAATTTGGAAAGCTTCTATGAAACAAATCGGTACAATCTACTTGATCATTAACAGAATGTAAAATTAAAGTTTCCATCTATCTCAATGGTGAAGTATATTCATTCAATGCTCTTTACATTTCTTTTACAACTATAACCAGCTCTAAATTTTCCTTGCTCATTGGAGTTGATTTTACAATGATTAATTTGCTCACGTATAAATTTTTCCTTACACTACATATACTCGTACATAACAATGATATTTATTTATTGGGGCCTGATCCATTACATAATCTTCTACAATTTGCAGTTCTCTCCAGCCACTGCCAAAACACAGCCAGCATCCTCACAAACTGTAAACTTGATAAAACATTCGTTATAACTTATGGTCTATGTCATAAGATATCGTGATTTTTCATTGAAAAACTTGAATATCATCAATTTTAAAGAGAGACCTTAGAGAAAAAAAATTCAACCGGAAGTTTTTTTTTTTTTTTCAACCTGAAGAACAAAATGTAAACTATACCGAACAACTTATGGTTAAATTTTTGTATGGATCTATTTTGTAAAATTTGTCAGGTTTGCAAAACTGCATATTTATTAATATTGCCATAAATGATGTATCAAGGCATCGTGTCTCTATTTTTAAAAACATTAAATTCTTATAGATTGACAATATCATGTACCATTCATCTAAATTTTTGCATCAAATTTGTTAAACTTTAATTATTTATTAAATAATGATGTTAAACATGATATGTCTACAAACTACAATTATGTGATCACCAATGCAATGATAAAATAGTGTTTTTTAAAATAGTGTTTTTTAATATAGTTTGAAGCTTTAATTTTTGTATTGTACTTATTTTTATTTGGAATTTTGAAATAACTATTTGAAATCATTTCACATAAGCTGGATTTTGATATAACACGCATTCTTCCAATTGGCACTCTTATATGCACAAGGGAGAAAGTTGCCAAAAAGCACCATCAGACACACATTCTCCCAATTAGCAGTCTCCTTTGCTTAAGGGAAAAAGTTGCACAAGAGCACCATCAGACGCAAAATATAGTGATTTTCCAAAAAAACAAATATGTATTAAATATTAAGAGAGAGGTCCCATGTTGGGGGCTACAGCTTCTATAATTTTGGGTATTGCGGTCTCATGCATTATGAAAATTAAAAAAACTGCTTACAAAATATCTGCACTTTAAAATAAGGAGCAGCTACAGTTTAGGAAGAAGTTTTGGAGGGGTGGGAAGCAGCAGGGGGCTGAAGATTGGCATGGCTGCTCCTATTTTTTGGTTGCCAACTGTAATTGGTATCCAATCAATTTGTATTTTTTTGTTTTTTTATTAAATTTTTTTTAATAAAATACTGCTAATTTTTCTAAGCAGCATATGTTGTACAAATTTTTAAAATGCATGGGACAGTTCATCAGGAAAAACTCTCCTATAATTTCTCGGCAGCACCCCCTTAAAACAATTAGCTATCCCACGGCATGGGACCATGCTCTAAGTGATTCTAGCAACCCCTGTGACCTGAATATATTAGTTTCTCATTTTAACAAGCAAAGGTCTTTGATCTCTAGGGTTTAAGGTTTTAGCTTTTTACGTTTTATTATTTAGAATTTAGGGTTTTGAGTTTGAAGGGTTTTAGATTTTAAGATCTAGGTTTTAAAGTTTAAGAGCTTAAGGATTTATTTCCATCTAGAGTACCCTGAAATTAATCAAATTTAGAACGAACAGAATGAATTTATTTAAAAATGAATGCTAAGGAGGTGTTCATAAAATCCTACTTCAAGTAACGATCCAGTAAATGGGAATAAAACTTCAAAGCATATTTACCTAAAACAGCTGAAAAAACATAGTTATAATATTTATTGGCAAATAGACTTTAGAGAAACCATTATTGCCATAAACCATGATCTCAACCAGGTCTGGAGTATAAATCTAGGCCAACATTTAAGAATTAAAATATGAAAGAGGGATTAAAGATTGCATACCTGATCGTAAGCAATCGTTGCATTCTGCCTCCCCCGCATTTCCTCGAACTAAACTTAGGCGTCCCTTATACCCTAAACGCCAACCTAAGGTTACCTCATACGCTAACCTGGGGTTGTTATAAAAGCTAACCCCCAGTGCAAAAGATTGCTTGGGTTGAACTTGTATCACAATGAAGCACAAACCTCGGGAGTTCCAACCGTTTTTGCGGCACGCTAAAAGTGAAAGTATTTTAAATAAGCCGGGCCAATTTACCAGCGAGAGGAATAGTTTCAGCGGTATCTGAGGAAAGAGGGGACCATTAAGAGATTTTTCCAATTTTAAACGACTGAAATCCTGGTTTCTTCTTCGGCATAATGGCCTCCATCAAGAAAAGATCCAGTTTACGTTTCTCTTTGACGAAAATATTCTTGAAGAGGTAAATGAATTCATGTACTTCCGGTTTGACTTTAATAACCAGCTTAGCTAGGAGACATGTTGCAAGAAAAAAAAATTGGGAGATTGGAAAACATGGTAGGCCGTTCACAATAGACGAGAGACGCTGAATTATGGGACTCGAAAACTATTTAAACTCTTTTTGGACTATTGGTAAGCCCGGTGGTGCTTTATGGGTGTGAGCTTTGGGCTAGCAGTATGTCAGAGTCCAAGTGGAAGCAAATAGAGAGAATCCAAAAGCATATGATCACTAGCGAGTTTAGGTAAAAGTTTCAACTCCGTATGAGATCTTGTTAGCTGAAACAGGGATTGTTCCAATAGAAGCCATTGCAATGGTGTGTCTCCTAAGATATATCAAAAGAATTGAGCAGCAGGGAACAAGTAGGTGGCCTAATGTTGTTTTCAGCGAGGTGTCCAATGAAAGAAAGAAGTCTTGGATGAAGCAAAACAAGTGGATGATCAAGTGGAATATCTATTTGAACGCTTGTCCTACTGATAGCAAAGATATAAAAGCTTTTGTCATAGATAAATTCCACAAGTCTATGTGAGGTGGTATTCTAGGGAGAAATAGGAATTATTAACTTGAGGTGTTCAACTCCAGATGTGATCATCAACAAAAAGCTTACATTGAGGCGAATATCCCTTAGAGAGCTAAGATTTTGATTGCTCAGCGTAGAACTAATTCCCATCAACGTCAATGCAAAACGGGAAAGTGGAAAATGCCTAAAGAAACTTGGGAAGAGAGAGTTTGCAGTTGAATCTGAAAAGCACTTTATTTTAGATTGCGATGCTTACATGGACATCCGGAGAAAATATGCGGACTTCTTGACAGCAACTTCTTGGCATGGTTTGTTTGTAGAGGGGTCTTTGGAGAAACTAAGGAACTCATTCTATCTTTGAATAAAAGAAGAAATGCAAGGTAGAAACAAATATGACTGCGTTGGTTGTTTCATAGGCTATTTATTTAGCCTCATGGACATTAAAAAATCTTCTTCTTCAAGTCTTTTAGGCAGGTGTTCCTTGGAGGGTGTTGTTGTTCCTATATTTTTAATGCATAAGTGACCCCATGAAAAATGAAAGGTATACAATAGGTAATTTTAGATTTTTTCTTAAAAATAAGTTGTTGACTAATTTTTAGGAGAAAGTTTGAGGGATGGAAAAAAAGGGGACGTGGAGTTTCCCATACCTACTCTTAATTTTTAAGAAGATATTCTATTAAATGTAAATTTATGAGCAAAATTTGTCTAAATTTTAATTATAAATAAAAAATTAATAATTTTAAATATTATCCCCTATAAAATTGCAACATATAGAATTGTTATACTATAAAATAACTTTTGCTATATATGTTCCTAAATTTACTCCGCAATACCTCTTAAGAAAATTTAGGAGCCCTCCTACCGTGGGACCACTTCTTTAATCAAAGTCAGAGGAGTTGTTTACCATAACGTGTTTTGAGCATGATTCTTTGAGATCATATTGAAAAATTTAGGTAGGATATGAATGAATGAAAGATTTTAATAATTTCCAAGACCAAGTAGTCTATGGGACCAAGCATTGCAATTAAATTGTTTTGCATTAGCATAATTTTTTGACACAAGTGTTGTCCTACTAATAATACAAAAAATTTAATCCCTTGTCAGTGTTAACTCTCCTACTATGGATCTTAATTAGAAAACCTATTGTTTTATGTAACCTTTCTTCTTCAAACATTGCACTTAAGTTGTCAACCTTTGTGTTGTCTTTGTACTTGATACATATGTCATTATAGATCGCATATTCCATAATAAAGTGTTATTCCATCTCTACAACTCCCTTGTCACAAAATAAACATGTTCTCATTTATTATTCTCCCTTGGGCATTGTCCACCAGTCAGTTTCACACCTAAGATGATGTGAGCTACTCCTCAACTATGTGATCAACATCTTTGTTTTTCATTTGATTTTTGTGCCTATGTGTGTCTTTTCTTTTTGCTCCCATGTGAGATTAAATTCTTTGATGTAGTATGTTTTCTTTTGTCTCAATTGCTTTGTCCACATGGTTGCCCTAAATTTCTCTCTTACATACTTTTTTATTTCTTCATTTGTGTTTGGACATTCTTGTAAGTTGATGCCCCATTTACTCATCCACTTGTTGTTTTGCTTCATCCGTGTATTTTTTCTTCTTATTAGCTATGCTTCCATTACCATTTTAGGCCATCAATGGTTCTTCATACTTTTCATCTTTTTATATTGACTAATGTTTGGGTCATTATTGATGTTTCCAACAGAAAAGTACATAATTCGACTAATAGAATTTCATATGGACCAGAGGCTTTAACTTTGAGGTTGCTTGTAATTAAATATTTTTGGATTCTCTTTATTTGTCTCCAATTTAAGTTAGATACATTGTTGGCCCCAAACTTCACATCCATATAGGACCACTAGTGTGACAGGTAGGCTGAACAAGGTTCTCTTAGTTTTTTAATCTCATAGTTCTGCATTCTTGCATTTGTTTTGTAGTGAGTATAAGGCCTTCCATCTCCCTTGAATTCTTTTTGCCCTACATGCTTCCCAAGTAAGCTTGTTGTGAAAGTCAAGCCCAAGATATTTGTATTCTTACACCACCTCTAGTGGGCTTCCTTTGAAAAGGAAATCAATTCGTTTCTTTTTTATCCGCAAAGAAAAGATCATGACTTTTGTCTTGATAGTATTCACTTGCATTCCCACCTCTTGGAAAAATAACTCTAAAGCTTTCAAATGTTTTTTCAAACTATGGGTTGTTTTTTACAGTTAAAATAAGATCATCTACATATAAAAATAGCTTTACAACGTAATTAACTAGGTGGACACCCAATCCACCAATGTAATCTATCCACTCATATAGCTTATCGATGTATAGCCCAAACAAGGTGGGAGATAGAGGACATCCTTGTTTGACTCTAATGTCACTTCCAAAGCATTCTGACATATCTTCACTTGTTCTGATTATGGCCCTAACTTGTTCATAGAGTCTATACACTGCTGCTCTATATTCATCCTGAACTCCAAGTTCTTCCATTCTACTCCAAATTTTACTTTTAGGGACCGTGTCAAATGCTTTTTTAAAGTCAACAAAGTAACATAAAACTTCTTCTACTTGAGTATCCCATACTTTTAAATCAAGTGTTTAATAGCGATATAATGATTGATACTATAATGTTTAAGCCTAAACCTTGCTTGACCTTTTGTTCCTTTACCCACTTTTCTTGCCCAACTACTAATTATGTGCTATATCATGTTGCCAATGGGCTTTCTAAGAGGGAATTGACCACGATAGTTTGGTAATTAGATGGATTATTGATATCCCCACTTTTATAGAGAGGGATAATGACCCTAGTCATTCAATCTGTCGGGAAGCCTTCATGACTGATACCATTGAAGATGCTTTTGTTGTGTGGTGTGAGGGTTTCTAAGCCCCACTTTAGATATTCAACTTGTAGCTCATCTATGTCTTGCACCTTACCCCCTACTAGTCTTGTTGGTAATTAGATGGATTATTAATAATTATTGTTGTGTTAATTACAGGAGGGTTATCTTTATCCTAAACTCTTTCATAGAGCAGCTTTGCATACTCTAACCATTGGGTATTTGTAATGTTGTTCTCTATTTGTCTTTTTTTTTTTTTCTATAGTTCCCTAAAAAAACCTTTAGGATTATGTTTTCCAAGGGAGACTAATTTTTTTCTCTCTGTATTCATGTAGCTTTCTTTTTTGGACTCGATTCCTTCATAAGCTTTTTTTTTTGGTCATTCCAAGTCTTCTTAAAGTTCTCTTTGTTGCCTTGCACTCTTCATTATACCATGAATTCATTGAAAAACTTCTTTCATTTCCACTCTTAGGTCTAATTATTTTGCATGCATTTAGAGCCTTTTGGATTAAGAAAATCAACATATTATTATTTGTTAGATAGTTGTATGTAGATGAAGTACTATTCTTAGTTTCTTAATAATGTTGTTAAAAATATTGTAAAAGAGTTCCTTTTAATAGTTTTTTATTCCCTTGAGTCATGAGGATTCTACCTTAAAGAGGTATCTTCCTTTGCTTGTGGTGGTCTTGTCCTCCTTGTTGTTGGTTTATTGTGCATATTAAATTTTACATATATTGGATTGTGGTTTGATTTCATCTTGATAGGCCAGTCCCCAACTTCAAACTTCATCAATCTCAAGATAATGCTTCGTGAATAATAATATAGTCTACCACACTTTGACCATTATAAGTTTTATAAATAATGTTCCTTGAATTCAGCCATGTTCTCATGACATTGTATATAACCATGTCATACAAACTACATAATCTCAATAATTATGCTCCATAATGAATAACTCCCCCCTTTCCATAAATCTCAGTCAACATCAAACAACTAACATTGACTACAAACGCATGGCAAAAATCCCATAAATCTATGGGCAAAAAAAGTACTTGGGCCCTCCCAATGAAATGCCTTAGGGTGATATAGTAGTTGTCTTAAATGTGTAAGTTATACTAGGGGGTGTGTTACTTGATTTTTTGGTAAACGGGTTGTGTAAAGTGAAAGAGTGTAAATTTGCACTTGTATTTCATGAGAAATATGTGATCATTGACCTCGTTTCATCTTTTGTGCATGTAGTGTTAAGCAAAAATACTCTGATATGAAAATGAGGGGGTGTGTTCCTTCATAGGACATGGCAATGAGTTACGTCAGGAGGAAACATTAAGTTTCATGGTGAACTTGAGCAATGAAAAAGTGGTGGGGAAAGGGAAAGCCATACATGACATGAAAGCGGTAAAATATTTTAACGTGAGCTAGGTGGTGATGGTGAGGGATGTTGAGAGGGTATTCCAGGGGATGGACTTGAAAAAAACTGACTAAATACAAGTGCAAAGTTTAGTGACATATTACATATCTTAATGCAATCAGTGGCTTTCTCCAAATTGTTTAAGTTACCTAATACATGATTGAAACAAATGTCATCTCAATGAAAGCAAAGGTTTCTTGGTATTTTTTCAACCACATATTGTCACAACCAACTTATGTTTGAGAGTGTTTCATTACGCTAAAGAGTTAGACAAAATTATTTCAAAATATTTTTTATGTAGGGTGTGACTGATTACGTTATGAGGGATGTGACTTTGTGTTTTGATAGAGTGAAATTTTTAATCCACATGTGTGTAAAGCGGTGTACTACTATGAATTGATGAGACAAAATGGAGTGAATACTCTTATTACAATTCTATAAAAAAAAATGACACTACTTACAAATGTAGCAAAAGAAGTTTTGCATTGGGTTTCGCTTCCTCTTTATTTTTTGAAGTGTACATATTTACCATCTTTTATTTAACACCCATGCCATTTTGAGTGGCATTTTTTGATGATCACCTTATGTAATAGGAAGAATTGAAAAATATTTCGAATTCATGATAGCCCATGGAGAAATAGTGGTTTCTAAAGGCAACAAATACATATTAATGATATATAAATACAATATTAGTATATTAATTATAACTATAATATTATATACATATAGTACTATAGTATATTGATGGAATGGTGCATGTGGATATAGATCCCACACGTGACCACTAACAAGGATATTTATAGTATATAAAAATAATAAAATGTGTATATATAATGCATATACATACATAATAATATATAGACATATATAATAATAATAATAGTTATTATATATTGTATATTAAAAGTCATTTGTAAATATATATGCATTATATATATATATATATATATATATATATATATATACAAAAATGTTTGGCATAAAGCCTCTACATTTGGTGCCATCTCTACGAAGGCTTCAAGAGGTTTAGCTACTTTTCGGGATGATCAAGTGGCTGCAAAGGATTAATTTTGAAGAATATATCCTTTGCAGCCACTTGATCATCCCAAAAAGTAGCTAAACCTCTTGAAGCCTTCGTAGAGCTGGCACCAAATGTAGAGGCTTTATGCCAAACATATATATATATATATATATCCTTTGCAGCCACTTGATCATCCCAAAAAGTAGCTAACCCTCTTGAACACACACACACGCACACACACACAAGTTTGGCATAAAGCCTCTGCATTTGGTGTTAACGCTACTAAGGCTTCAAGAGGGTTAGCTACTTTTTGGGATAATCAGGTGGATGCAAAGGATTAATTTTGAAGAATATATCCTTTGCAGCCACTTGATCATCCCAAAAAGTAGCTAACCCTCTTGAAGCCTTCGTAGAGCTGACACCAAATGTAGAGGCTTTATGCCAAACATTTTTGTATTATATATATATATATATATATATATATATATATTACAAACTACTTTTAATATACAATATATAATAACTATTATTTTTATTTTATTTTTTTTGTGTGTGTGTATAATGTATTGTCAACAAACTACTATTAATATGAATATATCCTTTGCAGCCACCTAATCATCCCAAAAAGTAGCTAACCATCTTGAAGCCTTAGTAGCGCTAACATCAAATGCAAAGACTTTATAACAAACTTGTGTGTGTGTGCGTGTGTGTAACTAGTATAATTATAATGTATTGTTTACAAACTACTTAATATATATATATATATATATATATATATATATATAATAATTATACTAGTTATATATATATATAATAATTATACTAGTTATATATATATACACACACACATTATAATTACAATAGTTATATATATATATATATATTATAAATATAACTAGTATAATTATATATATATATATATATATAACTAGTATAATTATATATATATATATATAACTAGTATATATATATATATATATATATATATATATATATATATATATATATATAAGTTTGGTATAAAGCCTTTGCATTTGGTGTCAGCGCTACTAAGGCTTCAAGAGGGTTAGTTACTTTTTGGGATGATCAAGGGGCTGCAAAGGATATATTCTTCAAAATTAATTATCACTTGGCTATCATGTTCAACAACAATCTAGATAATTCATTTTGGATTTTATCTAATATTTATGCTCCTAATTCCATCACTATTAGGACTCTCTGGAAAGAACTAATTTTTTTTTAGGAATTCTTATAAGGACATCAATTAGTGTTTAACCCTAAAATCTAGATTAAGGGATCTAGGGTTAAAGGGGTAGAGATAACCTAGGGCACAAAGGTGATAAACTATCTTTACAGTAGGCCAATTAATTTACAAAATCAGATAGACAATATGTAACATCCTATTTTTCTATGTTGGGATTTTAGTACTTAGTGAATAGGTGCTTGTTTTTTGACATGAGTTAGATAACTCTATCGACATTGATGCTGGTAATCTTTATGACAAAATATATTTTATCTTCAGTAAGGAATCCAACATAAGTTGGGTGTGATGACAACCCTCATATTTAGTTATATGTTTTTCCCTTGGCCTTGTTAAAAAACATTTGTTACTTGAAGAAAACTAATGGTGTTTTATTCATATAGTTCCATAGTCAATACTAGCCAACTTGTAGGTCTGAGGCCTTTTGTAATAAATTCTTTGAATTATTATGTTTATTTTATATCTTAGAGTACTCCATAAATCCTTGGCCCCATCATAATTATACAAGTTTCAAATGTTACATGAAGTCAAAGGAGGTATGGAGAGTAGTGGTGTGAACATAAGAAATAGATAGTGGTACATAAATTAAATGACCCTACCACTTACCTATTACGCCAAACAAATAATTATGATTTTTAATTTTAAAGGGGGTAGTGGCTGATCCATAAAAGGGGGATGGACATAGATTTTGGGAGATAAGCAATAGTTGTGGCTTGGAGGTTTGAGTTGTAAGTAGGGGATATCTGATGTTGGGAAGAAGAGGAGGGAGATAGAGCTTGGTGAAAAGGTGGAAGAAAGGAGGGACGTTGGGAATGGGTGGTAAAACAACAAGATACCCTCAAAAATGTTACGCTGTTGGAAAGAGAGAGAATAACTTCTTGGATGCTGGTAGAGAGATATGGAAATATATTGGGGAGATTAGTGTTTTTCAACCTCTTATTATGCCAAGAAATGCACCACAAAATGAGGAAGAAATTTGGTAAATGCACAAGCAAGGAGGAGGAGTTTAGGAGGTAGAAAAAACCATCTAGAAGGAAAGAATTGTGAGAGTTTGATTTCAATTGTACATTTTATTGTATAGGTTGTATATGGTGCCCAAGGGGAAGGTGTTTCGATAAGAGGTTGAAAATGTAAAGAAAAAAGGATTTGTGGGAGTTTTTATTTTGCATTTACGATCGGTGGTATCAAAAGGTCCACATGGACAATGAAAAGTCATTTTATGCTTGAATGATCACACAAATCATGCTAAGTATTCCTGCCATATTAGATTACCAACATATTGAAAAGGTAAGATATTCATGCATCATTTTGTCCCAAGATTTATCAGTTTATCTTATCTAGATTTGGTACAAGAAACTAGTTGTGTGTGGTACTTGTGCAAGATCTTTAAATCGTCCCAATCATGGAAATGGTTTGTCATTGGTTAAAGTTATTTGTGTTTATATGACTATGAATAATGTCAAGTTATGGGTTAATACATTACTGCATGGAATTATTGTATCGATACAATACACAACTGCAACCTGATTATCATGTAGTTTAGTATTGGTGCCCTATTTTATTTATATGATTTATTGGCACTACCTTTAGCATTCAATTGTGTATAATTTATAAAGGATGTGAAAAGAGGAACTAAAATGCATTACTAAGGTTAGATGAATACATTATCCTCCTAGGTTGTCATGCTTTGTCTTAGTGTTTACCAAAAGCTCGATATGAGTAATCAACCTAGACTCTAATGGTTGGGCAACTTTGCATGTTCCTCCCAATGTTTATCGAAATGGAAAATTGGACTGCGAATTAGATATTCATATGAACAATTAGGAATAAGCCATTGTCACATGGGTAATTGGGATGGCCTTGAGAAACATGTATGCATATAAATATAACCTACAGTGCATATATTGACACCTTCTACAAATACAATTTGCAACGTTCCAATCGGTATACATCTTTTTGGTGTCACATTTCTCTATGTAATCAACAGTTGACTGTAAATATTTGTTTTAAAATATATGATAACATAGAGCTCTCAATTTGTTCCTACCGTAGTAGACGAGAAATTATAAAAGAATGATGTGACACTAATATGGGGCAGTCTTCATAATAATTAGAACATAATACATTGTGCATGCACATATTTTTGTTGTTGAGTTTTATTTTGTCTTCTAACGGTGGAAAATATTTAATCTATCACTTTATTGATTATATATTATTAATATTTAATGATTCAGAGAACCGATGATGAAATACAAAATTAACTTGGAAGAGTTGTGTAATATATATATATATATATATGTATATGTATCTGTATGTATGTATGTATATATGTGTGTGTGTGTATATGTGTGTGTGTGTGTGTATGTATGCATGCATACATACATATACATACATACATATACATATACATGTACATATACATGTACATATACATATATATATATATATATATATACATATATATATATATACATATATATATATATATATATATATATATATATATATGCATATGTATATATATGTATATGTGTATATATATATGTGTGTGTGTGTGTGTATATATATATATATATATATATATATATATATATATATATATATACATACACACACACACACATGTATGTATGTATGTATGTATGTATGTATACATATATATACATACATATTATATATATGTATGTATGTATGTATGTATGTATGTATATATATATATATATATATATATTGAACCCATTAAATTGTTATTCAATCATTTGTCAAAATGTCCCATTGAGATTGTGCTGTATGGAATAGGATACCTATCCGTAAAATGTAATTATTGTTAAGCCTTAGGGAATTCTAAATAAAATAGATGCTATGTGTGGAGCATTTTATGTGAATGAAGAAAGATATAAGTAAGAGATTAGTAATATATGTATTATTATTTAATAATCCACAATATGAAGGAAGATATTATTAGGTATAATGTTTTCTTATATGCATAGGGAGATAGTTGAATGAAAGATTGTGATAGAAAAGTGAATCAAATAAGAAGTACTTGGGTGGTTTGGTGTGGATTTACATTTACAAGTTAGTTGAATGTTCCATGCCAAGTGAGCTAAAAACTTCTAATTGAGAGAAAGTTGTATAAACACATTAATTTAGGAAGGATATTTAATATGAATCATATATATATATATAAAACAAGAAACATGGTATGAGATGCTTCCCATTTGAAGTTTCATATAATTGGCTATTCATTAGATGTGGTACTTTGATTAAATTCAAATAATATTACTATTAATATGATACTCATTCATGACTTAGAGTGGGAATTTGATTTGGTAAATTGTTTAATATATGATTTGTTTTATTATTCTTAAAAACCTATCACGAGATAGGTTTTCTAATAATCTCCATTTTGAGAGTTATATATTTGATTATGAATCATAAGTATTATTGTAACAACCCCAATGGGAGTTCACATGTGAAGACCCATTTAAGTGAGGATGTACTTATGTATGAGGTTAACATGATATGTTATACTCAATATGTATTGTCAAGTCTAAACCAAAGACATGACATCAATGGTTAGTGTTAATGAAAAATATGAGGGGAATATTGCTTTGAGACTACATGCAACCTTTTGTTTGATATTAGAAAAAAATAATTCATCTGTCAGTTACACTGCCAAGAGTATGTTTCACTTGAATACGATCTGATTTATTTTTGATAACGGGCCAAGTAAAATATTTAAATCTTTAAAATAATTTTTAAGTGAAGTTTGAGATGGATCTCGTTAATACAAAACACAAAGTAGACCATTCCAATATGGTATTAGTTGGGCTGAGGCAGGGCCACTTGAGTCTTTAGGAAAATTTTATACGCAAGTAGATTGGCATATGGAGATGATCGAATGATAGGTGCTAGGGAATTAATTTAAATTATTGTACCAATTGTATTATCACCTCTATAAATTGATTAAGTTATTGAGTATATTACTCTCTCTCCCAAAGAAGAAGGACTTCTTCCGTGATAAGATTAGATGCATAAATATTGAATGAATTTTATAAGATGAATTATAATCCCATTATAACTTATTGACTAGGGAGATGATCTATTTAGTTGGAAAATAAAATAATCATGTTATAGTTGAATAAGCTAGGATAGTAGATGAACATGTTATTTTAGTATTGAAAGTTGACTAATGTGCTGAGATATTTGAGTTGATAAAGTAGTCAATTCCATAGATGCTTTCTATGATTAGTATGCTTCATGATAATGCATTTAGTGAAACTGTATTTCATTTATTTAAATGATATGGTAATTTATGATCAATTGCATAGGATATTATAAATCTTGGTAGAGACTTACTGTAATGGGAATAAGTTATTATTGCTTAAAACTCATATAGTGTGTTTTTGTAGGATCGTAAACACATTTTAACAATGGTTAGATAAAATCTTATGTATGTGATTATAGTCATGAGTGTCGTAGTGTATTAGGACATAGAATAATGAAAGACATCACTAATCCTAGCTTATGCATGTTTGATGCAAGTTAATAGATTAGAGAAGACTATTGAGTCTTCTCACTATGGTTAAGGAACATGGTTATCCTTTATGTATGCAATTTTCTAGTAAGCATGTATACCTTTAGTAGTTTTGGAGAACTACATCTAGACCTAATTATGTGCATGTAGGTGACATCGTAGATATGTATGGTAGCTCGAAGAGTGAGTGCAAGCATAGGAAACTACCCCTAATATGTTTTCCTTAGTTTGACATTTATGATTAACTAAGTGATTCTTGGATCACGTGTATAATCATTTTAATCCTATAAAACTTATCCATAGTGTGAATGTTTGGTGTTTTATCTATGTATTGACAATCATAAAATATTTTTGAGGTGATTCTTTTTGGATCAAGGAATGTGGGTCCCTTCATCATTGCTATTATTTGGGTTATTATGTGAGAGTGTTTGGGTAAGCACACGAGCCTTGATTAGTAAGGTGTTATGCTATAAGTGACTTGAGTGTGTCCTATAGTCATGGGATTGACGATCAGAGCTTTAGAAGCTCATTCGTGTCACAAATAGATTGTTTCTTGTTGGATTAGAGTGCCAACCTCTTCGGTGATGACTTCTCATGGAAGAGACCATCACAAATGAAAGGATAATTACATCGGACCCTAATTCTGAGGATTGAATATGTAGGTTGCTCAAGATTATGGTGGGGGCATCGGGTTTAGGTCCCTAGGCTATTTTAGGGTTGGCATAGTTACATAGCAACCTTGTGACCATTGAATTTGTTTCAGTGTTTGACATGTCAATTGTGATTACATTTGTTTGTATCATGCCAATGTAGCTAGATAATGTATGTTTAGTGTCCTATATTACTTTGATGTTTGTTGTTGTGTTCAATGGAAACATCGACTGAGTGAATCATAACGGTTCATATATTGTTGAATTTTTTTGAAGGATAAGTAAGAATACCTTTCCAAGGAAATTATATTCACAAAAAAATTATGATACATTTTTTTGGTACCTAATTAGAGGGGTTCTTACATTTTGGTATTAGAGATCTAGGTTCAACACTTAGCCTAATGTGCTCATTCATGAGTCTGTGAAAGATATTTGTATGATATTAATCAATTAGATTGATTTAAAAGTATTTTTTGACCAATATGACATCTAGTGCTATCTTATGGAAGTTAGTAAAACTTTGGATTCTACTTTTATAGTGTAGGTGGTGTGGCATCATCATAGATAGTCAGTCATAGTCTAGTATATGACTCTTATACTAAGAGATATTATTAATTAGTTTCAATTATCTGGGACACTTTTGTGTGTGCATCACAAATCCCAAGTAAAACACTAGGAGCGATGAGATAATTAGTTGCATGCTTTTGATCTTTTGAATTAGTGTTACTCTCATGTGTGTTTGCATACAGTCACATGATGAAAGCATAGGCAATTCCAGCTATGGGTTTCAACAAGAACCACTACTTGAACAATTTTATGAAATTGACTTGCACATTATTCAAACATTTCAGCTTTGACAAAGGATGCACATATGTGGTCACTCTAGGTATCAAGCCAAATAACCTACACTAATGCTTGAGGAACACCTTCCTTAAAGTCATCAGATGACCCACCATTATTCTAGAAGATGCATTATTTTGAGACAACAAGCATTAATGGATCAGGTAAAATTGAAAGCCCAGGCTAGACTTTTAGAGGCTATAAGTGTGTAGCTAAATAGAGTATTGGAGGTTCAACTTGAGGAAGTGCATCTTTTAGTCATCTGAGCCATTTATTGATAAGTCAATGACATCGTGCAAGAGTGTTGATGTAGGGCACCAATATATTCTAGTTCTGTTAGGACTGCACAGGGTAAATGGTTTGGAATCAACATAGATTTTGAGGGTGATTAGAATGATAACCTTCATGTGTCAAGGCCTAAACCATCGAGACCATGAGATAATCAGTTATGGAATCAAAGTATGGTATAATCACCTACATCATATATTATTTTATTTTTGTTATGGTAATACCTTGTGTATTGCTGAGGATTTAGATCTATGTTATTATATTCGTGGTTTGATACAAAGAAAATGGGAATAGATGTTAGGTGATCTCAAGTTTTTCATTATATCTGTGAACCCTTTTTAAATATCATGTTATCTTGCCCCTATAGTGGAGTGAGTATGAGATGTATTATGGTTCCCTCACCCTACGTGATGAGAGTAAAATTGATGGGAGCAAGTGAGGGAAATTATTCCCTCATTCCATAGATGTTGACTCTTTTCATGCGAGTAGTCTTAGGAGGAGTTCATGCATAGTTATTTTTCCTTGGTTGAAGCCTTGTCTAAATAGATCCTGGAGGGTTTCACACATTTTGGTCCATGTTGGAATCAAGGATCAATGATATTATACATGGGTTTCCATTATACTTATTTGCTTACATTGCGAGTGTGCGAGGTGACCCTCCACAAGAGTAATAATTTAGTGATATTACATGGATAGCCTTGATAGGGAACCTGATATGAGTTCCTTTTTATGTTTTGTCTCTTGGTGGTGGATGACCTTATATCCTTTGATAGTGGGATATGTTTGTCAACTACACACTAAAGAGTTTATCATGTGGATTTGGATATTGGGTTTCATTAAGATAAGTTCTTGTAGTCCATTGAGACATTTTAGCACCAATTAAGTGTAGGCATCAACCTTTTTATGGAGATGAACATGTTAGATTGTGAATCTAACCTATTGAGTATATTTACTACTTTTGAGGCATTCAAATATAGTTTGAATGTGGGTATCCAAATGTTATGGTCAATTGTTACCTTTCCACTATAGAAAAATGAGTTGGGTAACTTCTGGTGTTTTCTCTCACCCAAAGGGATGAGAAAAAAATTAATTTGGGTGATTAGTGTGACTTTTTTAGGGTATCTTACCCCTCATTATTACTAAGAGTATAAGATACTCTTACTTTGAAAAGTTATTTTAGTAGCTTAGAGCTTTTATTTAGCATTCTTGGTGTTATCTGTAATATTGTGATGTCGATAATGAAGGCAATCCACTTGTGCTTATATGTCATGAACATGGTTGTTCCTGATGTAATCATAATATGCCCATGCTTGCTATATTTTGTAGCATGTGGTTTATCTTAGATTGTGATATATGAACCTTTATGGGTGTCAACATTTTGAATTGAATTTTCACTTTTTGTATTGACTATTGCATCATTTTGATAGTACATGTTGTACAACCCAGTGAGTAATCTGATGGCATGCAATACCATACTTGATAATTGAGTTGAATCTTGTGTTTGTATTTCCACTTGTATGAAACCATGCCACACCCATGATTGGAGTTGTGAGTCTTAGGAGATTCTTGTGGATAGCTTGATGAGCTTATCAAGTGTTGAACATCCATGATTCTTGGGATTTTTTTTACTTATGAGGATAAATTTTACAAGTGAAAGATTTTATGAATTAATTAAGGAGTGTCATGTGCATTTTGACTCCTTATACGATGTATTTTCTCCTTTTTTCAAGGTTTTGCTCCATTATCATACAAGTTGCACTAGAAATCAACTAGCCTCTAGCAACTATTGTTATCTAGTATACTTGCACCCTTGTGAAGGTAGTTTCAAGCCTTCACAGTCTGAAGTAGCATGGAGACAATCCTAGGCTATAGATAGCCTAATATATGGATTGAATCTCTATATTTTAAGGGCTAGCTCTCCTTGATGTATCAATTTGTATCTCTACGCTACACTACTAGCTTGTAAGGGAAAAAAGAAGAAGGTAAATTGAAAGGAAAACCTATTTAATCAAGGCGATACACCAAAATATGTCCATTTGTCTAATATTCACTAAGAATGATGAATAGAGATATGGACCTAATTGAAATTCTCAAATTAAGGTCTCCAAACATCAATATTTCACATATAGGATCAACTTGAAACATGATCTAAGGTAGCTAATCAATAGGTCCCTTAAAGACACTAAGGAAAGCTTACACTTACCACACTTACAAGATTGTTCAAGAACATTATGAAGCCTATAAGGATGAAAAAACACCTAAAAATAAGTAAAGATGAGAGGACAAAATGAAAGGAATCATGCACTATCACTAGCATTCATCAACTAACCATGAACATACACTAATCACAAGCATTAAGGAAACATGGAGATCAATATTATTCATTATAGAGAGGCAAGTACAAGTATTTTATGAGCATGTCAATTCAAAAACTCAGATTAAGGATCCTTTTCAATTCCAAAAATAGGCTCACATATAGAAAAAATGAGAAAGGAGAGAGAGAGAGAGACAAAGTAAAAGCCTACAAACTAAGACATGAGACATTCACTAGATCCTTCCCAAACTCCAATGTAGTAATTCATTGGTTATCTCTCATATTATTTCATAAAAGTGACATATATTTTGAAATGAGGCTCATTTTGAAGGTTTGAATAAGTCATTAACATTCATTTATGGTCTTTGACCCATACAATCTCCTAGATCTTTGCTTGCATGTGCCTATATTCCTGGTGAAGATGTCACCTCCTTGAAAATATGCCTTGAAGGCTGAGTCAAGTCTTTATTAATCTCTTAATTTAAACCTTATCCAATGATTTACGTGGTCTCTCCATATTTATTGGGTTGTTAGAAGGCTCATTGATGCTTGTTTAACTCTTTTAACATGTTAGGCATAAGAAGGAAGGAAGGTCTTATTAGGAGTGTTTGAGACCTTTTCAACCTTCTACCAATAGATTTATGAATTTTTAGTGTTCTTTATATTGCATGAAAACAAGGAACAACCTCAATAAATCCTTTTCAAGAGCTTTTATGCATCAATTTGGATGTTTTGACTACTTGAACCATTCCTTTACAATGAGGCATAAGAGAGATAAAATTGGGTTTCACTTTGAATCAAAAAAATATATTCCATGAATAGATTATACACATCAATTTAGACCTAAAACAAGGAAATTGGAGCTATTAGACCCTCCAAAATATGTCATTTTGCTCCATTTGCTTGATTTTCCACTCATTCCTTATAACCCTAAAAACTAGTAAAGTTCCTTGTCCAAAAGAATGTATAGATCATATTGGAAAAATGAGAACATTATTGAGTACCCTCTATCTCATTATAGATTCATAAAAAAATTCATGGTCCAAATCCAAGAGTAAGTATCTTTTTCTGTCATTTCTCTCTCTAATTAGGCCTCCTAAGCCTATAAAGAATAATTTGGCCCAAATGGCCACCCACATGTGTGAAACTTTTCAAAAGTGTTTGATTCACTGTACTTGGCCTAATACCATCCTTAATTATAAATTTAAAGTTTTTTAATGTTGTGTAGAAGGGCAAACCATGAAATGGTCATTGGCAAGACTAGATGCTTTTGTGTGCTTGAGGTGTTATTTGAGAGGTTTTGTAAGAAACTTGCAGGTTTTGATGCTTGTATGTGACTTGATGAGACATTTAGGACCTTAATACAACTCATCCCTTTATATTTAAGTCCTTTGTCACACTCTCAAGCTTCACCATGGCTTTTGGGCTTGTAAAACTGAGTTCTCTTACCTGTTGTGCTAGTGGCCAACTTGTAGGAATTGTGTAACAACTTGGGGAACCTTTAGAACAGTTTGAGTGATCTTTGTGTTGGGTGAATATTTTTTAACCAATACAATGGTGGAAAAATGGTTATTTCAGCCACAGTGTAACGAGATGAAATCTCTCCTCAAGACAAGGGGAGGCTCCCTTTCCTATTGTTAACTAAAACAAGTTATTATTTACACTAATTTTATCATAGTGGGTGTTGTCATATCATCCAATTTTTTTTTTTTTAAGAATTGATGTTTAATCACAAAATTTCTTCCATTCTTTGTGATATATTTTGAAAATCTAAGATTACTTGATGGACCAAATACAACTGATATCCAGATTTGTTAGCCTAAAGATTAACAAGAATAATACCAGCAGAGTAAACTTAAAAGATAGAATAAAGTGCAGCCCAAAGTCTTCACCTTATTTCCAACAAAAAATAAAATTGCCAAATAAGAATAAATGGCAGCCCAAAGTCTCCTCAGTAATTCACTTTCAATGATGAACACAAACCCAATAGCTAAAAAGTAGCTCAAAGACTTCAAAATCAGCTTCCTAACACCTTTCAATTTAAAGAAATTCACACCACAATTCAATCAATTACACAATAAAATGTAATATAAAAGACATAAGAACATCTCCAATACATCAAAAAATTATTTCAACTCAAAGATTGAAAGGTCACTTGTTTTCTCATATACTAATTGATAAAAGATTTACAATTTGAATTCAAAGTTTCAATATTGCTTCTCAATTCAATAGCACGTCGCTTCTATAGCATTTGGTGATCCTTTTTTAAAAAACATCCTCCTATTTATAGAGAGGAGCTATGAACAAAAATAGGAAAAACATAAATACATTGACTTATTCGTTGACAGATTCCTATTTGACTTAGGACTATGTACTTTTCCTACATGTAATTTATATTGAACAAAAATACTTATGAAAAGTTACAAAAAAAAACTAAGTGTCCTTAGACATAGGAATTTCTTCCTTTTTTATTCTTCTCTAAATATTCCTCATATCTCTTTAATGTAGCTTGGACCTCACTATTATCTGGGTATGATGTACTCCTAGAGACAACAAAGACCCTTGTGATAGAATCTTCTAAGTTAACCAACAAATCCTTATTTTTGTCCAAGATCCTTTGTAATTTATCCATAATGACTTGAACTTCAATCAATTTGTCAATAGAATCTAGCATGAACATTCCTATTTCAATCTCTGTTTAGAGAAAAGATGTAAACTCTTGAACCACAGTCTCCATAGGAAGAATTTCTTGGGAGTCATTTCTAACCTGACAGAGAAGCTCTCCAATTTTATCTATAAGATCTAACATCTTATTATCACACATATCTTCAGCTTCTTCAAGATCTTTAACTAGATTCTCAAGAACTTCTCTTTTATTCTTCATAGCTTCCCTATATTCAATGCATATTTTCTTGTTTGGAATGACCTTCTACTCAACTAAAAGTTTTAGTATGAATTTGCGTAGTTGAGTCCATGTATAATATCCTTTTCAGTTAATTCCAAATTTTGAATAAATATTTTAATTATTTGCTAAATTTCTATTTTCACTTCACCCAAGTTCTTTAAGAATCCAACGGTAGAATGTAAACATTGAGTACCCTGTGTTGTTAATCTCTCAATCTAGGCATTAATCACTTGACCC
Source organism: Torreya grandis (assembly GCA_037957365.1). NCBI lineage: Eukaryota > Viridiplantae > Streptophyta > Pinopsida > Cupressales > Taxaceae > Torreya > Torreya grandis. The sequence goes on from JARHVA010000014.1 coordinate 2,015,657, forward strand.
CAAGATCAAATTTTCTCTACCTATTGAATTGCCTTTTTAGTATTTTCATGTACAATAGGCTGAATGGACTTAGAAGATTGAGTGATCTTTAGTAAAATAGAGGTCAGTTATTCTACTTGCACTTTGAGCTGATCCTTGATCTTCTTGTCTTTGTCATATCTTTCTAACAAAGATACCATAGTTACTTTCAAATCTTATTCTACACCTTCATGTGTTTGCATCCCCAAGTTTATTTGTGCAACTACATAATCAGACACTTTAATATCTTCAATGCTTTTATCTTCGAGATGCATTGCAACTTTATCATACGTGTGCCTAGATTAAAATATCACCCTTGACATAGTTTTGGCCTTCTTTGTTGTTTTGGGCTTTACCAACACAAGTTGAACAAAATCAAAGTCTTTAAGTGCCACTGCTCACTTTTTCTTTTTAGGTGTTTGTGATGTCAACCAAGGGGGAAGAGAAGATGAATCTGCTTGTGCAAAGGATGCCAAATCTTGGGATGTTGGGAGAAGATCAATGGTTTGTGAGGTAAGTGGAATGGAAAGTGGGATGGAGGTAGTGGGTAATAGGATGGACACTGATGGAATGATAGTTATGATAGGTGAAGTTGGAGTGAAAATGGCAAGAATTTTAGTTGTTGTTGGCAAGTTGGAAATGGGGGTGGAAGAGGCCTTGGTTATCAATTTGGAGGATGAAGTAGACATGAACTTGTCCAGATCTTGATGAGTGATATATAAATTGGTGTCTGACTCTATTGACTTATAAAGGCTAGGCAAATTAGATAAAGAGTCAAGAACTTGATCCAACGTACTATACTGAGGAACTTGAAAAAGAGTAACACTTGGGGGTGAAGGGGGAAATGAGAGAATAGTTTGGAGAGTTATTGTAGAAGCATATAAAATAGTGGGAATGGAAGGAGGAAGAGTAGAATATGCTACCTATGAAGTTGTTATTCATGATAATTCAACTTGAGAAATTTCCCCTTGATAGGTCTCTACTTGGGAGGTCATTGGTGGTGAAATTTCAACTTGAACTGGTATGAAGTCATATTGGCTACAACATATACGAGATATGAAGTCATATAAAACTTAAGTGAATAGGCCACCTCAAAGAGTTGATGACAAATAGCGTCATTGATTTGTTTACCCCAAAAGATCCTTTGCTTATCTCTTTTGATAACCCAAATGTATTGATACATCCATTCTTGAAAAATGTTTAAAGTTGGCAGTCCTTTCACTTTACTTAGGAGGGTGATCAAATCCCCTACCTCGTCTAGAAAATTACTATGATACAGATACTTGGGCCATCTAGCAATGGTGGGCTGAGGTGTCTCAAGCCATTTGGAGTTGATTTGCTTCTTGCACTTCTCAGGATCTCTATCATAGTATTCTTGAGTTGATTTTGTAGTTAAGTTTGAATACTCTTCAATCTCAGAGAGGTGGAAGACGTTATCAAAATATTCCTCATCAAGGTAAATGACCACTTTACCCTCTAAATCCTTGACTGGTCTACCTTTCTTATAAAAATGTGCACTATGGTCAAGATGAATTTAGAATCATGTGCTAACACAAGAAATATGACAGCCAAATGGATTTCACTATTAAGTATTGACTACATATGAGATGCAATGGGATCTCTTCCTAGTCTCTGCAAGAACTCAACCATTTCCACATGGCCAATCTCTATGTCCTTAATCTGATCTAAATTTGAATCGACTGCAGACAATGGAAGCACACCTTGAAACTTGTATCTCACTGCCTTCTTGTTGGAGAATTGTTCGACATTAATCATATAGCTGCAAGTAGGAAAATTTGGTCATCCAGAGTTAGCATTTTTTATTTTCTTTGGGAAAATGTAAGGATGGAAAAAAATAATGCTCCTACATGAGGTATGGTGAAGGTTGTGTAGTTCAGATAATTTTCCCTGAACTGCATGGGGGTTTAAGAGTTCTGAGATGTAAGTCGAAGATTTTTCTTTGACTTGCATAACTTGGTTTCATCTTGCTGAGTGTAGGTCAGATAAAATTCTCTGACTTGCATGAGGATAGAGTAAGATTAGATGCAAGTCAAAGAAAATTATCTGACTTACATCCAATTCAAAGTTTTTGTGGGATGACGGTTTGATGCATATCAGATAATTTTATCTGAAGTGCATCAAATGAGAATGTGCACTTTAGAGAAAATCATATGATATATAAAGGGAAAAAAAATAAAAAGGGATAAATGCAACTTGGAGAAAATTCTTTGATATTCATAGAAGTAGGAAAGATAAAGATGCATCTTAGAGAATTTTTTTTGAGTTACATTCATAACAAATAAAAATAAGGGGGGGGAATACTTGGGACACGAAGACATTAAAATGAAACATAAATCAAAACAATAAACCAAAAACATGGGCAACATCAACTGACCAACAATGAACAAAACAAAGAAGAAAAAAAACAAAAATGAAAACCCTACCTACAACACATGCTTGGGAGTACTCATACGAATGAGGGGAACTACAAAAATGATAATAAGAACTGTGTTATTGAATAAAAAATGGTGATGGGAGGAATGCAAAAGAGCTTGAAAATAGCGAGGAGGGAGATGTGAAATGGTAAAAAAACATAAAAATTAATAAGCATTATATATATATATATAACATGGTAATTAATGCCTATTAATTATGATGGGTGGTGGGTCCCATGTGCAAGATCAGGAAAAAATCCTAACCTTACACATGGAAAGTCAAAAAAAATCTCTAATATTACATGTGTAAGGTCAGGGAAATTATCTAACATTGCATATGCAAGGTCAAGATTTTTATCTACTATAACATATGCAAAGTCAAAAAAATTCTCTGACTTTACACATAAAGAAACAAAGGGTAGTTTGGAGAAAATTCTCCGAACTGCATTAGATGCAAAATTCCCTCAAAAGATCAACTTTCTTGGGAAAAACAAATGTAAGGAGGGAATGATCAGCCTCATTTTGCATGCTTAGAGCCCATGGGATACAAGATAGACAAATTTAATAGGGGATATCCCATTAATTGAGCTTTCTAAATTCAAGGATAACACATTAAACCTATATAAAGTCCCCATAAAGCTCTAAAAATGTTTTAGAGATCACTCCACAACTTGTACTCTCACAAACAAGCTAAAAAATACCTATTTTACATTGTCTCATATGTGGTGTACTTGCACCTCTCAACAAAAACTTAGAAGTAAATTTTAAATTAGTGGTGAATATTATCAGGATCATTTGGAAGTCAAACTATTACATTTAAGGGCATTATGAATTGTATTTTCTCCATTGGGTCAATTGTAGGGTTTAATGAGGGTTTAAGTTCTTAATAATGGTTCATAAAGGATAGGGGTTATTTCTAAAAACCAATGCCAATAATTTGTGGTAAGGGGACCTCCATAACATCTCCTATGGGCTTGAGTTCCCACGTAAAACCTAATGCAATATACGAGCAAACAAAGTGACCTCTTTGAGCTCTTTCTCAAGCAAAATAGGGTTTTGTCACCTTTTGATGATTGTTTATGTAATTTTGAGATCAAAAGGCTAAAAAGAATCCATGAGTATGAATCATGGGACCCAATTAAACACCTAAATTAACCTTGAGCATCCATATATCTCTTATAAGAATTTATATTCTATGCAATTTTGCCTCTCAGTTGGGGTGAATGTGCATAAAGGCTGAGGAAGGTTATTTTGGGTCTTCAGACCTGTAAACTCACTTTTATAGCAAAAAAATTTATTAATAGGTTTTAAATGACCCATAAAATTACTCAACATGATCATTTATAGCAATAACTTTTCAAACAAGTCCAAAATCTTGATCTTCTCCATTAAGGGTTTTATGCAAATTAGGTATTGTTAACCCTATAAGTCTTGAGCCTTGAGTTTTTCCCCTCCTCTACTGAATGAAAACCTGATGGAAGAATTCATGGAGATTATATACATCCCTCTTCACTATCATATTTTCAAATTTTAGTGAAAATATATGTCCCATTTATCTTTGCTTATGAGTCTGCCTATAGGTCTATTAGTCTATATGTTAACAAACTGTGTTTTACCCCTTGTGAACATGATCTGCATTAGGCTTTAATGGAAATGAATTCCATTCATTACTCCTAGAGTACATCCAAATTTATCTTATTGACACTCATCACCATCACATATAAACTCTGTCATGACCCCTGTCCACATCTTTACTCTTTGCAAGGATTGCCTGTAGGCCATTGAATAACTATAGGTGTGTATCTTTTTCCCTTGGCTTATATATAGAGGATTTAGGTGATATAAGACCTTGAATAGGTCTGTGACATGATCTTAAAACCTATTAGTATCTCTTAAAAATACACTAAACCCCTCACTACACCTTTCAATCAAGACATCTCATGCACTAACATGCGTAACCTGCATCTTCACCTTTCTTGACTATAGGTTTCTTTCAAGCCTTAACTATAGATTTATTTGAGAGATATTCATGATATATAATATTATTAATGACCTTATATCAACCTTAGAAAATCTTATGTATTGATGGATTTACTGTCCATACGAAACTCAAATCCACAATTGCACTCTTAAAATCTTATTATCCTTAGAGCTCAATTAGGCCTACAAGCTGGCTATAGGTGACTATTATGAAGTTTTTAGGATTAAGAGAAGAAGATCAATAACCCTAGGAACGTGAATAGGTCTACACAAACCTTATCACCTCATGACACTTTTAAAAGTGTGATAACTTATCTTCTTATTTTTGTATATTTGTGTCTTCACGTGATCACACACAAGCCATCTAGTTGACTGTAGGAACATGGCTATAGGTGGCCATTTTGATTTATATTTAATTTGATAACCTATTTTATCTTCAAAGTATAATATTCAAATAATATTTATATATAATACTCATCCATCATACAATCTCACATTTCATCATTTCATAAATGACATAAGTTCACTTTTTGATCTGGGCAACAATTTAGGCGACAATTCGGGTGACAGTTCCACCCCAATTGATGATGGAACTTTCGGGAGCCATAACGTTTGCACCGTAGCTCCAATTGACTCACCGTTTGAACCATTAGAAAGATAAGAATGAGGATAATGTTGTGAAATGGCATGGATATCTTCTCAATGAAGTTTGACCCTATAAAACCCAATGGAAGTGCCCCAAATTTCAATTTTAGTAGTGCAGTCTAAAAATAGTAAGGTTCTAAAAATAGTAATTCCTTGAATTCTGTATTGTTTCAAATATTGGAAGTCAAACCACTTAATCTCCCTCAATATTGGTGACCTTCCACATCATCCCTATGCTTTAAAAATATGTATAAATGAAGAGGTAACCCGAAATGTCAAGACAAACATCTCTTCCTAGAGATAAGCATATATTTGTATTGTGATCTTGAGTAATACTACATCTCTTCTCAGAGAATTCATTGTTACTATGTTATTTCTATTATATTGAGATATTTATCAACCATAACTTCTAAGTTTTGGATCAATGGTATCAAAGCGGTTTGTCTTGAGAGTGTATGATCCCAAGGACAAGGTCAGGCTACAAGAAGCTTGGGTGGGAAACAACAGAGCTTCCAAATTTTCCACCTGTTCGCTCCAAATGACTTCAAATGGCAGATGACACTGAGACATCCAATCCATTCAAGGAAATGGTGAATGAATCCCTCTAATGGCAACAAGTGCACATGCTACAACAATTTTCCCAAATTCTTCAAACACTTTCGATGGGAAATCTTGGCTCTGCGATTCCACTTCCTGGCTCCTCATCCAAGGAACACCCTTTCAGTGCCCCAACACCCTTCAAGGTTCAGGTAAATTTTGATATTCTTACATTTGAATGTAAAATCAATGCTGATGTAGTAGAAAATTGGTTGGATCAATTGTCTTCCTACTTCTCTGTAAATAAGTTCACCGATGGAGAAAATATTACTTTTGCTATTTTGAAATCATCATTGCCTGTGAAAAACTAGTGGGAAGTGTACAAAAAAAGGTTCAGTACATATAACATTGGCCTTGAGGTGGAACCTACTTGGGATGATTTTGTGGAAGTGGTGAAAGAAGAATATTATCCCATTGGAGCATATGATGATCTGTACATACAGTGGCAACAACTTCACCAAGGTAAGGAACAATCTGTTCAAGATTACACATACACTTTTCATTCTTTGTCTGCAAGATTGGGCATTCAAGAAAGTGAGAAACATAAGACTCTTAAATATCGTGGTGGACTATAATGGCACATACGGGGGGAAATTGAACTCTTTGATGTAGAAACCCTCAGTGAGGCATACAAATTTGTAATGAAGATTGAACAGAAGCATGGCGGAAAGAATATGAAGAGTCAACCCTCAAAATGGAAAAGTGACAAGGAAGGTCAAACACAAGGCCAAAATTGGAAGCAAAAGGAGTTTCAGGATAAGAAATCCCAAAAGGGGAAGGCTGAAAAATGGTGTGATTATCACAAAACTGGAACTCACTCCAAAGAAGAATGTCGAGCCATCAAGTCACTACTTTCTAAGTCATAATACTTGACATCTACTACTCTGCCTCATACACAACCCACAGTCGAAGAGGATGAAGAAGAAATTATAGATGCTAAGCCCGGCACCATCATTGCTTCATCACAGACCCATGAGGAAAAACTAGATGACAAGGAAAGATTGTTTCACTCCAAATTATGGGTAAAAGGTAAGCCTCTGCATTTCATTCTTGATAGTGGGAGTCAAAAGAATTTAATCTCTACTAAAGTTGTGAAATGTCTAAATCTATCCATGAAGCCTCATCCAAAGCCCTATAGTATTGGATGGTTGAGCCCAGGGAGAGACCTCTATGTCACCCATCAGTGTCTTCTTTTATATGCTATAAAACCATTCCAATATGTAGTCTTGTGTGATGTGGTCAATCTAGATGTTTGTGATGTACTCCTTGGTCAACCGTTCATGTATGAGCGACATGGCATCTATGAATCACGAACCCAAAGGATTCACTCTTGGAACATGGTGCTATAGGGTACTAGAGGTACCACCTCCCACATCTATCTCCCTGATCAGTGCTAAGCAATGTAAGAGATTGGTGGAGAAAACAAAGCAATTTGTTCTCATGGTGGTCAAACCACATAAATCCAAGAACGCTGATGTTGCAGTCCTGACTACACAATCAACACAACAACAAAAGTAGATAGGATGAATCACAAGAGAATATGATGACTTATTCAAGTCACCCATAGGAGTTCCACTGCATTTCCAGGTAAAACATTCTATTGATTTGATCCCAAGATCACCTTTGCCTAACAGTCTTGTGTATCACATATCAGTTCTGGAGAATGATGAGATAAAAAGATAGATTCAAGAATTGATCCAAAAGGGTCACATCAGGCCAAGCTCTTCACCTTGTGGTAGCCCAATTGTCTTGGCACTGAAGAAAGATGGAACATGGAGGCTTTGCATTGACTATCGAGCCCTGAATAAAATCTCTGTGAAGAATCACTATCCTCTCCCCAGAATTGATGACCTGCTAGAACAGCTCCGTGGTGTGAATTTATTCACCAAAATTGATCTCAAATCTAGTTATCACCAAATTCCCATCGATCCCATTGATGCCTGGAAGATTGCATTCAAATATAAGGAGGGGCTCTTTGCATGGTTGGTTATGCCTTTTGGCTTAACTAACGCACCTGCAACCTTCATGAGGATGATGGATGACATCCTACGACCCTTCACCAACTCATTTGTGGTTGTCTACTTAGATGACATACTCATATATAACAAAACATGGGAAGAACATTTGCAACATGTTCGTAAGGTGCTTCAAACTCTTCGAGAGCACAACTTGTATGCAAATCTTGACAAATGCACATTTAGGATGACAATAATTCAGTACCTCGGGTACATTGTGAATGAGGAAGGGGTCCATGTTGATCTAAAAAAGATTTGGTTTATTTGAGAATGGCCCACACTAAGGACCCTCATAGAGCTTCGCAACTTTTTGGGTCTTACAAATTTCTACTGCAAGTTTGTTCTTGGATTTTCACATGTTGCTTGGTCACTAACCCAAGTGACTAAAGGAAGAGCTAAAGATACATTTCAGAGGGGTGAAATACAACAAAGGGCATTTGAGAATTTGAAGAATAGACTCTACTCAGCCCCTGTTCTTGCCTTGGCAGATTTGCATCAACCTTTTGAGTTGATGACATATGCATCTGAATATGCCATGGGAGCTATCATCATGCAACATGGACATCTTGTTACATATCACAGTGAAACTTTCATTGATACAGTCAAGAAATATCCAACATATGATAAGGATCTCTATGCCATTGTGTAAGCCTACAAACAATGGAAACACTACATCTTGGGGAAAGAAATGGTCATCCACCCTGACCACAGACCATCAAAATTCATCCAGATGCAAAGCAAACTATGAAATGAGAGGCACCAAAAGTGGGCCACATATCTTCAACAATTCCACCTGATAATCAAACACAAAAAGGGGAGCTCAAATACCGCTGTAGATTATCTAAGCCACCCACCAATTACTGCACTCACAATAGTTATAGACCTGTGCGGACATGAGACTGCCACTTGGGGTGCTCTGTATGAAGCAGATCCTACCTTTACTTATACATATCAAGCACTTCAAAAAGGTAAACATGTTTTTGATTTCTATTTGCAAGCTAATGTCCTCTGTCATATGGGGCACATCTGTGTTCCAGTTGTAGAGCAATAAAAGATGATATGGGAAGCACACTTTAGTAGGACAGCTGGACACTTTGGTATTGAAAAGACATTGGCAGTTCTTCAAAAACACTTCTACTGGCCCCATATGCAAAAGGATGTGGAAAGATATCTCAAATATTACACCCCATCTGCGATAGCCAAGCCAACAAATAAGAAGCAAGGATTGTACACGCCATTTCCAGAACCAACCAGGCCTTGGGAATCCATCTCAATGGATTTTCTCTCAGGTTTGCCCACTTCAAAACATGGTAAGGACTGTATTTTTGTGGTAGTTGATCATTTTTCAAAAATGGCTATCATGATTGCTTGTAATAAAAATATATCTATTAATAAAATTTCTCAACTATATTTTAGTCATGTATGGCTCCATTTTGGTCTCCCCAAGTCCATTGTCTCAAATCGCGATAGCAGGTTCCTGAGCATCTTCTAGTCCACTCTATGGAAGATGATGGATACTAAGCTGATGAAGTCCACAGCCTTCCATCCATAGACTGATGGTCAAACAAAGGTGGTAAACCACTTGATTGTTCACATGATTTGGATGTATCACTCCAAACATCCACGCACATGGGATGAGGGACTTCTTTTCATACAACATGGATATAATTGGGCGTTGCACAGCTCAACCAAGCACAGTCCATTCCAAGTATGTTTTGGGTTCCAACCCATGGTACCAATTGATATATGTTTTCTATTTTCTACCATGGAATACACACTTCATGGAAGATTTAAGGCAGCAAAAGCAACAAAGTTTATTGAATAAATGCAACACATCCAACAACAAGTTCATGACATCTTGGAGAAGATGAATCAGAAGTATAAGCAATGCCATGACAAACATAAGATTGCACACCATTTTGTTGTGGGTAACAAGGTTTGGTTGCAACTTCAAAAGGAATTACTTGTAGGCCCACATAGAAACATTCAGACTCTGTGATATGGTCCCTACACCATCACCAAAAGAGTTAGAGAAAATGCTTTTGAGTTGAACCTACCAGCCTACCTTGGTCTACATCCAATATTCAATGTGGAGCTCCTCAAACCATATCACCCACCTCTATTAGAAAATTCAATTGTATCAGAACAACTAGACATTGATGAGCTTGATCCACAGAGTTTTGCTCCAGTGGAAGAGGATCAGATTGTGGATACCTAGATGAAGACAACAAGAGGACGCTCTGTTCTACTTTATCGAGTGGTCAAAAGGGGCCAGCTTAGCCATCAAGGTGAGTTGGTCATAGAGAATCAAATCAAGAAACAACTACCACACCTGATGGGAAACATTGACACAATGGTGACCATTGATTTTTAAGGAGAGAGGAATGATTTGGGAAATAATTTAGGTGACAATTCGGGTGACAGTTCCACCCCAATTGATGACGGAACTTTCGGGAGCCATAAATTTTACACCGTAGCTCCAATTGACTCACCATTTGAACCGTTGTAAAGCTAAGAATGAGGAGAATGTCATGAAATGGTATTGAGCTTTGCTCAATGAAGTTTGACCCTAGAAAACCCAATGGAAATGCCCCAAATTTTAATTTTAGTAGTGTAGTCTAAAAATAGTAAGTTTCTAAAAATAGTAATCCCTCAAATTTTGTATTGTTTTAAATCTTGGAAGTCAAACCACTTAATCTCCCTCGAGATTTTTGACCTTCCACATACTCCCCATGCTTTAAAAATATGTATAAATGAAGAGGTAACCCGAAATGTGAAGATAGACATCTCTTCCCAAAGATAAGCATATATTTGTATTGTGATCTTGAGTAATACTACATCTCGTCTCAGAGAATTCTTTGTCACTGTGTTATTTCTATGCTATTGAGATATCTATCAACCAAAAATTTTGAGTTTTGGATCACTTTTACATTGAATTTTGACTATGTTTTCACTTATATAGTTATAGGTACATATTAGTGCTTGTACGGATTACAGACTAAAAAGTGTCATTGTAATTATCCTTATGCTCTTAAGATGCCCAAACCATTTAATTAGTTTGATATACCTTCTATCAACTTGAAGAATCATCCAAATAACTTTATAAACATTGAGATCAAAGCATATGTTCTTACCTTAATAATTGCTAATTCACTTTAATTTCTGCTAAATAAGGGTTAGAGAAGGTTTTCTTGTATGGTTTTGATGTACCTAGGTGACACTTAGACCATCCTCATTAATTTTAGTGGCATATGTCAACTTGAACATTCATCTTGACATCTTATGAACACATTCATGAAGACACAATTCCTTTGGAGGTCTCTCAAGATGGTAACACAAGCTTGACTATGTTATTTAGGCATTTGAGGCTTCTAAAGAGATTCACTTTTTCTCTTAAACTCATGAAACTAGTCACCTTGAAGAACTCATGAAAATTTAGAAACAAATTCATGCTCTCCAAGCAAACTTCTTCATCTTCATAACTCCTCATAACTTCTATTACTTGCCATGATGTCCATCTAGCCTACCCATTAGGCCTACAAGTGCTCAATTAAGCTTTAAGAGAGAGCATAGTCTTAAGATTATATGGTATTTAAGATATCACATGAAATTTTTACTTGAGATTAATCAACCATTATTCTTCATTAATAATCTAATAAGATCATGTTTATCTCACTGAGATACTCCTACACATTAAAAACTTCTTAAACTTGTAACTATTCATTGTGAAAGGCCCTATCTCACTGGAGCTATCTCAAGAAAGACCCTTTCGATATGAAGGCACCTAAACATTTTTATTGGATGAAAGAGGTGTATTATACCTAAAACATGGATTTAATAAACCTTTTAAGATAAATACATTCAATTGATATGTAAAAAATGCTTAAAAACTGCTAAAACTCAAGTCAAGACAAACAACCGATTCCTTGTCAAAAGAATCCTTATCAAGATAAAGTAGATGACAAGTACACCATGAAAATGAATCCTTTTGACCTTATAATAATCCCTCTATAACCATTTTCCTCCATCGATCTTTGAAGTGAAGAAATGAAGACAAACTTGGACCTTGTCTAGATGACTAGGACATAGTGACCCCCTTACACTCTTAATGATTATTCATAAATATGGGGGGATGAATATGAAAACCAATGCCGATAACTTGAAGTTAATTAGTGTACCTATTATTTCCCAATAGATTTGGACTTGAATCTCTCTCTCATACCTATATAGAGCAAACATCGATGGCCTTCCTAGAGCTACCAAGGAGGTTAATATGAGAGATAAGATGATTTTCTACATTTTGACATGTAAAACCCCTTAAAAACCATGGATTTGACTTTGTTATGAACAAATATGGTCCTAAAGATGCCTGAAGATCAATTTTACCTTGAATAATTGTGCAAATAGCCTCAAAATAGGCATTTTTGGCACTAAAATTGCCAAAATCACTTGAGAAACTTGATGAAACTATTGTAAAATATATCCATTATACCTTTCCATGCTTGAATAGGTACATTTCATTATAATATTAAACTACCATTAACATGCAAAACCTCCTCCAAAATCCACAAAGTGACCCAAAATGCAATTAAAAGGGTCATGAAGTTAGTTAAGCATGTCACCAACCGGTTTGATCAATCATTAAGCATGTCATGACCTTAACACAAGCCATGAGGCCTATTAGAATGTCTTGAACTCTTTTCATCACTTGAAACAACTTGAGACATGTCAAAAAGTGGCTAGACAAGCACATGGTCATGATGACCAAAACCTTAAACTTATCAATTCTACCTTAAACTCTACTAATCAAGGTTTTGGATGACCATTTCAAGGATAGTATAAGAACAACATAACAATGAACAGGGAAAAAAACATGACAAGTAAAGTTTCAAGTGCTAGGGGTGACAATTTGACTTATGAGGTCAAAATTATCAGCAACTATCTTAGGTTTGGTTTGTCTAAGAACCTATTTAACATAATCTCATGATGTGTGGAACATCATGATAAAAGAGGGGGACTTTGGAAATGTTAAGGCATAATTTGAACATAGCTAGATTAGTTTAATCACTTGGAGTGATGAGGATTTATAATTTAATTATAAGATGTTTTCAGTGAATTTTAAATCTAAAAGGAATATTGCAAAGGATTGCAACATGTTCTTAGTAATATAAGTAAAATATCATCTTGCATAAGTAATATAAAATGTTGTGTGAAACATTGAACCATGTACACTTTTTGGAGATCATAGGTCAGGTAGACCTAAGGGATGATTGGTGAATTAGGAACATGAGTACTAAGAGATGAGAGTGATTCCTAGTTAGTCTCACATTGACTTATTAGTTACCGCTTTTAGATTCGACAAGGGAATTTGTTGAATCTAAGATTTGGCAAGGGGGACTTATCAAATTTAGTTGTATGGCCATATACATGTATACTGAAGAATGTTTATTCCTTAATTTTTTATACATTATAAATGTATTATTTCTAGTTCCTATTCATCATCATATTATTCATGAGCTATGTGAAGTAGTGATAGTATTGACCAGTCATGCTTATCAAGAGCTATGTGGAGTAGTGACAATATTGACTTGGAGGTTTTGTGTAATTCTCTCTAGTGATTTATTTTTGGCTTTGTGTAGATCTCATGTGCGCATGGCTAATGAAAAATATTTATGTGATTTGTGATAACATTTCAAATGTGTTACAAGACACAGATGAGACATGTTGTTACTCTTCACCTAATTGGAATAGGTGATAAACTTAGATAAAGTTTGTGGAAATTTTTTTAAGCATGTGCATTTTTTGTGAATAAATATAAAAAAAATCAAACCAAATCTTGTTTAGGATTAAATTTACTGGTTTACATTGACAGGAAGTCAAATGGAAGTAATGCAATTTTTTAAAACAACTAATGTTTTTCAATGGTATTGCTTGATTAATAATATAGTCAGATAATTATGAGACTTTTTTTTGTGTGTTTATAATCAATCCTAAGTTTACTAATCCATTGGGATGATGTCTTTTTCAAAAGGGTAAGGATGTAACATCCCATTTTCCTATGTTGGGATTTACAACACTCGTTGAATAGGTGCTCATTTTTTGACATGAGCTAGATAACTCTATCGACATTGATGTAGGTAATCTTTATTATAAAGTATATTTTGTCTTCGATAAGGAATCCAACATAAGCTAGGTGTGATGATAACCCTTGTATTTAGTTATATGTTTTTCCTTTAGCCTTGTTAAAATACATTTGTTAGTTGAAGAAAACTAATGGTGTTCTATTCATATAGTTCCATAGTCAATACTAGCCAACTTGTAGGTCTTAGGCATTTTGTAATAAATTCTTTGAATTATTATGTTTATTCGATATCTTAGAGTATTCCATAAATCCTTGGCCGCATCATAATTATACAAGTTTCAAATGATATAAGAAGTCAAAGGAGGTATGGGGCATAGTGGTGTGAACATAAGAAATAGATAGTGGCAGACAAATTAAATGACCCTGCCACTTACCTATTATGCCACCCAAATAATTATGATTTTTTATTTTAAAGGGGGAAGTGGATGATCCATAAAAGGGGAGATGGACATGGATTTTGGAAGATAAGCAATAGTTGTGGCTTGGAGGTTTGAGCCATAAGTAGGCGATATCTGATGCTGGGAAGAAGAGGAAGGAGATGGAGTTTAGTGAGAAGGTAGAAGCAAGGAGGGACATTGGGAATGGGTGGTAAAACATCAAGACACCCTCAAAAGTGCTACGCTATTAAAAAGAGAGATAATACCTTCTTGGATTTTGGCAGAGAAATATGAAGATATATTAGGGGGACCAATATTTTTCAACCTCTTATTCTACCAAAAAATGTGCCACAAAAGGTGGAGGAAATTTGGTGAATACACAAGCAAGGAGGAGGAGTTCAGGAAGTAGAGGAAATCACCCAGAAGGAATGAATTATAGGAGTTTGATTTTAGTTGTACATTTTATTGTATAGGTTGTATATGACACCTAGGGGGAAGGCATTTCAGGAAGAGGTTGAAAATGTAAAGAAAATAATAGGGTTTACAAGAGTTTTCATTTTACATCTATGATCAGTGGTATTAGAAGGTCTATATGGATAACAAATAATTGTTCTATGCTTGAATTATCACACAAATACTACAAAGTATTATCACCATCTTGGATTGCCAACATATTAAAAAGGTAAGATATCCATGCATCATTTTATCCCAGGATTTTTTAATTTATTTTATCTAGATTTGGTACAAGAAACTAGTTATGTGTGGTACTTATGCAAGATTTTTAAATCATCCCAATCATGGAAATGGTTTGTTGTTGGTTAAAGTTATTTGTGTTTATATGACTGTGAATAATGTCAAGTAATGGTTTAATACATTACTGCATGGAAGTACTATATGAATACAATACAGAGCTGCAACCTAATTATCATGTAGTTTAGTATTGGTACCCTGCTTTCTCGATATGATTTATTGACACTACCTCTAGCATTCAATTTTGTATAATTTACAAAGGATGTGAAGAGAGGAACTAAATTGCGTTGCTAAGGTTAGATGAATACACTATCCTCCAAAGTTGTCATGCTTTGTCTTAGTATTTACCAAAAGCTCGATATGAGCAATCAACTTCGACTCTAATGATTAGACAGGTTCACTTGTTCCTCCCAATGTGTATCAAAATTAAAAATTGGACTATGAATTAGATATTCATATAAGTAACTAAGAACAAGCCATTGTCACATGGGTAAATGTGACAGCCTTGAGAAACATGTATGCATATAAATATAACCTGAAATACATTTATTGACACCTTATATAGATACAATTTGCAACATTCCAATTTGTATACATCTTATTAGCATCACATTTCTTTGTGTAATTAACAGTTGAGTGTAAATATTTGTTTTAAACTATATGATAACATAGAACTCTCAATTTGTTCCTACCATAGCAGATGAAAATTTATAGAAGAAAGATGTGACATTAATATGGGGTAATCTTCAAAATAATTAGAACATAATACAATGTGCATGCACGGATTTTTGCTATTGAGTTTTAATCTATCTTATACTAGTGGAAAATATTTAATATAACACTTTATCGATTCTATATTATTAATATATAATGATTCAGAGAATGAATGATGAAATACAAAATTAACTTGGAAGAGTTGTGTAATATATATATGTATTGCTTGTGAACCCATTAAATTCTTATCCAACCATTTGTCAAAATATACCATTGAGATTATGTCGTATGAAATAGAATACCTATCCACATAATGTAATTGTTGTTAATCCTCAGAGAATTCTAAATAAAATAGATGCTATGCGTGGAGCATTTTATGTGAATGAAAAAATATATAGGTAAGAGAATAATAATATATTTATTATTAATTAATAATCCATAATATGAAATAAGATATCATTAGGTATAATGTTTTCTTATATACATAGAGAGATAGCTAAATGCAAGATTGTGATAGAAAAGTGAATTAAATAAGAAGTAATTTGGTGTTTTGTTGTGGATTTACATTTACAAGTGAATTCGGTTGAGATTAAATCTCACTATGGACAAATAGCATGTTCCATGCCAAGCGAGCTAAAAACTTTTGATTGAGAGAAAGTTGTATTAACACAATATTTTAAGAAGGATATTTAATATATATATATATATATATATAGACACACACACACACACACACACACACACACATATGTATGTATATGTGTGTGTGTGTGTGTGTGTGTGTGTGTACACACACACACACACACACACACACACACACACACACACACACACACACACACACACAATCAAAGTACCACATCTAATGAATAGCCAATTATATGAAACCTCAAATAGAAAGCATCTCATATGGTGTTTCTCATTATATATATATATATATATATATATATAATGAGAAAAACTATATGTGATGCTTTCGAGCTAAAAACTTCTGATTGAGAGAAAGTTGTATTAACACAATATTTTAGGAAGGATATATATATATATATATATATACACACACACACACACACACACACACACACACACACACACATATACATATACATACATATACATACATATATATATACATATATATATGTGTGTGTGTGTGTGTGTGTGTACACACACACACACACACACACACACACACACACACACACACACACACACACACACACACACACACACACACACACACACACACACACACATACATACATGCACACACACACACACACACACACACACACACACACACACACACACACACACATATATATAATCAAAGTACCACATCTAATGAATAGCCAATTATATGAAACCTCAAATAGAAAGCATCTCATATAGTGTTTCTCATTATATATATATATATATATATATATATATATATATATAATGAGAAACACTATATGTGATGCTTTCTATTTGAGGTTTCATATAATTGGCTATTCATTAGATGTGGTACTTTGATTAAATTCAAATAACATTACTATTATTATGATACTCACTCACAAGTTTAGAGTGGGAATTTGATTTGGCAAATTGTTTAATATATGATTTGTTTTATTATTCTTAAAAACCTGTCACGAGATAGGTTTTCTAATAATATCCATTTTGGGAGTTAAATATTTATTTATGAATAATAAGTATTATTTTAACAACCTCGATGGGAGTTCAAATGTGAAGATCCATTTAAGTGAGGATGTACTTATGTATGTGGTTAACATGATATGTTATACTCTCAATATGTATTGTTGAGTCTAAACCAAAGACATGACATCAATGGTTAGTGTTAATGAAAAATATGAGGGGTATATTGCTTTGAGACTATGTGCAGCATTTTGTTTGATATTAGAACAAAGCAATTCCTCTATCAATTACACTGCCAAGAGTATGTTTCACTTGAATACAATCTGATTTAATTCTGATAATGGGTCAAGTAAAATATTTTAATCTTTAAAACAATTATAAAGTGAAGTTTGAGATGGATCTTGTCAATACAAAACACAAAGTTAACCATTCCAATATGGTATTAGTTGGGCCAAGGCAGGGCCACTTGAGTCTAAAGGAAAATTTTATATGCAAGTAGATGGGCATATGGAGATGGTCGAATGATAGGTGCTAGGGAATTAATTTTAATTATTATATCAATCATATTATCACCTTTATAAATTGATTATGTTAATGAATATATTACTCTCTCTCTCTTAAAGGACTTATTCTATTATAACATAAGATACATAAATATTTAATGAAGTTTATAACTTGAATTATAATGCCATCATAACTTATTGACTAGGGAGATGATTTATTTAGTTAGAAAATAAAATAATCATGTTATAGTTGAATAAGCTAGGATAGTAGATGAACATGTTATTTTAATATAAAAGGTCGACTAATGTGCTTAGATATTTGAGTTGATAAAGGAGTCAATTCTGTAGAAGCTTTCCGTGATTATATGCTTCATGATAATACATTCAATGAAACTATCTTTCATTTATTTAAATGATACAATAATTTATGATCAATTGCATATAATATTATAAATCTTGGTAAAGACTTACTATAATGGGAATAAGTTATTATTGCTTAAAACTCATAGAGTGTGTTGTTGTAAGAACATAAACACATTTTGACAATGGTTAGATGGAACCGTATGAGTGTCATAATGTATTAGGACACAAAATAATGAAGGACATCACTAGTCCTAGATTGTGTGTGTTTGATGCAAGTTAATTTGTTTGAGAAGACTATTAAGTCTTCTCACTATGGTTAAAGAACATGGTTATCCTTACTTTTTGTATACAATTTTTCATTAGCATGTATACCTTTGGTAGTTTTGGAGAACTACATCTAGCCCTGATTATGTGCATGTAGGTGACATCACATATATGTATGGTAGCTTGAGGAGTGAGCACGGACATAAGAAAATAACCCTAATATGTTTTCCTTAGTTTGACATTTATGATTAACTAAGTAAATTCTTAGATCATGTGTATAATCACTTTAATCTTGTAAAACTTATCCATAGTGTGAATGTTTGGTGTTTTATCCATGTATTGACAATTGCAAAAGATTATCAAGGTGATTCTCTATGGATCAAGGAATGTGGGTTCCTTCATCATTGCCATTATCTGGGTTATTACGTGAGAGTGCTTGGGTAAGCACACAATCCTTGATTAGTAAGGTGTTATGTTATAAGTGACTTGAGTGTGTCATACAGCCATGGGATTGACGATCAGAGCTTTAGAATCTCATCTATTCATAAATAGATTGTTCCTTATTTGATTAGAGTTTCAACCTCTTTGGTGATGATATCTCATGGAGGAGACCATCACAAGTGAAAGGAGAACTATGTCAGACCCTGATTCTGAGGAACAGATATGTAGGCTACCCAAGATTATGGTGGGGGCATCATGTCTAGGTCCCTAGGCTAATTTACGGTTGGCATAGTTGCATAACAACCTTGTGACCATTGAATTTTTTTTAGTGTTTGGCATGTCAATTGAGGATATATTTGTTCGTATCATGCTAATGAAACTAACTAGACAATGGGCATTTAATATCCTATGTTAATTTGATGTTTATTATTGTGTTCAATGGAAACATCAACTCAGTGAACCATAATGGTTCATATATTGTTGAATTTATTGGAAGGATAAGTAAGAATACCTTTTTGGGGAAATTATATTCACAAAAAAAAATCTTATACATTTTAAAGATACCTGACTAGAGGGGTTCTTAGACAATATTCTAAATTTAAATATTGAGATATGCTAAAAATCGTAAGTAAAACCAATGATTGATATTATAATAAATGGAAAATAATGGTACTTAGTTGGATTATTGTGTGTATTTAGATTTGGTATGGAATAGGTTGGTAATTATAATCACCTAAAAGTGGCATTTGAGTGTTAAGAGTGCTACTTGAGACATCATATTCCTAGCTTAGCCCCAAACCTATCATAGATCCCTTTATCACACTTTTATAGCCTTTGTGCAAGCCACAAACATCACTAGTTAGCTAAAACATAGTATTAGACCTTCATTCCTAGATCCAGGCCCTTCATGCCTAACAACTTGCTAGCTGGACAATAACACCACATTAAGGACACTAGAGACACATGGCACTAGTGTCCCAATATGGAACTAATGCCCCTTACCCTAACTCTCCTAAATGGATATATTTTCAAAATTAAAACCCTCATAAGGTCAACTTAAGCACATTTTATTATCCACACAAGCTACGAAACACTATAAATACATGACTTTTAAACCTCTATTCACTAGATGGAAAATATATGCAAAAGACCTATTCTGCATACTACCATCTATAGTTGCCCTAAACCTAGATTTTCCAAAATTCCAATCTCAAGAACACTCAAAGCATTCAAGACCACTATCATTCTAGCATCACTTGCACTTGCACTAACATTTAGGTGGGAAAACTACATTGAGCTTGATCCCTCCTTAAAGTATTGGTATGTAGGCAACTCTCTTCACAATGGGGTGTTGAGGATGTCCAGCCTATCCTACTAACAGACACTTATTTTTAGCTAAAATAGCTACTATAAGCACAATATAAAGTTTTAGATTTCATGCCTATAGGAACAAAACCCAAAAACATAGGTATAGTTACACCCAAAATTTAGAAATAACCCTGCATAGAGGACACTAGCACCATTTTCAAGACACTAAAGCCACATGGCACTATTGTCCAAGTAGAATATTTGACATAGGGATCCTATTGATGACACTCAAACCTATTTGTATCCTAGTTTTTGACACTCATATATTCCATGTTAGGTGTTTTCTAGATAATTCTTTATTTACACATATTTATTACTATTTTAGAAAGTTAAAGCAAGCTAAAATTTGTAACAAATTAGTTGTTAT
The DNA here is from genome assembly GCA_037957365.1 of Torreya grandis. Lineage (NCBI taxonomy): Eukaryota > Viridiplantae > Streptophyta > Pinopsida > Cupressales > Taxaceae > Torreya > Torreya grandis. The sequence continues at coordinate 2,036,271 of JARHVA010000014.1, forward strand.
TTATTGCATATTATTTAACTGATTAAGAATACTCAACCCTTTAATCAAAATTAAAATTTACACTAGTAAATACCCTAAAAGGTTAAAACATTTAGTGAACCCAACTTACTTTGAATATTGATCAAAACCCTAGTTTGCCTTCTCCAAATTTTTGTGTACTAAAGTAGGGTTACAAACTTCTCTTTTTCTATTTTTTTGGCATAACCTAACTCATTAAATCAAATCTCACATTAGGATTTCATTCATTTAAATATAATTTATTTTTTTTCAAAGCAACCCTAATTAAAAGAACACTAACCCTAGACAATCTTAGGGTTTGAATCCTTTTCCTATTTATGCTCAGGTTTTAGTTTCAAAATATCAGTGATAAGATATCATATTCTCAAGTGCCACAATTGAAACAAAAGTCAAATGAGCCTATCACATATTATGTCTTATGATACAAGACTATATTAGCCATATTGACTAGCTCCATGGCAAACATAGAGCTTTAGGTCATATTTAAATAAAGTCTCTTACCAACATTACACAAAGCTATCTTGTTTAAGAAGTTTTCTACATTCAAAGATTTATGACACACAATAAAAGAGAAAGATGTTAAGCTTCTATCAATGTTCAAACTCAAGTATACCAATAGATCATAATCAACTATTAATAGTTCAAATAAACCTCTATACAAGGTAAATGCCATTGAGAATAAGAGTGATAAAAAGACACAGTCAATGTAGCTTTTGAGCCATCTCCTAGATTGGTTTTATATATTCCTCAATACCAAATCTTCACCAACCTTCCAGAGTCACCAGCATGGGTTTTACAATAGCTCTTGGAATGCAATGTCATATTTCTCCCTCCCATTAAAGAGGTTGATACAACATAGCCTCTTCCAAATAATTATGATTCTAATGAATTTCATGAGTATCATAGGACACCAGACCATACAACAAACAAATGCATAAGCCTAAAACATAAGATACAAGATTTGATTGAGGCTAATATTATCGATGTGGGCATAACCATAAAGGCACTGAAAGCACACCAAATAGAAGCTAAAGCTTTAAAGATATTCTCATATCTATTTCCAAAGCACATAACAAATGAGGTAGGGAGCACATCAGGTGTTTGCTACACATATCATGTACATACACCACCATCTTCATATCATACTATTATAGAGGAGTCACACTCATTACATAAAATTATTGGCATGTACCATACTATCCACTCATCACATTCTTAGAGTAGGAGATTGTTGACGATGACACATATTTACATGCGCTCTTTATACAAGCATACATAGATAATCATCCTATCTAGAGTGTTATGGTTGACAACATGTCAAGCATTAACATGTGCACTATGAAACTTTTGAAACATTTGGAGCACTTAGAGCAAGATATATTCCCCATAGACACAATCATCAATGGTTTCATTAGTCATGTTCAGGGTTCCATTAGGGAGATTATGCTTCCATTATAGGTTGGACCAGCACATATAGCCACTCGATTCCTAGTAGTACCTAGTGTAGGCATGTTTGATATGTTATTGGGTAGTCCATGGTTACAACAAATCTAAGCCATCCCATCTATATGCACATATATTTGAAATAAATACATGCAAATTAGGTGATCAAAGTTGAGGGTCTACCGTATGAGTATCCTCTACCCATCCCATAGGTAGTTACAACATAGTCACCAGTTACAGTTCCAACACCATCACCAGATATTACATAGTTATCAGTTACAACTTAGAGTACAGTTCTTATGCATACATCACAAAGTTTAATAGATCCACCAATCCAAGCAAGGTCTACTCCTATGGTATCGACATGTACATATACTCTCCCATGGAGACCATTATTAGAGAGACCCCTATGTTAGAGATATGTCGCATATTTTAGAGGACCTCCCTCTACTTAGTTTACACTAAGAATAATATTATTGAGTTTTCAAGGTTCATAACATATGGCACTTATGTCACCTACAACTTCTTCTACTAGATGTGTTCCTAAGACCCCTATAATTCATAGGGCATCATAGTAAGTGCCACATATTCATAGCACCACTACACAGGTAGATACAGATATAGATTGCTCACTACAATAAATTATAGACTCATAGTTAGATACAGATATAGATTGCTCACTACAATAAATTATAGACTCATAGTTTCCCTTTCACATAACACTCATGATCATAGTTCCCTTATTTGACACAGGTCATAGTGATAATGAGTCTCCCATGAGACTCATCAGTTAGTATGGCTCCTACCCTCTTATACATACTTTATTTTCTCTTACTCCTTATACATAGTTTATTTTTATTTTATTGTAAATAGCTTATATCCAAAAAATACAAAAAATAATATAACATGCCAAAACATAAAAAAAAACATTCAAATATTACTCAAAAAACACAAAATTTATAGATTGTATGCATTGCTCTATTTACATTTCTTATATTTTATAGATATTACGTATGTTAGCTATCTTAATATAGTTGATTTTATCATACATATATGCTACACTTGTTCTTATTGAGTGCTTGCAGATTGCTTATAGGACTTAGGTCCACTACACTGATCTAGACTTATTATCATCTACCCACTAGAGGCATATACAATGATCCAGATTTATTCATTTGATACATCTACCCACATGGGGGCATCTCATACACAATTTTTATTACCAAGTTCTATCCTTACATTCTTTAGATTCTAGTTTTCACATTGTTGTATCTTGATATTGATCATTGTTACTTATACTCAGATTTTTTGCCGACTATCACTACTTTAGACTAAGCATATGTACATCCTAGCTCTTACATAGATTTATACTACATTTATGAATGCTTTCATTTCTATCTTTCCTAGTTTAGATTTGATTATATTCTCTATGCTTCTTCTATTTGAGGGCATTTAAATATGTCATTATTCTTTGGCTCTATGCCACTTCTATTCATATATGCCTTGGACATGTGCTCATGTCCCTTGTGTGTGATTTCCTAATTATGTATGTAGACATTTGAACATGTCCTTCTATGTGGCTCTAATCCAATTTGCTTGTTTTTTGTGTATGTGGACACTTGAACATGTCTTTGTATGTCTTATTTTTTTTAGATTTAGTGACATGTGCTCATGTCCCTTATATTGTGGTCCCTTGGCCTAGTTTTCATGCCTCATGTGTTTTTTATATATGCTTTATTTTATGTGTCATGGTCATGACCCTTGTCTTTACTTGTTACACACACAAGTTTTTGATGCCATGAGGGACCTCATGCATCTACCCTTCCTTGGGCACTGTGATGGATATCATGTCCCATCCCCCTAAGTAGCTAATTAGATTTGATGTTATACACATTGATTACATCTATCTTAACACCTTTGTGTATTGTTAGATACACCGTGCATCTTACATTCCATACTTATGCTCAGATCCTCTTACATTTTGATGTTATGCTTGCATATTGTATTGGATTATCACACAGTTATCATATATGCTCCAAGAAATACAATTTATAGAGCTATTTATTTTGAGGGTAGTTCTTAAAAAGTCAAAAACTAACCTCAAAAGAGGGGGATTTTGTAGGGGTTTGTCATAGAGATCAATCTCCTACATTGCATTCATAGAACATTTTATAGCACACAGGGTCAGTTTCAAAAAATCAAATGTAGGTAAAACACAGGGAAAAATAGGGACTTAAAAAAGCAATTCAATGACTCAAATTTCATACCAGATAGACATTAGTGCCCAGATTGGGACACTATCACCACATGGTAATACTATATAGTAGCCCCAATTTTAGGGCAATCCAAATTAGCTATAACTATACAACTTGTATAGTACAAGTTTGCATAGACATAACTACATGTTTGAAAGTTATGCTTAGATTTTGCTCATATTCACACTAGTTTAGCTTAGATTCTTATCAATTGCTCAAATTGGGGTCCGGATGTGTGGCATGATCATTCCCATATTTATTTCAAATACTTAGATACAATTGTTACAACTCAATCTAGAATTAGTACACTCAGATATCAAATTTGGGGCATGGTTGAAACACATAATTTCTAAAATGCTCAGTAACACATAGGTTGACTAGATGGAATGGAAAAATCTAAGTCATTCTCTATGATGTATACATTTGACATAATATTCCAGGTTGTCACTAGTTTCATGCCTTACTTTATCTGTTGTGGTTGGCATTCCTAAGTGGCCCAAAGCTACCTAATGTACTTGAGTGGCTATGGAGCTAACATACATATTTATATATACCTAGTTAGATATTTAAAACACTTTGCATAGTTTAGTTTTAGATTAATCTACTATACATAGGTGGGAAATGATGGAGTCATAGTCTATTTGAGTTCATGAGCTACCCATATAAGAGGGTTAGACACATTTTCAATCTAATCCAAGCTATTCACAAGTCATGATCCACCAAGTAGGGGTGGACAATGAAGGATTCAAAATTAGATTGATTTCTTGAGCCACCCATATATGAGGATTGAGAAAGCTATCAACTAAGTCCAATCTATTTAATGATTTGATCATTATGTACATGCTCACATAGGTTATCACTAGGTTCATGAATTGGTTCGTGTACCCAATGAGGTGTATTCATTTCTTTCCTCTTTCCCATCTCTTTACTCAACTTTACTCAGTTTTACTTTTTTATTTGACATAGTCTTTTACTTTTGATATCTCTTACATAAGGACTAATTTATGAACATTTCATTATAGGTCATGCCTTACATCATGTTTCACATACACAGACCCAACTTCACATGCTCAAACTTAGATACATAGGATTTACTTCCTAGGTAAGTTCGGGTATGCTTCTTTTTCATTTATACTAGTCATTTCCCATTGTTGCATTTCTAGAATAAAGGGGGAGTAAATGTAATCACATAAAAGTGGTATTTGAGTGCTACTTGAGATAACCTATTTCTAGCTTAACACTAGACCTATCCTAGATCCTTTTATCACACTTTTCTAACCTTTATGTGGACCACAAATTTCCTTAGTTAGCTAAAACATAGTCTCAAACCTCCATTCCTAGATCTTGCCCTTCGTGCCCAACAACCTACCAACTAGACATTAACACCACATTAAGGACACTAAAACCACATGGTGCTAGTGTCCCCAAGATGGTGCTAATGTCCCTTACCCTAACTCTCCCCAGTGGATATATTTTAAAAATTTAAAGCCTCCTAAGGTCAACCTAAGCATATTTTATTATCAACACAAGCTATGGAACACTATAAATACATGAGTCTTAGACCTCTATCCACTAGATGTAAAATAGTTACAAAATACCTATTCAAACATGAAACAAGTTGAGAAAAATCAAGGTTATTAATCCTTATTTTTCCCTACTTCTACATACTACCATCTAAAACTACCCTAAGCCCAAATTTTCCATATTTTCAATCTCAAGCACACTCAAGGAATTCAAGACCACTGTCATTCTAGCATCACTTGCACTTGAACTAGCACTTACATGGGAGAATTACATCAGGCTTGATACCTCCTCAGAATATTAGTGTGTAAGCAACTCTCTTCATAGTGGCATGTTGAAGATGTTGAGCCTATCCTACTAACGAATATATATTTTAAGCTCATGCCTTGATTACACGAAGGATTAGGGTTTGCATCATAAAATAACTACTACAGACATAATACAAATTTATAGACATCATGCACACAAGAATAAAACCCAAAAACATAGGCATAGGTACACCTAGAATTTAGGAATAGTCATACATAAAGGACACTAACACTATTTTCAAGACACTAGAACCACATGGTGCTACAATCTAGGGAAAGATATGACATGAGGATCTTATTGATGACACTCATACCTATTCTTATCCTAGTTTTCAACACTCATATCTTCTACATCAAGTATTTTCTAGATAGGTCTTTATTTGCACATATTTATTACTATTTTAAAAATTCAAAGCAAGTCAAAATCTATAATAAATTAGTGGTTATTTATTATATATTATTTCACTATTTTAGACTACTCATCCCTTTAATCAAACATAGGATTTACACTATTAAAAACCCTAAAATCTTAAAATAGAAATAAATTGGATTTGGATTTGAGATCAATCATTAGATTCTAAAAATTTGATGTTAGTAACCTCAGACAACTTCATAGACCTTGGACGGTTGCGTTGACACTTTTATTTAACCTAGATATAGGTGTCTTGTATGGAATACCTATTGGATTTGAATGTGACCACATAAGATATTTTGCATTTTGTGTAGCCTTCACTCTGGTGTGCTCATATCTAGATCATGGGTTGTCACTCCTTGTTAAATACACAAAACCTTAGTTCTTCATTTTCATAGTGATTGTAGAAAAAATGGGTTAGTGGGCTCACATTATCAAGCTAATCCCAAAGACTCTTATGTTAGTGGGTGTTCCCTACATAGCCATTACTCCAAAGAGGGCCTCAAAATTATGTAGTTCTCCCCTATGTGTTGGCTTGTGTATGCATGAGAATGCAATATGTAGAAAATAAGTATAATAATGACCTAGCTTGTAACTTGGAAAATAGGACTCGTGACATGATCCTTTAGTACTTCAGACCTATAGACAGGTTATCCCTATGATTGATATGGAAATAGAAGAGAATATGGAATCTTTGCTCACTTGAATGCTTGATTGAATACTTTTGGTACTTTGCCTTGTGAGAGGTAAGAAGTTGCTAGGTATGTGCTAGGTCAAAAATGAATGAGGAGTTATCATGCATATATACCAATCCTTTTAGAGAATATATCACATTAAATCACTTAGGCTATCCATAGGGATACTCTTCATTTTTAAATTGGATGACTTTAAGTTGTTGGACACTTACGTTTGAATAGGACACTTGCATCAATGTAAGCATCTAACTAAGATGCAAGTGTATGAACAATTGAAACATAGGCATAGATCCAAAACTTACATAAATAAAATATAAGTAGTTTATAACATTTTAAGTATGATATAAGGTCTGAGTTATCATAATAACATTGGTCGGACTAATAGATAAACAATGAGCACAAAGAGATAATGAATATGAGCCTTTAATAGCATAAAAGGTTAAAAATTGAGAGGAACAACCAAGGTCTATATTTACCAAGTGTACAAGACTGAGGTGTTATATAATTCATAAATAGTGTCTACATTTGCTGCCCCTCGACCGATCCCCCCGCCCTCCACCCCCCCCTCCGCCCCACCATTTAGTAATGAAATTACTAGTTTAAAGGAAAATAAATGCATACCTAGGTGTTTATAGCACATCTTGCCTTTGCATGAGTCTAACTTGAGTGCTTTGTTGGTGACTAACCTGCACCTAAGAGCATGTTATAGTATATAATCAATGCATATATTATGAAATCAAAAGCATTGAAATGATGAGAAATAGAAAGGTTTAGGAGTACACTTGTGTATCGGTGCAACCACCTTGACTTTTAGAAATTTGATTTGAAAAGATGTATCACTATGAACCACTAGAGCTAAGATTAGGACAAATATAATCTATAAAGTGAATATATGTATAAATATTGGAGGACACATGACCCCAAACTTGAATAAAAAGGTGAATTGCCACCCAATAGTTGAGATTAGCTCAACCATGAAACTCAATCATACTTATAACCTGGTGAGCATGAGTGAACCGAGTCAACTCACACTATAAACATGGTGAGGGTGGATGATATGATCAATTCCAACCTATAAACTTCAAAAGATTGAGTGATTTAATCACCTCAACCATACAAAAAAGTGAACCAACTACTACATTAGATTGGCTCAATATAGTTCATAACCATCCAACTTGGTGAGCTAAAATCCATAGAAGTGTTTGAAATATGAAAGCTGATTTGATTTTGCAATTTAGAACATGTTTCCAAAACATGCCCCCATTGTATACCTAAAACTTTGACAAATGTGGATAACATGTTTCCAAAACATGCCCTCAGTGTAATTTAAATATGTGAAAAATGTGGAAGCCATGCCTCTGTGGCATTCCCTCACTAATATGCCCACCTTTTGAGGTGAGGGGAAGTAGCAACTGGTAGTTAGCTTAGCTCAAAATGATAAGATAACCATGTAAACTATGAATGTCTCATGTAGTATATAGGAGAAACATGTTTATATAGATATATGATTAAAGCACACAAAATGTGATCACTCAAGTCCTAAGATACATGAATAGATCATGGAAACCTATAGATATAATAGTACAAGCTCAATAAGTAATTAAGTACACACATAAAGGCACTCAAAATCAAGTCAAAAGGCAATGTTCAAAGGAGATCTCAAACAAGGGTAATGTTCAAATGCCACACAATTGATGGAACATAACTTGGTCAAATTTTTAAAAGGCAAGCAACAACATATTCAAATGTCCACATATAAAAAACTATGACATATGCAAATGCCATAATAGGTAAACATAGGCACGAGGGCCACGATAAATAGATCATATTCAAATACTCAAACAAGTAAAACAATGCATGATAATAACAAGCAAGGAACACACTCAAAGAAGTTCAAAAAGGAAATCATGGATAATAAACAACCAACATAAATTTATCATACTAGTACCTAGATATATGTGTTAGCAAAAAATGTCAATCACATATTGTATCACGTAAACTGTGAAAGATATAAACATGGATAAAGGTATGTGTAAGTATGTAAGCTCAAATATGATAATGGAAACTGATCATAGAAACCTATAACTTGTGTGTATTATGATCAATAAGTGGATGCCCCCAATGTCCACATGACATGAGTAGAGGGAAGGCCCAACATCCAAAAATTCATAGATCATGTGCCTAGATATGCATGCAACATGCTTAAAAGACACGTGAAACACATGTGTATATATAAATAGATGATATGCTATCTACCGACATGGAACCATCAATATATATTCCAAGGAGCTAATAGAACATGTAAATGCTAAAAATAGTTTGGATTTTTAAGTTTTTTTATTTTTTCATTTTTTTATTTTCATTTTTTGTGATATTTAGAATTTTTATGTTTCTAAGTGAGAGGTGTCAAGTGTAGTATCACCACTACCATCAATGTAGTGTATCCTCTTCTTGAGGGCTAAATAATGGTTTATGTGATGCCCCTACATTCTATGATATTGGCAATAATATTTTGCTCTTTTGAGAGGTTGTAAAAGTGGTAACATGATCAAGTTGTGTCTAGGTAGTACCCTGATGATATCACTTTGATTTCTATTACCTTTTTGCATGTTGTGTAAATCAGTTATCGTAAATGTCTTTTCTTTGAACACTTGATTTTGAAATTATTCTTTGTTAGTAGAAGGTGCAAATGTGCTACTAACACATTTTGAGTTTTGTATATGCAAAAGTTGATTTTGTAGTGATGCATGTTTTGAGTTCAAATATTGGTTTATATTTTGTAATGCTTCTATTGACTTGCTCATAGTGGTAGCTTGATATTTTAGGGCATCACAAGCACAATTCCTAGGTGTTTCTAATTAAATATGCATACATGTACCATCTAGGGATTTAAGGAAATCAAAAACACAATTTTTGTCCTCATTCTTAAGAAATATGGGGCCCAACAGTTTAAATATTTCAAGCCGATCAATCTTTGAACACTCTTTATAAAATCTTTGCCAAAATCTTCGCACTCAGATTTCAACCGATATTTACCCACATCATATCCCAATAGTAAGGAGGATTTATTTATGGAAGATAGATTTAGGATAACATTATTATTATTTTTGAAACCATACATGTTATATATAAAAATAAATAAATAATGTATGCTTCTAAAATTGGACATGAATAAAGCTTATGATAGGCTCTCTTAGAAATTTATTGACAAAGTTATTGAAAATTTTGGTTTCCATGTTAAATTTAGGAACCTGTTCAACACGCGTATTTCACCCCTATGTTCTCAGTTATGGTTTATGTTCTCCTAAAGGTTTATTTGGTAGTGAAAAAGGTATTTTATAAGGGGATCCCTCATTTCCTTTCCTATTCATCATTATGGCTGAACTTAGGCATACTTATTTTTAAGGCTTGAGAAAAAGTGAAATTAAATGTGTTATAATTATCTCCTCTTTAGCACCAACATCGCATCAATTGTCTTTTATGATATGCTTCTTTTGGGTGTAGTCTTGGTAGAAGAAGAAAAGAAGTGGAAGAAATAGTTAGGAAATTATGAAGAGGTCTCAGGTCAAAAAGTTAATCCAGATAAAATCTCCCTCTTATTCATCAACATCAAAATTCCTTCTACCTATCTGGATATGCCTCTTTTCATAGGAAATGAGATGCTATCATTTGGAATACTCTTATTGATAGGTTTTAACGAAAAGTAGCTAGATGGAAGAGATGTATTTTGACTCGAGCAAGAAAATTATAGTTGATTCAAATTACCCTTCAAAACCTCCAAATGTATCTAACATTAAGTTTAAAAATTCCTAAATATTTAACTTTCAAGTTGGAACAAATTTAGAGAATATTCTTATGGATAGGAATGGAGGAAAAGCAAAGGTTCAATGTAATAGCCTAGGACAGAGTGTCTTCCAAAAGGGTATGGTGATCCAAGAATCAATAAAATAAAGCGAAATAGCAAAGCTCTAATTTCCAAATAAGGTTGGAGATTTTTAAAAGAGACAAATCATTAGACATATATTTTAAAATCAAAATATTTGAACATACCTAAATTAGAAATATTGTTGTCAATTGAGCCTTTGTCTGTTGGTTCATGCTTTTGGGAATTTCTGGTTGAAAGCATAAAGTTTTTATCAAAGAGTTGTAAATGGAATATGGGTTCAAGAGAAAAGGCATTATTTTAGGATGATACATGGATATTAAACTCACATTTATGTGTGAATCAACCTTGGGAAAAAATTAGTAATATTCTAAAAATAGATATGGGAGAGAATATTGTTGATTATAGGGAAATAAAGGAAGAAAATGTAGTTTGTAAAATCATTCTTTGTGAATCTTTAAATCAAGAAGATAGAGTCATCATCCATGAATTAAATACACTCCTTCAAGGCTATCAAATTATCCAATTTTATAGAGATGATGAATTAGTGTGAGCTTATTCTATGGATGGGATCTACATTGTCGAATCCAGGTATAGGATGGCCCTAAAAACCAATCATGATGGCCTTCATTAGAATACAATATGGAATAAATATATTGTACCTAAAATTAACTTCTTTTTATGGCTTGATGTTCAAAATAAAATCCATATTATAGATAATTTGGTGAAGAGGAGACTTATGATTCCAAATAGATGTGTGTTGTGTGAAAATAAAGTTGAAATTGTGGTTCACCTTCTTATACAATGCCCTTTAGCATACCAAACTTTGAGAATTATTATTAATAAGTTTGAGGTTTGTGTCGATACTAAAACTAAATATTTAGAGGATCTCAATCTTGTACATTTGATAAATATCAATCAGGGCTCTACCCTTTAGTTATAGTCCTCCTTACTTCCAAAAAGCTCAAATTCGCCATCTCACTTTGCCTAAATGTTTATCCCTTAGTATGATCTATATCATTCTAATGATATAGGTCCCCTGCACTACACAAAAATCTTAAAACCTGATAAACATCATTCACTATCAGTTTTAGATATGTACCTATTTTATATCCTTTTGGACACTACCAGCCACAAAGGGACACTACTACCAATGGTAGTGTCTAGATCCTTATCTAGTGTCTGGTAGCCAAAATTCATCCAAATTAGAAAATGATCAAAACCCATGGGTTGGACTAATTATTTTATTGAACCTTGATGTAAGATATTTTCAAAAGGTGTGGTATAAATACAAGTCTAGGCTTTCTCATTTATCATATAACAAATACCAAGCAAACACCTACCAAAGTTAAATCAATGTTACATCTCAGTTCCTCACTAAATATACTATTTGATTATCCAGAGATATTTATAGTTGACATATTTGATTTGATTATATTTATAACTAATATTTGAGATATATGTTGTTATGGGACAATAAGATATTGATTAGGGTACATGTTGGCATTATTGTGACTTAGCTATAGAGTATGTGTTTACATTATGAACATGTTGATGTGTTACTTCATTTATATTTTATGTTGTATATTCATCATGTTGATATGATCTAACTACCTGCTTGTTTTGAGGTTGATGCAGGAGAACTCATCTGTTAGAGTGTGCCAGAGGGAGCACATCATCAAAGAGGGTGACATAGATAGAGATATCCGAGGATGACATAGAAACTGGCCAGAACCCTGTACACACCATAATAGTTAACACATATTAAAATTAATAATGAAATAGGTAACATAGTGTGTTTATTGTTGATTGCATTAGATAATTGATTTCCATTATTTACTAAGTATAGGTTAAATGATTATGAAACATGTTTTGTGTAATTAATGTGTGTGGTCATTAAATTCTAAGTAGAAATTTGATTTGCCTAGCTAAATCAAATATAGATTAATAATTTATGAAATTATCATTAAATTGCTATGACAATAAAGGATGATTAATTAATTTAGTAAAATTATATATTTTTGATAAATAATGCTAAAAATAAATAAAATTTAGAAAATTGCCATTGAGAGATAAAAACAAAGAAAAATAAAAAATAAAAGAATGGTCTAAAATTAGAAAAATAAAAAAGAAAGGAATACATTAAAAAAACAAAACAAAATCAAAATCAAAAGAGAGAGACATTTTAAAAAGACTACACGCTTTTTAACCTAGGGGGATTAAAAAAAAGGGATCATAAGTATTTTGAAGAGACAATTGCAAGGGGAGAAGGAGGGTGTAACACAGAATGAAGGACAGTTAGTAAGGATGAATAGTCAAAGAAAAGTTTTCAAACTTCTAGGTAGGTGCTTATGTTTGTACCAAAACCCTTGATTTTTTGTGTGAGATAATCTGGTTGTTAATGAATTAAATTTTAGCATAGAATGTTGAACTAAGCATCTTAGTTGAACTAAGTAAATACTAGGAATTTTACTAGCCCTATATAGAAGTTGATAGAAGTCGAAGCCACTCCCATGATGTAAATGCTTATATCTGAATATTATCACTATATATGAGTAAACTAATTATTTATATTATAGTGGCATCGATCTGACCAATTTGACATATTGTTTTAAGTCAATTATTGGGATAGCCGCATTTTATTATAAGAAAATTAATAACCTTGCTTAAGGGTGATGACCACTAATATGTCTTAATTAGATGAATAATAGTGTAGGTGATCTAAGCAGATAATTAAACTTAGGTGATCTGGCAATTTAGTGCAAGAATTGATGCTTCTAATATAGACTGATTGATGGATCATTATAGTTTAATAGTGAATATTGTTAAATATTTATATTATGGCATCGCTATAATTTTTCACAGCCTGTATATTATCTAAATGGCATTATTATATAGAAAGAATTATAAGGCGCTTAGGTGTGAATTAGAGTAGGGAAATTTGTAAATTAGTCTCCTATTTGTTTGGTACTTATTTTGTTTGAATAATGAACTAAGTAAGATATATATATTTAGGGAATCACTGTAAATATTATAATTTCTATATTATATTGAATCACTGTATTCTTAATTTTCATAACTCCATACTATTAAGGTGTCATTATAAATATTATAATTTTTAATTTATATTGATCATTGTAGTTTATTTACTCACAACCATATAGTATATCATTTGCATAGATATATTTTATCCAGTTTTCAAATGAGTCACTAAACTTTTATATTCCAACCAGTATAATAGTATAAATTCACTGTATATTCAACTCATAACTTATATTATATTTAAAGGGAGTCATTGCAATCCAATTTGAAACTTGTGTAATATTTCATATAATGCATTACGTCTAGTATTGTGTAATGGCATCACTATATTTCATAATAGTGAGTATTTTTTACTAAGTATATTTTGGCATTGCTTTGTTTTATGATCATGGCTAGATACTAGTGGTAGTAGCTGAAATATATGACACATACTAGTTGTTAATAGGTTTTTAAGGTTACAACTCATAGTTGAGTCGATGCCTTGTAGGGATATATCTTTCCCTCTTAAAAAAAAAGATTATTAAATTCATAATGCCTTAGTTTCCATGTGTTTATATAAAGAGGTTTGAGGATTATTTATAAATTAAGGACTATATAAGTATACTAATTAGTATCTAACACTAATTATGGGAAATATTTTATAAAATTAAAAATATGGTTATTTATATTAATGGGTCAATTTAGACATGAACCCAAACAATAGCCAAATTTGTATATAATAATAATAAGTTGAGAGTTTTTGTATATGCGGGCCTATATTAGTGAACTTTTGACTCAAGTATTTATAGACTTATATAGAAGCCTCAAAATTAACTAGGAATGATTGTTTAGATTATAAATCATAGACAATCTATTCAATATCACAAAGGTTGAATAACCTCATGAAATCTCATTTAGGATTACTAATAATTGTGGGTGTTATGTGTGGTGAGTATATTGACAATCCTTCAAGTGTTATCTGAGGCATGTGTAGGAAAACTAACTCAATGTAGTCTTTATCATGATATGTAAGACTTTTCTTATTATATAACCTATGAATCAAAACACATGGTGAAAATGTATCATTAGAATAAGTTTCAGTATGCTTAACATGAGCTATAAGTATTAAAAGTGTCTATTAACATATACATGTACACAGGGGTGTATTCTTACGGTTATAGTTCCATGGGTGGATTATAAACTATATTAAAGAATTATGTATAATAAATCTTAATGAGTGTGTGCATTCAAACCCCTAAACATATAACAAATGCTAGATTGGAGTGTGCTCTAGGTTTCATATGTACTAAGACTTATTTTTTTATATATAGCTACTTGTATAAGACTTTATATTTCCTTGGATTTATGACTACTTTATTATCCTAGTTTTGGTACTTAGTAGTTATATTTAAAAACACTAGACTATGATAATATGGGTTATCAAAGGGTGTAGAATGTTTGAAAACTAATTATGGTAATTAGAACCTGCAATTAAATGTGTATTTTTACCTAGATGGTACTAATTATAGCCATTATTTATATTATGGGATAGATAATAATATAAGATTTATTCATACATTTGACAGAATAAATATATGCTTTGATTACTCTAATGTTTAGCATGTTATGTGATATGATTGCTAGTAAGATGTAAGTTATATGAATCTTGTGGTTAAATTATGTTTGACCAATCTCGCATTATTGATACTAAAAAAAGAGTAAGATGGACTTCACTGGCTTACTAGCATCACAATGCCAGATGAAGGCAATCCAATTAAGTGTTGTGTATAAATTTTGATTGATCTATAGATCGCTATTATTTATTATTCTTAAAAACTTTGGCCAAAGTATGTTTAGTGAGACATTATCATTTCATGAGTATAATTTACATGTTTGTGTGATATCTTGAAATAGAACGAGTTTTATATGATACACTAGATGATTATTTTAAGAAATTATACAACACACGGGTACTTATTTATCTCTCTAGATTCTCACACCATCATTATATACTCATTCATGAAGGGAGGGTCATTCCCTAATGGAATTTATGTGTGGGATCATTGGTCCGTGGATGGTGTGGAAAAGTGATTGGATGATGCTCTCCCTCCCAACAATAGTACTACTTTTTGAGATGATACTTGAGATTGCCATAGATATTATAGTTCAAGAACTATGCTCTAGGAGAGCCATTTATCTTATATGTACATTATATTGTATTATACTTATTATTGAATATTATTATGATAAGTTGAAATTACTTATTTATTTTACATTGACAATAGTGACTATAAAATTGTATTAGTCATGGCTGAATTAATGTAATTACTTTTTATACTCACATTATGATGTGTTTTTATGATATTAGAGATCAGTGATATAGGATGTAATGTGATTTATTTACTGTTATCACACTTAGAGTATTTTGTATTATCTTTGATTAAATTCTCATGGTGAAATATATTTAAGGTGTGTGTGTTTATTTTTAAAAAAATTATGTATTTCTAGGTAGATCCTAGTGGGGATGTTACATGTGGTATTAGAGATACGACTCAAAATCTAAGACTTAATTAGTCTACTAACATTTTCATATCCTTCTATTGCCAAAAATAATGATGGTGAAATCTAGATTTTTTAGAAAGGGTCCTTTGAATGATAATGGCAACAACCCTTTATTTGATCCTAGCCAATTTGCCATTGAGTAATCAAAAATGATGGACCAAATTATCACAACCATGAATGAGACTAGATATCAAATTACAACTCTAGAGCAGGTGGTCCATAGACATGAAAAGGAAGAACAAAAAGATGTACCTAAAGAGCATCCTGCTAAAAAATAAAATCCTCAAGATGTTAGAGCTCAGGTAGCTATGAAGTTGGCTAGAGACATGAATGAACCCACTTAAGTTCGATGAGACTGTTCTAGGTGATGAAGCTGAGGCATGGATGACTGAGATGGAGAAGTATTTTGAAATTTGAAACTACTCTGAGGTCATCAAGGTATCTATGTGGTGGGCCAACAAGAGACTGGAAATGAATATTAACTTAACCACCATTACTTGGGATCCATTTGTGACATTATTTAGGTCATGGTGGCTCCCACATCTTTATTTTGATCAAAATTTCATAGATTTATAGAATTTTAAGCAGGGTGACTTGTCGATGAATGAGTACTAGGATTAGTTCACCAAACTTCTTAAGTACGTACCTTAGTACTAGGGAGATGATAGGTTCAAGATCAAGGAGTTTATCATGTGTTTGAGGCCTCAAATTGGTGGAGAGGTAGATGTTCATAGATCTTCTACCATGGACCATGTCTTTGAGAAGGAGATCAAACAAGAGTAGAAGTTGAACTTTCTTTCATAATCCAAGGACAAGTTCAACAATTTTTTTGGAAATTCTAAGTCAACCTTCAAGAAAAAGAATTGGAAACAGAGGATGGAGACTTCAAGAAGTAGTTCAAAAGTTAGAATGCCAAGTTCAATAATAGTTTAGGCAATAAGAAATAGGGTAATTGATCCAAAGGTGGTTTCAAGGGAAACAAACATAATGATAAGAAAGGATCATGTGGAGGTTGTTTCATTTGTGGATATAAACATTATGATCATAATTGTCCTCAAGACAAGCCAAAGGGTAAAGGTCCTAATCTTTAATAAGGCAGTTTTCAACAGTGGATTCACGCAGTAATCGACAATCGGTAAGCCAAATTTTAGGCATTACCCATAGATATATCATGTAATTTGTTTGACCATCCAATTTCTATTTTGATATTACATGAGCCATATAATAATTTATAGCTCATAATATGCTTAGTAAGTTAACTAGAAGAGCTGGCGTAATGGAAAATGCATAGTTAGTATAGTATGGGAATGACTCAAAAGTCATGGTTGATAAGTGTTTAGTTAAAGTAGAGATTAGGTTACCCAAATTCATAATAGTTGTGGATCTATATGTAGCAGCACTAGGGTCATATGATGTGATCTTAAGAGTCAACTAGATTGCAAAACATAAATCCAAGGTTGACTACTACCTGAAGAAGGTTGAGTGTCTTGATAATTTTGGAAATCAAACACAAATTTAATGTGAGAAGAGAGAGTTGAAGCTTAGGCAAATTTTTGTAATGCACCTTAAGAGGGCTCAAGGAAAAGGGTGCCAAGCATTTATCATCAAAATAAATCAAATGGAGGAACCTAAAGAACCATCTCTTGAAGATTACCCATTTTTTAGAGATTTTCATGATGTGTTTCCAAAGGAATTTTTGGGTTTGCCTCCTAGAAACGAGTTAAATTTTTCTATTGACATCATACCTGGTTTGAAACCATAGTCTAAGGCACCATATAGGATGATAACCATTGAGTTAGTTGAATTTAAGGCTCAACTTTAGGAATTGTTGGCTAAGGGGTTAATTAGACCAAGCGTGTCACCATGGGGAACACCATTTATCTTTATCAAGAATAAGGATGGTACACTTAGACTTTGCATTGATTATAGAATGTTAAACAAGGTAATTATCAAAAATAGGTATCTGCTACCTCATATAGATGATCTTTTCAATCAAATATAAAGAACAGCTGTATTTTTTAAGATTGATCTTAGAGAAGGATACCAATAGTTGAGGATATGAGATGAGGATATTTTGAGGATACGAGATGAGGATATTTTAAAAATAATGTTCAAAACTTGATAAAGGCACTATGAGTTCATAGTGTTACCATTTGGAATGACTAATGCTTTGGTATCATTCACGAATCTCATGAATAGTGTGTTTAGAGATTATCTTGACCACTTTGTATTGGTTTTTCTAGATGACATTCTTATCTACTCAAATAATGAAGAGGACCATCTTCAACATCTAGAATTGGTTTTACAATGGTTGTAGAATCACAAGTTGTATGGCAAGTTATCTAAGTGCATATTTTTTCAAGAAAGAGTTCAATATTTTTGACACATTATCTCTATATATGGTATCTCAGTAGATTTGAGAAAGATTAGATCCATTATGGAATGGTAGACACTAAAGAATGTACACGATGTAATAAGTTTCATGGGGCTCGCAGGATACTATAGGAAGTTTGTTCCAAACTTTTCAAAGATAGCTAATCTGATTACTTCCTCACAACGTAAGAACCACATTTTTGTTTGGTTATAGAAGTGTGAAGTAGCTTTCCAAGAGTTGAAAAGAAGACTTACTTTTGCACCAGTCTTAATATTTCTTGACCCCAATGGTCAATTTTCAGTGATCACAGATGCATCAAGGGATAGACTAAGAGGATTCCTTATGTAGGATGGTGCAATGATAACTTATGAGTCACATAAGCTAAATCCATATGAGATAAACTATGCCCTTAATGATATAGAAATTGTAGTGATTATGCATGCTTTGAAAGTATGGTGGCATTACTTGTTGGGAAAACCTTTTGAGCTCAAGATAGATAACTTGGGACTCAAGTACATTTTCAACCAACCTAATTTGAATGATCATAAAAAATGCTATCTTGAGTTCTTATTTGATTATGATTTTGACATCAATTATATCAAAGACAAGGAAAATAGAGTAGCTGATGCCCTAAGCAATAAAAGGTACATAGCAACTATAACTACTATTAGGATTTCTTTTAGGGATCAAGCATTCTCACTAGGAGATGAATTCTATGATCAAGTTTAAAAAGCTTTGTCTGAGAATGCTCAAAATATTTGGTACAAAGGATACATATTAGAGAGTGATTATCTATTATGTTACAATATAAGGATGTATATGTTAGATCGAGAGAATCTATGAAACAAAATTTTAAAATAGTCTTACAATGCTCCATATTCAGGATATCCAAGAGTAACCAAGCTCATGGTAGGCTTAGACCATTGTATTTCTAAAAGGGAATCAAGAAAGATGTAGTAGATTATGTGTCATGTTATCTAGAATGTTAGTGAGTGAAATTTAAACATGTACATCTAGTTGGATTATTATATCTGCATGATATACCAGAGTGTAATTGACAGGTGATTAGTATAGATTTTTTCCAAGGTTTATTGATGTCATGGAATAGGCACATTATGATCTTGGTAGTTATTGACAAACTAACCAAGGTGGCTCATTTTATACCAGGTAATTTGATAGATGGTGCACCTACCCTTGCAAAGAGGTTCGTAAAAGAAGTATATAGTTTGCATGGATTTCTAGAGAAGATCATTTTAGATTGTGATCCAAAAATGACTTCAAGATTATGGGTGACTCTAAATTCATCTTTGGGTATGCAGCTAAATTTTAGTATAATATATCACCCATAGATTTATGGTTAGATTGAGAGAGTTAATCAGGGGTTAGAGGATCTTCTTTGTATGTATTGCATAGATCAACAATACAAATGGGAAGATTATATTTCATTGGTTGAGTTTGCATATAAAAACTCATACCAATCAGCATTAAAAATGACACCATTTGGGGCACTGTATGAAAGAAGGTGTAGGAAACCAATCGATTGGGATAGATTAGAGGATAGGGTAGTCTTTAGACTTGAGATGCTTTCACATATGGAAGAGGAAGTTAGATTAATCAGACAAAGATTGGCCAAGGCTAATAATAGGCAGAAGAGTTATGCTAATCTGAAGAGGATAGAAAAAACTTTGTAGTGGATGATAAAGTGTTTTTGTGGGTCAAGCCATAGAAGAGCTTGATTAAATTTAGAGATTCAAAAAAATTGTCACCAAGATATGTGGGACCCTTTGAGGTTTATAAGTGTTCAATCCTATAGCGTATAGGCTTTTGTTGCCACCAACCCTAACTCTATTACATAATGTCTTTCATGTTTATTATCTTAAGAAGTATATAGTTGATCCTATACATGTGTTGGATTGGAATGCTTTGCAAGTTCTAGATCTTGGGGTGATCTCAATAGAACCAATCAAGGTAATTGACATTCATAAACTTCATTTATGTAATAAAAAGATGTCTTATTTCAAGGTCTAGTGGGACCAGTATGCTGAGGATAGTGTTACTTGGGAAGAGTATGATGAGTTCTTCAAGAGAGTTCCATATTTATTTTCTTGATTATATATTATTATACTATGTTATTTTTCTATTGAACAATATTTTATTTCAAAACATATGTATGGCTAAGAGTCATCCAAGATGATGACTAACTTTAGGGGGGAAGGATGTTACATTCTTATTTCTTGCTAAGTAAATTTTTTGATTATCTGTAGATATTTATAATTGACAAATTCGATTTGGTTATATTTCTGACTTAGCTTTGAGATATATGTTGTTATGGATTAGTAGGATATTGCTTAGGTAAACATGTTTTAATTATTGTGAGTTAATTGTATTGTATGTGTTTACATTATAAATATGTTAATGTGTTATTTTAGTTATATTTTATGTTGTATGTTTATCATGTTAATATCATATAACTACCTACTTATTGTGAGGTTGATATGGGAGAACTCATTTCTTAGAGCATGCTAGAGGGAGAGCATCATCGGAGATGGTGATGCTGATGAAGATGTCAGAGGATGACAAAGAAACTGGCCAGGACCTTGTACACACCACATTCGTTAGCACATGTTATAATGCATAATGAAATGGGTAACATAATGTGTTTATTGTTGATTGCATTAGATAGTTGATTTCTATGATTTACTAAGTATAGGTTAAGTGATTATGAAACCCATTTTTCATAATTAACATGTGTGGTCATTAAATGCTAGGTAGAAATGTGATTTGCTTAGCTAAATCAAATATAGACTAGTAATTTATGAAATTGTTATGACAATAAAGGATGATTAATTAATTTAGTAAAATTATGGATTTTTGATAAATAATGTTAAAAATAAATAAAATTTAAAAAATTTCCATTAAGAGGAAAAAACAAAGAAAAATAAAAAAAATAAAAGAATGGTCTAAAATTAGGAAAAAAAAGAAGGAATACATTAAAATAATAACAAAAAAAAAGAGAAATCTTTCAAAAAGACTACACCCTTTTTAGCCTAGGGGGATTAAAAAAAAAGATATCATAAGTATTTTAAAGAGACAATTGCAAGGGGAAAAGGGTGTAGCATAGAACAAAGGAGAGTTAACAAGGATGAATAGTCAGAGAAAAGTTTTCAAACTGACAGGTAGACGCTTATGATTATGCCAAAACCCTTGATTTTATGAGTGAAATAATCTGGTTGTTAATGAATTAAATTTTCTCATGAAATGTTAAACTAAGCATCTTAGTTAAACTGAGTAAATACTAGGAATTTTACTTGCCCTATATAGAAGTCAAATCCACTCCCATGATGTAAATGCTTATATCTGAATACTATCACTAGATTTGAATAAACTAATTATTTATATTATAGTGGTGTCAATTTGACCAATTCTACATATTGTTTTAAGTCAATTACTGGGATAGCCTTGTTTTATTCTAAAAAAATTAATAACCTTGCTTATAGGTGACAACCACCAATATGTCTTAATTAGATGAATAATAGTGTAAGCGATCTTAGTAGATAATTAAACTTAGGTGATCTAGAAATTTAGTGAGGAATTGATAATTCTAATATGGACTGATTGATGGATCACTATAGTTTAATAGTGAATATTGTTAAATATTTATATTATGGCATCGCTGTAATTTTTCACAGGGTGCATATTATCTAAATGGCATCACTATATAAAAAGAATTATAAGGTGCTTAGGTATGAATTAGAGTAGGGCAATTTGCAAATTAGTCTCCCATATTATTTGGTACTTGTTTTGTTTGAATAATGAACTAAGTAATATATATATATATATATGGAGTTGCTGTAAATATTATAATTTTTAGATTATATTTAATCATTGTAGTCTTACTTTTCACAGCTGCATACTATTTAGGTATCGCTATAAATATTCTAATTTCTAGTTTATATTGATCGTTGTAGTTTCTTTACTCACGACCATATAGTATATCATATGTGTAGATATATTTATTCTAGTTTTCAAATGAGTCACTGAACTTTTATATTCCAACCTTTGTAATAGTATGGAGTCACTGTATATTCAACTCACAACTTATATTATATTTCAAGGGAGTCATTGCAATCTAATTTATAGCTTGTGTAATATTTCATATAATGTGTTACATCTGGTATTGTGTAATGGATTTGTTATATTTCATAATAGTGAGTATTGTTAACTAAGAAAATTTGGCACCGATGATCATGGCTAGATACTAGTGGCAATTTTTGAAATATATGGTATATATACTAGTTAATCATGATTTCTTAAGGTTACAACTCATAGCTGAGTCGATGCCTTGTAGGGATATCTTTCCCTCTTAAAAAAAAGATTATTGAATCCTTAATGCCTTAGTTTTCCATGTGTTTATCCAAAGAGGATCAAGGATTATTTATAAATTAAGGACTATATAAGTATACTAATTAGTATCTAACACTAATTAGGGGAAATCTTTTATAAAATAAAAAAATGGTTATTTACATTAATGGGTCAATTTACACATGATTCCGAATAATAGCCAAATCTGTAAATAATAATAATAAGCTGAGAGTTCTTGTATATGCGGGCCTATATTAGTGAACTTTTGACTTAAGTATATATAGACTTATATAAAAGCCTCAAAATTAACTAGGAATGATTGTTTAGATTATAAATCATAGTTAATCTATTTGATATCATAACGATTGAATAACTTCATGAAATATCATATGGGAATACTAATAATTGTAGGTGTTAAGTGTGGTTAATATATTGATAATCCTTGAAGTGTTAACTAAGGCATGTGTAGGAAAAATAACTCAATGTAGCATTTATCATGATATGTAAGAGTTTGTTTATTATATAACTTGTGAATCAAAACACGTGCTAAAAATATAACATTAGAATAAGTTACAATATGTTTAACATGAGCTATAGGTATAAGAAGTGCCTATTAACATATACATGTACATAGGGGTGTATTCTTACAATTATAGTTCCACGAGTGGATTATTAACTATATTAAATAATTATGCATAATAGATCTTAATGAGTGTGTGCATTCAAACCTCTAAATGTATAATAAATTATAGACTGGAGTATGCTCTAGGGTTCATGTGTAATGAGACTTGTTTTGCTATATCTAGCTACTTATATAAGATTTTATGTTTCCTTGGATTTATGACTGCTTTATTAGCCTAGTTGCGGTACTTAGTAGTTATATTTAAAAACACCAGACTATGGTAATATGGGTTCTCATAGGGTGTAGAATATTTAGAAACTAATTATGCTAATTAGACTATGTAGTAAAATATGCATTTTTATCCTGATGGTATTAACTGTAGTTATTATTTATAGTATGGAATAGATAATAATGTAATAGTCAATCATATGTTTGACAGGATAAATGTATGATTTGATTACTCCTATGTTTAGTATGTTATGTGATATGATTTCTAATAAGATGTAAGTGTGGTTAAATTATGTTTGACGAACTATGCATTGTTGATATCGAGTAAGGAGTGAGATGGGCTTCACTAGCTTACTGGCATCACAATGCTAGATGAAGACAATTCGATTAAGTGGTGTGTATGAATTTTGATTGATCTATAGATCATTATTATTGAAAACTTTGGCCAAAGTATGTTAAGTGAGACATTATCATTTCATTGGTATGATTAACATATTTGTGTGATATCATGTAATAGAACAGGTTTTCTATGATACACTGCTTGTTTAAATTTAGAAATCATATAGCACACAGGTTCTTGCTTGTCTCTCTAGATTCCCATGCCATCACTATCTACTCATCCATGAAGGGAGGGCCATTTCCTGATGGGATTTGTGTGGGGTACCATTGGTCTATGGTTGGTGTGGAAAAGTTATTGGATGATGCTCTCCCTCCCACAGTAGTACTAATTTTCTAGATGACACTTAGATTGCCACATATACTAGAGTTCAGGAACTGTGCTCTAGGGGAACCATGTATATTATATGTATATTGTAATGTATTATACTTATTATTGAAATATTAATAGTTGTAATTAATTATTTATTATACATTGACAATAGTGATTTTAGACTTGTATCAGTCGTGGCTGAGTTAATGTGATTACTTTATATATTTGCATTATGATGTATTCTCATGATATTAAAGATCAATGATATATGAAGTAATGTGATTTATTTACTATTATCACACTTAGAGTATTTTTTATGATCTCTAATTAGATTCTCTTAGTGAAATCTATTTATGGTATATGTGTTTATTATTTTTTTAAATAATGTATTTATAGGTAGATCCCATTGGGGATGTTATAATCAATCAACTGCACAAGCCCTCTACTCTACCCTATTCATCATTATTTTCATATCAAGCATAGAAGTAGACATATTATAGGTCTGAATAATTTAGAGAGCATCCCATGAATGATATTTGTCAAACTACAAGCTAGATCACTGCATACATATTCATATAGTGTGTTGCACCCTTGTGTAAATTATTTCCCACATCTAAGGGAAAATTACATAATTCTGAGGCCCTCCTTGAAGTATTGGCTATGTAATCATCACCTTATTAATCAATGGGTCTTTTAATCAACTTGACACGATGAGCCCACTAACCCATTTTTTAGCAAACTCATTCCAAGGGTGAAGAGATAGGGATTAATCAATCAATGAAGAGTGACAACCAGTATCTCAGATCTAAATACATCATTAGAAAGGTGATAAAAAACCTAGAACATAGAATTTGGTTACATCTTGATCCAATCATTATTCTATATTGGACACCTTCATCATAATCAGACACTAGATTTGATGGCAGTGTCTAGTTTTGACAGTAGTGTTCAAAACCACATAATTACGATTCCCATGATCTAATGACCGATTCAAAATACTGATCCTACCTATTTTACACATTTTTATAGTCTATATATACTTGTTCATAGTAAATTTAAAATAATTATTGTTGTTTCTTATTTATTGCAATATTTTTCAATAGTTACATTGTACTATTTTTAGCAATCTCAGTTGTATAAATTTAGAATATTGTTTATCTAAATTTTCTATTAATTAGCCTGATATAGATTAATTTATCACCCTTATCTAAGAATTATTTATATATTCTTAATCCTATCATAACCTTAAAAATTTTAGGGTTAAATATTTAGTGAACCTAACCATTGGTCTCAAAACCCTAGATTGGCTCAGGGTTTTAAGTTTTCCTTCACAATTTTCAAAATTTAAAAATTAGAAATTTATTTTCCTAAAAATCATGTTTAATATGGATATATCTAATAGATATTTCCTTGTTCAATATATGATAGTCATAATTGCTTTTTATTTCTCATACATGGTCAAATTAATCCATAATGCAATAAGTTAGAGACCACACATTAGTCAAACAAATAAGACTGATCTACCGATAGATAAAAGTCTAATCTCTTTTTCCAATACTTTTGGAAATATTATTGGACCTATGCTATAGGTTGGTCTTAAGCCTAATATGGTAACAAACTCTAATGAGTATAATCTTATTAACCAATTATGCAATACACATGCTTGGATTTCAATCCTGTGAGCTTTTAAAACAATCAACCATATATAAGGATATCTTCTATGATGCATTGTGCAAAACTAAGGTACCAAACAACATCACATTTTCTTATTTTTAGGATATCATGAAAGATATAATAAGCAATGAAAATCTTATTACTTTTGATAGTAAAGATCTACCATCGAATGATATCATCAATCAAGACTTACCTTTATCCATACAAATAAATATTCAACCTACATAAATCCAAAGGGAGTGCATGCAATCATTATCAATGGTATCTAATATTGGGACTCATTCAAGTGATGTTATCTCATTTTATGATTAATTACTCAATTCTCCTTGATACAATCCTTTTTTTTGAAAACTTACATACTGTAACCTTACCCAACACAGTCGAACTAACATATGTGGCCTCTGTTATAAATTCAATCAAATGGATAAATCAGAATGTCTCTCTTGAAAATAAATATTTAACACCCCAACATACAAATGAACATTGTTATCCCATACACATTCATATATCTCTTCATTCAAATATGGATACAAAGGTTAAAATGTAGGCTACAACACCAATTCATCCTATTTTACAACAACCCAATAATAATATCTTATCTAATTCATCTAAGAGATAATTTACATGATTACCTAAGTTTCCAACTTATTTATTATAGAAGCTTGTGGAGTGATGTCTCATATCTCTCCCTCCTCCCATAGAGGTTGATATGAATTGAACTCTACCCAAAAGATATGATGCTAGTGCATATTATGAATATCACTATGAACTTGGGCATCCTACGAATAAATTTTATATCTTGAGGCATAATATCCAAGAACTTATTAAGGACCAAAAGATTATCTTTGATTATTATCCAAAGAATCCAGGTTCACAACCTGGTGATCACCATGATTAAGAAATATTCAATAATTCTTTGTAAGACCATTCGAAGAATACTCAAGAAGTGCACATGGAATATCATACACATTCTCATCCCAAAAAATATAATCACCCATTATATGGGCATATTGGTACACTATAGTATATAGCTTCTCCTATAACTCAAAAGCCTTCTATCAAATTTATTGAAATTCCATATGTACATCCACATAAACAAGAGAAGTTTATTCCCAAACAACTAAATATAAAACCTACTAAGGTTAATCCACCATAAAAGGGTAAGTAACGGACAATCCCCTTTCCTAGATAACCCATGCTTGAGAGGCCTTTGTAGCAAAGACACACACTGGATTCCACAAAATCTTCGTCTATGCCTATATAACATAATTAGTTACCCAGATCAAATAAACATGCTTCAATTACCAATACTCCAAAGAAACCACAAGGCACTCAAGATGGGTTCCACAAATTGTTATTCATTCTATTATTTCTTGATGACCACATAATCCTATTGCACAAATGTAGAATACCACAAATTCTATAAATCAAGATATGACACCTATGCATGTTCCTTGGAAATACCACCAATTTCACATACCATATTATGATATTGGAGATACCCATGAATATCCATTAGATGAGATAATAGATAACATTTCTCTAATCAAATATTCAAAAAAAAAAAAAAACATTCAAATAACCCCAAAAATATTCAACATTCCCATATTTTACTAGCTCATTGGCATTTATGTTGTTTGTTTTATGTTCATACATAACATATCATTTCATTTATATATACACATATGTTTCATGAATATTTAAGTGTGATACAGGCATACCCAGACACATGATCTATGCACTTATAAATTTTGGACCTTTCCTCTACTCACGTCATATAACATGTTGGAAGCATATTCTTATTTATTGATAATTAATATAGGTTATATATCCTTTATGATAATTTATACATTATCATGTTTTATCTTATATACTAACGCTTACACGTGTATATATCCATACTCATATCTTTCATAGTGTACTTGATATGTTATATACATAATGTTTTTCCTAACACATATATGTAGGACTAGTATAATATGCTTTTGCTCATTGCTTATACTTCATTTATTCACTTTGTCACTTCCCTGAGTGATTACATTGTTTTATATTGTTTTGATTATAGAACATTTGAATATGTTCCTTGCCTATTTACCCATGTGTCATTGTATGTTGTTTAGACATTTGAATATGTCATTCTATGTTGATTAGACATTTAAAAATGTCATCCTTATCGATTGTGTGGCACTTAAACATGTGCCTCATATGAGGTCTCCTTGGACCATTATTTTGAAATAAATTGAGTGTTCTTGTGTGAGTGTTTGATTTCTTGTTGATCTTTTACTGTTACCCTATAGACATTATCATGATCTATATCATGCATCTTAGGACTTGATGTGATCACATACTGCAAGCCTAAATGATATATCTAATTTGGCATGTTATCCCTATATGGTACATGATTAATACACATGTTATCCCCATTTATCCTTTTGAGATAAGTTACCTACCAATTTTATTTCCCTCACCTTAAAAGTAGGGGGAACAT
Source organism: Torreya grandis (assembly GCA_037957365.1). Taxonomy (NCBI): domain Eukaryota; kingdom Viridiplantae; phylum Streptophyta; class Pinopsida; order Cupressales; family Taxaceae; genus Torreya; species Torreya grandis. The sequence goes on from JARHVA010000014.1 coordinate 2,064,846, forward strand.
TTCAATGGGGGCATGTCATTTAAGGCACAACCTCCACATTTTCATAAATTTCAAATTGTAGTGGGGGAATGTCATAAAACATGACCTCCACACTTATACACTTCCTCAGTGTATGCATACTAATTTGCTTGCCCTAGTCATTCATCTAACCTCACCATTTATCCCATCTAATTTTATCTAACAATCCATTAATTATCCACTTTTTAGTTAATAGTCCCCCTACCTCTTTTTCATATTTCCTATACCATCCTAACCTTTACAGATCCCACATAATATTAATTTCTCTATTACCCATCCTATTAACCTAATGCTCATATCCCATGCCCACTTGAAAATTTTAAATTCAAAAATCTTAACTACCCCCTATCCACCTGTCACTAGGCTTTTCTACAAGCATAATCCCTAATCCCCACCTAACACCTCCACTAAGCCTTATTAAATCCCCTAAAACATCTTCAGAAACCTCCTTAATCATCATAGAACCCTTAACCTTTTTTTAAGTAAATTCTAATGAATTTTAAATCCATGGGCTCGTTTAATACATTATCATCCATGAATTTTAAATTCCTTGAAAATTTGTAAGCCTATGATCTCCCAAGGCCCAAATTTGAATGTGGACCATCCATTCTAACACCCTCTTCCTATATAAACCAATGCAATCCCCTTGCTCCAATAATGAATAATTGTGTTAAAATCCTTGCCATCTAGCTATTGTCATTACATTCATAGTCTATTTCTTGTCATTTGCATCCATAGCCATTAGTTTTGTGCATCCATTGAGTCCATTTTGCATCAAAATCATAAAACTACATCATTTGCAATCCAACATCCATTGATCAATTTTTATTGGAGTAACATCACAATCTTGAAAAGAAGATTCAAGGGAGTAAAATGATGGTAATAATGTTATAATCATATGCTAATCTCTTCCAATTTCTTTTTTCTTAATGATTTTGTGAATTTTGAGTAGATTTTAGATAAATTGTGTAAGCTTAATCCAATTGCTCAAATTTTGCATAATACATTGGCGACCATAGTGGGATCCTTCCTTTTGACTAAATTTAGTGATTTTGAGTGAATGCTATTAATATTATAAGTTAGAATTAGTAGTTTCAATGTCATTTTTTTGTCATTCCCAGAAGAATTATAATTTTGATACTGGTATTAACGGATGTGGACTGGTGACATTGTGCCTAAGGGTTGCAGTTTTAGATCAAGAAATAAGCCTAAATGCTAGCCATAAATCATTATAAACCCCATTATATTTTTGTAAAATCACCTATTTACAATTATGACATTTAATATATAACTAGTGATTATTCTATATTGACATGTGGCTGCACATTATATATTTAATCATATAAGATTGAGGCATTTTTCTTCTATTTCTGACAATGGATATTCAGACTTTTAGATAATATTTAAGTCTTTAACACTTTGTTCCTACAAGACAAGAAAATATTTTAGAGAAAATAAATAGTCTGGGGTTATCTTCCATTTGGTGCAAAATTATTTCTACTTAGCTATGATATTGTATTCATCTAATGACTCGACTATAAGTTTATTTGTTTGTAGTTTGGTTTATCTTCTCACTTGGTTTCAATAATCACTTAGTTATGTTTTTCAACTCATTAATTTATTTATAAATTATTCTTGAAACTCTTATCAATTGACTTTATTTGGCTATGAAATCATTTGACAACTCACTTTGCTTTAATTGACAAATTGAATGAACTTTAATCTAGTGTTTTTTTGGGTTATTTTGCATGTAATTAGCAAATATAGTAATTAATTTTATTTATGTGTCTAATATTTTCAAAATAAACATTTTGTATTTTCACGTCATTAATTATTAACTATTTTATATATTTTTGTTATCCACTTACATGGGCCTCCTTGTGTAAATCTCATAGTAAAAAAAAGATTGGATCTTTTTAAAAATACATAACATTTCATATTTAATAAAATAAGTTTTTGACTATTCTCATTGCAATTCATTTGGTCTTTGGTCAACATTACATTAAATTTATAAGCCTTAAATGATTAGTTGTTAGTTCTACGTCTTATTGTTAATAGTTGTTAGTTAGTGTGTCAATATACAATTGTCTTATATAATTCTTGTTAATACTATTATATTAATATTTGCAAATAATAATAATAATAATAATAATAATAATAATAATAATAATAATAATAATAATCCATTTTGTAGTAATAAAAATGAGTAATATGTCTCTTCTTTGAAGAATTGGTCGATTTTTAATAGTAGTAAAATTGTTTTAACTTTCTTAACCTGAAGGGATGTAATATTAAACTATTGATGATATTATTCTAAGACATACCTCAAGATCAACCATCAAAATCATTAATATTTCCAAATCAAAACTACTAACCCATTGCTTGTTATAATAATCTATGGAAGGTCTATTCCCAATCTTTTGACGTGTAGCTCAATCGGTCCAAGACTTGGTAACATTATTTTGGCATAATTGATTTGTTACTTTTTGATTTTATTGTAATCACATCTAAATTAATCAATTAATAAACTATTTTTCTTGAGTGCTACCTTAGGGCTATATTGGTGTATGCTCTCCTCCTTGCATCCTTGTGATGATTACTAGAGGATCAAAAACCACTAATAACTCACCCCCCCACCCCCTCCCCCCATTTTTTTAGGGTGAAACGTGATGTGGATTTGATCACCATGCACTTGCCATTGTATTAAGGGTTGGTGATATGGATTTCATCACCACAAATTCAACCACACTCCATGTTTATATGGAGTATAAAAATTAGGTTCAGCTATTGTTAGGCCAAGCGAGATACCCCATACAAGATCCTATGAAAGTGAGGAGTTAACTTTCTGACCCAAGTATTAGACATCACCTTATTTGGACTTGGGCCCCACTATACCTTGTGTATATTATGGATGCCCCTAGAGATCTAGTCAAACCTAGAATAGGACCTTTAGCCATAACAAATGACTTGTTATTAAAGTTAGTATCAATAGTGACCATTATGTGCAAATGGGGTTGAGAGGGTTTGGGATATTTCATAATGGGTCACCAACCTATAGCCTCATTATTGAAGCCATTAGATGGTGCAATTATCAAGTTACACTCTTGCATTAGTTTACTAGTTAATAGTTTTTGTGACTTTCTTGATTGATTGAGTGTTATGAAATACCAGTGATGTTTATGTGCCATCCCAACCTTTTACCTATAAAACTAAAACAAACACCTAGGTCCACATAGGATTGTCTTAACCATAGCCTCATCATCACCATTTTATTCATCATCCCATCCATCCCTAACATCTATCAATAAATCTTGAACATTATACTTGTCTTATGATTAATCTATATATTGGGTTACACCCTCTCTTAGGTCCTTTTTGACATAGAGCTTTTACCTTAGATATTCACCTATCACCCTATCCATTTTTCCATAACTTATTATCCCTTAACCTATTACTCTATTTTTATATTATCAACATGTTACTATATCATTTTATAGTTCACCTCATCATCTTATCATCTTGCCCATTTATAACTAACACCCATCTAGTCATCATCTTTCTAATTTTGATCTAGGCACCTAAAAAATCTCATCCCTTTTTTTAATTTGGATCCTGATAGATTCAACATATTTATAGTATTCAGACATATTATCCAAAGTCCTTCATTTGTCTAAAATCTAGTGTAAAAGTCTAAACTATATTTCAATCCTACTCAATCCTACCATAACATCTAGCCATCTTGATCATATTAGCTTAAATCTAAGACAAATTATTGCTCAAGAATACACCTTACCATACTAATCTTCTTTCATCTCATATCAATCCTACATCTTAAAAGGCAAACTAAAACTACCTTCATCAACCACTAATATCTATATCACCTACCACCATTCACAATGCTAATCAAAACTCGTGCACGATCCCTAAGAATGGGAAAATGATCAAACCAATAAGATGATATCCTAAGGACATTAGGTGAGAAAAATATAGATAATGAAGATAACTAGAGTGTTATGCATACCCTTGGAGGAGAGGATGAAACAAATAATGACCTCTTCAATAATGATGAGATTATAACTCACTTTAACCAATACACATATGAGAATCAAGATCAAATATTAAACCAACTCATTGGAATTGGAGGTAGACTACTTCCTACTTTTCACCTTAATCTCTTACATAACTTAATCTGAACACCACCTCATCATAATACTCTGCCCCACCATAATCTAATAAATTAAGAAGTGGAGCCTGAGCAAGAATCAAATGATGAATAAGAAGCCACTTGCACCACTAGGATAGAGGCTGATAAAAGAAAATACACCTTGGAGGATTGTCTTGGTCAAATTACCCAACAAATCAATTCATTAGCCTATCAAATCAACTCTAAAGCCCACAAATCCTCATCACCCAAGAAAATAGTCAAAAATTCTCCAATAAACACTAACATTGATCCCTTAAGGCGAAAATCCAATTCAACCACCAATTTCAATCCTTTAATGCATCCCTCCTTTGCTTGTGAGTGGAAAGTGATGAAGAAAACTCTTCAATGAATGGGCCCCCGATCACAGGCAAATAAATATTGATATGAGGATTTCTATACATATCCTCTAGATGAGAGTATCCTACAAATACCTTTCCCCACTCATTTTGAGATATCAAAACTTGACAAATATAAGGGGAAGGGAGATCCTCATGACCATGTCTAAGAATTCTTCATATCATGTCATGAAGTTGCGTATAATGACACTTATTTGCTTCACCTTTTTCTATAAAGTCTCATTGGACCAACTCTGGAATGGTTTATGCACTTGCCTAAAGGGACTATCACATTGTTTGAGGAACTAACTAAGAAATTTGTAAGGCATTTTTGCTTCAATATTGAATATGATATCACCATGTTATATTTGTATAATACCAACAAAAAAAATGGAAAAAGCCTTACTTATTTGCTACAATGATGGTGGAGCCTTATTAGTCATTTTCCATGCATTGTCCTTGAAAAGGAATTAAATAACATATTCATCAATAATATCAATCTAAAATTGAACTATCAATTGAAGTTACAATGTGCCAACTTGTTTGATGAGATAATATAAAAAGGCATCCAAATTGAAAAGGGAATTATAAAATTATATTCTCAAAATGATCAAAATCAAGGCAACACTTCTTATGATAAGCTTAAGGTATTTAAAAGGAATAAAAACATTGTTGGAGATAGAGTCACTGAATCAAAGCATGTACAAATAGTGCAAAAGTCTAACCCCACCAATAAAATTCAAAACATCTCAAGCATCATTGTGATAAGGGGGAAGCCAAGAACTACAATAGGAAAATGACATCTTATAAATCTTGGTATACTGGTTGAGATAATTTTAGAGACATTGGTTGACGCCAAAATTATAACTTTGCCAAAAATCAGACCGTGGATGATAATAAGCCACGTCCTGATTGGTATCAAGAAAATGAATTTTGTCATTATCATCATGTAAAAGGACATGATAATAAAAAGTGTATGTAATTAAGTAATTTCATCCAAGATTTGATAAAAAAGGGAGAAATATAAATTGAAGGTGAGAGCAATTCCTCATCCTCCAAGAATTAATAGTTAGGCATATATCAAGATCCTTTCCCTAAGCATGATTAAAAGTAAAAAAGAGCACCAAGGGATCAAAGTCAAGCATCCAATTCCATTAATATTGACTATCATTCCATCCCATATCACTACATTAATACCACCAAAATCAAGGTCAAATCCTCTCAATAACCCCCTTGTCTCATCCTTAAAATCAATAGAGCCACTGTTGATTGTGTGGTCACCACTAGACATGGTAAAATAATATCTCTGAGGGCACCACCTAAAGACTCACCTCCCGTGCCATCTCAAACAATCACTATCCCTAATAATAGTCCAAAATTTCCCAAAAGAACATATGACATTTTCCAACAATTATAAAAGACTCCCACTAAGATTTCCATTATGGATATTCTCAAAACTTCTTCTGTTCATCAAGACATATTAAATCAAATCCTACATGAGTCAAAAGTTCCTAGGGATATGAATACCAATCAATTCTAAGTTTTGGTGTGTCACTTGTCTCCATATCAACAAATCACATTTATCACCTAGGACATGCCACCAATTGTTCCTCATCATAATTACCCCTTGATCATAGGAGTATTCATCACCAATCACAAGATCTCATGAGTTCTTGTAGATGGAGGATCCGCCTTAAAATTGTGTAACATAGATTCCTCAATAAATTAGGATATTCATAATATTCTTTGGGGCCTAATTTGATCATTATAAAATCTTTTGATGATGATAAGCGACCATCATTAGGGACAATCTAACTTGTTATAATGGTGGGACCTATGGTTCATCAAACTCTGGTTTATGTAGTTGACATTGATCTTCTATACAACATGCTTTTAGGTTGACCTTGATCCATGAAAAATGAGTTGTACCCTCCACCCTCCATCAAGGTCTTAAATTCCCAAATTTAGGGATGGAGGTCACCATCCTTGGTGAAATTGACCAATTTCTTAGTTGCCAAATGGAAGGGATAGATTATGATCTTTATTGTCTGAGAACTCAAATTTCACCTTATGATTTAAAAGCCAAAAATACATTCATCTCGATAATATACCATCTCCTTCCTCCAATCCATCAGAGGTTACCCATCTAAAGATCATCTCTAAAGGATGTGGAGAATATGAGTACAAAACCTTTTGCAGAGGAAACCTTGAAGATCATATCTAAAAGATGTGGAGAATATGAGTATAAATTATAGGTCCCCTGCTATGCAAGAAATAAAATTTATTGCTTATCAATTTGGATCTACTACTTTTGCTCATTCAATAATATTGTCTGAAGAACATTTTAAAGAACCTTATGATTCTTGGAAAGTCTAAGAAGATCTTGCCTCATATTTTCAAAATAAATAATATCCCCTAACACATAAGATAGATTAAAATATGAACTATAAAGGTATAGGATTAGGTCAAGAAGAACAGGGTATTTTTCAACTAATTGAGCTTCAAAAACATCCAAAATGACTTGGTATATGGTACAAACAACTGGCATAAGTGTTCATAATAACATCAAGTATACTTATTCAATTCCCAATGAATCAACTTCTAATAATTAAATCGAGATGGGTTCTATCTATAGCCATTCTGAAGATCTTGCTACCACCAATCTATTCCCTGACATATCCATTTCTACCATCAATATTTCCCTTTGCTACCCTGACCTGATTAACTAAGATCAACTTGAGGATCCATCATTTGATATATTTCAAAGTGATGAGGCCATAATTGAATATATGTGAGCTTGCAATTACATGCCTTCAGGAGACCATAAAATGGGGTTCACTATTAGTCTAAACAATTCATCCTATTTTGGAGAGCAAAGTGAATCCTTAAAGCAAGTAGTGAATAAGAATATTGTGAAACTGATTTCTCTCCAATCATTGAGGAAATTAAACAAACCCCTTCTTTGAGTCATCTAAGTCCTTAAGATGAAACTATATATCAAGATCTATGTGTGAAATTTATAGGTGTATTTATTGTAGGTGAAGATCTTAACTTACCTTCTCCCCCAACATATATACATGACCAATCACCATCAATAGTTGAATAAGTCATATAAGTTAACATTGGAACTGAAGAAAATCCTAAAATAGTCAAGTTGGAGGCAAGTCTTATAGCTGAAGGAAGGGAAATAATTATTGAGCTTCTCAAACAATTCATAGACATATTTGTAATGTGTTATGTAGACATGCTCAGACTAGATCTTGCCTTTGTGGTGCATCACTTGGTATTTCATCCTAATGCTAAACTAATTAAATAAAAGCTTCATAAAATGCACCATAAAGTGGCACTATTAGTCAAATAAAAATTACAAAAATTCCTAGAAGTAGGTTTCATTCATCCAATTGACTATTCTTAGTGGATATTTTATATAGTTCCTATTGGAAAACCACAAGAAGGAATTTGTATTTGTACCGACTTCCAAGATATCAATAAGGCATGTCAAAAATATGACTTGCCTCTACCTAATATCAACATGATAGTGGATTCACCATCTAGATATGACATATTATCTCTTATGGATGGGTTTTCTGGATATGATCAAATTAAAATTGCTCTTGAAGATCAACATAAAATTGATGTCATCACTCCATGGGGAATTTTTTATTTCCAAGTGATGCCATTTCATCTAAAGAATGTAGGAACCACTTAACAAATGGATATGATGGTTATATTTCATGATATGATGCATGCTATTGTAGAAGACCATGTTGATGACATTTTGGTCAAATCAAGAACATGAGGGGAGTATCTCACAGTCTTAAAAATAATCTTTGAGAGGTGAAGAGAATATATGGTATGGTTGAATCCCAAAAAGTGTGTATTTAGTGTTACTTTTGAAAATTTTTTGGGTTTCATAGTATAAAAACAAGGCATTGAAGTAGATCCTACAAAATTCAGAGCTATTATTGACATTCCCCTACCTAACAATCTAAAATGGTTATGTATCCTTTAAGGAAAACTATAAGCCATTCATCATTTTATCTCACAATTAGCAGATATGTGTCATCCATTCACTCATCTACTTAAGAAAGGAGATCATTTTGACTGGGATTCAAAATGCCAAAATCCTTTTGATAACCTCAAGCAATCTTTATTGAAGCCTCTAGTCCATGCATCTTCAGTACCAAGAAGGTTGGTACTATTGTACATATCAACTCTTCATGTGCCATAGGAGCCCTTTTATCACAACATGATGATAAAGGAAAGGAGGAAAGGAAAGAGCCATTTACTATTTAAGTAGGACACTTATATCATATGAGCTTAATTATATACTCCCATTGAGAAAGCATGTGTTGTTATCTTTGCTTCCCAAAATCTTAGACATTACATGTTTAACAATCAAGTAAAACTTATTGCTAAAATTGAACCACTTAAATATATGATATCGAAGTCTACCTTAATAGGAAGAATGGCCAAATGGATTATGATTTTGAGTGAATTTGACATAGAATATGTAAATCAAAAGTCCATCAAGGCATATGTAATTGTAGATCAACTAATAGTGACTCATGTACTAGATACAAAACCATTAACTACTCCTTTCATGAATGAGTCTATCCTAACCATTAAGGAATCACCAGTTTAGAAGTTTTATTTTGATGGATCATTTACTATGCACGAATCATGAGACAATGTCCTTCTGGTCACACCTCAAGGGAATCTTATTCCAAAGGATTTTAGGATATCCTTCCCATGTACTAAAAATATCACTAAACATAAAGCACTAATTGTAGGCCTTAAAATTACCATTCATTGGAATATCTAGTAACTTTAAGTCTTGGGTGATTCTTAATTAATTATTAAATAGGTCAATGAAGAGTTCCAAATAAAGGATGATAAGTTTCTTCCATATAAACAAATGGTTGATCAATTTAAGAACAATTTTAAGTCCATAACATTTGAGTAGGTACCAAGAGGAAACAATAAATCAATAGATGCAATGGCTACTATTGGGTCTTTTGTTGGACCTACCAACAAATGTTTTAGAAGGCCAATTTTTGGTTGAACAACTATTACTACCCACATATCAAACTTTAACTCACCATTAAATATGTGCAATTGCTTATCCCAATCAGCCATGGTATCAGGGCATTTATTTTTACCTCCTTGAAAATACCCTTCCTCTGAAACTTAACCACCACTAATGAAAAGCCTTTATCCAGTGCATTTATTGTTACACTATCCTTGGTATCACACTCTATCAATGAGGTTATGACATGACCTTGTTGAAATACCTAAACTCAGGTGAGGCTCTTTGGGCAATCAAGGAGGTCCATGATGGCATTTATGGAGGCTATGTTAGTGGAATGGCCCTAACCAAGAAGTTAGTCAGGATTGGATATTATTGGCCTATAATGGATCATGATGCTTTCCAATATGTGCAAAAATGTATGGCTTTTCAGAAACATGGAGATATTATTCATGTTCCTGCTCAAGAATTATATCCTATCATGAGTCCTTGACCCTTTCTAGTATGGGGATTAGACCTAATTGGTAAGATCAATCCTACTTTATCAGATGGTCATAAGTTTATTATCATAGCCACAAAGTATTTCACCAAGTGGGTAGAATCTATGCCACTCATATATACCACTGGCCATTAAATATCTAAGTTTATTTTAAACTAGATCATTTGTTGCTTTGGAATCCCTTCAATGTTTATATCTAATAATAGTAAGTCTTTTAAAAACCAAAAAGTCAAAGCATTGTGTAATAAGTATCACATTGAGCAAAAAATTTCATCACCATATTACCCACAAAGGAATGGTCAAGCTGAGGCCACAAATAAAATGCTCATCAATATCTTCAAAAAGATTGTCAATGATGCTGGAAGAAATTGGAATTTTCAGTCATATCCTACATTGTGGTCTTAAAGAACTAGTGTTTGCACACTTACTTGTGCCATTCCATACTCCTTGGTTTATGGCATTAAAGTTATTTTACCAATTGAGGTCAAATTCTCCTCTTTGCATGTATCATTAAGGGGCATGATTACATATAACTCATATAAGATTGAATGACTACAAGAGCTGGAGCTATTAGATGAAAAGTATCAAAAAGACCTAGATCATCTTAAATCATATCAAAATAAACTAAAAGGTCAATATCACAAAAAAATTTGATCCTGAGAATTTGAAATTGGTAACCAGGTTCTAAAATAAAGTCAAAAGAATACTAATGCCGATGGGGATAAGAAAGGCAAATTTGATCCAAGTGGCTTGGACCTTATATCATTATTTCCAAGTTTGGGTCTAGGGAATATTGATTGGCCACTCTTAAAGGAGAAGAATTAGATGAGCCAATGAATATAATACACTTCAAAAGGTTCTATACCTAAAGGCCTTGCAATATGCTCATCTCAAATCTTGTACTTCCTTGTATATAGTCAAAAAGTCAAAAAATCAAAGAAAAATCATAAAATTCAAAAAATAAAATAAAAATCATTCAATGGTGAAAACCATGATTCTAGTGCCTTAGATAAACACAGTGATGAAAACCAAGTTTTTGATGTTACTATGAGGAATCCTCCATATATAAGAAGCCTGTTCTTGATTATCACTCATACTTGGGGGCATTTTTTTTATGTTTTTCTAACTACCATCATCTCACACTTTCCACCTCATTCATTCATCTCCCCCTGACCTTGGTCCCAAAGGTGTATATATGGATGTGTATTCTAGGGTAGTGAATGTTTAAAATCTAAATAAATCTTGGGAAAATTGATAACAAAGATCAAAATAAGGTGGTCAATTTAAGAGTTATTCAAAGTGTTTTATCCACTCTTTCCCCATTGAGTCATTAGTAACTTTTTCATGTCACAATCAAAAGGTAGTTGGACTTGACTTTTCCAAATAGATTTTGTTTTATCAGCCTCAACATTGTGTCAGCATTTCTCTATAATTTTCATCACCATCTTGTGTATCTATCTCCCATTTTTTCCTAACTATCTTATCATTGATGGAGAAGTTCATTATCACATAATCAACCATCCTCAAGGTTCAACTAAATACCAAAATGCTTACCTTATCCTTAGGGAATATAATGCGCTTGGTTCGATCCTATCATACATAATTATCATGTATTGTTCTACATTGCTTTTTGATTATTGTGAGTGTGTGTGTGATTGTTGTTTTCTTATCTTCTTTGTAAATATTTTTACTATACATAGTTTCTAATTATATTAGTAGTCTTAGTGTTAGTAGTATTAAATCTTTTTTATGAACACAAAGGGAACAATGATTTTATTATGACCTCCCATTAGATATTATAAAATGATCTTGGGATGTCCTCTATGGATTTAACTCTTGGCCACCTTTTTGGTATCTATGCACCATGGTAAAATCTCATCATGAATATACCAATGTCATGATGCATCCTACCTAGTGCGACAATAAAATGGAATGCATACACCTTTATGGATTTAAGACACCACCATTATCCCTCACCATCCTATCCCCCATCCTATATTATCATGATATCACATGTCCTAACTCCCATACCTCATCATTTTACTACCTTATCCATTCACCATTATTATGTAGGAGGATTTCCCCTAATATCATAACATACACACAAAAGTCACTAAACGTGGACAATTCAAAATATATTGGCACATAAATATTTAACCACCCATATAACTACGTTATAATCATAATTTATCATCATTTTCATAAATAAAAATCTAAAATAATAGATATAATTTATCATTATGTATCTATAAAACCATACATATCATTTAATTTGCACATTCATATCATCTACACTAATCATACCAATATTTTATACATAAACATAGCCATAAATCAAACATTATAAATTATAAATATTATAAGCATCCATATATACCTATCACATCATCCATCATAGTTAATATCATGTGCCAATAAACATTATATGCTATCCACAATCACAATATGTCAGGGTTCTAGCAATATTAGCAATGTCCTCATTCATGCCTACACAGACTATGTTGACAATAGAGCATGGGTTGAACTTTTTGATCAACTGCTCTATTGGAATACTGATGCCCTATGAATATTTATCACTACTTGTTCATATATACCCCTTTAGTATCTGGTGTCATGAGTCATTTGGGCCATTCACTCTCTACATCCCTTAGCTCTAAGCATGCTTATTATTGTACTGATTGCATCTATTGTAGTTAGCCTTGTAATGCAAAAATTTATACATCTCATTATACCACTTGTCCAAGTAATATTATTGCCTATGATAATAATGGGGTTGTGTGTATATCTCTTTATTTAATATACCCCTGTAAAAAGGTCATACGTCCCTCCACAACTACCACCTATAATTGGAAGTCATCCCTTGCCTATACTAACTCTATCCTCTCCACCTCCCTTGCCTAAATTTCCCTTTGTAGCTGATATATGATTGCTTGTTCCACCCCTCCTACACCTAGTTGTGATGACCCTACCAATTTTATCCTTGTTTGTATCCCTAGTACACCTCTATCCATTATTATCTTTTGCCTTAGCTTCCCAATATTAGGTGAGTCCATCTACACAACAATCAACCATGTCAGCTAATTCCATAAATATCTCAATTCAATACAATAAACCTAATAATTTTACATTTCATTCCCCATCAAAATCACTCCTAGCTCTGTACCCCAATCTACATATTTGCAAAACTACTAGTCCCTTCTCATGATTTTGTAAAATCACCAATCACTTGTTGTAGTTTTGTAAAACTATAATTCCCCAATTATGATTTTAAAAAATATTGTTTCCCCTAAGGCTCCTCCTATTCCCAAACCCATGTAGCCACCCATTCCCATGGCTCCTCCCTTTTATAAATTCTATCAGCCCCCCATTCCAAAACTATGGTTTCCATCACCACTCCTATTTCTCTCATCCCACATTTTTCCTAACCATCACCCTACCTTCCATTTCCTAAATCTCTTCATAAATACATGAAAAATAATAGAAAAATTCACAAATTAGAGGTACCTAATTGATCTACCTAATCGTATGCTTTCTATTCCTCTTATGCCCTCTCTTCACATCATTTATCACTCTAACTTCCCACCATTTCTATTGTGTCAAACTTCCCATACTCCAGCATTAAGCTCCACTCATTCAACTATATTCAATTAATTTTATCACATCTTATTCATTTCCTATTAATTTATCTCATTTCCTTCTTCTGTCCTCATCAAATTACTAACTAGTCACACTGGGTGTCCATGGTTAGAAGTCCAAGAACACAAATTATCTTTTTCCTAAGGGTGAAAATGAATTACTTTTTAACCCCAATTCTTCTATTTTAACCTCACCTCACCCCTTATTACTACCAATCTAACAACTTATTAACCCTCACTAACCCCCATCACCATTTCACTTCCTTTTATCCACTTTATCTAAATCATATTATCCATTTAATCCCATCCTTAGCAATAATAAATTTAATCATTATAACAACCATCATAGTCTTTAAGGCATGTCTATGTGATCAAGAACTTCTCATTTTGCCCTCTTGGTGCATCTACCCTTACTCAAGGCATAGTCTTTCTTCCACCATGATCATTTTCATCATCATTATTTACTATGGGCATAGTCCTCCACATTCCCACTCCCAATCTAACATCATCTACATATCTTGAGAGTCAGAACTACATTGGCCTGAGGTCTCTTCAGACTATGTAGGCAACAGTTGGCCACTTTTTAAGTGCCCAAGGATAGCTTAATCACTGATATTTTATCCTTTCTCATCCCCTTGAGGTCACTCAAATTTGTCTCTATTAATAATTTTGAGATACACTTTTATCGATATCCATCATATCATCATATTATATCAGCCTACAACACTCCCTAACATATGTCTGCCTGAGACTTGTTTATAGCTTGAGGCCTTATCTATCTCAGTCTATGCATTTACCTAACATATGTCTCTATCTTATAATTAATCATCTTATTCATCAGACTCACTTACCTTTTTTTGGGCATAGGTGTTTGCCTAGGACACATCGTAAGAGGTTAATATTTATTGTTATAATGTGTTCCCACTCGAGACTAAGACTAGTCTTACACCTACCACCTTGGTTATATTTTACCCCCTTGCATCCTCACTTGGGGCATAATATCACTTGTATCTCAATCATCAAATGGGCATACCAAACCCTAACTGTATTGTCTATTTTCCCACCCCTTGTCTCTTTTTGAGTGGCCATCTAGTCCATTCCTCCTTGCATGTCCCCTCGATTGGGCATTAATTACATAACCTTATTCTCACTAACTCTTTCATAATTATGTAACCTTATTCTCACTAACTCTTTCATGCATTGGTTTTTATTTGAAATACCATTCATCCTTCCACCTTGACCAATTACGATTCCCTTTTAAAGAGGGGGAAAATGTATACATACTAATTCGATCACCCTAATCATTAATCTAACCTTGCCATTTATCCCATATAATTTAATCTAACTATTCATTAACTATCCATTTCCTTGTTAATATTCAAGTTGTCCCCTTTTTTCATATTTCTTATACCATCATAACCTTCAAAATATACCACATAATATTAATTTCTCCATTACCCATCCTATTAACCTAATGATTCTATCCCATGCCCGCTTACCAATTTTAAATTCAAAAATCTTAACTACCCCCTATCCACCTATCACTAAGGTTTTTTACATGCATAGTATCTAATACCCACCTAACACTTCCACTAAGCCTTATTAAATCCCCTAAAACATCTCTAGAAGCCTCCTTAATCCTCCTAGAGCCCATAACATTCATTCTAGAAAATTATATTGAATTTTAAGTCCATGGGCTCATTTAATACATTACCTTCAAAGTAATTTAAATTCCTTGCAAATTTGTAAGCCCTTGATCTCCTAAGGCCCAAATATGAATGTGGACCATCCATTCCACCACCCTCTTCCTATATAACCCAATGCAATCCACTTACTCTAATGATGAAGAATTGTGTTAAAACCCTTTCCATCTAGCTATTATCATTGCATTCATAATCAATTACTTGTCATTTGTATCCATAACCATTAGTCTTGTACATCCATTGAGTCCATTTTGCATCAAAATCTGAAAACTACGTCATTTGTAAACCAATATCCATTGATCAATTTTTCTTGGAGCAACATCACAATCTTGGAAGGAATATTCAAGGGAGAAAAATGATGGTAAGAATGTTCTCATCATATATTGGTTGCTTCCAATTTCTTTACTCTTGATGATTTTGTGAATTTTGAGTAGATATTAGCTAAATTATGTATGCTTAATCCAATTGCTCAAATTTTTCATAATACACTCCAATGGGGGCATGTCACATAAACATGACCTCCACTCTTGTACAAACTCTAGTTTAGTTCCATTATTCAAATATATACTTGGTTCAGAATCCTATATGTTGCACCAATTCTTACATAAATTTGAAGCAAAGATTTTTTAGATTCATGACACATATACTTCAACTCAAACATATTATAGGTGCATATTCCATGTTGTTGCACCAAAAATTGTAAACTTTACCAGTTATACTACTCACCAGGATACACTGATTACACTAGGATGTATAATTATCGAGCCTTTTTTGCTATAATAGTGGGTTCATTTTATACATTGAAGTTATTAAATAATTCAACCTCACTAGATTTATGGATTGGAGTGATTAAATCATCCAATCTCACTATATTTGTAAGATGAGCTGATTAAACCACTCACCCTAACTATATTATATATATTCATGCTTGAGTTGTGCGATTGAGATATAATGATCTCAATGGTTGTGTCTTAACTCAGCCTTATACTAGATTTCGGTCATAATACCTTCTAATGTTCCTCTTAAAAATCTTTAAGGTTCAGGTCTGAACCTTCTCCAACTCCAATGCTTCATAAAGATGATCCAGGCAACAATTTAGATGACAATTCAGGTGATGGGTCCACCCCAGTTGATGGCGGAACTTCTGGGAGCCATAACTTTTGCACCGTAGCTCTAATTGACTCACCGTTTGAACCATTGGAAAGATAATAATTAGGGGAAAATTGTGAGGTGGCATGTATTTTTTCTTAATGAAGTTTGACCCCATAAAATCCAATGGAAGTTTCCCAAATTTTAATTTTAGTAGTGCAGTCTAAAATTAGTAAGTTTCTAAAAATAGTAATTCCTTGAATTCTGTATTGTTGTAAATCATGGAAGTCAAACTAATTAATCTCCCTCAATATTGGTGACCTTCCACATCCTCCCCACACCTTAAAAACATGTATAAATGAAGATATAACCTGAAATGAAAATTAGACATCTCTTCTCAGAGATAGGCATATGTTTGGGTCTACAATTTTGATCAATAAAACATCTCTTTTCAGAGATAGCATTATTTGAATTGTGTTGCTCTTATTTATAAATTATCTTTCAACCAAAGTTTTTGAGTTTTGGATCAGTGGTATCAGAATGGTTTGTATTTAGAGTGTATGATCCCGAGGATGAGGTTAGATTATAGGAAGCTTGGGTGGAAAACAGAACCAACAGACTATCCACCTATTCGCTCCAAATGACTTCAAATGGTGGATAACACTGAGATATCTAATCCTTTCAAGGAAATGTTGAATGAATGCCTCCAATATCAGAGAGCATAGATGCTACAATGATTCACTCAAATTCTCCAACAAATCTCGATGAGAAATTATAGCTCCTCATCTGCACCCCCACATCCTTTCAGTGCCCCAACACCCTTCAAGGTTCAGGTGAATTTTTATATCCCTACATTTGAAGGCAAAATCAATGCTGATGTAGTAGAATATTGGTTGGATCAATTATCTTCTTATTTTTTTGTAAATAAATTCATCGATAAAGAGAAGATTACTTTTGTTCTTCTTAAAGCATCATTGCCTATCAAAAATTGGTGGGAAGTGTAAAAAAAGAGATTCAATGCAGATGATATTGGCCTTGAGATGGAACTTACATGGGATGATTTCATAGAAGATATAAAGGAAGAATACTACCCCATTGGAGCATATGACGATTTGTATATAGAGTGGCAATAACTTCACTAAGGTAAGGAGCAATCTATTCAAGATTATACTGACATTTTTCATTCTTTATCTGCAAGATTGGGCATCCAAGAAAGTGAGAAACATAAGGTTCTCAAATATCATGGTGGACTACAATGGTACGTATGGAGAGAAATGGAACTCTTCAATTTAGAAATCATTGGTGAGGCATACAAGTTTGCAGTGAATATTGAGTAGAAGCATGGAAGAATGAATATAAAGAATCAGTCTTCAAAATGGAAAAGTGACAAAGAAGGTCAAACATGAGGCCAAATTTGGAAGCAAAAGGAAGGAAAGACTGGGAAGTGATGTGATTATCACAAATATGGAACTCACTCCAAAGAAGAATGTCGAGCCATTAAGTCACTAATTTCTGAGTCACAATCCTCAACATCTACTACTCTACCTCATACAGACCCTGCAGTCGAAGAGGTTGAAGAATAAATTGTAGATGTTGATCCTGAAGCCATTATTGCTTCATCATAGACCCATGATGAGATGCTAGATGATAAGGAAAGGTTGTTTCACTCTAAGTTAGGGGTGAAAGGTAATCCTCTGCATTTCATTCTTGATAGTGGAAGTCAAAAGAATTTAATATATGCTAATGTTGTGAAAAGCCTAAATCTATCCATGAAGCCTCACCTAAAGCCATACAGTATTGGATGGTTGAGTCCAGGGAGAAACCTCTGTGTCACCCACCAATGTCTTCTCTCATATGCAATAAAACCTTTCCAAGATGAGGTCTTATATGATGTGGTCAATCTAGATGTTTGTGATGTACTCTTTGGTCAGCCATTCATGTATGATCGACATGGAATCTATGAATCAAGAACTCAAAGGATCACTCTCACTCTTGGAACACAGTGCTACAAGTTACTAGAGGTACCACCTTCTACATCTATCTCTCTGATTAGTGCTGAGAAATTTTTTCTTATGGTGGTCAATCCACAAGAATCCAAAAGGGTTGATGTTACATCCCTGACTACACAAACAACACAACAATAGAATCAAATAGATATCTAGATGAAGAAGTTCATGGCCTTCCATCCACAAACTGATGGTCAGACAGAAATGGTGAACAATCAGGCCCTGCACAGTTCTATAAATCACAGTCCCTTCCAAGTATGCATCAGGAATTAAATAAACGTACAACTACCACACTTGATGAAAAATATTGATGCAATGGGGACCATTGCTTTTCAAGGAGGGAGGAATGATCCGGGCAACAATTCAGATGACAATTTGGGTGATGGGTCCACCCCAATTGATGGCAAAACTTTTAGGAGCCATAAGTTTTGCACCGTAGCTCCAATTAACTTTCCATTTGAACTGTTGGAAACCTAATAATGAGGGGAACATCATGAGATGGCATTGAGATCTGATCGATAAAGTTTGACCCCCTAAAACCCAATGGAAGTGTCCTAAATTTTAATTTTAGTAGTGCAGTCTAAAAATAGTAATTCCTCAAATTCTATATTATTGTAAATCATGGAAGTCGAACCAATTCATCTCCCTTGATATTGGTGACCTTCCACATCCTCCTCACACCTTCAAAACATGTATAAATGAAGATGTAACCCAAAATGAAAATCAGACATCTCTTCTCAGAGATAGGCATATGTTTGGGTCTACAATTTTGATCAATAAAACATCTCTTTTCAGAGATAGCATTCTTTGAATTGTGTTGTTCTTATTTCTAAATTATTTTTCAACCAAAGCTTTCGAGTTTTGGATCAAAATAAGCATAATTACCAAGTCAAAGAATCAAAAGGCAACATGGTTACATCAACACACAAGTGTACTCTTTCCTTAATATCTTTCTTTTCAAGCATTCCAATTATTTCAAATTTCATATTATATGCACTTATTCATATTGTAACATGCTATTGGTTACAAGTCATACACTATCAAAAAACTCAAATTGCGATCAAACAAAGTCAAGGTGTGTTATACACACCCAATTAGACATTTGTTTCCTCTAACCTAGTAATTTCATTCTTATCCATTACTAGATTAAAGTTGGGGGAAAATGTAGATACTAAAATGGTATATTTATAGCATATCAGTATACTACATTTGATAAATATCAATCAAGGGTCTACCCTTCAGTTATAGACCACCTTACTGCTGAAAGGATTGCATTTGCCATCTCACTATGCCTAAATGTTTGTTTCTTAGTCTAATCCATATAATTTTGATGACCCATGTCCCCTGCACTACACATAAAACTTAAAACTTGACAAACATCATTCACTATAATTTTTAGATTCATACTTATTTTCAAGCTCTCTAAAGACTATTGGCCATAGAGGGACACTACCACTGATGGTAGTGTTTAGGTAGTGTCTAGATCCTTATCTAGTGTCTATTAACCAAAATTCATCCAAATTAAAAAATGATCAAAACCTATGCATCTACCTAATTTACTCATTAAACCTTACAATGAGATATTTTCAAAAGGTGTGGTATAAATACAAATTTAAGCCTTCTCATTCCTCATCTAGTAAATACCAAGAAAATGCCTACTAAAGCTAAATCAATAAAATCCACAAGCAATATATTATACCCTATTAATACCTATTTTCATATCAAACATAAGATAAATCATATTATAAGTCTAAAGTATTTAAAGATCAACCCATGGACAATATTTTTGAAATTACAAGCTAGTTCATTGCATGCATCTTCATATAGTATATTGTACCCTTATGCACACACTTTCCCACACACAGGGGAGAACTACATAATTTTAAGGCCCTCCTCGAAGTATTGGATATGTGGGCAATTCCCATTGATAGAGGGGTCTTTGGGGAAACTCCACATCGTAAACCCACTAACCCATTTTTCAGCAAATTGATTTCAAGGGTGAAGAGTTGAGGTTTGATCAATAAGCGAAGAGAAAAAACCTATATCCCAAATCTGAATACATCATCACAAAGGTGACATAAAACCTAGAACAATAAATTTGGTTGCATCCTGATCCAATCATTATTTTGTATTGGGAAGCTACATCACAATCAGACACTAGCATTGATTGTAGTGTCTAAATCTAATGGTAGTGTCTGAGGCCACATAAATATAATTTATAAAATCTGACGACTGACCCAAAATACTGAACCTACCTATTTTACACTTGTTTCTAGTCTAGATCTACATATGCACATTAAATTAACTAAGTATTATTATTTCTTATTTATTATAATATCTTTCAATACTGTATTATTTTTAGCAATCTCAATTGTATAAATTCAAAATATTATTTTTCTGAGTTTTCTATTGATTGGCCCGCTATAGATTAGTTTATCACCCTTGTGTTAGAAATATTTATATATACTTTACCCTATCACCACTTTTAAAATTTTAAGGTCAAAAAATTTATTTAGTACAACCGAACTCAGCTTTAGATTTTATTATTTAGCGGGCTCCTCCTTTTGTGAGTGACATCTTCAAAAAACAATGAAAATTAACTATCTCTCATGTATTTTGGGGAATATGGTGGGAAAGAATCCTTAGAATTTTTCATAATCAACAGAAGTAGGTGGAAAGGTTGGCTTCAAGAATAGTACAATAAATTCTTGTGAAATTCTCAACAATAAAGAATAATAAAAAGATAAGATAATGGATAAGGAAAAATAATAATAGACAATTAGAATCTAAACAATGAAGAGACTGATAGGATGGATCAAAGGAATCTAGATAGAAAAAATATAAAGTGGCCACATTCATCTTTAGGGTGGGTGAAATTTAACTTTGATGATACTTCCAAGGGTAATCCAGGGAAGGCTGGTGGAGGAGGTATCTTAAGAAACAATAATGGGATTGTAGTTGTTGCTTATGTGGGTAATCATGGAACTCAAACCAATCACTTGGTTGAGGCTAAAGTAAATTTATGGGGCATTCGATTATCTAGGGATATAGGGATCACTCATTTTATTATAGAAGGTGATTATCTCAATATCATTAATTACTTATCTAAGAAGAATTCATCATGTTGTACCATAAATAACTTGATAAATGACATTACGAATATTCTCCAACACTTTCAAGCTATCCATATTCAACATGTGTATAGAGAAGGAACATGGTAGTGGATTAGTTTATAAATAAAGTGGCTAATATTGGTGACATGGATCAATAAAGGGACACTAAGGGTCTATCAATAGAGGTGCTTCAAATTAGTCATGAGAAAGTCAATTATCCTAGCTAGTGTGAAGAGGGGGGCTCAAGAGACCAAATTTTTAATCAAAGGAGGAAATTTTGTTTGGAATGTTAGCACTAAAAGGTATGTCATGATTTTGGTGGAGGCATATATATATATTAACCAATAGAAACCATAATCTTAATATCATTAATTCACATTTCTAAATTTGTGCAAAGTTAAGGAAGGTCATCATTGAAAAGGGCAAAAATTATACCAATAATCCATTCTCTTTATCATAGCCACAGTAATAGATACACTTTCATTAGAATTCATGTGAGGATCAATGATCATAATAGGCAAGATTCTAAAAGTGACACAAATTTAAAGGATCCTTATAGAAAGTTTCTAGTTACAAAATTCTTAGAAGCTAATAACACTCTCCTGACAAGGATTTCTCTAGGCTCTAGAATAACATGGGATGAGATATATGTCATGTTAAACCTTTAGATATGAAATCAAAAAAAAAGAAGGCTACATTGTGGAGAATTATTTAGCATGGTGGATTGTCAACCTTCATAAAAAGGATTATGGGATTTTATCCACACCTCTGTGGAATTAACTAAATCGTGGGAGGATCGAGTAGTGATATGAGAGGTATCTCATTCATAGTTTCTAAAGATAACATAGTGTAAGTAATATGTATGAGTTTTGATGGTAAAAAATTATTCAAATAAGAAAGAGATAAAAAATGAGGACGTTATGTTTTCTTAAGGGGGAAGGAAAAAGTTATTGATTTTTGAGGTTTTTTGAGAGACTCAATCCTCATTCCATGAAATCAAGTTCTCCATCAGGTGATGAGATATATTACTCTCAAAGGTAGATTAAAATGTGCTACTTCTATGACTTTTCTTGAACCACTCTGGGCATACGATGCTGATAATATTTTCTTTTCATATGCTTCTTTCACTAGAAAATTTAGTCTTAGATGTTTTAGTGGAGAAAACTACACTTCCCTTATACCAAGCCTTGATTTATTTACTCTACCTACATGCTAGAAGCCAAATTGTTGGACCAGTCCCTACTGTTAAAGTTTTTAAGTCTAAAAAACCTAGGTCATCCCCTAAACTAGTTGTAGGAGATAGGGAGGGGTAGAATATCTAACCCGAGGAAGTCTAAGACCATCACTATTAAAATCCTTGCTGAAGTTAAACCATTTGTGATTAAGGATAAAGTTATTTCTCCAAAGGAAAACACAAACATTGTGATAAAAACCATGTTCTTAATAAATAAATTCACCCTATTTCATCTTCAGACAATGGCCATTATTCTTCTTCTCACAGTGGGGCCTCTATCAAAGGAATCAAAGACTCAGACTCTAGGAATATTTTAAATTAAAACATGACCATTTGCAAATAGAGCAAGGACCAATAGTTCAAGACTGGGAGTGGCAAAAGGAAAATCCTTGATCTGGATGTGGGCAATCTCTAGGATAAAGTTATTTATGTGGAAAAGGATATTGATTTACATAAAAGTCTTGGAAATTGGATAATGGAGGATAGTCAAACTTCGAAGGAAAAAAGGAAACAAATACAAATGCCAACTAATGGAGGAGGTAATCAAGGTGAATAGGAAGAGAAGTGGATAGAGGAAATAAAAAGACTCAATAGCAAGCTTACCCTATTGGAGGGGAGATTGCTCAGATGGAGGTATAAAGAGATAAAATGAAGGAGGATATGAATAAGCTTATCAAATTTAGTAGGACTTCCATTAATAATTGTGTTTCAAGCATCCAAATGATGAGATAAGCTCTTGAGGGAAAGGAGGAACATATAGGTAAAAGAGCTAGCAAGAGACTGAAGATGTAGGTGAAATGCAAGAAGGTAACAGAGAAATATATCGATCTAGAGAAAGCTAATGACTTCATCAATTTCATGGATGAGGAATGAGAGTTGGCCAAATCCTTAACAATCATTGTTGACTCTTAATTGGTTTTCATTTGTTTTTTTCTATTGGTTTGTGAAAAAGTGGTTGTTTATTGCAACTTTAGTTTTGTTATCTTCTAGTTGGGATTTTTATGCTCTCTTTTATCTTGTCATGATTTTAGTATGGTTATGTAACACTTTAATATTTTTTTCCTTTTTGTATAAGGTTTATGGCCCTTTCAAAACCCTTTTTACCAATAATAATAAAAAATACTATAATATAATGTATTATATAATATTCTAATATATATAAACTATACAATATACTATATCATAATATAGTATTTTTATACAATAGTATTATATAATATTCTAATATATATAAAAAGGGTTTATATAGATATATATATATATATATATATATATATACATACATAACACTACTATACAATTAAATTACATATGCATGTAAATTATATAATTATTATGTTATATCTTAATTATAACATTATATATATATATATATATATATATATATATATATATATATATATATATATATATATATATATATATATATATATATATATATATCACTACTATAAAATTATATTATATATGCATATAAATTATATAATTATTATGTTATATATTAGTTATAACATTATAATTAAGATATAACATAATAATTATATAATTTATATGCATATATAATATAATTTTGTATAATAGTTGGTCTATAGTAAATAATAATATATATTATTAACATTGTATAATTTTGTATATTATATTATATATGTATATATTATAATATATAGAGAGAATATAATATACAAAATTATATTATCTAGTATAATATTAAAGATATTAATTATAATAATATAATATACAATTAATATAATATTATATAGCCAATGAGATGTTGGTGAGTTGGTTAAGTGGCTTGGTTGTTTCAAACCCCACCTAGATTTAAATCTCTAGAAAGGCATATGAGGTCAATTGTATTCTCAGGGCCGTTAATGGTTGTTGGTTATTCTCAAAGCTAGTGGTGGCCGCTATTACTCATAGTTAGTATACATTTGGTAATATCTGATATACATGTGGTATTCAGGTGGTTAATAAATTACATGAGGATTTAAGGCCCTAATTATGTCCTAAACTGGTTGTTGGACCCTACATTTTGACTAAGTATTTTGGTATTTTGGCACAGAACCAACACAACATGAGAGGAACATATCACAGAAAGACCATGGTACAAAACTAGCCTAGCATAGAAGGACCATGGCATGAAACTAATGAGGCATAAAAGGACAAGGGCATGAAAGTACTAGTATAAGAAGACCTAGTCAAAGATAGGATATAACTATGAGGAACTCGAGAGCATAGGACTCAGAATAATAGTGAAAGACTTGGGGAGTGCATGGGAAGTGGGAGATGATTAAGGAGCAGTTATCAAGGGCCATCTAGACTTAATCATCATGAGTTTCACACCAGCCCAGAAAGAGGAAGACACATGGTGGCAAGGATCTAGCATATAACAAGTATATAGGGGGCACGCAAAGGCCCAAGTCCTTAGGAGAAAATAGTTGATACACTAACACGAATCTCAATCCATAAGAAGTTCATTGACCAATCACTCATGTCATTTACTATGTAGCTACTTGGTCAGGGAAAAACAAGTATAAATAAGCCCTGTATGAAATCATTGTAAGGTGACTGATACTAGTATCATTTTAGTGGCTTATAGTTATGCATCTAAGGGTAGATTTGCATTAAGTAACTTGTAGTTGTAACCCATTACAAGATTTATACAACTTTTAATTTTAGAATTTACATAACAATATTTGAACTCCATGGCATTTATCTACGTAATTATGGTTGTTGAGCTTAATGAGACAAGGACCAAAGTAGTGTATTTCTTTTTCTATGTAACTTATATTTAGATATAAGTTCAAACTCAAGGATATGAATAGTATGTTACTATGTAACATAACCCATAGGAACTAGTCTCTTACTACATGCTTTAGGTGAGTGTGCAAGACCATAGTCTTTCATGAAGGGCCAGCATGCTAGCTCATTGGGGCTACACTTTAGCACTTAAAAAACATGATTAAAGAATAAAAACCTAACAATTTGGTTCCATTACCAAGACCTATAGTGATTTCTATACAATAATGGAAGATGTTTGAACGTATCACCCTTGAAAGTATTAGACAATGGATTACTGGGGTCGAGGATAATTTTGTATTTCCTTATCTTAAACCAAGAGTTTTTGCACATCAGTGGGTGGAATAAAATCTCTATAATGCATTATGTGAAACTTTCTTTGTTGAAATCCCTACTCATTTTCATGCTTGGCTATCTGCTTATGCTCAAGGTCGATCACAAAATTTTAGGATAAGATAATCTTGGATGTTAGAATGTCAAAGGGATTTAGCATGACTAGGAATACCATGGGCATAAGCTATTAATATCTGGTGAAAAGGAGTGTTGAATAGCTACAATCTAAAGTATGTTGTAACCATTTAATCTTGTCTTGAAGAAGCTAAGTTTTAGTTCTTTAGATAACCACGTGGTTGGTATATTTGACATTTTCCACTAGAAATCAAGAAGTTGTTTTTTTATTATGGGCTTGAGACTATGCCAATGGAGAACTAAATCCATCCTTGCACGAGCTGCATAATTAGAAGGGGAATATAGAAGTGTTGGTAAAGGATTTTAGGTTAAGAATGGTAGCTAGTGAGTGAGCATTGTGGAAGTGAAAATATGATGATGCTCAGTAGAGGAACATAGGAGAGAGCGACACGAGAAGGGATCGAGAGAACTTAGGAAGTGTTGTTAGGATTCACAGGGAAGTGAAAACACACAAAGAGGACTCCATCAATTTTGAATCATGCCCCATGCTACTTTTATCATATGAAGGAGAAACTAGCCGAACAATAAAAATTGAAGAACCAAGTTACCCAACCATATTGCATGATCATTCTTTTAAATAAGATGAATTACATATACATAATTGGGATACAAATAGTGTGGAATCTAAAACTAATCCTATAAAGGACATTGTAGCTGAGACAATTATAACTAATATGGAGTTAACACTTTATTTTCCTATTCAAAGTAATTTCATGGTCAACTTGGAATGCCTGGTAGACATGGCATTCATAGTGGATATATTACATGCCTGACTCTTATTAATCAACTAGCTACTATGCCTCATGGCACAAACATTGCTATTAGAGGTGCTAGAGGTAGATTAGGAGGTGGCACAGGAGGAAGTAGTAGACTTCCCCCTTAAGGGATAGGATCTGAGGGTTGTCAATAACCACCAATGTAAGCACCTTAGCTTCCAATAATTTATTATGAAATGACACTTCACCTAAATATTGAGGCATAGAGAATGCTATAGAACATGTCCATAAGTACAAACTTATTTGGAAGGCATGAGACATCACTTCTTTTGAGTGAAAGGCCACATAATTCATGACTATACTTTTGGAGAGAGCACATAAGTGGTATATAAATTTTGACCCTTAACAAGTAGTGATTGACTATGATTAGCTCAAAACAACATTCCTTCAAAATTTTGATATTCCCAAATTTGAGCAACAAAGTATTGCCATACTAAAAGATATAAAGCAAAAACTCATAGAAAGTGTACAGGAATATGATGTACAATTTAAAACATTTATGTCAAAGATATCATTTGAAATAAATGTTTCTCAACATGCATAATAGTTTATGGGAGGTTTTTTACTTCCCTTTCAATGAGTATTGTCTTAGAAGACCTTCACTAGCTTGTGCAAAGCTCTAGAAGTCGCCCTCTACACTGAAGCTATTGATAATATGAACATTGGGATAAGTACTTTCATGGAAGCCCAAATAGATTCAATGGCATCAAAACTTGAAAAACTCACTACAAATAATTCATACGACACTCGTAACGGTCTTTGGTGTACTGATTGTGAGTTTGAAGGTCATAATTAAAGTAACTACCCACGTAAAAACATATGCATTATTTTGAGGTAGCCATGTGAAATTTTCCATGACGAGCATGATGTATGCTCCTATCCTCTCTTGTAGTGATCTACATAGTCAAAGGTATCTAAATATTGTAAATATGTGATACTTACACCCATGACATAAATGATTGTTGGCTAATTAGTGATATGCATGAAGCACACATACACGATACGTGCCAAACCTCTATATCTAAAAATTAAGGCAATGGTGGATATCATGGATGAGGTAGAGGGAAAGGATGAAGAGGTGGTCGTTTCCCACCAAAAACATGTTTATAAGTGTGGATCACCAAACCACTAGCAACAAAATTATCTAGTGTACCCAATATGTGCTTTTTGTAAAAAGGACCATTAGTTCAAAGAATGTCCTAACTTATACATGGCCACCACTAAGGAAAGTAATAAAAATGATACAGGTATGATTCACATAGAGAAACCTCACTGTCGACTGCACTAAAGCACCCCAATATCTCAATTGGTGAATATCACTATGCGTAGTGGTGTACAATCTCATTTTACATCTACTCCTATTGAGAAGGTACAACATGAAGAGCCTCGAGCAAGGAAGTATCCTAATGCCAAAAAATAGAAATATTTACTCTAAGACACTATAAAATTTCTAAAAAAACTACAAGGATAAATTTAGTTTCTTAAGGACCAAGAAGTAATGCAACGTGTTGATATGCAAAAGGCAAGAAAGCCTCAAAATGTGACCTGAGATAATTTTCAAGTGTATTTTGGATGAAGACTTTGTCCCACAAATCATTACTTGGATTAAAAATTAGGTAAAAATACCAAATAAATTTCAACCTCAAATGACTTGACAAACTGAGGATCTTTAATTAAATCATACTCAACGACAAGATACCCCTATTCCTCCTAGCCCTCAAAAGGACAAAGAAATACTAGTGAATGTTGCCATCAATGATTGGGTGATTTAGGACATCTTAGTTGACATTGACACTAAGGTTAACATCCTCACCAAGGATTCATGGCATAAAATGGCTAGTCCAATGTTATAACCATGTTTGCATGTATTGTTTATGGATAATAAAACTCATGCTCTACCCATTGGCATCCTTAAAAATGCAATGATGGATATCTTAGGAGTGACTTTCAAAGCTAATTTTAAGGTTCTCAAGTTAGCCGAGGTAGATGATTTTTTAGCTCTATTGGGACAACCCTATTTTTATGAAAACAACACAAACTAAAGTTTTAAAAAGTGCTACATTAGTTTTGAGAATATTGATCAATGCATTATGATTCCATTAGATCAAACACATGGGCTTCCATACGTAGAACCTGTTAATGTGGAAGAAGCTATTAACCACATTTATAATGCCCAAACTAGATATGGTGATCAACATGATCCGACTCTTTATGGCATCCTTTGATGGATAGGCACTTAATCCCTTTCTGATACTTTAAACAGTGCTTGTAATTATTGGGTCCATGGTGACTATGACCTCATTGGGAGAGTGTGCAGTGACATTGGTAATAATGAGAGTGTTCCATGCCAATATCATAAATGTCATAGGTTTATTCACCTTATTACCAGATAAGTCATGTGAGGACCACTTATGGATGCACCATTAGAATAATTTACTGAAGCTCCTTAGTTTCATGAGTAAATAGAAGTTTACAACTTTGTCTAGTGCCTTGAAGACTTTTATAACTTTGATAATGATCGTATATGATCATTGGTTCACCTATTTGATGGTAAAACCACAAGGTGGTGGCAAAACCATAATTATTGACTTATCTAATGAGATCAAATATGCTTTGCTTTACATCACTAGTTTCATCATGATAGCTGAATATAGGGAACAATTAGCTATAAAGGAGTATGAGCACCTAAACCCCATATAAAGGCTTGTGAATCCATGTGGAGAGTTGAAGAGTATTTATTGATAGAGTACCTATGGATACATGATTTTTCATGGAACTTTATGAACTTAGATGAGAGCATGGTATGTTCATGAAGAGTGACATATGGGTACTTATTTTTAGCATCTATTGAAAGAAATCATGAAATTGGCTTTATCTTACTCATCTTCGAGAATGGATTTGTGCCTTACTCTCTAGGCCTTATATGAATTAGCTGTTGGTGACCCTAGTCCCATTAAAGATCACCTGAGATATATCCATGATGTTCTAGAAGAAGGGCTAGTCTTCTTTAATGATCCATCTACAGAACCTGTTCTCGTGCCCAACCCTATCTTTAATCAATAACATCATGAAGAGATATTCCTTGGGAAGCAAAAACTAGTATTTCAGGTAGAGGAAGGTGAAGGGTCCAATCCACTTGACCCTTTGAAAAATCATTTGGATGCCCTTATAGACTATGTCACATGAGTTATTCATGATATTGGTCTTGATACATACCACCCTTATTCTTGACCAATTCAAACTATCCAACACAACATCAATATAGAAGAAGAAATAAAAATAGCCACTGTAGGTAATTACTAGACTGACATAGAAGTTTCAAAGATATTTGAGTTATTAAAGTAATACCAAGATGTCTTCCCTAGAAGCTATAGTGAGATAAAACATGTTCATCCATATCTAGGCAAAATGTATATCAAATTGGTTTATGGCTCTCAACCAGTTAGGAAAAGGCCATATAGGATGAATCCAAATATATAGGCATGTATAAAAGAAGAAATTGATAATATGTTGTACACCATAGTGATTACCCCAATTGATGAATCTGAGTGGGTCAGTCCCATGGTGATAAGTATAAAGAAATATGGATGCATTAGAATTTGCATGGATTACTGGATACTTAATACATCTTGTGTTACTGATCCCTTCCTAACACCTTTCATAAATAAAATACTTGAAGTCATTGTTGGGTGTGAAACTTATACTTTCATAGATGGATTTTTTAGGTACCATCAGGTCCATATCACCAAGGAGGATCAACCCAAGACTACATTTACCACTGAATCGGGATCCTTCACATATATCATCATGCCTTTTGGGTCGAATAATGCACCTATTATTTTTTCACGTATAGCTATTGAGGCCTTTAAAGATTTTATCCATAAATTTCTTCAAGACTACTTGGATGACTAGATAGTCTATGGCTTGGTCAAGGACCATTGCTCTAATCTATGACTCATGCTTGAGCATTGTTGAGTTTTACAAATATCATCGAATCTAAAGAAGTGTCTCTTTGTTACACCTTTTAGTGTTTTTCTAGGACATATTATTTTCAAGGATGGACTTTTGATAGACTTGATAGAAGTATCTATCATTTTTCACCTCCCAACACCCAAGTCTCAGTTCAACGTCTATGCCTTTCTAAGACATACAAGTTATTATAGGAAATTCATTCATGGATATGAAAAGATTTTTGCACCTCTAGAGGAAATATTAAAACATAACAAGCACTTCATATGGTCTTTCTCCTACCAAGAAGCCTTTAAGGCCTTAAAGGATAAGTTGGTTATCACTCCAATCTTATAATTCCTTGATTGGACAAAACCATTCCATGTCCATGTTGATGCTTCTAAAATGGCAGTCGGTGCAATCCTTGCATAACTAGGTGAAGGTTACCTTGATCACCCTATTTATTTTGTTAGTAGGAAACTTACTCCAACTAAGTGGAACTACACCAACACAAAACATGAAGGACTGTCAATGGTTTATGCTCTAAAAACATTTCATCAATACTTGTTGGTAACTCCTTTTGTATTCTATACAAATCATGAAGCTTTAAAGTATCTAGTAGATAAACCTATGTTGCATGGACACATCTACGACTAGATAGTGTTGTTTCAATAATTTTAGTTCTTTATCATGGTCAAACCAAGAAAAACTAATTATGGCCCTGGCTATCTTTCTCATATTGATTCTAGAGAACCACAATGTGATATTGAATATGAATTATCTAATGTTCAATTATTTCATGTTGCTCATGTACTTGAGGAGTTGGAAGATATTGTTGCTTTTCTAACTACTAGCTTAATGCTTGATTGTTTGCCTTTTTAGGCCAAGAAATAACTTGTGGTTTGTACTGTACCTTTTTAGCTCATCAAAGGGGACCTCTACAAGCTTAGTTGAGATGAAATTATTTGGTGCTATGTCATGAAATGCAAGCATTCCAAAGTACTCCTAGAAGTTCATAAGGGAATTATAGGTGTACCTAATGCTGGAGAGGCTACCATGCATAAGATTCTATAGGCTGGATTATGGTGGCCTACTCTTTTTCAAGATGCCAAGATATATGTTAGAAAGTGTGACATTTGTCATTGTGTAAGAAAACCAAATCATCATAATGCCATGCCTTTACAACCAATTCTATCTCAAGAACCATTTGAAAGTTGGGCCATTGATAATTTCAACCCATCAATCCATATGGATGATAAATAGGTTCCCATTACATCATTATGATAACTTATTATCTCACGCATTGGGTTGATGCTACACCAACAAGAGATTTTACTATTTTTACTACTGTGTGCTTCATTTGGGGAAATGCCATAGCTTGATTTTGATGCCCACTGAGTTTTACTAGTGATCATGGTACCCACTTTCTAAATGACTCTATTCACATCTTACTTGTTGGGTTCATGATTTCTCATCACAAAATAACACCTTATCACCCCTAGGCTAATGGAACTATAGAGGCATTCAATAAAATATTAGGCATAACACTTATGAAATTTTGTAAAATTAGCCAAATTGATTGGGATGATAGAGTGTATATGGTACGACGAGCTTACCAAATAATGTATAACTGCCTGAATAAGAACACAAAGTTCACTTTATCTTATGGCAAAGAAGTAATTATACTAGTTGAATTCTTGGTACCATCTCTTGGTATTATGTGTGTTGGACAATTAGATGAGGAATCATCCTTGAAATCATGCTTGGATGCTTTTTTGTAGCTAGATGAAGCCTGTTTCCATGCTCATTGGAGTCAAGATGTGGAGAAACACAAACAAAAAGCATGGCATGATCGACACATCAAACATAAAATATTTATCCCTATGATGAAAGTCTTGCTCTATGACTCCAAGTTCATGTGTCATTCTGGCAAACTTTTGAATTCACTGGGATGGTCATTTTATAATTCATAGCATTTGGCTTATCGATGCTTGTTAATTACAAAGGTTGGACAGCCAATTTCTTCCTAGGCATTACAATGGAAGCTAGCTACATCCATATTTCACCTCTGAATAGGTTGAATTTTTTAACAATAAGGCATATGCCATTAATCTAAGATTTCTTGTTTTCAATAAAAGTGTTGCCTTTGCTATACGCAATATTCCTTTAATTTAGAATAGTTTAAATTATGTACTTGTACTTTTGTGGAGGACCACAACATAGTTTTAGTATGGGGTAAAAGGTATTTTTATTCATGTTTAAAGATGCATGTGCAACTTAAGTCATGCAAGTTACTTAAGGCACGTAATTTACTTAATGTGTACAAGTTAAATAGCCATTGGATAAAATATTCCTACCAAATAGTTTGAAAATTCAAAATAAATAGAATAATTGTCTTCCACTCTAAATAAAAACATGAGACATAGTTATCTTCCACTTCAAATAAAAAGTGCAAGACAGGACGAGTCATTAATGTGAAAGATGGTTGTGATAAATGTGCCAACAACATGACAAGACAATACTATTAAATGCATTTATGGTGAGAAGTGACGGTCAAAGAATGATGTTTGTTATAAGTACATTAATAACAAGAAGTGATGGATGAAAGGAAAGGGGTTCATAAATTCAAGTTACCCCATCAAGCCTATAGAAGGACAAGGAAGCTCATTTTAATTTTTACCTTTACTTCCATTTGAGTTTACAGATCTAGAGAATGAATTAAGCCAAAGTGATTCTAGAGTAGGTAAACAATGTCAAAATTGTGTACACAACTTTTGAGCCAAGCATCAAGATAAGTAAACAAGCACATGGTTAACTTTGAAACATGACCATGATAGAAATAATTGGTGGTTACAGGTTTTAAAGGTAGACGTCTACCATTAAAGGAAAATGAAGAAAGGAACTCCGAAGTCATTTACATAGCAATCATGTATTCTTTGGGAATGTTGGATGGTCACACCTCAACATTTGGGCTCCTTGGAGGGTGATGTAGCTTAAGAAAAAGGATTTAAGAATTGATCCATTACCTAATATTATAGAAGAATAAGAATTACCTATGGAGAATCAATATTAATCAAGGAAGAAATGCCTGAAGAATAAATAGAGTGCATAGAAGGAAAAGAGGTTAGGATGGTGCACCAAGTAAAGAAGGCATAATCCTCTCCACCCACACAATTAATGATATTAGAAATGTAGCATCTAGATGGTGTTGTGCACAAAAAATTGGGTCTTGAAAGTACCCTCTTGCACCATTATAGACTATAATCACCATCAACTTGGGAATGAGGGTGACTTGCATAATGATTACTAGGTTGAGCACCAGAACACGAAAAACCAATTGGTGTATGACCTAAAATTTATTAATGCTTTAGATGATGTGGGTTTGTTTCAAATTTTAAACCTTCCATACTTTAGAAAACCTATGGAAGAAATTAAGTTTCTACTCTCGCACATCCATGATGACTACCTCTACTTTGTTAGGTGCAGCATGAAAATTACACTGATAAGGATAAGTAAGGTGTTAAGTCTCTAGTGCTCCAAAATGGATGTAGAGTTTAACTTGAAAGAATTAGAGGAGATTGGAAAAATAAAAATGGTGTTAATGTGCCAAAATTAAGGCCACACCATGCATATCAATAACTTGCAAGATCTTGCCTTTTAGGTGGCAACATGCATCGTAATGACCAAGATTGGCAACACTGATCATTATAAAGAGATGGATATGGATCACCTCTACATCACTCACTAGATTATAAAGGATACAGAGAAGACCCATTAGATACCCAATCATAGGTTCCCATGGGGGATATTTTTGTTATTGATGTTGTTTGATGAGATAGGTATACCTAGGCAAATCATAACACAAAATCCCCTATTAAGTGCTATAAGGTATTCACGTGCCCTAGGCACATCACCCCCACCTATAAAGATAAGATGAAGTCATGATTTGATGGACTGAAGGAAGCATTTGGAAATGAATGGTGAATTCCAAAAGACTTGCCCACCCAGGTTGGTGAGCAACCTCAATTCACTGTGAAATAACATTTCTCTTTGGCATACATCGAGATCATCCCTTCTAGAGAACACTCTACATGATTGAATCTACCCTATACCTTTTTAATGTGGTAATTTATTGACTCCATAAATCACATTTTTGATTCACAACCTCTTACCTTGGAAGCAAACTAGATTCACTTAGAGATTCACACTCTATGGAAGATGTACATATATCTTGGAAAGAAGGCCTCACAAGAGAAGTAGGAGAATTACCATACTAATATCAAGGCTAGAAAAATATTTATGGGATAATAGGTGCATAATATATTCTATATGTTATGGCCCAAGAGGAAGACTTCAAAGGGCATGGATCAGACTCAAGAGAAACTTCCCCCAACACCACAATTGGTAAAGAAGAAGCAGGATGGACATGATGCCAGCACAATTTCATAGTAAGATCCTCCAAAATGATAAAGGATTACCCAATCACTACCTCATAAACCTTTTCCTCCTAGACCTTCTCCACCCAAAACATCATCTTCACAGGTTCCTCTACCCTTGATTTTGCCTAGCATGTTCCTCCACCCCCAACTTCACCTCCAATAACAAATTCATAGGCATCACCACCAAGGGTTTGGCCATCAGGGGTTGTTACACAAAGTGTATGAGAGAAAAAACTAGTGCAGGAAGAACCTTCAAGTCAAAAGGAAGAGGCTAAGGAATCTAATTCCAAGAAGACATCCTCCCCATCATGAGAAGAGGAGACCACCTTTGAAGACTCACCATTGGACATTGGGGGTCCATTTGGTGAAGAGGGGGATGGTGATGATACTCAAAAAATGAGTAGAATGGATATTGGTAGCACTTTGGATACTGATACAGAGGTCAATATTTTAGATCATGACCTAAACAAGGAAAGGAGACTATTAGTTCTGCGGGAGAACCACCTTTAATTGATGCATCTACCAATCTATGTGCTCAGTATCAAATGGTCATCCTTGATAAGATGCTTTACTTATGGCCATATTTTCTTCCCTAGGATGATACTATTGACATGACGTGGAAAATGTCTTTCCTTTTGGACATGTACAATAAGGAGTACCATTTTGATCTCCATCCAAAAAACCTCCTCTTGAATTCTTAAGCTCCAATGTTGCCACCCCCATAATGGGTTGATCCCTATAAGAACACCCCTTTACAAGCCAACACTACATTTTTGAAAATGGTTTTTGAAGTCACACACCAAAACATACTTTTCAACTCTGACGCATGTGATGCAGAGAAGAAACATTGCCAGGTAGTGGCTATGTATGAAAAAGAGTTTGCTACCCAGAAGGCACTTACAAAAGAAGTGGCTATATTAAAAAAATAAATAAAGGAGGCCACAGAGGCCAAGGTAAAAACTTTAAATTTATGTAAATCAATTCTAAGCTAAGAAATGACATTAGTGGATGCAATGCCTCTGGACAGGGATACTATGAATAAATTAGAGACCCTAGTGAATCTCCTACTAAAACACTACAAGGAACAACCTACACCAAGGAATGATAAATTAATATTAGTAGATTAGTTTATTGAGATAGTAAAGGTTTGTAAGTGCACTCTTGAAAGATTTTGGGAATTAATCCCCATCTTGGATGGGTTTTTTGAAAGGTTGGCATGACCCAATAAAATAGTGGAGGCTCGGCTCCATGTAGAAGAATACCAAAGGCAAAAGTTAGTAAATGTTGAATTCTTAATAAAGGATCAAACTGAGTGTGTGAAGGCATTCAAAGATGTTGAACCTATGAAAGAGAAATTAAATATACATCAACAAAAACTCAACGCTAGTTTTGTATCTCTCTAAGGATAGGTTATCAGTGAGGTCTCAACATTAGAAAATGTTTAGAAGGATGGTAACACACCCTTGGATGAATTGGTCAAGAAGGCCAATGAGGATCCTGACTAACCTGAGGAGATGAAGAAATCAAAGGTGGTCATTGAATAAATAATGTCAAATTTTCTCAACACATTATCACATTGGGATAATGTCATGAAGCAAATTGAACAAACTGGGCCTAAATTTTTAGTTGAGGTTGAAACTGAGACTTAGTCTAGGATGGACTAAGAGCATAGTGTGGGGTGATATTGGACCCCAAATTTTGACTAAGTATTTTGGTATAGAGGAGCATAGCACAAAAAGACTATGGCACGAAACTAGCCTAGCATAGAAGGACCGTGGCAAGGAACCAATGATACATAAGCACTAGCATGAGAAGACCCAATCAAAGATGGGATATAACTATGAGGGACCTAAGGGCATAGGACTCATAAAAATAATAATAATAATATACTTATGGAGTGCATGGGAAGCAAGATAGAGTTAAAGAGCGATTCTCAAGGGCCATCCAGACTTAACCATCATGAGTTTTGTACTGGACCGTAAAGAGGAAGATACATGGTAGCAAGGATCTAGCATAGAAAAAGTATATAGGGGGTGAAAAATCCTAGGTCCTTAGGAGAAAATCATTGATATACTACCATGACTCTTGGTCCATAGAGAGTTCATTTTCCAATCACTTATGTCATTTATTACGTAACTACTTGGTCAGGGAAAAAAAAGTATAAATACCCCTATATGAAATCATTGTAAGGTGATTGCTACCAATATCATTTTAATGACTTAAAATAATATTATGGATATTACAATCAGTTCTGATGTCCATGTTCCAAATAATATATAGTTATGCATCTAATGGTAGGTTTGTATTGAGTAACTTGTAGTTGTAAACCATTATGAGATCTATACAACTTTTACTTTTAGAATTTGCGTAACAATCGTTGAACTCCATGGTATTTATTTGCATAATTATGGTTATTGAGCTTAATGAGACAGGGAACAAACTAGTGTTTTTCATTTTTTTTGTAACTTCTAATTAAATATAAGTTCAAACTCAAGGATATGACTAGTATGTTACAATGCAACATAACCCATGGGAACCGATCTCTTGCTACACTCTTAGGGTGAGTGCACAAAATCACAGTATTACGTGAAGGGCCAACTCAAATCATTCACATATCCATATGATTAGATAAAATGGATGAAATATTCAATACCTATGATACATCTCCATGTTCTTTAGATAATTCAACATAGGCTCTAAGCACTCAATTCAAGTCTCTCAGAATGACCACTCAGACTGGTCACATAGTCAAAATATAGTCAAACCATTTTGACTCTTCACAACTAAACAGGGGAAAACTAGGAAAAAAATACCTTATAATAATATTAGAGACTTATATAACATCTCCATGCTCATTTTCTTCTTCAATTTTTCTCATAACTCTTCCAACACTCTTCTCAAAGTGGTCACTCAATATGCCAGTACATTCAATAAACACAGTCAACTTCTAAGCAATTATTCACACTAAAGATAGATTGGTCAAGCCTAAAAAATCCATAAAAATATTATTCATGGAGTCTACAACAATCTCCAATATTTATTCAATTTTTAAACATCAAAACACTATCAGGAATAACTCAAATATCCTTCTCAGATCACTTACAGACCATGGTCAAACACACAGTCAACTTTAGAGCTCAATATTTACAACTGTACGAACAATAAAACATTATAATAAAATTTTATGGATGAAAATTGAATTCATCTTCATCTGTTATTTTTAATCCATCAATAAATTATGCATATATCAAAAGTTATAGCTAAAAAATCCATCACTGGTTTTCCTTCATAAATTTGAATATTCAAATTCCAACAATCACTGTGTAAATACAAAACATCAAACACTTTGTCATCATCTCATGCTCCCTAGAAACTTTGAAAAAATACACACCATTGATATCCTTATATGTCTCTTGACTTTAACCTGTAATCACTCACTATTGATCTTAGATCCTCGCTTCCACGATCGTGCCACTTGGCAGCTCTGTGTGCCTTCTATACACATTGACTATTTGATGCAATGCACTCTATTAGATCATAATATACATGATCACATGATCACCATTTATATATATCTAATATTTTTAATGCTCACCATATATATTCA
The DNA here is from genome assembly GCA_037957365.1 of Torreya grandis. Lineage (NCBI taxonomy): Eukaryota > Viridiplantae > Streptophyta > Pinopsida > Cupressales > Taxaceae > Torreya > Torreya grandis. The sequence goes on from JARHVA010000014.1 coordinate 2,103,745, forward strand.
TCACCTTATTAAATGCTCACCATTAATCTATCTTGAGTATTTGACTCCAATGAACTTCTGCCACTTGGCAACCCCACGCATCTTCTGAATAACCTTTGACATATTGACTAAATATGCACCATTGGATAACTAATTAAAATATCACACACTCTATTATATCCTTTTTTGGATAGATTAAAATCTTTCCATTAGATAAATTATTTGATTAAATGCTCATCATAGATCTTTGATAATGCAAATTTGGCTAAGTATGGGAACTTAGTGAACTTTGACCGAGAAACCAACTTTGCACCTTAATAAATTTTTCTAAGCTCAACCTCATGACATAAAATTTGAACCACATGATAATATTTCATATGGGAATCCATCCATGTATCATAATTATCCTAAAACTTTCACATGTGTCAAATATAATGTCATCAAACTGCTTACTCAGCCTTATTTGTCAAGATGACTACTTGAACCTAGACACTCATATGACTTCTCTAATGAATTCCATTCAATTTTATAAGAAATATAAGAAATAATAACACCCCATAGGGTATTTAAACATGTATATACCATCAATATCATCCATCAATTACCTCACTAAGTCAAACACTGAAAAACCATGCAGGAACATTGAAGCTCATTGAAGCACACATTGTCATTATCATTATAGCACACATGACACCTCATCAACATCCTTGGTAACCTTGGAAAAATTATTGACAAACCTCAAAAAATATTTCCCTTTGTTATTGATGTCAAATAACAATACAAATCTTATGTTTAGACTCTGTCTCTCTCTCTTCAAACAATTTTTCCCCCTTTGACACAATGACAAAGTGGGCTTAACTCCTAATCTTGCAGACCTAAAAAGACTTCAAGGACCAATTATAAGAAAAGGACCACCTCTAATATATACTCCACCTAACATTTTTCATACCTTTTCTTACCTTTATCTTCTCAAACATGCTCCATGACTACTCTCATCTTTGATCATACATAGCTTCTATGAAGACAAAACATACATGAACATCAGAAACTGCATGAACTTACCTTGAAAACATAAGAGGGACTCCCCTTAAGTCACATGAGCTTAGGCACCCTTTGATCACCTTCAAACCATATTTAACCATGAAGAAACATCATAAATGCCTCCATACCTTCTCTCTCAAATTCTACTACACAGTCCTCTAATCCTAGGATCTGACCATTTATAGAGCTCCCCCTTTATTTATGAATGAGTATTAAATACATTGACAAAGAACCTACTTTGGTTTGATCAATTCATCAAATCAACATACTTGAGTTCACATCTATAGTATACTTCTTCATATCTCCATTATGACTAGAACATCTAACATATACTCCCCCTCACATCATGTACAACTCTTCAAGCCTTTCAAATTATCTAAGTTAGCCCCCCTAACTCCACAATATATTTGAAAATCATCTTCAACAAGACTTATCAATTAAATAGGTTTGCTATCAAATCTTCAACACTATCCACACTCAGTCAATATCCTTATGAAACCACTAATAGATCTCATATCTTCATTATATCAACTTAAGAAATTGAAGTAGACATGAATAACTCTCATATGGATCTCAAAACAAATGCCCTTATTCCTCTACAATCCATCATGGTTTAGAACCTTTTCAAAGCACTATCATGGAACTATCTCATCTATAAATCACTAAGAACACCATGACACACACAAATTGTCACATATAGAACTCTAAGACCTTCTTCATGATACCAACAATATGAAAACACATTCTTCTCATACTCTATACCAACCTTGTCTTCAGTATTATTCATTTTGAACAATCAATTTAAGTAACATAAATTGACAAGTTCTTATCTTTAGGACCAAAAACCTTGAACATATATTGAGCACACTAGAATAGGATCAACATACCTTTCTATGCAATATAAGATTTTGATAACTCACCATACTTGAGTAGACATCTAGAGATCTTCTTTTCTAGACTATAAATCTTGCGTACATAGCTTCATTCTTCACCACTTTGACCAACTAGACCATCCTTCAAAGATTTGACTACAACTTTGACTTTAGGATCACTGTCCCTAAATATATCTTTTGAATCATTCCATCACAATACTAACTCATTGCTTTCCCTTAACCAAGCATATCTTCTCATGACATTTCTTGTCCTAAACAAGATTTGTTTGAAGACACCTTCACCCTTGCATAAGCTGCCAACTTCATACCAATCTCTAAAATTCTTTGACCCAAGAGACCTTCATGACTTTATTTATCATGTAACACAACCAAAACCCAACAAGTATCCACCATGCTTTCTCTTTTTGTAAAGTGTCTCCTTGAAGCTTAGAGAGAGACACCCCTTTGACATAGTAAAACTAAAATTCCCAAAACTTATGAGACTTCATATCTCCATACTCTCATTTGAATTGCAGTCCTACCTCATCACCAAATTGATTTTGAATGGATCTTTGACTTCATTATTTGCTTCAGAATTGTCAACAAATGCAGACAACAAAAACTCTTGACTTTATTTCATGTATGTCATGGCAAACAAACCATATTTGGTCTCAGTTTAATCTCTCCTACTAAGCTTAGGTTTACACAACCATTTTTTATCTCTTCCTTGCACACTAGGGGATCCATACAATTTATTTTTCTTTGATAACTCATTCAAAATTTAATTGCAATACCTATCAATGTGACCAACTTTATAACATCTGAAACAAACAAGATCATTCATACCTTTTGCTTGATGACGATTGTGATTTTTCTTTGACTGATTTCTTCTCCTCTTGCATTCTCTAGCAATGTGGCCAAAGTTTTTGCATGTATAACAATGACTCTAGGATGAATATCTCATTGCATTTATCTATCTAGATTGACTTCTTTCTTGCACTCTAGGAGCCTGATTGACTTATCTTGACTTAATGATCTTTGCTTTCATAACCTAGTAATGTGACCAACTCTTTGACAATTATAGTAAACGATGTCTTCCATACCTTTTGTTTACATATGGAAATGATCTCCCTTTGACTGATTGCTTCTTCTTACACAATTGTTTTCCCTATGACCAACAAGATGATAAACAAAATAATGGCCCATAAAAGATTTTGCATATCTTGAAGCATTTGGCTATCTACTTGGTTTCTTCATTTTGCTCTTGACCTGATCTGACTTGTTGTCTTTCATGCTACTATCCTATTTGTCTTTTTATAATTTATTTTGTTATTCTTCAAGCTTTCCTATCTTGATTATGACCTTTTCAAGCTCATCCTTCAGAGAAACAAGACCAGTCTTTAATTGAGCACATTCATCTTCTTTAGCCATCATTCTTGAATTTACAGCCTCTAATTGAATTTTGAGATATTTGATGGTTTCCTTATCCTCCTTAGCCCTTTTGGACATGTCATATTTCAATACATGATTTATCTTCCACAAATTTGATCAGTTCTTGATTCTCCTTTTCCTCTCTCAAGGATTTTCCTAAAAAACTCCCCTTAAGAGATCTGACTTGCACTTAAATACCTTTGATCATATTCCTCATTTTATGATTCCTCTTCTTTTACTCATTTAGTTCACCTAGTGAACTCATGAGCTCAACTTATAGATAAACTTATTCTTCCTTACTATCATATAACTCTTCTTCTTCTCTACTATTATGTAAAACTTCTTCATCAAACATGATGATGTTTTCACCCATAATGTACCTTGGATCACCTTTAAGTGGTTAGACTTGAAAATAAGGTCTTGTTATGATTGTAATTTTTAGAGGTAAAATCGCTAGGGGGATGAATTAGTGAATCAATATATTTTAAAAATTCAATATAAATCCTTCAAACCCTTAGTCATACACCATAAGCAATCAAGAAGCAAATAACCCACTCATAACAATGAACATGAAAGATAAACAAGATAACATAAGATCTACGTAAGAAACCCTCTTGGGGGAGATTAATCACTCTCAATATAGAAAACACATGGAATAATTGTCATATAATATGATTACTAACATGAGACTTTAGTGAATCACCAATTTCACAAGGAGCACCAACCCCTTAAGGATGACAAGCACCAACTTGCCTAAGATGTTGAGCACCAACACAACATCTATGAAATGAACAACTCCATAACTCTGATTAATTCTCAATATAATGGAGAAACCTTGAAAAACAACCTCCTTTAATTCTTTTCACTCATTCAAACCTTCACATACAAGCAAGGCATCTAAAACAACCTTTTGGATCAATCTACATATCTTTGTTTGTTCTTGTGCATCAAATATATAAATTTAACATTAGACTTATTACCAAAAGATCATAATTTCAATACACACTCTTATTTTCCTCTAAAATCATCCACATAGCTCTCACAACCCTCAAAAATCTTTTGCTCATGTATTCACACACTCTCTCAACTCCAATTTCTCTCAAGTTGCCTCTAGGGCTAACTTGCTCAAACTGACTCTTCTAGGATCATTAGGTCCAATGACCTATGTATCCTTATACATCAAATTGATTATATAAACTTGTATAATATTTTTCACACTCTAATGGTCGTAATTGACCTGTACCTTCTCTTTCAAAGGTTCTCTTCTCTTGAATCTGCACATATTCAACTAGCATAATTAGTCCAATTAGACCTTGTATTTACACCACTTTCTTCCTTTAACCCATATTGGTCAAATAAAATTATTTAAATATATGATACAAACTTAATATATGTGCATACACATGTTACATGTGAGAACCACACTTTGCATAGGTCTCTCATTACCTCATTAGCCCAAAACCACTATTAGGTCTTGATGAGACCTAAAACAATTAGGCCTTCATATTCACATGTTACATGTGAGACTAATTGGACCACCTTCATCCTTTACCAATTACTCAAACAAATAAAACCTATATTTAATATCCATTTCTCATTCTCATATGGTTCCATGCCACCTAGAACACCAATTCAACACTTGAACCTACCAATTAGGTCTCCTAGCTCTTTAGGTCTTCATATATAGAAAACACAGTCTCAAATTTTTGAAGCAACAACTCAAATATTTCACATATCCATATGATTGGATCATATGGGTGAAACCAAAAATAATTATTATACATCTCCACATGATTTAAATACATCAACATGGTCTCTAAGTACTCAATTCAACTCTCTTAGAATGACCACTCAGACTGGTCACACACAATCAAAATATAGTCAAACCATTTTGATTCTCCACAACTAAATAGGGGGAAAATATGACAAAAAATAATTTATCATAAGCCTTAGAGACATATATAACATCTCCATACTCATTTTATTTTTCAATTCTACTTAGAACTCTTCCAACACACTTATGCAAAGTGGTCACTCAATCTGTCAGTGCATTCAACAAACACAATCAACTTATAAGCAATTGATCACATTGAATATGGATTGGTAAAACCTAAAAAATACATAAATACAGTATTAATGCAATATAAAACACTCTCTAATATTTATTTCATCTTGAAACATCAAGACACTATCAAGAATAACTCAAATATCCTTCTTGGATCACTTACAGACTATGGTCAAACACATAGTCAACATTGGAGCTCAATATATGCAACTGTACAAACAATAAAATATTATAATTAAATATTATGGATGTGAATTGAACCCCTCTTCAATTTTTATTTTTATTCCATCAATAAATTATGCATATATCAAAATTTATATCTAAAAGACCCATCACTAGTTTTCCTTCATAAATTTGAATATTCAAATTCCAATAGTCACCATGTAAATACAAAACATTAGACACTTTAGCATCATCTCATGATCCATATAAAATTTAAAAAAATATGCACCATTGATATCCTCATAAGTCTCATAACTTTAACCTGCAATCACTCATTGTTGATCTTATATCCTCGCTTCCGTGACCGTGCCACTTGGCAGCTCTATGTGCCTTTTATGCACATTGACTATTTGACACAATACACTCTGTTGGAACATAATTTTCATGATCACATGATCAATATTGATATATATCTAATAGGTTTCATTCTCACCATATATCTATGTCACTTGATTAAATTCTCACCATTACATATGTCTTGACTATTTGACTCCAATGAACTTTTGCCACTTGGCAGCCCCATGAATCTTTTGAACAACCCTTGACATATTAACTAAATAGGCATCATTGGATAAATATTGATAATATCACATGATATATTATATCCTTATCTAGTTATATTAAATTCTCACCATTATATCTATGATATGATTGAATGCTCACTATAGATCTTCAATAATGCAAATTTGGCTAAGTATGGAACCTAGTGAACTCTACCTAAGAAGCCAACTTTTCAGCTTAATAACTTTTGCTACGCTCAACCTCATGACCCAAAATTTGAAACACAATATCAAATTTCATATGGGAATTAATCCATGTATCAAACTGATCTTGAAACTTTCACATGTGTGAAATATGATGTCATCAAACTACTTACTTAGGCTTCTCGATCAAGATGACTACTTGAACCTACATACTCATATGATTGCTATGATCAATTCCATTCACTTTCATAAGAAATACAAGAACTCATAAAACCTCATAGGTATTTTCAACATGACCATACCATCAATATGATTGAATCACACTTTGTCATTATCATTCTAGCACACATGACACCTCATCAACATCCTTGGTCACCTTGGAGACATTATTGACAAACATCCAACATTGGTAACAACCGCTTCATAACCAAAAAGTGTTGTGACATCATTGACTACTATTAATGATGAGTGGTTAACTAAATTACTAACACTCCAAGAGTTGTGCAATAATGCACGAGTAGAATTAGATCAAACAAATTGGCATGTAGGCATGAAACCTACCACCTATACAACTAATGTTAATGCAAGGTTAGATGTGAAAATATGATAATGTTCAGTATGATCTAGTGACATATATCCTCATAGATCAGCCACCCATCCTTGAAGATAAATGCCCCACATTACATGAAGTTAATGAAGAATATGTGAAAACAAATTGATAACCTGCACATACGTAAGTCATTTTCCTTGGGAAGGCACTTGACTTTATTTGATGATCTAGAAGAGAGGTATATCTTGTTGAAGTGTTTATTTGCCCCAAGTGTCAATGATTTGATCCAATATTATTGGAATGTTGTAATGTATATTTATCTCTATTTGTCTTAGAGTCTTTGTAGTATTTGAAGTCTACAATAGGGGTGGAAAATAATGGTGTAAGAGTTATGTGTTGCAGACTGGATAAAACCTAAGATAAGATGGAAGATTAAGCTCGAATAATTATCTCCTACTTGTTTGGTGATGATGTAGATCTTGTACTAAATTTTAAAAAGATTATGTTAAGGTCCTATCAGCCTTTCCTTTTTTAGGAGTAGCCAAACTTGATCACCAACCTGAAAGGTGTGTAGTATTTAATGCTTGTCATGGTGCTACTTGCATTTTAAATTTGCCTATCATAGAATGGTTTACACTTGCTGTTGAGGGTGTTTAATGTGCTCAATGAATTTAACATCTTTTTCAACTTCATTTTGAGCTAAAAAAGTTACTACTATTAATGACATATAGGATAAGCTACGTCAATGGGTGCCCCAAAGGTTGGAAACTCAAACAATCCTTAAAATGGTTGACTACAATACAGATGTGCAGAGCTTTGTTGAATAAAAAGAAGACTTTTATCTAAATTGCATTTATTCTTTGAATTTTAAACTCTCAGAAAGTTCATTATCATCCTATTTAGCACTTTTGTTTGTCCATCATTTTGTGGATGAAAGGTGATGGATTTGTTCAACTTTGAGTTTATCATAGACCAAAGTGCTTTCCATAAATGGATCACAAAACTTGTATACCAAATGAACTTTTATTTAGTTCCACCTTTGGTAACTTTGTTTAGAGGCTAAGTCACATGAGAAAAATCAAGTACAAATCTCCAATAGAAATTTTCAAATCCCAAGAAGCTGTGAAGCTTTATAATATTCTTTGCTTCTAGACATTCCTAGATGACTTGGATCTTGGTTGGGTTCACATGTACTCCTTGAGCATCTAATATGTATCCCATATATTATTTGTGCAACATGGAAAGTGAACATTTCTCCATGTTTGCATACAACTTATGTTTCTAAAAACTGTCAGACACTTACTCTATATGGTGTAGATGTTCATCCCATGTTTTGTTGAAGATTAGGATGTTGTCAAGGTAGACTACAACAAATGAAGTAGTGAATGACATGAGAATGTCATTCATCATCTACATTAATATAATTGGTGCAATAGTCAAACTGAAGGGCATTATTAACTATTCAAACAAACCTTCTTTGGCCTTGAAGATTGTCTTCCATACATTTGTATGATCAACATAAATATGATGATAACCAAACTTAATATCACTTTTAATTAAGTATTTTTCACTACGAAGCTAGTCCAGTATGTCCTCAATCCTTGGAATATGATAGCAGTTCTTCACTATATGATCTTGTTGAGAGCTTTGTAATTAATGCACAACATCCATGTGTTATCTTTCTTTGCTACAAGCACAATTTGGTTGCAATAAAGTAAAGAGTTGGACCTGATATTTCCTTTATCCACAAGTTCATGAGTATGTCACTTGATTTCTTCATTCTCCAGAAAGGGTGTATGGTATAAAGAAGCATTAGGTATAGGTAGTCCAGGGATCATATCAATAGGGTGTTTCATCACAAAGTATGTAGGCACTTATTTTGGTAACTAGAATAGGTTCTTATATTCTTCCAAGTTGAGCTTCAATTATGTTGCTTCTATTGTTACTGCTTGAAGAAATTCATTATAAATTAGTGTTTTAAGGACTTTCTTATGTTCATATCTTACCATCAAAATCCCAAAAATTTTACTAGATGTGACTAGCTTCATACACTGCTTGGTGTTAATGAGTGATAGCTTGGAATTATTTTTGGTATGCTGTATCTCATATCACCAAAATATATGATAACATTTTTACTATATTCCTCATAGACTGCATGTTGATGGTAAAGATATGGTTGACTATGTAGAACATCACATACCTATAATGGAAAAACATCACAAAGGAATGTATCTTGAAAAGGCTTGATGTTATACACCAATTGACATTGTTGAGTGATGCATTTATTAGATCCCACACTAAACCATTGAATATAGTATGTTTGTGGGTGAGGCATCAATGAAAAATTTAATCTATGAACTGCTTTAGGTGAAATCATGTTCTTTTGAATTTTGTTGTCAACAATGAAGTGTAATGGTTGAGAATTGATCCACATTTTAGAATTATGTTTTCACAGGGGTATTCTGAATGTTTATGGTACCCACCATGGTGTTAAGCTCAAAATCCATGATATACTTACCTTTATCCAATGATGTTATGTTTTCACATGTTGCTTCAAGTTGTTCAAGTAAAGTCTTCCTATCACAACATTATTCATTGGAATGAATCTTGGAGTTTAAAAACCTCTTGCAAGCTTTAAATTACGTTTTCCAATCATTTAATGATTGTTACTTCTTATATGGAGGGTGTTTGGAGTTATTCTCTGATTTAGGATTCTGCTTAGAAAGATTTAAACTATTTCTTGGTCTAAGACTTAGAAAATTATGTCTTAGTCTTGGAATTGACCTTTGATTCAAACTTGTAAGAAAATCTATAGGTTTATATGATTTAATAGATTTGTAATAAATCCAAATTTGATAAGATACGAGGTCTCAAGCCTGATCTAGATATTTCAAAACAAGATTTTTCTCTGAATCACGAGTCCCAAGTTTGGACACCTAAGCATGAAAGGTATTTGTGTATTGTTGCACATATTAATTTTTTCCCTTGTGCATTTGAAATAACTTGATGCACTGGTCATCATAGTTTCCAACAAGATAATAGGTTTATTTGAGTGCTTCTATGAAACCATTCCATGTGTATACAAATGTGTCTAAATTGACTTCATATTCATGTTAAGTGTAATAATTTTCCCACCATTTATTTATTAATAAGGAAACTTTTAGAAGAGTGAATGGAATATTTTATTTTTTAGAGAAATGGTTGACCGTATAGTATGAACATATATGGTTAATCTAGTTATCTAGTGCATATGCATCTACTTTGCCTTCAAACATAAGAATTTCTATATTTACTTATACTTTATATGGTGTTTGACCACCAAATGGTCGATGAGAATGAGAGGTGTTGGAAGGAGTTTACTACTTGAGAAGTAGCCGAAACTGATCACCGATACTTGTTCATTCATGTGCATGATGTTCTTCCAAATATTCTTGTTTTCTTTGCAATGAATCCTCTATATCATTTTTATGAATGTTTCTGAAGTTAGCACCAATGAATATTTGTCTCTCATTCAAGAATGTGAAGGAAGATACATTGAAGGGTCACACATCTCAAGCCTAGATACCTATAGTCAAACCTCTTACGAATGGGCATAAAAATAATGACAAAGTTCATAATCATTGTGATACCACTCATAAATGATATGAAGTGTGTAAGCTCTAATACCATTGATCTGGGACCCAAAATGAGATGCAGTGGAAAACCTACTTAAATAGATTAATTAAGATGGTTATGAATGAAAGTGAATTAAGAATTAAATAGAACATGAAACTGTAAACTATTTGAATAACAAAGGAAAGCCAAAAAGAGATGACAACTAATGTATAAATATAATAACAAAGTTGTATTATGCTAAGTTCTATACAATATCTGAGAAATTAGATGTTTGGTGTTTACATACTTTCTAACTCTATTCTTCTATGGTTTTGCTAACCTATAAAGAATGGAAGTGTATATTATTATATAATGAAGGAAGATGAAGTGTAGGTTCAAGTATCACAATAATTGGTAACAACTGGTACATAACCAAAGAGTGTCGTGATATCATTGACTATTATTATTGATAAGTTGTTGGCTATAGTACTGACACTATAGGAATTATGTGGTAACACATGAGTAGAATTAGATTAAAAAAATTGGCACATAGGTGTGGAACCTACCATTAGTGCAACTGATGTTAGTGCAAGGTTGGATGTTAAATTGAGGTAATGTTTAGTATGATCTAGTAACCTAGATCCTCATGGATCACTATTAATATAATATACAAATTGTGTGTGTGTGTGTGTGTGTGTGTGTATTATAATTCTTTATTATAGAATATATTTAGTATTACATATTAGATATATACTAAGATGTATTGGTAAGCTAGGAAGCTCAATCCATATGGAGACTCGAAGGGAGGACTGGTTTATGACCTTAAAATCATGGGACCTCTTCTTCCATAACACGTTTTATTTTACATCCCCCCTTAGATGGATCAACAAGGCTAGGGTTGAAATTGGTCAAGTTGCTTGTGATCTCCCTCAATTGGACATGCAATGATCTGGTTTGACCTCAAACATAGATTTTCTATAGGAAGAGGTGTTGATCCATGTTGCACTAGGAGATGTCACAGTGGCTTTCTCTAGTTTAAATCATTAACTAGAAATTGATGATGGTTGCCTCAAAGCTATGGTACTAGACAAAGGAAATTGATCCCTAGTTTGTTGGGTTTTGGGGAAACAACTGTCTGTAGAAAAATTCATCAGTGGACTAAATCTACCTAGAATAAGGTTTTCACTCTCGCATTTTTGTGTTAGGAAAAAAATTATTCTTAGTACATTTCAATTATGAGTAAGATAAAGAGTATATCTGGAGAAACGATCCATGGTTATTTGAAAGGAACAATGTCTTTGTGAGCCCTTGGATTTCTTTCTTTGGTCTTGTGTCTAGGGTTATATCATATGTTTTAGTTTGGATTCAACTGTATAACCTTCATTTTATATCACAAGATCCTTCTCTGATCTAGAAAATGATCTCTAAAGTTGGATGTTTTATCAAATTAGACAATGATCTCACCTTTGATTTATAATAACTTCATTTAGATTTGTGCAATGGTCACTTTGTCCAAACTCTTCTTTGATTCCATTAAGCTTTTATCATCAAATGGTAACTAGATTCAATTTTGTAATATTGAAGGACTATCATTTTGGTGTTTTCATTATAAAAAATTAGTAGATCTTAACCAACACGTGCTAACATCTTGGCATCAGCTATCGATCTTCATTGGTCCTCATGACTTTTCAAACTTCATCAAATTTTTAACTGCAACCTTCAAGATAACCTTAGTCATCCATTTCCCTTTTGATCCCTTTCATTAATGATATGGATCATCCAATGTGGCTATGAAGTTTGACATGGATATGAAGTGGATGTTTCAGTTGACTATTCCACAAAAAATAACGAATAATTTAAATTTTGAAAACCTTGTGTAAACAAATCCTGCTCAAATACAATATGTACATTCTAACATTCACTGTGGCACATTTATTTCTTCATATACAAGGTTCTACTTCATTTAAAAGCAAAATATAGGGTTATGGTCATATGGTAATAATTTTTGTAGTTGTAGGCCGATTCAGGTGATATTCGCCCATTAAGAACATTGTCAGGTTCACATATATACTTACCAATGCCAAATTTTCACAAGTCTAATTTCCAACCAGATTATAATACAATCATCACCATCTCTCCATTTATTACAAATAAAAACCTTTATTCACAAACTACAAAATACAGAAAAGGAAGATCTGATCTGCTACCTATAATAATGAGCATAATTTTCCAATGTCTTTTTATTGGATTTTGTTTGCCAGGCATGAGAGAAGCCACCTACACACTTAGCTTCATTTTGAGGAGAAAAACAAACTTAATGGTGGGAAAGGGGTGGAAAACTATTCATAAACAAACTCTCAACATTTAGTTAAATTGCATCCTTCCTTTATTTTTACACTACAATAATTTGAATTTATAAGCAATGTTTAGGAGGAGCCTAGGCACAGACAATGCATTTAAGAAAGAAATTTTAGTATTGAATCATTGATATTATTGTTTGTCCCTTTTATATGAAACATGATAAAGCCATATAAAATGTTAAGTATACACTCGCTTTTTATCTTGATTCTCCATATCTCCTTGGAGTTAGCATACAACAAAACCAAATATGGTTTATTAAAAGCAAATAATATAATTTAAATGTCATATTATATATATAAAAACAAAATTGGAAGTATGTTAAAATTGATGAATGATTCTGTTGATGAAAAGATTAGGAGATGAGTTTATAAAAAAATATTGATCTCTATGGTTGCCCTTATATTAGAAAAGAAAGAGTCTTTCATAAAAGGATGCAATGCATGTAATGTGGATAAATTTATTTGTATTAAATTGTCACACAAATAATTAATTATAATTAAGTTAAATAATATGCATAATAGTAATTAATTTGAAAATTTGGAAAAGTTAGATATTTGAGTTGTAGGCTTATCTCATTTTATTATGCGATTTGATGGTAGTCGTCACAAGGTGATAATGGAAATGCACACTCAGACGTGAAATAAAATTAATCTAGAAAAATAAAAATGAATAGAGAAGCATGTATGGACACTTATGTTTAGGTCATGTTTGAACTATACATTACCATTCTAGGAAGAAATCTACATAGGCCTAAAAAAAGCTTGATGATTGAATTCACCTTATTTTGATCTCTAAAAGCATCACTCAATTCCCCTATCCTTTGATCCAATCACCCAATCACATGAAAATTGAGATTTTTTTATCTCCTAATTGAGTAGAAATTCCTGAAAGCTTAAGCAATGTATGTTCTAGGGGTTTTGTTTACACAAGAGGATAATCAAACTATCTTAACATTTGTTAGGCCCCTAGCCAATTTAATAACATCAAAAACAATAAAACTAAATGATCAATAGCATGGAATCTAGTGTATTATGATGTGTGTCTAATGAAATTATGTGTTTTAATAAATGCTCTAAAAATTTCTTGATTTTCTCTAGAATGCTTGCAAGTACTCAAAAATTTCTCTATAAGATTCAATGTACTTATATTCCTCTATGACCTAGAGTGATTTTGTATTTATAGATAATTTAGATTCAAATTTAGAACTCTTTTGACATGCAAATTGACTTAATATAGTCAAAATTTTGAAAAAGGTAGAACAAGGATCATATGGGTTGAGTTTGGAAGTGACCACACAAGTTTATCAGGACCATGCACTAACTTTCTAAACATGTCTATACTACTAGTGCATGCTTTTTACATGTGCTCAAAATGAAAATAACTTAGGGAATAGAGAATATGATAGGTAAAGGAGACTAGAAAAGGGTTTAGATACCATTGAAATTCAAAAAATATGCCAATTATAAGTCCTAATTTGTACCAATAATCAAAAAGTACACAAACACCTTACAATTATGCAATTTGGTGACTAATAAATGTTTAGGGGGAATTTTTTAGTGTCTAAATTTTACCTCAATTTGATGTGTGTGTGTGTGTGTACTCATGCATGTGCATGCATAAATATGAAATTAACGAAGACATGGGATGGAAAATTTTATGTGCCTAAAGCACCTATACACTGTTCAATTTCTCTAGGGACTTATACACACACACACATGTGGGTGAGTGCCAAATAATATAACATGTTGAAATTTGGAAAATTAAAAATGTAATACTCAATTCTAGTGGGATTGTGTGTGCACTCATGCATGTGCATGCATAAATATGAAATTAACTAAGACATGGGATGGAAAATTTTATGTGCCTAAAGCACCTATACACTGTTCAATTTCTCTAGGGACTTATACACACACACACATGTGGGTGAGTGCCAAATAATATAACATGTTGAAATTTGGAAAATTAAAAATGTAATACTCAATTCTAGTGGGATTGTGTGCACACTCATGCATGTGCATGCATAAATATGAAATTAATGAAGACATGGGATGGAAAATTTTATGTGCCTAAAGCACCTATACACTGTTCAATTTCTCTAGGGACTTATACACACACACACACATGTGGGTGAGTGCCAAATAATATAACATGTTGAAATTTGGAAAATTAAAAATGTAATACTCAATTCTAGTGGGATTAACATGGAATTATGTACAATCATAAAACTTTGACCTCCATAACTATTTATAGTACAAGATATAACTCTCCCTTTATATGAATAAATGAAATTTGAATGCCTCCCCTCATAGGAGTAAGTGTTATTATGAGTGTCACCCCTAATACAACCAAGTGTGAATGCCCCTCATTATAGAGTAAGTTATATTTTGGATAAATGTAAATAATGGGATGTATGTCTGATCACTCTTACCCATGTCCCTTGCCCCATGTCCCTTCCCCATTTTTATATTTTGGATGCACATGTGAAGTTCACATCTCAAAATAAAGGATTTAAACTCATGACAAGATTAAGATAAATATGAAATTAAAAGTGTACAACATAGAAAGATATAACCTTGGTAGTATGAATATTATGAATAATTCTCTTCATATGGGATTATAAGATAATAATTTAATATCAGTAGCAACACACCCCATATGGGCTCCATAAAGTGTAAGATTAAATAGAATATACCCTATGTGGACTCAATATATGAAAATATTAACACCATCATCGTAAGACATAACAATGCCAATTGTAAGTATAATATTTTTCTTCCAATGGATGGATGACAGGATCATGAAAATCTAAGCTAATAGTCAGGACATTTTTCATTATATATATCAAGGCACCATAGAACATAGAAAACATGGTAAGAAAACTATAACATGTGACAAGGTTCAAAGAAAATAACTAAGACACTCATGCCAAGCCTATTGAAGGCACAAAAGATAATGAAGTCAAGTTAGATAAATATCAAACATGCCAAACACCATGGAGACAAATCAATCAAGATGATCAAAGAGAAGTTAAACATATGATGAAAAACCTGGATTAGCCACCTGATTAAGAAGCATGTCATTCATTGTAATTACATGTGTGGCATATAAGAAGCATAGAATTGCATTAAATATATATCAAAGGCACATAAACATATCAAGAAGTGTAAATCATGTGAAACACATCCATCATATTAGGAAGCAAAATGAACACCATACACTAAAGCCATATGAAGAAGCTAATGTATACTAAATCACATATAATACATATCAGAGACATAAAGTCAATATAAAAGATGATTCCACATTAACATAATAAATATAAATGAAAACAATAATTTGGAATGGACTAGGAGATGCCTTATATTTATCTTATATTTTCACCCAAGTGTACTTGAGATTTTCCCCCAATATAATATAAATTCATAATCATGAAATAGTAACTGGATGAAAATTAAGACCTACATCTATTGTGATAATCACATTAGTAGCATAAACATGAAAGTAGTGAACTAAGGCCCTTAGCTATGGGCATATTATATATATATAAAAAAAAAAACCTAGCTTAATCACAATATACTTAATATTTTGTAATCGCCACTTGACGAGATAAAATAAAATAAATTATAGAAGACATATTGTATATAATAAATATGATAACAATTTTCTTAAAAATGTCTACAACTTATTAGATAAATTAGAATGAAGAAAAGATAAGAAACAAATTAGGATCCCTACTCACCCATAATATTTATCATAGTTAATTGGAGTTTCAACTTGTTGAGAAAATAAAAAGTGTCATCATCATTTATAATTTATTATGGTCTTTTGAGATGGGAAAAATAAAACAAGATCATGGGAATAAGAAACATAAAATCATTTGAAAAAGGAAAATCAAAATAATAAAAGAACAATTGTACGCAAAATTCAAAGTCGAGTAAAGACACATGAAGGATAAGACTTGGAAATAATCAAGATTTAATAGTAAATAAAATTTTGAAAAATAAACTAAATTCGACTATTGAATTATGCAAGGAGGTAAAATCAAACAAAAGTGAGATTGAAAGAAAATAATGAATATCAATATGAGACTTGTATAAGCAAGATAACCGAAAGCTAAAATTGGGAAGAGTGAATGTAAACAATACCCTAAGTGGGTGAACTAAAAAAAAAGAATATTCATTATGAACTGAATAATGTGCATAATATAGAGAAGTATACAGTATACTTAAAGGAAAATTGAGAGTGTTTAGTTAAAAACATAAGAAATACATGAGCAAAGCTAACCAATAATACCATCATAATCAAATGAATTATAATAATCTTAAGAAGATATATAATCTAAATAATGTTTATTATGAGGAGCTAAACAAAGGATGTTTAGTTACCCATGAATTTCAAAATGATAAAACATTGTCAACATCATCTTAAGAACATAGTTGAATCATTATTTTTTGTTCTTCAACCTCGTCACTAATTAATCTTTATTATTGACCTTATCCTAAATAATTGGATCCTTTTATAACTATTTTTTTAAAGGAATGATAATCAAATTGTTCCAAGACACAAGGATCTATGGTATTATTAGAACATCACATTTATAAAAATAATAATCTAAAATTAATTTGACATCATAAACTTATAGATAGCTATACAAAACAAAGAGCAGTAATATCATATATTATATCTTCAAACCTTGTCAAATACAATGAATGAGCCTTGCATATATAGGCAAGGAAGATCAATCCTAACTAAGAGATCAAGTTATGTGATCAATCCTAACTAAGAGATCAATCTAAGAAATCAAACCTAGGACTAATAAATAATTATCCCTAAAGGATAAAAATAACTAAAAAATATCCCCATAATATCTAAGAGATAAATATATAATATTTCATAATATATAAGAAAAGATTAATTAAATACTCACACATAATTGGGTGGGAATAACTAAATAAGTATAAAAATAAATCACCTAGGTGAACATGAACTAAGTTGAATAACCTACTCTAACACCTCACCCCATCCCCCCCTCAAGGGAAGCTATGACTCAAAAATTAAGTGGCATATCTATAGCATTAGTCTTAAAAATAAGGCCTGATCAGGTATATCTGTACAATATATCCATGAAGAAATTAATAAATAAGATGTCCTCATGAAGACCCCCAAATAAATAACTTTTGAAACCCCAAGCATGCCACACAACTTAAAGTAGCAAGGTGAAGCAAAAGGTTTCATGAAGATGTTGATAATCGATTGTTGAGTTAAAATGTAGTCCAAGTAAGGAAATCCATCCCAAACCTCATGACGAATGAAGTGCATGTCAATCTCAATATGTTTGGTCTATTGGTGCTCAACAGGGTTACGATAAATGTGAATTACACTTTAGTTATCACACCAAAGTATAGTAGGTGAATCCTACATGAAGCCAAACTCTCTTAATAAATGATGAAGCCAAAGAACTTGATGACTCACTATGATTGGTGCCCTGTACTCTGCCTCTATAGATGAAAGTATAATAGCTTGTTTCAAATTGCAAGCCCAAGTAATTTGATAAGAACCAAGACAAAAAAGGTAGCTAGAAGTAGAAATTTTGTCATCAATATAACCTACCCAATCAGAATCAATATATCCAAACAACTAAGAAGAACTTATGGTGTAGTGTAATTCAAAGTGGGAAGTGCCCTATAGATATCACAAAATCCTTTTTGCACCTTGAGAATCACTATCATGAGGAGCATGTGCAAACTAAGATACAAGCCCTATGGTAAAATAAATATCAGGGTGAGTATGGGTCAAATACATGAGACTTCCAACAAAATACCTATATAATGTAGGATCACAAAGTGGAGTAATGCTAAAATGTTGAAGAAGATCAAGGGTGTACTTATATTGACTTAAATTAGTCCCTAAATTGGACTAAAAAACTTGTAAACCAAGGAAAAAGTGTAAAAGACCAAAATTTATCATATCAAACTGCACAAAAAGAGCCTGCTAAATAGAGTGAATATGAGAAGAAGAGTTGCACATAATAAACATATCATCAACATACAAAACTAGTATAACAATATCCTCTCCAACATGATGGATATATAGACTATGATTTGAGTGGAATCGAACAAAGACAATAGATAGAAGAAAAGAATCCATCTTCTCGTACCAGGATTGAAGAGCCTATTTGAGACCGTAGAGATACCTTCATAGTTGACAAACAAGAGAAGAATCATCAACAAACCTATATGGTTTCTCCAATCCTCCTATAAATATCCATGGAAGAAGACACTTTTTACGTCCATTTGGTACACTAGCCAACCCTATGATGCAGCTAGATAAAGTACAAGGTGCAAAGAAACCATCTTGACAACAGGGGTAAAAATCTCAGAGTAATCAATACCTTTGACTTGTGAGAAACCCTTTGATACAAGACATGTCTTATACTTTTCAATGGACCCATAAACTACATATCTGGTGTGGTATATCCACTTGCATCTAACCAACTTTCTTCCCTTCAGAAGATTGCCCAAATCCCATGTATGATTCTTCATCAAAGAATAATACTCATCTATCATCACATCATCCTACTCTTATATGCCATGATCTTCTAAAAAATTCTATGGATCCCCATAAAATGCCTGACATAAAAGTACATAAATTGTAGAATGTGTATGATGTTGTTTAGTGGGTGGGAGATCCTATATAAAAGGTGTTATCTCAAAAACTATAGTATGAGCCCATGTAGACGTAGTGGGAATAAGATTTGCATCTAAGTATACATTTATAACCTCCTCAGTGTCCTCCTAAACTAGATACTCAAAGAAGGGATCATCAATATGAAGTGAATAATCAACAATGGATGGGAGAAAATAAGACAAAGAAGACAAAGAATCATGAGAAGAGAAACACTCATTAAACTAAACACGTGTTTGAAAAATAACATCATGAGTATAAGGATCCAAAATTTGATAAGCTCTCATGTTCTCACAATACCCTACAAAGATCAAGGGTTTGTTCTTCTTATCCAAGGCTTTCCTTGTCTTCTTTGGTATAAAATCCCAAGCATGGATCCCAAAAACTCAAAATAATGAGACATCAAACTTAGTTCTAGACCAAGCCTCCTATGGAGTCAAATGCTCAAGTGCTCTGTGTGGTGTGCAATTTTGAATTTAGTTTGCATAATTAAGTATTTTTTCCTAGTATATAGGAGGTAAATCCTGAGAATGCATCATGTAGTTGGCCATCCACTTTAAAGTTTGGTTTTTCCTTTCTGCTAAGCCATTCTATTGTGGAGTATAAAGAACATAATGTTGGTGAATAATGCCATGAGCTACCAAAAGCTCAAAAAACCCTTCCCTGAAGTACTCCCCACCATTATCATTGGGAAGCTCCTTTATACAACTAGAATATTGATTCTTGACCAAAGCCTTGAAGACTTTGAAGTGTGAAAAAACTTCACTCTTTTACTTGAGAAAATAAACACAAGTATTCCTCAAAAAATTATCCATAGCACATCTCCTACTTCCAATCAAAGATCAAACTCCACAGTTGGTGTCATGATAGAGTCAAGGTCCATTGGGGTGTGGTAGGATAGTAAATTGGGATAGAGAATAACAAAAAAATACTATAAGTGTTATCTACTTTTTCACATAAGTACCCAATATTCACAGTAGACCGATGGCTCTATAAGAGGTCCTGAAGAATGGGGAGCATGTTGAGGGAAGGTAGGCCCATTTTAATTTTATTGTTCATATAACCAACATAATTTGATCTTAGTATCTCACCTATCTGTCTATATAGCTTTGTGCTTATTTCGAGCGGGTATCCTTTGTATTTTGATGGTCACCAAACTCTTAGTGTCTATCCTTTGTACCTAGTATACCTCATGTTTCATAAGGTCTTCTCATAGATGTTTATGTCATACTTTTTACATTCCCTCTTTCATTAAAACATTTCTAATATTTAATCTTGAGAAATATTGTTTTGTTAACTAATCATTCCCCCTAGGGTTTCCCTTTGTGAGTTTTAGTATAAGACCTTGGATAGGATTAGGATCTCCTCATAAATCACCATAATAGAGCATTTTATTATTACCATTCACCTCATTGGTGTTCCCCTTGTGAGTTACAGTGTAAGACCATAGATAGGACCATGCCCTCCTCAAAAATTACCATATTACAAGCATCTATTTAATTAACACAGTTGTTTCCACCTCATTGGTGTTCCCTTTGTGAGTTGTAGTGTAAGATCATGGGTAGGACCAGGCCTTCCTCACATATATTATAATACCTAGTTCATACTATAACCAAGTCATAATACATTACATGCTTAAAATTTGAGATAAGTTGTGTTTGATTATGAGTTCCATGTCATGGACATACTTCCCATCTTGATTTAATATGTTTTATGCTTATTTTCTATGTCCTTCAATTTTTATCTTCTTATTTTTTGATTGTGTGTATGTTTCCAAAATTGATTGGCACAAAGCTATCATGTATAGTGATACCTTACCATCTAACTTGTGACACAACACTCATGTTTTCACAAGCCCTATCATGGCCTTCTAGATATATGGAATCACTGCAAGATAAACATCAAACAAACTCATGTGTAACCAGGATAGATCTTATCCCAGCCTGTCACCCACTAGGCTAAGGCTCATCTCTCATCCTCTAAATCTAGTGTATCATAATTCATTGGTGTCCTATCTATAGGAAGCCCAAGCAACGGATGGACATCCTCTAAGGTGATCACCACCTATATAGTATCCCCTTCCACCTATATCTCATAACATGTGAATTCATTATCCATTTGTGCATCCACATCCCAAGGCTTTTTAGTTCTTACATAGCATACCAGCTTCTATGTTTTCTTCTGCCCACACTGTGCACATTCCAATAGATTGTGCAATAGATCTGTGATATTCTCAGATATTTCCTCATTATGCAATGTGCTTAATAGTTTGAGTAAGTCTGTTAAGGCAATAACAACTCCTCCTCTCATTATATGAACAAATTTTCCATATATCTGTGTGTCTATAGCCACAACATCTCATTCAATGGTATCTTGATGCTATATGTTTTTCAAAACCTACATAGCCTCATACATCAATACCTTTCCAATAGCTAGATCTAGGTATTTATCCCATCAGACCTTCTGAATTCCTTGATCCTATGGCATCTGAAGAGGATGTAATCCTTGATTTGAATGTTGATGTCTATTGACAACTTTCAGAAATGCATCTTCCCTGGGTTGTAAATTGACCGTATTGACTTTTGCACAACACTTTTTTTTCTTTGTTTTTCCAATACTGGACAATTTTATGTATCATGTTAATCTGACACTCTACAATACATAAAATAGGATTGCCTATGTGGATTCATTGGGAAATTTCATTGCACATGATTATACTCTCCACATAAATAACACTACAGTAGAGGTCATTGGTAATTCTTTCCTCATCTACCTTGATAACCACCCCAATATCCACCCCTATAACCTTCTCCACATCCACCCTAATGTTGTGATGTATTCCATCTTTATTGCTATTGAGTATTATCACATCCCCCATACCGTTGCTAAGAAACTAGTTGAGTCCAACTGGACTATTACTGTTGAGTCATTGCAGGATTCCAAGGCGTTGTATATTGATATTGCAGTGATGGTGGTGTCCAACCTAGTGAATGAGGAGCCCATCCAACCAGACCTTGAGGTTGGTATTGTGGTGAGTTCAGAAAAGTGAATGGAATATTTTATTTTTTGGAGAATCGATTAATCACATAGTATGAACATATAAGGTTAAGATAGTTATCTAGTGCATATGCATCTATTATTATACAATGAAGGAAGATGAAGTGTAGGTTCAACTGTTAAAACAATTGGTAACAACTACTACATAACCAAAGAGTGTGGTGACATCATTGATTGTTGTTACTGATGAGTTGTTAGCTATAGTACTCACACTACAAGAATTGTGCAATAACACATGACTGGAATTAGATTTTAAAAAATGGCACATAGGTGTGGAACCTACCACTAGTGCAACTGATGTTAGTGGAAGGTTAGATGTTAAACTAAGGTAATGTTTAGTGTGATCTAGTAACCTAGATCCTCATGGATCAGTATTAATATAATATACAAATAGTATATATATATTTATATTATATATTTTTTTATTATAAAATATATTCAATACTATATATTAGATATATACTAAGATATACTAGCAAGTCAGGGAGCTCAACCCATATGAGGACTCGAAGGGAGACTTGGTATGTGATCTTAAAATCGTGAGACCACTTGAACAAAATCATGAGCTTCGTCCATGACCTTGAAAGCGTGGAACCACTTGGACCACCACTATGTACCCTTCACGTATTATTTTCTTTTTTTAAAAGGGAAACAACCCTCTCTAGAAAGATTCATCAAGTTAGAGTAAATCTACCTAGAACAAGCTTTCCACCCCCGCATTTTTGTGTTAGGAAACAAATTCTTCTTGGTACAGTTCAATTATGAGGAAGATAAAGAGTATACGCGGAGAAACGGCCCATGGTTATTTGGAAGGCGCGGTGTCTTTGCGAGCCCTTGAATTCCTTTCTTTTGAACTGTGTCTGATTCCTTTCTATTGTCCGTGTCTAGGGTTGTATCATATATTTTAGTTTGGATTCGACTATATAACCTTCCATTTATATTGCGAGTTCCTTCTCTGATCTAGAAAATGATCTCTAAAGTTGGATGTTTTATCCAATTAGACAATGATCTCACCTTTGATCTATAAGAACTTTGTTTGGATCTGTGCAATGGTCGATTTGTGCAAACTCATCTCTCACTCCATTAAGTTCTTGTCATCAGATGGTAACTGGATTCAATTTTGTAATATCGAAGGACTGTCATTTTGATGTTTTCATTATAAAAAATTGCTCCTCTGCGTGCCCCTCTGGTTCCAAGCCTTCCCAACTTCTAAAAATGAAAAAGAACGCACAATGCTTTAACTTGGATTTAGGGAAACTCCTACCGCAATGTTCTCTATCTGATTGCCTTTCTCCTCCAGTGGGCAGCAAGATTCGGGTCTCTCCCCAGGATTTACCTGGGCACAGAGGGATCATGGATACTAAAGCTCCAAGTGGCAGTCTGTCAAAGGATTTCCACCGCTTGAGGATTAGATGAGCAAAGTGGGAAACATTGCTGGTGGAATGTTTGAGAACTTCCACTGATTTTTTTATTCGTTCTCCCTGTCCCTCTGTGATGCAGGAGCATCTGGTACGAATTTTCCAATTATTGTATTTTCCCTCCTAAATGTTGAAATTGAGGGGTAATTGTAAAAATAAATAAATTAGTAAAAGTAAAAAGGTAAAATAATTGTGCGCTGTTGAGGAATCAAGGAGTGGTTGAAATTCTTTCAACTTAGGCATGTTGTTATAATTGAAAAACTGTTTTGTTGTTTTCCCTGAGGCCAAGTTTGGCGTGGAGGTTTAGAAAAGATTCTTGAAAAACAAATAAAAAGATAAGATATGTAAGTTGGCATGAGAGGTACGTAGAAGAAGGAGGAGGATCTCCAGGAAGTAGAAGAGAGAGGAAAGACCTCTCTTTCAAAAAAATAAAAATAAAATTTGTTGTACGGACAGAGAGACGCAGAAGAAAAGTGAAGGAGGAATTCCTTTAGGGGAGGAGGAGAAGGTCTACATAAAAAGAGTATATGCCTGTAAGTGAACGTCAAAAAAAAAAGGTGGGGAGTAGGTTTGCCGGAGAGACATGCAAATTTCTTACCAGAATATTTTTCGAGTGGATGACACCCCTCATGAGGCTAGGCTATAAAAAAAGGCCTATTACTGAGAAGGTATTCTCATCATTTGGTATCAGAGCTTGAAGCTCTTGGGACTTAGAAATGGATCATAAGTTGTTACAGAATTTGGAATGGTTGCATTTGTCAATGATGTTCTAGTTGTGAAGGATTTGGCAAAGGGATCAACAGGAGATAGCACTAGAAGACTCTGCTGGAGAAAAGGTATGAATAATTGTGCTATTTGATTTGAGTTATTGTGTTAAGAAGCAATCAAGTGAAGAAGTTTCAGGTGAAGAGAAAGGCAGCCAAGCCATTGAGGCTTAAGCGGAGAAGAAGCCAAGGAAGGCTTAGTGAAGATCCAAGAGGAAGCTTGGATAGTTTGCCAAAAGACTAAGGTGAAACAGACTTAGGTGAGGTAAAGGATGAAGTTTTGAGAAGAGTGATAAAATGGACTATCTAGAAGAAGAAGATCCAAAGCAAGGTAAGCTTGGATTTGTAATTTGTGTTTGTTGAAGAGTTGTCTAAAGAGTTGCTGCAGGATTGAGAGAAGAAGATCAAAAGACTAGGATGCAAAAGGCCTAGGTGAGATCACGTGGATTGTCAAAAGACCAGTCAAGGAAAAGGCTTGGGTGAGACAAGAGATCAAGAGACCGAGGTGGAAAAGACTTGGGTGAAGATCTCAGAGATGGAAGTGTTGATGAAGGCACTATAGAGCAGCAAGGCACATGAGGGCAGCAAAAGGAAAGCAAGCATCAAAGGTATGACTAATGTTGATTTTGATAAAGAAATTGTTAGTTTGAAGAAAGAATTAGCTAAGGTTAAGGATGAGTATGAGTCTTGGATGCAGCTGAATAGACAAGCATGGATATGGCCAATGAGGAAGAGATTGAAGTGGCCAATAGTTCTCTTAATGAAAAGGAGAAGAAGGCAAAATGAGATTTCCATGAAGAGAGAAGCCCAAAGAGGCAAGAAGATAAGAAGGTTGCCAAGTGGGCAGCAAGATGAAGAAGTTGAGAAGAAAATTCTCATTGAGGAGAACAAGAGAGGAGAAGAAAGAAAAGAGGAAGTGCCAGGAAGAGCACTTGGAAAGATGAGAATGTCCATTAAGAGGACACTCATGGAGACATTATGGTCTCTTGTTTTTATATTTAATTCTGTTTTTGAGTGGGTAAATGCAGGTATGAGCAGCCTATTGAAGGTCAAGAGAAGGGCCTTGGAGAGTAAAGAAATTGGTGCAGGAGAAGATACCAAGTGCACAAGTGAATGTGCAGAAGAGAGAAGTAAGTTTGCTGTTGATAAGGGAGATGAAGCTGAATTCCAAGATGCCATTGAATGCCATGAAGAAGAAAGAGAGCAGCCAAGCATAAAAGAAGAAGAAAGGACAGATAATCAAGAAGCCATGCAAATGAAGCAGCCCATTAAGGAGGTAAAGTTGAGTTCAAAATTTGATTCTTCTTATAAACAAGAAATTGTTGATATGCATGTTAGAGAAGCAATTAGAAAAGTGAAGTTTCCGATTAACCATGGGTATGTGATGCCTAAATGGTGGAAGAAGCAAACTCCCAAGCAAGAGGAGGTGCTGGTACAAAGGCATGGATGCAGGATGCCTACATGGCTTGAGAAGAGAAATGATAAGAACGAGAAACAAATGTGGGTGCCTAAGAAGGCAAAGAATGAAGATGTGAGTGTTAAGACAACAACACCAAGAAATCAATGGAGAAAGGTAAAAGATGACACAAGCACATGGAAAGGTAAGACAATTGTTTGCAATGGATGGGATAATGATGTTTTTGAATCATTTAATAATCTTTTTATGGAAAATGAAGAATGGAAAGTGGTTGTAA
Source organism: Torreya grandis (assembly GCA_037957365.1). NCBI lineage: Eukaryota > Viridiplantae > Streptophyta > Pinopsida > Cupressales > Taxaceae > Torreya > Torreya grandis. The sequence goes on from JARHVA010000014.1 coordinate 2,130,181, forward strand.
AGACTAATACGCAGCAAAGAGAGACTTCTAAAGAGATGGATGATGAGAAAAGAAAAGAATGTGCAGTAGAACAAACAAGATGGTTTCAAGCAGAGATTGAAGAAAGCAAGAAGACAGAAGGTATGAATACTGCAATTGTTTTTGATAATTATGTTGATATTGGTGAAGAAGCTGATTTGTATGAAGAAACTATAAAGTGGATGAATGTAATTATAAAGGATGAAAGACAATCTGGTCCTAAGTTTGATATAGGACATGAAGATTTGGATGAGCTTGTGTTGAGTGAAGAGTTGAGAATGATAGAGGAGCTGTTTGGTAATGGTGAAGGCAGCATTGGGAAGAGTGAGACAAGACAAGAACAAAGCAATGAGACCAAGATAGTTTTGGTCAAGAAACAGGAGCAGAAATGTGGAGGCAGCCAAGAGGCTTCATGGCCTCAATGTTTTTCTACTAAGGTTGCTTTTGATGTTTTGAATGCAGGTATGGAAGATGAAAACTTTGGAGACACATATGAAAATGAAACATGGAAGTGGGAGATTGCAGCTGAGAAGGAGATGAGGAGAAGAACATACCAGAAGAGGAAGAATAGCAAGATGAGAGACAGAGACTACCAAAGACAAACATTGACATTGACAAGAAGACCTTGGGATCCAGGTATAGAATGAAGGCTACAACATGGAGCAGCATTTCATTTGAACTAAGGTTCAAATTGTTTCTAGAGGGAGAGTATGATGCAGGAGCATCTGGTACGAATTTTCCAATTATTGTATTTTCCCTCCTAAATGTTGAAATTGAGGGGTAATTGTAAAAATAAATAAATTAGTAAAAGTAAAAAGGTAAAATAATTGTGGGCTGTTGAGGAAATCAAGGAGTGGTTGAAATTCTTTCAACTTGGGCATGTTGTTATAATTGAAAAACTGTTTTGTTGTTTTACCTGAGGCCAAGTTTGGCGTGGAGGTTTAGAAAAGATTCTTGAAAAACAAATAAAAAGATAAGATATGTAAGTTGGCATGAGAGGTACGTAGAAGGAGGAGGATCTCCAGGAAGTAGAAGAGAGAGGAAAGACCTCTCTTTCAAAAAAATAAAAATAAAATTTGTTGTACGGACAGAGAGACGCAGAAGAAAAGTGAAGGAGGAATTCCTTTAGGGAGAGGAGGAGAAGGTCTACATAAAAGGAGTATATGCCTGTAAGTGAACGTCAAAAAAAAAAGGTGGGGAGTAGGTTTGCCGGAGAGACATGCAAATTTCTTTCCAGAATATTTTTCGAGTGGATGACACCCCTCATGAGGCCAGCTAAAAAAAAAGGCCTATTACTGAGAAGGTATTCTCATCACTCTGACCGTTGGTCTTTGTTTTGTTGCGTCTCAATTATTAATTCTGCGTTGCTCGGGTCAAACAACCAAAAGGCACAAATAGAAGTTCCAAACAACAGTTTTTTTTTTTTTTTTTGGGTTGACCACTGTTTTACACAGGGTCTCAAGAGTGAAGAATTTAGGAGTATTTGTTTCGTCAAAGTTGTGCGGTAAGAATTGATTTTTAATAGATTTTTTTTGAACTAAACAATAGTATTTTGGTATTAATTAGTAATAAATTTTTTTTTTGGGGAGAGACGGATCTCAACATTATGTTGTTTCTTTACTAAATCAAAATATTGTTCAAGGCGACCTTTCAACGATTGGAAGCAGGTTCAAAGAAACATGTAGTCTGTCAAAAGTTGGAAGCCGATTTGAAAGAACATGGTTTGAGTTGTAAAAATGAAAAAAAACATAGTCATGGAGCAACATGTTTCTCTTCCATGTGACGAAATAACATCACTAAAGACCCATACTCTTCTTCCAACTAAAGCTCTTCTCACCGAACTGAATTGTGGTATTCCAACTTTCAGAGGAAGGAAAATGGACGCTGAGAGATTACAGTTAGATGCCATGAATGCAATTGATAGAGGCTCTCAATGGATTATGAATTCCCTTCTCTCTCAAGGCAGAAGGAGAGTGCTATTTCTTTGTTTTGGGAGTAGGCCAAGGCAATTTTTGACTTAAAAGTTTAGCATTTAGTATTTCTCTTCAAACCTAAATCTTGTAATAGTTGATCTTTTAAAATTCCTATTCAATAATGTGAGGTTGCTTGTTCCAAAATTTCACCCATTATAATCATTTATTTGATTTTCCGCTTCTTTTTATAAGAAAGAGCCTTATTAACCTTTGTTAATCTATAGTAATAAAAATATATACAATATATAATAATATAATATTACATATTAATTATATAGTACATATAAATATTATATATTATAATATATTTATTATAACTATAAATATTTAAATATTATAATATAAAAAAATTTATGCTTTCACAATTTCATAAAAAGTTCTAAATTTATATTATAATATAATTATAATAATTTATATTTATAATATTTTATATTTATAATATTAATAAATTATTATATAATATAATTAAATAGAATATAAAATATTATTTATTAATATATATATTATTAATTTATATTATAATTTTAATATTATATAATTATATATTTTATAATTATTATTAATAATAATAAAATAACATATAATAAGTTTGAAGTTCAAAACAGGGAGATAACAAAAGGTGTTGTTAATGGACACTAAAGCATATTGAAGTTTAGTGGATCTAAAGGCTTAACTAAACATCATAAATGAAAAATCATCTCATGGAATATTGGAGGACAAATAGCCCTAATAAACATATGATAGTTAGAAATCTCATAAAATTTCAGACCTAATATCCTCTTACTTTAATCAATAAGTCATAAAGTAGTTTAAGTGGTATTAAAAATAAATTCTGGAATAAAGATTCTTGTTATGGTATGAGTTTTGTTGGAGCCATGAGAAGACTAACAACCATTTTGGATCCCTAGGTAGTTGAAGGGGAAGTTATGATCAAAACCAACCACCATATTGCTACTCTTATCACTCAAAAATAAGACAAATTAGTTTGGATAATGTCCACTATCTATGTTTCAAACTCTTTTTTTTAGGGAGAAGAAAGTTGTGGAACGAGTTGAAGGATTTTATAAGATTATGTAGAGAGTTTAGATGGATGATAATTGGGTATTTTAACATTTTCTTATTTTCATTGAAAAAGAAAGGAGGTATTTGGAATTTCACATATAATATAGAGGATCTAGGTGGATTTATTGTAAAATGTGGCTTGATAGATATAAAGCTAAGAGGATCAATCTTCACCTAAATTAAAAGGAGAACAAGGGATAACCATATCCAAGTTAGATTGTATAGGTTTTTAATCTCAATGGATTGGATACTAGTAAAAAAATGTTGTTTATCTTCCTTATCAAAAATAGGGTCAGACCATAACCCTCTTTTGCTTAAATCTGGGCATAGAATTTAAGAGAACCAAGACTCCTTTCAAGTTTGAGAATATGTGGGTTCAACATCTGAAGTTAAAATAATAATAATAATAATAATAATAATAATGAAAATCGGAAGTGAGATGTTCATCTATGTTCAAATTATCGAGGATGCTAAAAAATGTCAAAATCAACCTAAAAAGGTGGAAAAAGAGACATGTGGAAAAAGAAATTGAACAAAAGAAAAGATAATCGGAGGAATTGGAAAACTTGGAAAATAGGTTCAAACTAATGGAATGAATCAAGATCTATTTACTAAACAAAAAATGTTACTAAGTGAATATCATTATTTAGAAGCAAAAGAGAAGACTTTTTGGAGACATAAATCTAAAGCTTTGTGGTTGAAAGTAAGGGACAAGAACACCAACTTATTTCATATCTCTACTTTGAAACATACGAGCTTGAATAAAATTATGGAGATATATAAATATGATGGCAACCTAAGTACATATATTAAGGAAAATAGAGAATAATTTTGCTCTTTTTCAGAAACCTTGTTCAGGGAAGAGTTAATAGTACCCTAGACGAAGAGGGGGAAATTATGGATACCATTCATCCTATCATCTCTCAGGCTAACAATGATGCTCTCTTAGGCCCACCTTTTGTTGAAGAAATAAATTTATCAGTATTTTTCATGGATAGAGACAAACCCCTTGGCTCGAATGGATTCCACCTACCTTTTTTCAACATTTTTGAGAGATTATCCAAGTAGATGTGGTTTTAGTTGTAGATGAATTCATGTTTTTAGGGAAAATCCTTAGAGAAATCAATAACACTTTTCTAGTCCTTATCCCTAAAAAGGTTGTGGCTAACAAGTCCATAGATTTCATACCTTTCAGTTTGTGCAATATCCTTTACAATATTTTCACCAATATTCTAGCTGTAAGATTACAACCAATCTTTCAACAATTCATATCTCTCCAACAAGGAATTTTTATTCATGGAAGACATATTTTGAATTTAATTATTATAGTTATAAAGTAATTCATTCTATGGACAAGAGTAGTAGAGTTGGGATGTTGCTCAAATTCGATTTGTGTCTTGGAACTTCCTTGGTAAAGTAATGGAGATATTTGAATTTCATCCAAGATTCAAGAACTTGATTTCTTCATGCATCTCTTCTCCCATGTTCTTAGTTTTGGTTAATTTTTTTTCAACAAGTTTCATTGCCACTGAAAGGGGTTTGAGACAAGGGGATCCCATATCCCTTTACCTCTTCATTATCATGGTTGAGGCATTGGAAAGAAAATTTTCCTTACCCATCAATAAAGGCATAATAAAGGGTTTTAAACAAGCTTCCTCGATGGAACTAGTTTCTCATCACCAATTTAATGATGATACTGTAATCCAAGGAGATACATCAATGAATGAAGCAAAAGAACTCAAAATTATTTTGGAAAATAATGTAGAAGTCTCTAGACAAAGAATAAAATTGGATAAAAGCATGATATTTTTCATCAACACTCTCTTGTCCATCAACATAAAATCTTTGACATTTTGGGTTGTCAAATAAAATATCTCCTAGCTTCCTATCTCGAAATGCCTATTTTTAAAGGTCAAATGGACATTAACATTTGAAATACTCTTATTGATATATTTAAACATAAGATTTTAGGTTGGAAAGGATATCTCCTAAGTCAAGTAGGTAAAATTTAGCTTCTCAAAAGCTCTCTGCAAAGTCTTTCAATTTACTTTATGTCAATCTTTAAGATTTTAAAAAATATTGTGGGCAAGATAGAGCAAATACAAAGAAGATTCTTATGGTCAAGGTCTGAACAGAAACACATAATTATGTTGGTTGATTGGGAAAGGGTATGCCTTCCAAAAATGTAAAGAGGCCTTGGAATTAGAAGAATTAGGATGATGAATAAAGCTCTTATAGTGAAAACATGATGAAGACTCTTGAAATAAGAGAACCAATGGATTGATGTCTTAAAGGTTAAAGATTTGGATAGTATTGAAGTTGAGAGATTATTTTCAACAAAGTATCTACCTCAATGATGCTAGCACAAGGAGGGGGAGACCAATTAAGGCATGCAATTAACTCTCATGTTGCATGGGTTCAACAACTCAAATGGACACACATGCATTTCATCAAACAATCAACGCACATACAATAGAGAATCACTCTTGCATTAAATCACAACAAAATACATGTCTACTTTTACCACTATTGATATTATTGCATACAAAGATACATGGAGGAATAATTATAGACACCCTCTGGTCTTACACAAGCCTCTGCCTTTGAAATAGAAATCTCATAATACACTTTGACTAAGAACTAATATAGTTTTGGTATTTGTGCGTCTTTTCCCATAGAAAACCAACAACCCTCAAAAATGGAAGCCATAGTGCCTTTGTAGATAGGGATGAAATGACCTTGGGCCTTCTCCCATGTTTCTTTGCCTTCTCCAAATGTTTATTGATGTAGGATAATGCAAACAATCACCAAACCCATGTATGCAACTATATGCAGTTATAATTGAGTTTTCTGAGCATGAATAAAACTTATAAAATGCAATTTAATTTCTATTACCTTGGTGAACTTAAAATAATGTCAAACAATTTAAAATAAAGATAAACCAAGTTAGGACTTACATTCTCTATTGGCATTATAAGCTTTCCCTGAGCTTAGCCATTACCTATTCAAGCCCAGTTTTGTCACTTACCATTACAATAAAAACTTGTTCTCACTTCAAGTCCTGTTCAGGGCTTTTAAAGACATTATACACAATGCACACCTATCAAGATTTCCTTATCAATTAAATATGTTGATAACATGTCTCAATAGTCAGAAGATTAAGCATACTTAGAATCCCAACCAGCCAAAGAAATAATCGACAAAATAATCACATGCTAATTTGAGAATATGCTCTTATCCACCAAAGATAATACATGGAGGCTTTGGACTTAGTTCCAATTAGGGGTGAAACCTAATTTTTAATGCAAACTCCAATAAAGTGCTTGTCAAGACCTGATCAAAAAATAACTTCCAAATAGAAAAGAGACATTTTTCAATATTAGACAAGACCTAATTGAGGAAATGGAACCAAAAATAACTACAAGGTAAGAACTAAATTACCAAGACTTAATCAGTCGACAAAAAGTTTGATTAGCACAATAAACCCGTAACTTGAAAAGATGAAGTCTTATGTCTCAAACACTAAGTCAACTCACCAATGAAAGATTAATGTTGGAGTGTAAGATGAGTTCACCATCATGATCATGTCGAGTATAAGAATGACCTAACATGGAACCCAAGAATACTTACTCTAAACCAAATCACACCAAAAGAATGCAAAAGCAAAGCAATCAAGATAAAGAATAATGCACTTTATTTTTGGTGATTTGATATTACTCAAGACATTGGATGCTCCTACATTAGACACTTGAGGTTAAAAAAATTGATCTCTAGCTCACATGGATGGGATAAGTGGCCAAACCATTCTTCTGGTCATGAGACATGATGACCATGGCATCCCCTTCTAATATACCAAGTAAATCAATTGCTTGTTCTTTTTTTTCTTCACCTTTTCCAGCTCCTACATGCTAGTTGTCAATCATGTTCTCTTCTCATTTCTATTGTTTCTCTTACTTCTCATGGGTTTTAAGTCACCACAATCTCTTTCCTTATGGGCTTTGACCCACCATCATATGTCCTCCTCCACCAAAGGCTTAACCAACTATCATTCAACTCACATGTGGGATGACACCCACTCTCATCCATCCACCACCACATAAATGCCACTTGGATTTGTTCACTCATTGTCCAACCAATTTTTGAATCCTCTACAACATCACATACCACTATTTTTAGCTACTTTCTCATGGTCATAATCTCATCTATCAGTACCATTCTCACCACAATTAAATCCACATACACTAGAGTATCCAAATGATAGCCCATAACATTTAAAATAACCTCAAAGACAATTCCTATATTCACATTCTTTGTTGTCCACATTTCTATAGCAAACAATCTCTCCATCTCAGTCATAACATTCACTTCTTCATATTTTTGGGCTGATATACACATTAAAAACTCCTCCTTATAGTTGGTGAGCTCAAGAGACTCACTCTCCATACTTGCAATAACATATATTAGTTGATCTCAAACTCAGCTACTCCAATTCATTCATCATCCCATTACAAGCTTGCTCTACATCAAGCTTAGGTTTCTCAATGCCTTCATCATCATTCTAATAACTCTCCAGGGCAATATTTAGCTATTCTTGGGATAACTCTTCTTTCATGCATCATTGTAAATGAGAATTCACCCACACATCTCTTTGAGAATGAACGTGTTCCCATGCTTTACCACACTATTTTATCTCCATATCAACTTGAAGACACTCCTCTATGAAATCAACACCAACCATCTCTTCATCCACCACTATTATATCAATCACTTGGTCAACTTATTCACTTTACCTCTCATACAAATGAGCATGTTAGACTGCACCACATTTAGTCTTCATCTTCACTATTATCTCTATGGATGGACTTACACATTGCACAAACACATTAGGGGAAACAAAATCTCCCTTAAATAACTCATTCACTGCTCCATCATGCCCCAAGGACATGTTGTCCAACTCCACTTCAAAAAACCCATGTTCTTTTGGTCTAATAAGATAAAATTGTCAATAAAATCTACCTTACACTACTCAGAGAGATCCATCACTAGAGTGTATTTCTAACGGTGACCAAGGTCAAGATGAAATAACACAAGCTCACTAACAAGAGAAACGATGAGGGTCACTACCCAAAAACAACTATAGATATGAGCATACTATGTAATTAGAAATTAGAATGATACACATATCTGAGGAAAGATACCCTATAAATAGATGCTATGGATAATGACTCTTATGCCTAGTTGTTAATGTAGTGTTCTAATAAAACCCTATAGTTAGTTGTAACTCTCATTCTTAGAGAACATATTAAGGGTTAGTTATTTATGCTTACACCCACCCCCTAAACTGCCTATATATCTATGGTGATCACCTTCACATGTAAAACTAGGGTTGGTTATAGTTTACCCATTCCCAAATGAGTGTTATATCAGATTAGAAGGCATTTGTCCTATTCCATATCAATTATGTGATTGAGAAAAACATAGTTACCTTTGTGATAACTCCCTGACCAGTGGCTGGCCTAAACACATCTAGGCATTATTGAGGTTTACAAGGGAATCTAAACATATGTGAAATACACATGTTTAGACTTCTAAGTCTAAGCATGAAAATCAAGCTTTACTCCTATAGTACATTCTAAAACATGACTAACGAGATCCCCCATTTTAGACCTAACAAGGTGTGACAAAGGCCAAAGATAACTAAAAGTGTATAAGGCTCGAAACTCGATCTAATTCTTCAAATAATTATTTTAGGTTAGAAGTGCAGGATAACCTCTAATTCATTTAGAAATGGAAAGGATGCACTTAAAAAAAAACACAACCAACTATGCTTATAAATGATACAAAATTCACCAACTACAATTTAGATAAACTTGGTACTAAAGCACCCCCTTTTTTAAACAAAAAGTGAGATAAAATTATCTAAGCATTAGGAACTATTCTCTAAACTAGAATTAATGCATCTAAGGTGTTGTTCCCAAAATTTGTCACTCATTTTTGGGACAACATATGAACCATTTTGGTCCTGCAGGCCAAAATTCTCTTTTCCCTTCTCAAAAAATTGTTCTAAGTATTCAAATTATCCATTATTCAAGATTTTTCAGCTAAGGGACTCACAGGTTCAATAGGTTCAACAACTTCAATAGGCGAGCTCTCACAAAGGAACAAGTTTCCAACACTTAGGCAATTTCAAGGTTGGTTCAATGCCGAGGTTCAACCAAAAGGTCCATCGGCAAGCTTCAAACAAAGGATTGAATCATTGAACCTTTGAACCATTGAACCCCACTTAAATCAAAGTTCAACCACTTCGGCAAGTTCAATGGCTTTGAAAGACTTAGAAGAAAAGGAGGCTTCAAAGAGTAAAGAATTAACTATTAAACCTTGAACCAAATTGATTCAATGAGTTCAAAGGTTCAACGAGTTCAATAAGATCAAAAGACTTAAACGAAAGAAAGCTTCAAACAAAATATTGAACCATTGAACCATAAATTGGTTCAATCGGTTGGTTCAATCAAATGGTTCAAAGGAGTCCCCCAAAGCCCAAAGGGCAAGTGCCCTTGCGGAGGGCAGTGAACAAAAGGGAACAAAAAGATATCTTTTAGAAAGACTTTTTGCGACAAAATTTTACAAGTGAAATCCTTCGGACAAATTGTCCGAAGGAATTCCTTCAGAATTTTTGTCTGAAGGAATGTTCAAAGGCCCGAAAAAAAGTGGCAAAAACAAAGGAAATAAATCCTTTGAACAAAATGTCTGAAGGAATTCTTTCAGACATTTTGTTTGAAGGATTTGAAGAAGAAAGCAGCTCGAAGGACCCCGAAGGGAAGGTACCCTTGTGGGGGGCTCTCAGCGACTAGGAAATGGAACTTTCTCAAGGGCCAAAGGGACACCTTCACTTCAGGAGGTTCCAAAGACATTTTGTCTAAAGGAATGATCAAAGGCCCATAGGCTGGTTTCTACAGACTCTGTAGGCCTATTTTCATAGACTCTGTGGGCTTGATTCTATGGACTCCACAGGCTGGTTTCTACGGACTCTGTAGGTTGGTTTCTACAGACTCCACAGGCTTGATTCTATGGACTCTACAGGGTTGGTTCTATGGACTCCACATGATTTGAAGAATAAGACCACCCGAAGGACCCCGAAGGGTAGGTACCCTTGCGAGGGGATCTCGACGACCAAAAAATGGACCTTTCTCAAGGCCCAAAGGGACACCTTCCCTTCGAGGGGTTCCAAAGATATAAATCTGAAATAATTTCAAAGCTTCGAAAGACTTAGAGAAAACAAAGGCTTCTAAGAAAGAGGATGAACCGTTGAATCTTGAACCAAAATGGTTCAACAGGTTCAACAGGTTTAAAAGTTCAAAGAAAGCTCTGAGCAAAGGAAAAAAGTGAATAAACCAGGGAAGCAATGGAACCAAGGAGTTGATAAGGCCACTTGAACCATTGAACCAGTGAACCAATGAAATTTCAAAGGTTCAAAGGTTCATGGTTCAAAATGGTTTAAGCAACTAGCAACCAATGACATCCCTGCGGATGTCAAATTCAGGGTAATGAAATATCTATTGATTTTCAAATGTGGCGAGGAACCTGAAAAAAAAACTCAGTGACTAGCTGAAGAGGGAGCTGAAAGAGCTAGTAAAAAGGGAAAATATAGCTCGAGAGCTCAAATTACAATAGGAAAGAGGGAAAGACTAGAAATATCTGCATAGGAGTTATTTCCAGTAGGTGGAACAATCCACCAAGTAGACATCTAAGCTCGCAAGCATTAAAAGACATGGCCTATTTTTCTCCCTTGGAATAAAAGTGAGGGGACAGTCGTGTACATATTGGGAGAAATATCAGATGACCCATATAGAGGAGAAGATATTTTGAAATGAATTGACATGCCACAGTTAAGGCAGATACCCTGTTCCAGCATGGCCCCTTGATAAAATTGAAAATGCATTCAAGGCATTGAATGCAGCATGGGTCATTCTATGAAACAAAGCACCAATTTTGTTATATGAATGAGAAAGTAGGTTACTTTTAGACTTTGTGTGTAATAACTTGTGTTATTTAAGGGATTGTTCTTATGTCTGTTTCCTAGATGCAGTCTTGTTCATTTAATTAAATAAGTAGAACTAGTGGAAGTAATCAGGAAGGTGTCTTGAAGCTGACTATGGAGAGACTTTGTGCTACCATAATTGTCGTTAGTGTATTTGTTTTTCTATTTATGTGTAAAGGATCTTGGGATGACTTTGTGCCCCCATTATCCTTCGTATTTCACTCTTTGGCAGTTGAGGGGGAGACTTTGTGCTACACCTCATTCTGATGGTTACTGCACCTTTGTTACATTTACTTATCAGTTACCTATTAGAAAGAACTCCTATTGTTTGTTGTAGACTACTTCTGAAAGAAGAGAAGTGCCTTTAGTGTTTTCACTAGGATTTCTCCTTTGTCTGTGAACATCATCTCTCAAATAAGAGAGATGGATGGTGTAGTCCTACCTCTGAGTGTTATTTTTTGCACATATATATATATAGTATCTGACCCATCATATTTTATAAGGAACCTCCCCTTGATGAGAGAAGAGATTTGTCCCCTTTTGATGTGGTAAACCTGCATATTTGGCTGACTAATATCCTTATGTTGTGGTTGAAATCACCTATTTTTCTCATCAATTAGCTAGTGACAAAATATTCACCCAACAGTTTTTGACGACTTCGTTGGGGAAGAGCACACAGTTTGAAGCCTCAAGCTTCAAGCTGAAGCAGAGCCAGTTCTTTTCTATGTTTATTCTACAATCTGGCAACTCCACACTATACATGAAGCCAGAGAGCCCAAGGTGTTGTTGACCCTATTTTTGAATTGGTGTAACAGGGCAATTTCAATTTGTTTCCTCCATAACTTTAAGTTCAACAAACTAGGAGTCTTCCTCCTGTTAAGTTGTGGAGCTAAAAGCTTCACTGATGCAGACATGGAGGAGGGTGCAGAAGGGTTGCTGAGTGTCACAGACACCGGCGTCGATCAGGCCAACCGACGTCGGCAGGACAAGGCAGGATAACAACCGACGTCGGTCAGAGATCGGCCGGCGTCGGTGACCCCCAAGCGGATAGGGACCGGCGTCGGTCGCCTGTGTGGTTTGACTGTGAGTTTATTACGGGCAGTTGGTTGACGAACCAAGTGTTTGCATGCTTAGTGCTGATTATAGACTGAGAGCTACGGATCTAATTATTGTACTAGATGTCTAATTATTGTTTGGATGAGATCTATATAATAGACTCATGGTTGTATTGTAAAGTAGTGCTAGGGAGTAAGAGAGCATAATTATAAGCTCCTTCAGTGTGTGAGGTAGAGCAATGGTGCGTTCCTCCTAGTGCCACAGTACCAGGTGTGTGGGTGCTGGATTGGAGAGTCAGCTGGATTCTTCAGGTATGTATGATCTTGGTCATCAGGTGAGCATGGCCCTTATAGAATATCTGCATGGTAAGTAAGATTGTTGATCTTCAGGTGTGTGTGTGTGTGTGCAAGGTCAAGGTTCACAGGTGTGCAGAACCAGCATTGATCTGTAGGTTGGAGATCAGATAGGACAGCAACACAACAGGGAGCAGGATCAGGCAGGATCTACTTGGAGTACGGTGTGTACTCATTGGTATGTACGTCGAGTACATGGAGAGCTAAGAGGAAGGCAAGGCAATTCCTTCCATAAGTATGGTTTGTTGAATTGCAGGTTGTTGCAGGTTCATGGGAGATCTACTTGAAGTACTTTGAGTACTTGTGGAGTGCGTGGAGCACTTGTGGAGTGCGTGGAGCACAGGTGTAAGGTGAACACCAACTCTGTGTTTGAGTTAGGTGTTGGGACCTAGTAGAGAGAGCTTTGAGGAGAGAATTACTGTTCACTTGAGGTGTGGGAAACCTCTAAACAGGTGGTGGAGAAGAAGTGGCATCTTCTTTATTGTATTCTTTTCTGTAAGAGTTATTAATACAAGTTGTGTATCATCTCTCATATTCTGTGTTATTCTGAATTCTAGTTACTTGTTGAATCTAGTTAATTTCTGCATATTAAGTTGCTTGGTTTGGTAATCAACTGTGTGCTTTCGGTGTTTCGTATCCCAACACCTCCTACCAATATTAGGTCACCAATACAAGGTAGAGCTTCTTTTTCTATTGGTAGCAGAGCTTTGCCTATACATACTCCACCCAAATTTGTTATCCCTTCTTTATATAATCAAATCATGGCAGTTCAAGGCCCTTGGGGTAACTCTTTTGGCCCACTCAATTTAACTCCACCTCTACATGAGCTACCATGCAGTTCAAGGAAAAATTTCTCTAAATTCTTTGGTGATGGGAGAGTTCATCCTGATTAACATATTATGGCCTTCAGCATAGCCTATGGCGTGATAGGCATGGAGTATGAGGACGTGGTAGTCAGACTATTTGTGGAGACATTACAAGGTGCTACTGCAGACTAGTTTTATTATCTGCAAGCACAAACTGTGACTGACTGGAACACCCTCAAAGCTAAGTTCGAAGCAAGGTTCAAGCCTGTAGAAGATGCACATGCCCTACTAGCCCAGCTCACACAAATGAAGAAAGAGCCTTATGAACCTATGAGGGACTTTATTGCTAAGTTAGACAAGCTGAGGAATTGAATTCCTATAATTGCTCAACCAACACCTGAGAACCTTAAATGTTTTTTCATCAATTCTCAGCTACCTAAAGTGAGTTTCTTGTTGAGATAGGCTAGCCACATAGACCTTGCTACTGCTCAAGATTTGGCTACTGAGGTGGAAAGATAAGGAGAGCTCCTAACAGAGGTAAATCTTCTTCATCTTCTAGATATCCATCTATAGGCACCACTGATCCAATGGTGTAGAAGCTAGAAAATGAGTTGCTTGCTCTTAAAAAGCAAATGGCGCAAGGGATGTCATCTTCCCCTTCGTATAGAGATATACTAAGGAAGACATTCCCCAATCAGTCATACCAAGGCAATGCTACCAGAAATCAAGGGCAGCCAAATCATCTTCCTCCCCTTCAGGGGAAATTGGCCATTGAAGCACCTCTAACCAATTCAGCAATTAGATATCTTGAAGCAGAATCAGATTTCTCCTTCCAGCATGAGTTGAACCCAAAAGATGACGCTAATCTCTTCACAGAGGGAGAAGAAGAATTAGCTAGCGACTCCAACATTGGTTTCTTGAATTACCAGGATGAACCCAGAAGTGAAGGTAAAGCAGTTGAGGGATCATACGCTGTGTTCACCCAGTCTAAGAATCAGTCAACCTAGAAAGTTGATAAAGAAAAAATAGAGGAGTGAGCTCAGTGTGCAATTTCAATTGCCAAATGAGGAACTTTTCTACCTTTCCAGCCAAAGGACCCATTGATCACTAAAAAAGTAAGTACCCCAAACATTTCTGCACCTTCAACTTCAATTTTGTAGATCATTCCTTCCCCCCTAAAAACCAAAAGGATGAAATCCCTTTCACTGTTCCTAATTTATTTCAGACATTTGACATAGTCGACCATATCAAGAAAACTAAAATTCAAATGTCTAAATTTGAATTTCTACAATCCAACCCCAAGTAGTTGGATAAGTTGGTTCAATATGTGAAGAACCAAATAGCCCCTATAGGACAAGAGGTTAGAAAGGTAACTTGTGATCCCCCAAGGAACATGTCCACCCCAAACAATCTCATTATTACTCCTCTTACTACTCCTGGGAAGACTGAACTATTTTATGTCTCCCTACTGATAAATGGACATCAGCTGAACAATTGCATCATAGACTTAGGTGCATTTGACAATGGCATGCCTACAAAAGTGGTGGAATCCCTTGGTCTCACACTAACCAAAACATTTGGGAGATGTTTCTCAATGGAGAACAAACAAGTGCCACTACTGGGACAAATCAAGGATGCCCAATTTACAATTCTCAGACAAGAGAATCAAGATGATAGTCCTAGTGGCTGATGTCCTAGCCTCATACGGCATCCTTCTTGGATGAAATTTTTGCAAGGAGGTTGGTGGTGAATTATTATGGACCTATCTAAGGAAAAGATCCCATTCAAAGGCGTTATGCAAATATTGCTCCTTATGAAAAAAACAAAATATTTGGTCACTCAAACATCAGCGCCTGAAGCTTAAACTCTGTTTGAGTCTTCAGGCATGGTAATTACTTCCTAACTATAGAGGATGTTCCCATCTTAGTTGATCAAACCTCTAAAAATGTCAATCTAAAAATTAGTTTAGATAAAACAACAAAAGAGTTAATAGGACACAGTGCAAGCCCAAAGGAATCCTCCCCTCCAAACAAAGAAAAATCTAAGGTAAGGTCAACTTTTGATGATGTAAAGATACTAGAATTTGATGGCAATTGTTCCTCTACCAATTCAAGAGCTGGGATTGTGTTGATATCTCCTAAAGGAGATATTTTTCCTTCTTCATACAAGTTGCAGTTTAGCAACACCAACAACACTGTTGAGTATGAATCTCTACTGTTTAGATTGAAAGCTATCCAAAACAAGGGCGTCAAACTCCTTCATGCCAAAGGAGATGCTGAGTTGGTGGTTTGTCAGATGAAGAACCTGTACCAAACCAAAAATGAGAGATTTCACCACTATCGCAATCTAGTTTGGAATCAAATTGAAAGTTTTGATGCTTTCAACATCTCTACAGTTCCCAGAGAATTCAATGACTGAGCTGATGCTTTCGCTGATTCAACAACTCTCTTGGTTCCTCACCCAAATTTTAAAGGAGACATGTATACTATCAAACTGGTCTTTCAACCAAGTGTGCCTAATAATGCCAATCATTGGTAAGTGTTCAATGGCAATAACCAAATCATCACCTTTTTAGAACAAAAAGATAGCTTTGAATAGCTTCACTTCGAAGGTAGTGAGCCTCAAAAACTTAAACCAGCCCCTGAATCAAGTTCAGATGCAAGTGAAGAATTCCTACAACTCAAAGGGAATAAAATTCCCAAAGGTCTAGTTTCCCTTAAAAAACTATTTGACAAGCACGACAGGTTCATCAAACAACAACAGATGGACTCAAGCTCCTCTCAGGGGTTTGATCAGATAAATTTGGATACCAAGGAAAATTCCAAGATGGTGAACATCTGGAAGTACTGCACTCAGGAAGAAAAGTTCAAGTTCACTGCTCTGCTCTGCTAGTACATGGATGTTTTGGCATACTCTTATGATGATCTGAAGTCACTCAGGCCTAAATAAATTTGCCATGAAATTCCTTTCAAGAATGATTCGGTGCCTTACAAGCAAAAATCTAGGCAGTACAATCCAATGATATTAGGTACTATTCTGTCTGAAATACAAAAAATGCTGAATGCTAGAATAATTTTCTCAATCTATCATTCCACATGGATTGCCAACATAGTACCTATGAGGAAAAAGAATGGCAAAATTCACCTTTGTGTGGACTTCAAAAATTTGAATCAGTTATCCTTAAAAGATAACTATCCTCTATCCATCATGGACCAAGTCCTTCAGATGGTGATTGGTTCAAAGATGTTATCAATGTTGGATGGCTTCTTAGAGTACAATCAAGTAGAAGTTGATGAAGTAGACCAACATAAGATTGCCTTCACCACGCCTTCGAACACCTTTGCATATCAAATAATGCCATTTGGCCTGATAAATTTCAACGCCACTTTTCAGAGAGCAATGGACCTTGCTTTCAAAGATGAAATGGGTAAGTTCATTGTGGTGTACCTTAATAATTTAACAGTCTTTTCCAAGCATCATCCTGATCATGTGTGCCATTTGTAACAAGTGCTAAAATGATGCCACCAAAATGGCATTTCTCTAAACTCCAAGAAGTCTATTTTTGGAGTAATAAAAGGGAAACTTTTCAGACACATTGTATCTTAAGAAGGCATAAAGATTGACTCAAAAAGAGTTAAATCCATCTAGGAACTTACCCTACCCACAAGTAAGACTACAGTTCACTCTTTCTTCAAAAAGGTGAATTTTTTACGAAGGTTCATCCCCAAGTTCGTAGAGAAGACTCGCCATATTGTAAACATGATGAAGGGAAAGGTCACCTTCAGCTGGACTGAAGAAGGCAAATTGTGTTAGGTTGTGGAGCTAAAAGCTTCACTGATGCAAACAGGAGAGGAGGTTGCTGAAGGTTGCTGAGTTGCAGAGAAGCTGGGGTCGGTCTGATCAGCCGACGTTAGCAGGATAGCAGAGAGAAGCAACCGACGTCGGTCATATATCGGCCGACGTCGGTCACCTCCAGGCAGACAGGGACCGACATCAGTCACCTGTGTAGTCCAACTGTGAGCTTATTACGGGCAGTTGGTTGTCGAACCAAGTGTTTACATGATGAGTGCTAATTTTAGACTCATAGCTGCGAATCTAATTATTATAATTAGATGTCTAATTATTGTTTGATGAGATCTATATAATAGACTCATGGTTGTATTGGAAACTTGTTCTAGTTTGAGTTGAGCAAAGTTTGCTCCTTCTGTGTGTGAGGTGAGCAAGGGTGTTCCTCTTAGTTCCACAGCAGTACCAGGCGTGTTGGTGCTGGATTGGAGAGTCAGCTGGATTCTTCATGTATGTATGATCTTGGTCATCAGGTGAGCATGGCTTATAGGAGATCTACATGGTAAGTAAGATCGTTGATCTGCAGGTATGTGTGTGTGCAAGGTCAAGGTTCACAGGTGTGCAGAACCACTTATTGATTTGTAGGTTGGAGATCAGATAGGATAGCAACACAACAGGGAGCAAAATCAGGCAGGATCTACTTAGAGTACGGTGTGTACTCATTGGTATGTACGTGGAGTACATAGAGAGCTAAGAGGAAGGCAAGGCAGTTCCTTCCATAAGTATGGTCTGTTGAATTGCAAGTTGTTGCATGTTCATGGGAGATCTACTTGAAGTACTTTGAGTACTTGTGGAGTGCGTGGAGCACAGGTGTAAGGTGAACACCAACTCTGTGTTTGAGTTGGGTGTTGGGACCTAGTAGAGAGAGCTTTGAGGGAAGATTTACTGTTTATGTCTTAGAGGTGTGGCAGCCCTAGAGGTGTGTAAGGAAGAAGAACTGTGGCAGTCTTCTTTGTTGTATTTCCTTCTGAAAGAGTTATTAATACAAGTTGTGTATTGTCTCTCATATTCTGTGTTATTCTAAATTCTAGTTACTTGTTGATTCTGGTTATTTTCGCATATTAAGTTGCTTGAAGTTGGTAATCAATTGTGTGCTTCTGGTGTTGGGTTTTGTATTTCCCCAACACGTAGCATCAAAGCATGTTTGTTGTTCGGGGTGCCTGACAAGTGGTATCAGAGCTAAGGTTGCAGGAAGCAGGTTTTGTGTTTTTTGGTTATAAGACACTCTCAGGGGTTTTTGATTGAGTGGGAGTAGAGCAACGGCAGATCAAAGTAAGCTAAGAATGGAGGAGTTGAAAAGCACAGATGGTTACTTAAGGTCCCATGGAAAAAAAGAGCAGGTAAAAGGAGATTGTTGGTTGGTAGCAGATCAGCATGAAGAAACTGAAGATATAGATGGAGCAGGTGTTGTTGCACAGGATGTGTTTGCAGGTTTCTTGGATAAAGTTGAATCTTGGATAAAAGATTCGGTTGCCTCTTTCCATGCAGCCCCAGGTAGAGGAGCTGGTGAGCCTTGCCAAAGAATTGGCAAAGGGGAAGTGAAGCTGAAATTGCAGGCAGCCAACACACAGGTGTTGATGAAGGTCATGCAGGTCCCAGGTTTGGAGATATGGCTAATTTCTTCAGAAAGATTGGGTGATGAGAGATGCACAAGAACTCTCACAGCGGTAGCACTTGAATTAGCTGGTGGTAAGAAAATAGGTACACTTTATCTACTTGTTTATATTACTGATTCTTCTTCTGTTGCGGAGACGTGGCTTCGTAGGCTTGGTCACATGAGCAGGAAGGAGATGCATGTTCTTAAGTGGAAGACGGATATATTTGATAGGCTTTAGAACTGGAAAGCCTTGGTGTTCTTGGAGGAGATGGCGGACAGAAATTAGTGGATGGGTTGGATACTTCTGAGCAAGAGCAGTTTGGACATGGAGTTTGATTCAAAGGAGCTTGCGGGTAAAAAGTCATCACTCACAGGCGTACACAGATACCGACGTCGGTCAGGAGGAATCGGCGTCGAACAGACAGGTGCCGATGTCGGTCATGTGCAGACTGAAGCCGACAGTGTCGGGGAGAGGAGTAAGACTGACGTCGGTCAGGGGACTGACATCAGCAGTAGGTAAGATCGATGTTGGTCAGGAGGACCGATGTCGGCAGCAGGGACACTAGCACTGGCAGGTTGGTAGTCAGGGACAGATGCATGGAAACCGACGTCGGTAGGATGCAGACTGTGGGGTGGCTGAGGTCGGTCATGGTAACGAATTTTGGGTGGACAGCATGTTGTCAAGGAGTCTCAAACACCCATACGGAGGACTGAAGACGTAAGTAGGCCCTCAAATTCATGTTCCTCTTCTTCATACTTGTTGCTGATTATAGAGCAAGAAGGATCCAGGAAACAGGTGGGAGCTAGGCAGGGATATGATGCAGAACCAAACAGGAGTTTTGGTAGGTTTGCCAGCTGGATGAAAGCACAGAGACGAATGGATTCCTTAGTAGAAGAATAGAGAGAATGGATACGTGAGACGGAAGACCAGGGCATATGGTCTTGAGGAGCTGCAGGACAGTGGTACAGGTTTTGACAGGTGGAGGACGAAGCATGGCTTCAGTCAATGTCAGGGTAACTACTGTGGTTTGTCTTACCAGGTGGATGATGAGTCATGACATCATTCTGTTGCTGTATGTGGATGGTATATTTGCTAGCAGGGTTAGTATATACAGGGTTTTGCTGAGCTAAGGGTAAGATTAGTTCAGTGGCATGTCATGAAGAGTTTGGAGCAGCGGAATTCTTTGACATGGGAGACATGGAGATCACAGGTAGATTTTGTCTCCAGTGGGAGCTGATGTGAATCAGGTGTTGGCGAGGTTCAAGATGGAGAGTCGGAGCACACTAAAGGCTGGACAGGTATAGTGTCCGAAATCACATGAGGTCTGGTATAGACCTGAGTATTCCCATGCAGTGGGAGCTGTCAGAGAGTTAGGAGCCAATTCGGGGAAGTGGGCTCTCAGGGATTTGAGAGGGACCAGCAGTAGGTATACATGCAGGGTCAGGACTTCACTACATGTGTTTGTAGGTTCGGATGTGGCAGGGTACTCGGATGACAGATGGTACACCACGGGATGTGTGGTGGGTTGTCTTCAGGTGGGAGCTTGAAGAGGGATACAAACCAGAAAATAGATTAGATGAGGTACAGGTACAGGTATAGTGCAGCTGTTTATCTCCAAGTGGGAGATTGTTAGGTTGTGGAGCTAAAAGCTTCACTGATGCAAACAGGAGAGGAGGTTGCTGAAGGTTGCTGAGTTACAGAGAAGCTGGGGTCGGTCTGATCAGCCGACGTCGGTAGGATAGCAGAGAGAAGTAACCGATGTCGGTCATATATCGGCTGACGTCGGTCACCTCCAGGCAGACAGGGACCGACGTCGGTCGCCTGTGTAGTCCAACTGCGAGCTTATTACGGGCAGTTGGTTGTCGAACCAAGTGTTTGCATGATGAGTGCTAATTTTAGACTCATCGCTGTGAATCTAATTATTGTAATTAGATGTCTAATTATTGTTTGATGAGATCTATATAATAGACTCATGGTTGTATTGGAAACTTGTTCTAGTTTGAGTTGAGCAAAGTTTGCTCCTTCTGTGTGTGAGGTGAGCAAGGGTGTTCCTCTTAGTTCCACAGCAGTACCAGGCGTGTTGGTGCTGGATTGGAGAGTCAGCTGGATTCTTCATGTATGTATGATCTTGGTCATCAGGTGAGCATGGCTTATAGGAGATCTACATGGTAAGTAAGATCGTTGATCTTCAGGTGTGTGTGTGTGCAAGGTCAAGGTTCACAGGTGTACAGAACCACTTATTGATTTGTAGGTTGGAGATCAGATAGGACAGCAACACAATAGGGAGCAGAATCAGGTAGGATCTACTTGGAGTACGGTGTGTACTCATTGGTATGTACGTGGAGTACATGGAGAGCTAAGAGGAAGGCAAGGCAGTTCCTTCCATAAGTATGGTCTGTTGAATTGCAGGTTGTTGCAGGTTCATGGGAGATCTACTTGAAGTACTTTGAGTACTTGTGGAGTGCGTGGAGCACTTGTGGAGTGCATGGAGCACAGGTGTAAGGTGAACACCAACTCTGTGTTTGAGTTGGGTGTTGGGACCTAGTAGAGAGAGCTTTGAGGGAAGATTTACTGTTTATGTCCTAGAGGTGTGGCAGCCCTAGAGGTGTGTAAGGAAGAAGAACTGTGGCAGTCTTCTTTGTTGTATTTCCTTCTGAAAGAGTTATTAATACAAGTTGTGTATTGTCTCTCATATTCTGTGTTATTCTGAATTCTAGTTACTTGTTGATTATGGTTATTTCTGCATATTAATTTGCTTGAAGTTGGTAATCAATTGTGTGCTTTCGATGTTGGGTTTTGTATTTCCCCAACACGTAGCATCAGAGCATGTTTGTTGTTCTGGGTGCCTGACAAATTGGCATTCTGAGACATCAAGATAGATATTTTCCACACCCCAATTTTAGTTTGTCCAAATTATACCAAGGATTTCACCATATACAGTTATGCTTCTGAGCACACACTTTCAACAATTCTAGTTCAAGAAAAAAAAGAAGGTGTGGAATCTCCCATATCTTTCATGAGCTATCATCTCAAAGCTCATGAGCTAAAGTATTCAAACATGAAGAACCATGCTTATGCAGTGGTAAAGGTAGTAAAGCACTTCTATTTATAGATCTTGATTTCACAAGTTATTGCCCTGGTTCTTGATACCATAGTTAAATCCATATTAACTCAGCAAGAGTTTGGAACCAAAAGGGGCAATTAGATTGATAAAATCTAGGAGTTTGATATCATTATCAAATGAATGAATCTTGTATGAGGAAGGGGCCTCTACCAATTGATTATTGACAACAGACCCAAATAAGTAGGGCATAAAAAAATAGAAGTGGAAGACACGCCAACAGTCCTTTTTGTCTCTACCACAAATGAGTGGTATTCAAATATTGTTCATTTCCTTACCTATGGTGAGTGTCTTACTCACCTACCTTGTAAAAAAAAGAGGACTGTTAAATTAAAAGATGCCAATTTTGTCCTCTGGGATAATGGCCTATATAAGAGGAGCCTTGATGGAGTGTTCCTTCACTGCATGGATAAACAATAGCAGAACCAACTTTTGAAGTCCTTTCATAATCTAGCCTATGGAGGACATTTTTCCACCCCTGTAACTACCCATAAGATTCTGTGAGCTAGGTATTATTGGACTACTCTATTTTAAGATGCATACAAATGGGTACGAAGATGTGAACTGTGCCAATAGTTTGTTGGAAGACCCAAGTTAGCTACTTTGCCTCTCAAGCCAATGGTAATAGAAGAGCCATTTCAGTAATGGGGAATCAATTTCATTAGTGCTATAAACCCATCTTCAAGTGCTAGACATGATTATGTCCTCACAGCCATAGATTACTTCACCAAATGGGTGGAAGCAATTCCAACCAAGCATGCTACTTCAGAAGTAGTATGCAATTTCCTCAAGGAAAACATCATTTTCAGGTTTGGGGTCCCAACCAAGATTGTGATAAAAAATGCAGCTTGTTTCTCTTCTCATGAGATCACTCAGTTCTATTTTTATTATGAGATTACCCTCTCCCACTCCTCTGATTATTTTTTACAAGGGAATGGCCAAGCATAATCAAGCAACAAGAACTTTGTGACCATCATCAAGAAGCTGGTGGATGACAACCAATGAACATGGCATAAAGCATTGGTTGATGCTTTATTGGTAGATAGAATTACACCCAAGAGGGTGATAGGAATGTGACCATTCTATCTTTTGTATGGTCTCAATGCAGAGATACCAATCACCCTAGAATTATTAGCACTAACATTGGCAAAGGTAGTCAAAGATCAGACATATGAAAGCTCCATTGACAAAAGAATCATGTGCTTGACTGAGCTAGATGAGTAGTGAACTATGGTGGTGGACCAAATTATTGTGCATCAAATTCTGGTGAAGAATCTCTTCGACCAAAAAACAAAAACTTGTGATTTCCAGATTGGAGATCAAGTTCTATTATGGGACAAGAGAAGAGAACCAAAGGGAATGCATGGGAAATTTGATTCCCTATGGAGAGGCCCATTTACTATCCATTAGCTCAATGGTGAAAATAGTTTCCTATTGAAGTATCAAGATGGCATGCCCTTTTCTCTGCCTCACAATGGGCAGCATCTAAAGCACTTAAATTCTTGAAGTATCAGATAAGATCATCTGTACATATGTATATTTTTATAGTCTTTAGTTATATTTTGTGCTTTTCATTTTCATTTTTGGTGCCTTTCTTTTTTGGGTAGCATGACTTCATAGCCCAATGGCATACTAAAAGGCACTGAAGATTCTGGTTTCTACTCCCCTTAGCTGTTTCAAAATTTCAACTGAAGGAAGTTCCCCAACTGGAGCTTGCTATTGTTCTCAAAATTTGTCACTCATTTTTGGGACAACATATGAACAATTTTGGTCCTGCAGGCCAAAATTCTCTTTTCTTTTCTCAAAAAATTGTTCTGAGTATTCAAATTCTCCATTATTCAAGTTTTTTCAGCTAAGGGACTCATAGGTTCAACAACTTCAACAGGTGAGCTCTCACAAAAGAATAAGTTTTCAACACTTAGGCAATTTCAAGGTTGGTTCAACGCTGAGGTTCAACCAAAAGGTCCATCGACAAGCTTCAAACAAAAGATTAAACCATTGAACCTTTGAACCATTGAACCCTGCTTACAAAGGTTCAATGGTTCAATAGGTTCAAAGGTTCAAAGATGTCGACAGACTCAAAGAGTTAAGCGTTTTGGCAAAAGTTCAAATTTTAGCTGCTTCAGCAAGTTCAACTACTTCAAAATACTTAGAAGAAAAGAAGAAAGATTGAGCCCATTGAACTATTACACCTTGAACCAAAATGGTTCAAAGGTTCAAGGTTCAATGAGTTCAAACGAATGGTTCAAGCGGTCAATTGAATGAGTGGAACATAGTATTAAACCATTGAACCAAAGTTGGTTCAATCGAATGGTTCAAAGGGGTCCCCTAAAGCCCAAAAGGCAAGTGCCCTTATAGAAGGCAGTGAACAAAAGGGAATAAAAAGATACCTTTCAAAAAGATTTTCTATGGTGAAATTTTACAAGTGAAATCCTTCAGATAAATTGTCTGAAGGAATGATCAAAGGCTCAATGGGAAGCGACTAAGGCAAATGAAAGAAATCCTTTAGACAAAATGTCTAAACTTTAGACATTTTGTTTGAAGGATTTGAAGAAGAAGGCCCCCTGAAGGACCCCGAAGGACCAGTACCCTTGTAGGGGGCTCTCGGCGACTAGGAAATGGACCTTTCTCAAGGCCCAAAGGGACACCTTCCCTTCGGGAGGTTCCAAAAACATTTTTTTTGAAGGAATAATCAAAGGCCTGCAAGCTAGTTTTTATGGACTCTACAGGGTTATTTCTATGGACTCCACATGCTTGATTCTACGGACTCTACAGGTTGGTTTCTACAGACTCTATAGGCTAGTTTCTATGGACTCTACAGGTTGGTTTCTATGGAATCCACATGCTTGATTCTATGGACTCTGTAGGCTTGATTGTACGAACTCTACAGGCTAGTTTTTAAGGATTCTGTAGGCCTGTTTCTACAGACTTCGCAGGCTTGATTCTACGGACTCTGTATGATTTAAAAAAGAAGGCCGCTCGAAGGACCCCAAAGGGTAGGTACCCTTGCGAGGGGCTCTCAGTGACTAGGAAATGGACCTTTCTCAAGGCCTAAAGGGACACCTTCCTTTCGGGGGGTTCCAAAGATATAAAGTTGAAGGAATTTCAAAGCTTCAAAACACTTAGAAAAAATAAAGGCTTCTAAGAAAGAGGATGAACCGTTGAACCTTGAACCAAAATGGTTCAAAGGTTTAATGGGTTCAACAGTTCAATGAAAGCTCTAAGCAAAGGAAAGAAGAGGAAGACTCTAGAGACCAATTCAAAGAGATGGTTCAAGTGAATGAACTAAAGAAGCGATGAAACCAAGGGGCCGAGAAGGTCACCCAAACTATTGAACTAGTGAACCAATGAACTTTCAAAGCTTCAAAAGTTCATGGTTCAAAATGGTTCAAGTGACCAGTGACCAATGACATCCCTGTGGACATCAAATTTAAGGTAATGAAATATCTGTTGATTTTCAAATGTGGTGCGAAACCTAAAAACAAACTCAGTGACCAACTGAAGAGGGAGCTGAAAGAGCCAACAGAAAGTGAAAAGATATTTCGAGAGCTCAAATTGCAACACTAAAGAGGGAAAGACCAAAAATATCTACATAAGAGTTATTTTCAATAGGTGGAACAGTCCACCAAGTAGACATCTAAGCTCACAAGCATTAAAAGGTGTCGCCTATTTTTCTTCCTTGACAGGAAAGCGAGGGGACAGTTGCGTACCTATTGGGAGAAAGATCAGATGACCCATGCAGAGGAAAGAATATTTTGAGATGAATTGACATGCCACAGTTAAGGCAGATGCCCTATTCTAGCATGGCCCCTTGACAAAATTGAAAATGCATTCAAGGCATTGAATGCAACATGGGTTGTTCTATGAAACAAAGCACCAAGTCTTTCTAGGCTGCTATATATTGTAAATCTCCTCTTTAATGCAAGGGATATCTCTCTGTTATTAGAAGTGAAACTCTACCCAAATTGAGAGGCATTTACTGAGACTTTGAGCTCAGATTATTAATCATATTTTGTTATATGAATGAGAAAGCAAGTTACTTTCAGACTTTGTGATGTAATAACTTGTGTTATTTAGGGGTCGTTCTTATGTCTATTTCCTAGATGCAGTCTTGTTCATTTAATTAAATAAGCAGAACTAGTGGAAGTAATCAGGAAGGTGTCCTGAAGCCGACTGTGGAGAGACTTTGTGCTGCCACAATTATCTTTAGTGTGTTTGTTTTTCTGTTTTTGTGTAAAGCATCTTGGGATGACTTTGTGCCCCCATTATCCTTCATATTTCACTCTTTGGCAGTTGAGGGGGAGACTTTGTGCTACACCTCATTTTGTTGGTTACTGCACCTTGTTACATTTACTTATCAGTTACCTATCAGAAAGAACTCCTGCTATTTGCTGCAAACTACTTTTGAAAGAAGAGAAGTGCCTTCAGTGTTTTCACCAAGATTTCTCCTTTGTCTATGAACATCATCTCTAAAATAAGAGAGATGGATGGTGTAGTCCTACCTCTAAGTGTTATGCTCTGCACATATATATACTATCTATCCCCTCATATTTTATATGGAACCTCCCCTTGATGAGGAGAGATTTATCTCCTTTTGATGTTGTAAACCCACACATTTGGCCAACCAATCTCCTTATGCTGTGGTTGAAATCACCTATTTTGCTCATTAGTTAGCTGGTGACAAAATATTCACCCAACATAAGGAAAAATAAAAAATTTATTATGGAGAAACCAAAAATATTGTTTAGCATTCCAAAATGAATTTTATAACTGAAAGTTGCCTTACTAAAACTCTTTGTGAACTGGCTTCAAGATTGCCTCACTACAAAAATAACACAAATTTATATATTTTTTTAAATTTATTGAATAGATGATAATTTTAAGCTAACATAATTATGTTTCAACTCTCAGATTGGAAATTTTCCATCTTTAGATAATTTATTTAAAACCAATTCCAAATCTACTTTTTAGATTAAAAAAGGTACTGGAAAACCACTTGTTTGAGTCATTATCAAAATTCTTAGCTAGGAAAGAGTGGCAAAGCACATAACCTCTATTTTATCAATTCATAACTAATTTAAAGCTTTCAATTTTTTCTTATTTTTAAATGTTTACATGAAACTCATTTTCTTTAAAGACCCAAGGTCGATTATAACAAATATTGTAACATCCCCATTGGGATCTACCTAGAAACATGAGTTTTTTAAAAAATTTAAACAATATATACTTTAAATATATTACACCATAAGAATCTAATCAATGATCATATAAAATAATCTAATTGTGATACTGTAAATGAAGCATATTATATCATACATCACTGATCACTATCATCATAAAAAACACATCGTAATTGATTACATAGGGTAATTATAGATATCCAACCATGGCTGGTACAAGCATACAAACACTGATGTCAATGTAAAATAAACAAATAATTACATCTTATCATGATAATGTTTAAATAATAAATATTATAAAATGTACATATATGAGATACAAGGCTCTCCAAAGCATAAGTTCCTCAGACTCTAGTATTTGTGGTAATCTCAAGTGTCATCTATAAAGTAGTGCTATTGTGGGGAAAGAGAGAATCATCCAAGTGATTTTCCACACCAACCATAGACCAATGATCCCCTACACAAATCCCATTAGGGAATGACCCTCCCTTCATAGATGAGTAGATAGTGATGATGCAGGAATCCAAAGAGACAAGCTATTACCCATGTGCTATATGATTTATAAAACTAAACATGTAGTGTATCATAAAGAAACCCTTTCTAATCAAGATATCATACAAACATGTAAATCATAATCATGAAATGATAATGTCTCATTTAACATTATTTTGATCAAAGTTTTCAATAAATAATGATCTAAGGATTAGTCAAAAACATACACACTACTTGATTAGATTACCTTCATATGACATTGTGATGCTAGTAAGCTAGTGAAGTCTGTTTCACTACTTACTCAGTATCAACAATGTGAGATGTGGTTAGCATAGTAAAACCAATAGATTCATACATATTACATTATACTATCAATCACATAACATGATAAGCATAAGAATAATAAAAAATAATACATTTATTCCATCAAACCTATGATTGAATCTCATAATAATAGTTATCCCATGATAAAAATAATAACTATAGTTTATACCATTTAGATATAATATACATCTAAATTCAAATTCTAATTATTATAAGTATCTTCCAAATATACTACACCCTTTGATAACCCATATTATCATAGTCTAATGTTCTTAAATACAACTACAAATACCATAATTAGTTATAAGAAAGTAGTTATAAATCAATGAAAGCATAAATTTATGTTCAACATCTAGCTATCTTTAAAGACTAAAAAGTACCATAAACTTAACTACATTTTATATGAAAATGATTCTATATTTAAATGCTAGGTTAGGAGTCTATATTTGCATTGACACAGTTTCTCCACTCTCAGAGTCCCATGACCATTTATTTGATATTTGTCAACAAAACTTAAAGGCATACAACCTGTTACACCAATATACATTATAATCTTATAATAACTCATAATATACTTTGTTTATATATAAATATGTTGAACAATATATATGGATGTGGTTTAAATACATCAATAGGCTTTTATGGTTCTCAGCCAACTACTTGGTCAATATAACTTTATTGACACACTATTACTAAACACATCATTATTTTGTAATATAAATAATGTACATAAGACCTCCAAAAGTATACCGTTATATATTAATCAACTGTCATCTTTGATGCAAGTCAAGGATAATATAAGGTTCCAATAACCATTAGACAAAAGATAATAACTACTAAATTCTGAGATAAAAATATTTCTGATCTATCAATAACTAGTTATCATAGTCGAGGCTATTGTAATCTTATTGTGCTTCATCTATAAATTTAGAATTTATGGTTAAGAAATACAACTCACTAGTCTCTAATATTTGTTGCATTTACTTAGTATAATATGTACTAAGACTATTTCATTTTGCACATAATTTAGGATTAATTTCCTTAAAATATAATCCATTCAAAAATTATATTTGACTATAAACAACAAGTATTTCTGAGTATTTTTGGCATTCAATTTGATTATAGAAGGGATCAAGTTTAATACTTATCAGTTTAGTTGGAAGTTATTCCCTTAGTATTTACTGACTAATCCATTAACTTAATCAATGGCAATCACCAATATACTTTAGATCAAAGCACTAATTTTTGACTAAATCATTTATATAATCCAGCCATTTATTTCTTGGTATGTAAATTTAGACATAAGGTATTGACTTATTTAAAATTGTTCTCTGCTCTAGGATGATATTAATTATTATGACATTCCTAGATTGACTGAATTATGCATATCACCATTTTCGAATTTACTCATAAAGTTTGTATTCACATTTGTCACTTCCTATGTTTGGTTTTGTTTTTCTTACTCATGTTATGCTGCCTATTCCTCAGGCATATATATATATATATATATATATATATATATATATATATATATATATATATATATATATATATATATATATATATATATTGATTTATATAGTTCCTAAACAAATGTATATATAATCGGCATATATGTAATTACAAATTTAGATAGACAATATAATTTAGATAAATACATAGAATCTAAATACATTGCCTCCCTAATTGGGAATGCCCTGTTGTACTTTTCTACCCTCTTCTCCTTCTTTTATTCTCTTCCAATCTCTCTTCCATTGTATTGCCTTTCTTTCTACTCTATATGGTGTGTCTCCCTTTTCTCTGCTTGAATATATTCTTTCTTATTCTATTGAGATGAAAAGGGCGTAGCTTTGTTTTTAAGATTTTTCCTTTTTTTTGGGTTTTTCTTTATCTTTTTTTTAAATTTTTTTTATTAATATCCTTTTTTGGTTTTTCATTTATCTTTACTATTATTATTTTTTTTTCTTTTTGTTTATTTTAAGAATTTCTTCTCTTTTCCCATTTTTTCCTTTTAATTAGAAATTATTATATTTTATTTCTAATTTTCAAGAGTCCATATATTTGCTAATTAAATTAGAATCTCAAATGTCATGAAAATTTAATGATAAATTCATAAATCAATAAACTTGAATTTAATATAATTATGCAAATCACATTTCTAAAAACATTAATAGTCACACATGCAAATCATGCAAGATGAAATTTATATAACTATTTAAACTATGATATCAACCATGAACAACAAATATCTAATGCAAACAACATCAAAACACACCACGCTAATCATTCTATTATGCATCTATCATGTGCTAGCTAGTGTGGTGTGTGCAGGGTTATAGTCGATTTCTCGATCATTTCATAGCAACTCCATCTATGTCACCCTCTCTGATGATGCTCTCTCTTCATCACTCTTTGAGGGATGAGTTCTTTTGAGTTAAAGTCACAAGAAGTAAATAATTAGACTATAACATCATAATATATATATTATAAAATATAACTAAAATAACAAATCAATATGACCATATTGTAAGAATATACATTATAACTAACTCATAACAATGTAATCATGTGACCTAAACAATATCCAACTATCCTATAACATCATATATCTTAAAGCTTAGATAAAAATAACCAAATTATATTTGTCAATTATAAATATCCATGGATAATCAAGTAGTTTGATTAGCAAAGAAATCGAGATGTAACATCTTTCTCCCCTAAATTTAGTCATTGTTCCATATGACTCTGATTCAAACATAAGTTATGAATTAAAAATATTTTTCACCAGAAAAATAACATAGTATAAAGTATCAAATCAAGCAAATAAATATGAAAATCACTCTAGAACTCATCATAGTCCTCCTAAGTAGTATTATCCTCATAATATTAGTCTCACAGGTTCTTGTATTATGATATCTCTCTATTATGCAAACAAAGTTTGTGATTGTCAATTATTCTGATTAGTTCTACTGTGACCACCTTAAGATCTATAATCTGCAAAGCATTCTAGTCTAACACATGCATAAGATCAGTTATATACTTTTTAAGATAAGAAACATAGAAAATATTATGTAATAGAGCTAGAGATAGTGGGAATGCAAACCTATACGATATAGGATTGACCAATTCTAACACCTCAAAGGGTCCCACATATCTTGGTGACAGTTTCAATAATTTTTCAAATTTAATCAAGCTCTTTGATGACTTAACCTAAGGAATACTTTATCACCTACTAAAAGCTGCCTATATGTCCTCTTCTGATTAACATAACTCTTTTATCTATCATTAGCCTTGGCCAATCTCTATCTAATTAATCCAACCTGCTCTTCCATTTTTGAAAGCATCTTATGTCCAAAGACTACCCTATCCTCTAACCTATCCCAACTGAATGGCGTCCTACACCTTCTTTTGTATAATATTTCAAATGGTGCCATTTTCAAAGGTGATTAGTATGAGTTGTTGTAAGCAAAATTAACCAACAAAAGATAGTATTCCTAATAATATCATTGATCCATGAAATACATATGAAGAAGATCCTCTAACACCTAATTAACACTTTTAGTCTAACAATCAGTCTCTGGGTGATAAGCAGTGCTAAAATTTAGTTATGTACCCAAAGCTAAATTCAGTGTTACCCAAAACCTATAAGTCATCTTTGAATCATGATCTGAAATGATCTTCTCTATAAATCCATGCAACCTTTAAACTTTCTTTATGAACCTCTTCACAACGGTACATGCATCATCGATTAAATTATCTAGTATAAAATGAGCCACCTTGGTTAGTTTATCAACTACTACCAAGATCATATCATGCTTATTTTGTGACATTGATAAACCTTAGACAACATCCATATTGATCACCTACCACTTCCATTCTGCTATATCATGTGGATATATCAACCCAATCAGATGCACATGCCCACTTTTCACTCGCTAAAATTCTAGACAACATGACTCATAATCTGTTACATCCTTCTTAATTCCCTTCCAAAAATATAGTGGTCTAAGCTTTGCCATGAGTTTAGTTACTCTTAGATGTCTTGAATATGGGGCATTATGTAATTCCTTTAGTACTATACTCCATAGATTCTTTTGATGTGGCACACAAATTCATCCATTGTAACACAAAAAACCATCACTCTCCAATTTGAATCCTATATACCAAGGATACTGAACATTCTTAGATAATGATTTTTTGACCTGATCATAGAATTCATCTCTTATCAAGTATTCAATCACTCGATCCTTGAAAGTACTCCTAATAATAGCTATGGTTGTTATGTACCTTCTACATCTCAGGGCATTGACTACTCTATTTTTATTACCTTTGATATAATTTATATCAAAATTGTAATCAGCCAAGAACTTTGGCTAGCATTTCTATTGAGAATTCAAATTTGATTAGGTGAAGACGTACTTGAGTCTCAAGTTATCTATTTTGAGATCAAATGGTTTTCCCAACAAGTAATGATGTCAATCTTACAAAGTATGCACATTTTTTGTAAGTTACAGATCATGAGGGGTATAGTTCACCTCATAAGGTTTTAGCTTTCATGACTCATAAGTGACCACTACACCATCTTGCATAAGGTATTCCTAGTCCATCCCCTGATGCATCTATGATCACTAAAAATTGACAATTAGGGACAAGAAATCTTAACACTGATGTTGAAGTAGCCTTCTTTTCAATTCTTGAAAGGCTACTTCACACTTCTCTAACCAAATAAAACTTTGGTTCTTACATTACAAATAAATAATTGGATTAATATCTTGGGAAAATTTAGAACAAAATTTTTGTAATAGCCTACTAATCTCATGAAACTTCTTACCTCGATGTACATTCTTTGGCATTGACCATTCCATAATGGCTCTTATATTTGAAAAATCTACTGAGATACAATCTGCAGAGACAATATGTCCTAAATATTGCACTTTCTCTTGAAAAAATACACACTTAGAGAACTTGTCATACAACTTATGCTTCCACAACCATTACAAAACTAATTCTAGATGTTGAATATGCTCCTCTTCATTCTTTGAGTATATAATAGTCATCTAGAAAACCAAAATAAAGTGTCTAAATAATCTCTAAATACATTTTTCATGAGATTCATGAATTCTATTGGAGCATTTTCTAACCCAAATAGTAACACTATGAACTCATAGTGCTCGTAACGAGTTTTGAATGTTGTCTTTGGAATATCCTCATCCCTTATCCTTAGTTGATGATATTCTTATCTAAGATCAATCTTAGAAAAGACCATTGCTCACTAAATTTTATCAGAAAAGATCATCTATACGAGGTAGAAGATACTTGTTTTTGATAGTTGCCTTATTTAACATTCTATAGTCAATGTAAAGTTGAAGATTACCATCCTTTTTTTTGACAAAGATAACTAGTGCACCCCATGGTGACACACTTGGCGTGATCAACCCATAAGACAATAATTCCTAGAGTTGAGCCTTTAATTATACCAACTTAGTGGTATTCATCATATATGGTGCCTTAGACTGTGGTTTTGAACTAGGTATGATATTGATAGAGAAATTGAACTCACGTTTAGGGGGAAATCTTGGTAATTCTTTGAGAAACACATCATGAAATTTCATAAGGAATGGATAATCTTCAAGAGATGGTTTCTTAGTTTCCTCCATTTCATTTATCTTGATGATAAATGCTTGGCAACCTTTTCCTTGAGCCCTCTTGAGTTGCACTACAAAAAATTTCCTAAGCCTCAACTCTTTTATCTCACCCTGAATTTATGTTTGATTTCCAAAATCATCCAAACACTCAACCTTCTTCAAATAGTTGTCAATCTTGGCCTTATGTTTTTCAATCCAATTGTCTCCTAAGATCACATCATATGAACCTAGTGGTGTTACATATAGATCCACTACTATTGTGAATTTGGATAACCTAATCTCTACTTCAACTAAACACTTGTTAACCATAACTTTTGAGTCATTTTCATATTGTACTGAACATGCATTTGCCATTTCTCTAGCTCTTCTCATTAATTTAATAAGCATTTTAGGAGCTATAAAGCATTCTTTAGCCCCTGTATCTATCAAAATGCAAATTGGATGGTCAAACAAAGTACCTAATATCTCTATGGATAATGCTTGAAATTTGACTTGTTAATTATCAATTCTTCATGAATACATTACTAAAAATTGCCTAATTGAGGAATCTGACCTTTATTCTTTGGTTTGTTCTAAGTTTAGTCACGAGCATAATGGTCATCTCCATAAATGAAACAACCTCTAGGTGGTCCTTTCCTATTAGCGTGTTGGTTTCCCTTAAAACCACCTTTGAAACCATTTCCCATTTTCTTGTTGCCTGAACTATTGTTGAATTTGGAATTCTAGTTTTTGAATTACTTCCTGGAGTCTCTACTCCTTTGTTTCTCGTTCTTCTTTTTAAAAGTTGACTTAAATTTTCCAAACTTTTTTTTAAACTTGTCCCTGCCTGTGAAAGAGACTTCAACTTTTATTCTTATTTTACCACCTTCTCAAAGACCTGTTCCATGGTAGAAGGTGTATGAACATCCACATATCCATCGATCTGGGGTGTCAATCCCAAGATAAACTTTATGATCCTAAACCTCTGATCTCCTTGGTACTTAGGTATGTATTTCAAAAATTTGGTGAACTATTCCCAATACTCATTCATTAATAAGTCTCCCTACTTGAGATTCAATAAATATATGAGCTTATAATTAAAATAAAGTTATGAAAACTATCATGACCTAAAAAAAGTCATAAACTAATCCCAATTAGTGGTGGTCAAGTTAAGATTCATTTTCAACCTCTTGTTGGCTTACCACATAGTTGTTTTACCAGCTAACTAGTATGTTCCCCATACTGCCTTAGTGACCTTGAAGTAGTTTTGAATTTCAAAATACTTATCCATCTTAGTCATCCATGTTTCGGCTTTATTACCTAGAATAGTCCTATTGAACTTAGGTGGGTTCACCTTCTTCATGTCTCTAGCCAACTCTACAACTACCTAAGCTCTAACATCTTGAGGGTTTTCTTTCTCAATGAAATGCTCTTTAGGTACATATTGATTTTCTTCCTCTTCAATTCCATGAACTACTTGCTCTAAGGTTGTAATACAATCCCTGATATCATTCATGGCTACAAAAATATGATCCATCTTTACTAATTGCTCAGTGGTAAATCATCTAGGATCAAACTGAGGGTTACTATCATTGACATTCAATAGACCCTCTCTGAATACTATAGCTTTCACGATTCTCCTTTCTATAAACAAAATTATATGAAAATTTTAGTGGAGTCATTAGGTCTTAGAGTTTGAGTCGTATCTCTGATACCACATGTAACATCCCCACTGGGATATACCTAGAAATATGAGGATTTTTTAAAATCTAAATAACATATACTTTAAATAGATTACACTATGAGAATATAATTAGTAATCATATAAAATAATCTAAGTGTGATACTATAAATGAAGCATACTACATCATACATCACTAATCACTATCATCATAAGAAACACATCATAATTGATTACAGAGGGTAATTACAGATATCCAACCATAACTAGTACAAGCATACAACCAATGATATCAATCTAAAATAAACAAGTAATTATAAGTCATGATGATAATTTTTAAATAATAAATATAATACAATGTACATATATAAAATACATAGCTCCCTTGAGTATAAGTACTCTAGACTCTAGTATCTGTGACAATCTCAAGTGTCATCTCAAAAGTAGTACTGATGTGGGGAGGAAGAGCATCATCTGAGCACTTTTCTACAAAAACCACAGACCAACGATCCCCCACATAAATATCATTATGGAATGGCCTTCCTTCATGGATGAATAAATAGTTATGGCATGATAATCCAGTGAGACAAGTTGGTACCCGTGTGCTATATGATTTCTAAAACTAAATAGGTGGTGTATCATAAAGAAATCTGTTCTAATCAAGATATCACACAAACATGTAAATCATACTCATAAAATAAAAATATCTCACTTAACACTACTTTGACCATAGTTTTCAATAAATAATGATCTAAGGATCAGTCAAATTCATACACACCACTTGATCAGATTACCTTCATCTGGCATTATGATGCTAGCAAACTAGTGAAGTCCGTTTCACTATTTATTTAGTATCAACAGTACGAGATGTGGTTAACATATTATGACTAATAGATTCATACATATTACATCCTACTAGCAATCACATAACATGATAAGCATAAGAATTAAAAAAAAACATACATTGATTCCATTGAACATATGAATGAATCTCACAATAATATCTATTCCATAATAAAAATAACTATAGTTTATACCATCCGAGTATAATATACATCTAACTGCAAATTATAATTTTTGTAAATAATTTTCAAATATACTACACCCTATGTTAACCCATATTATCAAAGTCTAGTGTTCTTAAGTATAACTACTAAGACCACAATCAGTCATAATAAAGTAGTTATACATCAATGAAAGCATAAGCTTTTATTCAACAACTAGCTATCTTTTAAGAATCAAAAGTCCCATAAATTTAACTACATTTTGTATGAACTTGATTATACATTTAAATTCTAGGTTAGGAGTCTAAATTTTCATTGACATAGTTTCTTGACTCTCAGAGTCCCATGACCACTTGTTTGATATCTGTCAACAAAACTTAAAATCATATGGCTTGTTACGCCAATATATGTTATACTCATAATAACTCCTAAATATTTAAAAAAATATACTTAATTTACATATATATGCTCAACAATTTATATGGATGTGGTTTAAAGATGTGAATAGTCTTTTATGGTTCTCAACCAAGTACTTGGTTAATATAACTTTATTGACACGCTATTACTAAACATATCACTATTCTATAATATAAATATTGTACATAAGACCTCCAAACATATACCATTATATAATAATCCAAATGTCATATTTGATCCAAGTCAAGGATAATATAAGGTTCCAATAACCATTAGACAAAATATAATAACTACCAAATTCTAAGATAAAAATATTTTTGGTCTATCAATAACTAGTTATCATAGTCGAGGCTATTGTAATATTGTTATGCTTCATCTATATATTCAAAATTTATGGTTAAGCAATACAAGCTTCTGGTCTCTACTACTTGTTGCATTTACTTAGTATAGTATGCACTCAGACTATTTTGTTTTGCACATAATTTAGGTTTAATTTCCTCAAAATATAATCTATTCAAAAATTATATTTGACTATAAACTACAAGTATTTTTGAGTATATTCTAGCATTCGATTTGGTTATAGAAGGGATCAAGTTTAATACATATCAGTGTGGTTGGAAGTTAATCCTTTGTTTAGTATTTATTGACTGTTCTATTAACTTAATCAATGGCAATCACCAATATACTTTAGATCAAGGTGTTAATTTATGACTAGATCCTTTATACAAGCCAACCATTTATTAAAGGTTTGTAAATTTAGACATAAGGCATTGACTTATTTAAAAATAATTCTTTTTTCTAGGATGATATTAATTATTTATGAGATTCATAGATCGACTTAATTATGCAGATCATCATTTTTGAATATACTCATAAAGTTTGTATTCACATCTGTCACTTCCTATGTTTGGTTTTATTTTTGCTGCTCATGCTACGTTGCATATTCCTCAGGAGTGTGTGTGTGTGTGTGTATGTGTGTGTGTGTGTGTGTGTGTGTGTGTGTGTGTGTGTGTGTGTGTGTGTGTGTGTGTGTATTTCAACTAATATATACAATATTATTTAGATCATGATTTCCTTGTGAAGCACCCCACACAGATAATTTTTTATGTATATAAACATCAAATTAGAAAATTGTATATATCTTCTAGGTAAATTACTATGTATATTTAAATCAGTGGAATGCATATATCCATATTTATTCACTACAATTATACTCTTGAGTTCATTGTTATATTATTTTCAGATGTAAGGTTTTATATTTCATTATAAAATATATAACGATATGGTTTAAAACCTATAATATTTGCAGTGTATACCTTTCAATCTCAATTTTTTGAACTCATTACAAATGCCATATAGGTCTGAGTACTTTCTAACATTTGGTTCAACCTCAATTTGCATTCGTTTATATATATATATATATATATATATATATATATATTTAATTATATAGTTCCTAAACAAATGTATATATATAACTAGCATATATATGCAATTACAAATTCAGACAAACACATAGGTATATAATTTAGATAAATACACATAATCTAAATACATTGCCTTATCGATTGGGAATGCCCTGTTGTACTTTGCTCCCCTCTTCTCCTTCTTTTATCCTCTTCTAATCTCTCTTTCACTGTGTTGCCTTTCTTTCTACTTTGTATGGTGTGCCTCTCTTTTCTCTGCTTGAATATGTTCTTTTTTATTCTATTAAGATGAAAAGGGTTGTAGCTTTGTTTTTAAGATTTTTCCTATATATATATCTTTAATTTTAAACCTTTTCATTTATCTTTTTTATTATTGTTTTTTATTTTCTTCCCTTTTTGCTTATTTTAAAAATTTCTTCTCTTTTTCTATTTTTCCTCTTAATTAGAAATTATTATATTTTATCTATTTTATTTCTAATTTTCAAGAGTCCATATATTTTTAAAATAAATTAGCATCTCAAATGTCATGAAAATTTAATGATAAATTCATAAATTAATAAACTTGAATTTGATATAATTATGCAATTCACATCTCTAAAAACATTAATGGTCACACACACAAATCATGCAAGATAAAATCTATATAACCATTTAAACTATGCTATCAACCATGCGCAATAACCATCTAATACAAAAAACATCAAAACACACTACGCTAACCATTCTATTATATATCTATCATGTGTTAGTTAATGTAATGTGTGCAAGGTTCTAGCCGATTTCTTTGTCATCTCCTAGCAACTCCATCTACATCACTTTTTTCGATGATGCTCTACCTCCGTCATGATCTGAGGGATGAGTTATCATGTATCAAACTCACAATAAGTAGGTAGTTATACCATAACATCATGATATACATACATCATAAAATACAACTAAAAATAAAAAATCAACATGACCATGCTATAAGAATATACACTATAGCTAACTCATAGCAATGTAATCATGTAACCTAAGCAATATCCAACTACCCCATAACAACATATATCTCAAAGTTTAGCTAAAAATAACCAAATCAAATTTGCCAACTATAAATATACATAAATAATCAAGTAATTTGTTTAGTGAGGAAATTAGGATGTAACAAATATATCTTTCCTTAAAAATTTATTTTTCTATGTTATAGTTTATGCAATAATTTAAATGATAAAATTGACTAGAATTACTATCAATAACACTAAATAATTGCATTCATAATTTGAATAAAATAATGATTAAATTCATGTTAATAACTTGATATCAAACTATATTAGTGTTAAAAGGTGTAGATACTAAAATATGACTATATATGATAAACTAATTTTGTACACTTGAAAAATATCACTCATGGCTCAACACTTTAGTTTAGGACCTTCGCACTACTGAAAGGCTTGAATCTACCATCTTACTATGCCTAAATATTTATCTTATAGTCTAACCCTGATATTTTGATTACCTAAATCACTTGTAGCACACAACTATTTTATCAATTTTGGGGAAACATAGTAATATGTAGATTACCCTAAGCGACAAAATAATGTGCAAAATTAAGAATAATAATAATGTAAATATCAATCATTCACTGATTTGAAACTTGTTAAATCTATAAACTTATTAAATATAACAAAGTACAAATGAAAACATAAGTTTAGCTATAAAATGGTGCTACAAGATGAATTAGAAGATGAAACGGGAAGAGTGGTTGGGTCTAATAACTGTGAAACTATATTTATAGTTGAAATTAGCCCTATACAACAGTGCCCTGAGCTGGATAGGAGAGGGCGGTGATCCTATCCTTTGTGAAGATGGTCATATCTAATAGACAATAAATATTTAGGATTCTATGTTCTATTTGCCTTTATTTTTATGTCATATGTTCCATGTATGAGCTTTTGATCAACTATGGATAACATTGTATTACTATTTTCCCTTAAAAACCCATAACTCCTTGACATGTGAAGACCAATGCAAATCAGTGGGAGAAGAAAGGGTCGATAGTTAAATTTGGGTGTGACCTCAACACCCCATGTGTTGAGTGTTGCCTATATACCAATACTCTGAAGAGGGATCAAATTTTATGTAGTTCTCCCATGCTACAGTGGTGTGTGAAAGACTAGTGAAAACTATTATATGTTGGTGTAATACTAGTGTGATTAAGTATCTTGACCATGACTTGTGACCTTGGAGATATATTTAGACTTCATCTTTGGGCTAATAGGTTGTATGTGATTATAATATGGATAAATAAATAAAAATCTCTTAATGTGTAATTATAATTTTGGTGATATTTGGTGTGAAAGCCTCTTATGTGAAAAATGATTTGAAATGTGTTTATATAGTCATATATTTGAAATTCATTGTAATGGGGATTATTAAGGACATATGTAAACCTTTCCATAACTTTTAATTATTAAAGTTAATAATTATTTGGTAGGAGGACAAGAGAGGGGAATTACACAACATAGCGGGGTGCTCCTATCCAACAAGGTGATATTTTCTAATGGGGAAAACAATGGTTCTAAGGACCTAACATGGATTTAATGATGGTTGAGGCTGATAACATGATGGTTGGATAAATTTTGGGGTCATAAATTAGCTTAGAAGAGTGAGTCTTTAATGCATGATGTGGTCAAAAATGATCAAAAGGGCTCTAAGATAGGTCAAGAGCTAAGTGTGTAAAGGAGTGGTCACAAGTTCACTAATTTAGATTAAATGTTAATTTATGTGTCTACATCCCCCCAAAATTTATTCTAGTAATGCAAGTACTAGAGTAAACAAAAGAGTGCATACCTGAACTTACTTATGAAGTGTAGGCCTGAATGTAGGCCACAATGTTAAATTGTGCTCCACACAAATTTGTAATGAAACATATGTAATATCAGTATTTAATTAAGATGAATATAAAAATTCAAAATAAAAAAAACTAGAGAATTACAAGGAGTGAATACACATGATTTGGTACATAAACTATTGTGTTTTTTAAGTGTAAAAATGATGATTGTAGAGGGTAGGACCCTTAAATATTTAATTTACATTGAATAGCTTGGATTGGAATGCATGCCCCAATCATCATCAATAGGCAAGTATGTTTGAGAAATTGAGGTGTGTTTGAATCCATCATCACATATCTAAATTAGTTAAGTGATTTGGAATCATTATATGAAGCCTAATGGATTTTTTTGGTGCAAAAATAGTGCAAAGATTGGTGAAAATAGTGAACCAACCATTGTAGATGGAATAAGATTAAACGCTGGTGTAAAAATGAGCATAATTTTGATCTAGTGTATATGACATGGAGAATGACATGGATCTACCATTCCATTTGTGAAACTAGTGCAAAAAATAAGTAATGAGAAAGCCACATGTCATGCATATGCCCCAAAAATTGATATCCAGTGTATATAGATTCTAAAACTAAGTAATAACAATTGTGATTATGATCAAACTTGTTTATCAACCTAGAACAACATGACACACATGATGCCCCTAAATTTAAAAAATATGAGACAAAATGAGTAATTCTACATAGAGAGACTATAAATTTGTTGCATATTGTCTTGGGTAAACTAAGATTCTGAGAAATTTTGGAAATGCCTTTTTTAGGCATTTGGACAACAACAGTGGGAAGGATAGGAGACCAGTGTTATCTTTTCCAACAAGGTGCTCCTATGTAAAATCACTTTATGTGCATTTAATGTCATTAAAATTATGCTAACTACGTATTAACTACCAAATCTTATTTGCATGCTAATCTAGGAGGTGTAATTTCTATGATAAACCTATGTGACTACCCTTTCTTTTGAGATGAGTTGTTGAGCCTGTGAAATAACTTAAAATAAAAAGTTATGTGATAGACCGTTATGATAAAAATATGTAAATCTAATTCATAGTGATAACATGGAGAAGCATGGCATCATCATATAGAAAAATTAAGCATAGTAGTAATGTGAGATGCATGTAAGAACATTCATTCATAGCAAGATTGTCTAGCTATATGTTAGCATTTAGACACATAGATAAGTGATAAAACTAAGCATGTAACACTGAATATAACTACTTAGGGAGGAATGCATGATATCAATCATAACATTACAAGGGTTAGGTGTATGCATGATGCCCATCATGGTATTAAAATATGAACAAAGAAGCAAGCAAGGTGTCTTAGCCATGACACACATAATCAAGAGTACACACAAAGCATAAAAAATAAACAATAGAAGACCAAGGGATCACATACAAGGGACACATTCAAATGTCACTTATTCAAATAAAATCACACACAATATATCTTTGAATGTCTCACATGCATAAAAGAGAGTAATTAAGGCTTAAAGCCACATATAAGGACATGTTTAAATGTTTGCATACACATAGAATACATACGCAAAGACATATTCAAATGTCCTTACACACATAAAAGTATAGAATGAAAGCTTAGAGCCACATGCAAAAGACATATTTCAATGTCCTAAATGGAAAAGAGAGAGTGCATACAAGCCACAAATTTAGGAAAGAAACATGATAATTGTGCATGATATTATGTGATTGATTGATAAAAGCTACGTTGTAACATGAGTATATCTAGTAATTGAGATAACTAGTAGTATATCAAGATGCTTGTGAGTGAGAAATATCTAAAGATGTAATGTTATGTAAAGAACTAAGTTATAAGTAAAATATATATCCAAACATGGATACAAACTATGTATAATATGCCCCAAGTGAGCTTACTAATGAATGTACATGCTATAAAAATCATGTGTGGTCTGAAACTAAGTAATGTAGTTTGATCTCATTGGGATAAAAATAGGGTGATGGACATTAGAGAAAGGCACTCCTATCCAATAAGGTGCTCTTGTCCAATTACAATTTCTAAATGTGTAATAATCATATTAATTGTAACCAAGTTTGGAAAATATTGTTCTATGTAAAAAAGTATTGAATAATTATGCACAAATGAATTGATGTATGAAAAAATACATATAAACATGCACATACCCTGATTTTGATATTTTATAGAATATTTTGTTTTTTTTTGTTTTTTTACATATATGTGTAAAGAATTTGTACAAACTGAAAGAGAGATACTAATCAACGAGTCTTGCAAGTGACTCACAATCAATAGGGCTTCTATCAAGAAAAAGAATGGTAATATTTCATGAAGGGAAAGATTTATGTTGTGCTGACTAAAATGATATCAATGGAAAATTTAAATATGGAATATCCATTGTACTACAACTATGACTATCATACTAATAATATATAGCATGTTGTATATATGGTGGATCATGATGAACTATAGGGATTTTTGGAACCCATATTAAAGTATGTGAATCCTATGTTGTCTTATGTAAAATACCCTTGGTGTTATGTACTATCAATTAAAGATGCATAAAAGTAGAGAGAGGCTATTTAAAATATATAACAAATCTCTGTTGAAGGGGCCTCGATTTACGGGTAGATATCTATTGTGGAAATATCTGATTAGGTTGCACTTTTTAGGTGGCTCAACTAAAATTTATTATGTAGTAACCAAATTTATCTATGATAGAGGGTACTCATAAGGCATACCTAAAACTGTAATGACCTCATTAGCATACACATACTTTAAGCAATTATAGACTATAGAATGAACTATACAAATTTTTTAAATCCAAGGGCATCCCAATAATATATCAAAGCTCCTTGCATTGGGTACTACTATGAATTTGGTGGCCACATGTCCAAGACTAACCTATAATGGTAATGAAATATCACCGATGGAGCTTGGAATATGGCCATTGTAGTTTATTATGACCATGGTGGTGAGAATAAAATCTTGATATATGTATATGAGATGATAAAGAAGTGTGTTTGTACACATGTTCACACTTGAACCCATTATCAAACATGACACTTTAAATAGGTTGGTGATCAATGTGAGCTTATAAAAATAGAGAGTGTAACTTTGAGCCATCATCTAATATCTCATGCTCTGAAAATGTGATGAGTGGCCTATGTCACTGAAGATTGATAGGCACCTATAATACCATTCAAAGGATGTTCCTTTGCATGCAAATGGTAATAAACTATTAGAGGGTGTGCATGATATGCATAATGCATGCCTGATGTATCTTATGTTTCATTTAGCTGTATGATTAGGAAAAGAACCAGTGAATATTTTTATTTCTTTACTTTCACTTGGTTGTGCCTTTGTAATTTATATTTGGATGCCCACATTAATGATTTTACATATATCAAATCTTCAATCTTGTTTCTCAAATTGATACATATGTTAGTAGTATGGCCTAGTGCCCTTTGATAATCACAAAAAACATTTTGGTCAAAACCCTTTGGAAGATGCTGGTTCAACTCAACTTCTTTAATGGGAGAAATAGATATGACATTGCATTCCAATAACATTTTGAGGACCTTATACAAAGTTTTAGGTAAATTAGTAAATTGTCTCCTTGGAGGAGCTAATAAGATAATTCATGGGGTAGGCTTAAAAACTACATGGGCCATTGCCTTTTGATTATTCTTATTATCAATTGGACGCACCTTGTATGGTGGCTTGCTTGAACTCTTTGAATTTGTATCTAAATTATTTATATACTTAAGTTTGTTCATTGTCAAAAAATTCACTTCTCTAGCATAAATCTATAAATGAGGTAAATTTTTTGAACAAGAAAGGATCATGAAAGGATGGGAGCAAAATTTTCTTAAAGATGTCTTGTAATTATCTACTTTTCATATGATTTGTCATTTTTGACAACATGGTCTTATACCTTAAGACATATTATGTGATAGGGATCATTAGATTCATGTTTGAGATGGGAAATCTGAGCATATGAAACCTTCTCATTAATATTGAT
Source organism: Torreya grandis (assembly GCA_037957365.1). Lineage (NCBI taxonomy): Eukaryota > Viridiplantae > Streptophyta > Pinopsida > Cupressales > Taxaceae > Torreya > Torreya grandis. Next base: position 2,175,094 of record JARHVA010000014.1, read on the forward strand.
TGAAAAATGTGCTAGAAACATATAAGCCAATGGATTAATGCATGTATTGATTGGTTTGGTAAATCATAAAACCATGTATTGATTGGTGTGGTAAATCATAAAACTAGTGTAGTGCATAGTCTTTGAGACTTATTGGAATTAACTTAGTCAATAATCTATCATTGGACACATAGTCCAAACATGCTACATGAAATGATCTGAGATATTGCTTAGGGTCACCCTTTACATCAAATAGTGTAAGCTTGGGTGCCATAAAACATGTAGGTAGGGGATATATTGTTATGTGTTATGATAATGGAGTACACAAAAAAATATGAGAATCTAGTGACTAATTAGGTTTCGAAGCAATTTGTTCTAAATTTAACATCTTAGTTTATATATATATTAAATCTCTTGACTAAGGGATTTTACATCAAGAGAAAAGGAATGTATGCTAACCAAATATGGTGTTCCCAATGATAGAGTAATAATTGGTAGAGTAATATGTTGAAGCCTATAGGTTTCCCCCATTATTAAAGGTGGTACAAAATTTGTATCCAATGGGATTGTAGGGTTAGAAGTTTTAGATTATTTCTTAAGTTCCTCTCTAACAAATTTGATAAAGTCATCTTGCATATCCTTATAATTGGAGAGAAACCCTTGTAACTATCTCTTATTTGTGTCATCAACTATATTTTCTTGTTATGCCATTATGGACTTATTAACTGAAATATGAAAATATTCAACTTGGGAACTATTTGGTGTGATAATTTGGTTAAAGTAAGAAAAAAAATTCTTAACTTGTATGCTAGAGAAATGAAAATGATGGAATATTACAACTATTATAGAATTTATCAAATATGAAAATCCTAAATTAAAAAATGGAAACAATAGAAATTATGATACAAACCCTAGCAACATCTATCATAAGGGTTTTAGCAACATTTGAACAATAAACGGATCCACTAATATGTTTTATCAAATTTAAGGAATTCTAGTGATATGTAGACTACCCTAAGTGATAAACTACTATGCAAAATCATGAATAATAATACTATAAATATCAAGAATTAATTGATTTGAAACTTGATAAATATAGAAACTTACTAAATACAATAAATATAAAGGAAAACATAAACTTAGCTAAAAAATAGTTGTGCAAGATGAATTAGAATCTGAAACTGGTAGAGTGGTTAGGTCTGGTGACTGTGAAACTAGATCTGTAGTTGAAATGAGCTCTGGACAATAGTTACTTGAGATGGATAGGAGAGGGTAAGATCATGTCCTCTATGAGGCCATTCATGTCTAACAAAAATTAAAGTTCTAAGATTGATGGGTTCTATTCAACTTCGTCTGTATGTTTTGTGTTATTGTTGTCAATCAAGCTCACACCCTTATGAAGGTAGTTTCAGGGCTTCACAGCCTGCTAAAACATGGAAATAATCTTAGGCTATAGGTGGCCTAATCAATGGATTTAATCTCTAGATTCTAAGGGCTAGCTCCCTTTGGTGTATCAATTAGGATTCCTACTCTATACTAACAAATACCAAGGAAAAGGGAAGAGAAAAAAGGTAAGAAAGAAAATTGAAGGGAAATCCTATTTAATGATGGTGAAACACTATATTTTGGTTCATCCACTCAAATTAAGTTTTTAAAACACTGATTAGACAAGAAAAGACTGAATCTTCAACTCCAATTGACTCCTATGTATCATTATTTCATGAAAAAAATTTATTTGGTGATTAAAGCTTGAGGGAAATGATGGAATAGCCCTAATTCAAGGCACTAACTAGCTAATTACATCCATAGTATCTTCAGCCATAAGACATCAAACATAGAACATGACTTGCATAATATGATCAACTAGTAACTAGGTAAGAATCAGAACTTGACAAGGAAGAAAATTCTATCACATATGCAAATCACTGACATAAGTACACTATACCAACACCCTGGAATCTAAAAAAAGTCCTTCAATTTATCTAAAAATGTTACAAAAGTCAATCTTGATAGAGTCTATTTTTTTTTAAGATAGGGATCTTTCAAAATGTTTGAAAAGCTAACATATATAGTAAAAGCATACAAAATCTAAGAGATTGGCATTGAAAATTGGGTAGGATATCAACTCCCACATCACACAAGTCCAACTTGAGCTATCAAAAGATAACAAAATCTTCAAAAATATCCTTTTGTCTTATGTCTTACATGAAAAAGCTATCTAGCATTGGAAAAGGATGGTGAGCCCATCTTGGACTAAACTCCTTCATACATGGAAAGTTACACCAAATCCTCAAAGAGAAACTCCACTTGATATGTTTGGAAATTGAGTTGAAATAAAAGAAAGTCTAGCTTTGCATGGAAAACAAGGAAAATGCATGATAAGCCTTATCTAATCAACTCCAAGTAACTCCATCCTATATGAGATGATGCTACACCAATCCTTAGGTGAATAAATTCAGTTTGAACAAGTAGGAAGTGTTGAAATCCTTCAATTAACAAGATAAATTAGAATAGATGTGACACTTTGACAAAGAGTCAACTCAAATTCAAGACCAATAAACTCCAAATGGCCTCCATTTGCATGCATAAAATTCCATGTTAAGATCAGATATGCAACTTTTGAAACTCCATGTTATCTCTTTGAATTTACTCAGCCTTTTGCTCTCAATCTCTTCGTTTATGCATGTATTCCTTCAGGCTATTTGTTTCTTCGAGCTTTTTGCTTGGTCCTCTCCCGCATAAAAAGGTCATCAAAACTTTTCTTTAAATTTTTAGCTTGGTCCTTTCCTATGGACAATTTGTCCGTGACTTTTCTCTTTAGACTTTTCTTTCAAAAAATTTCATTTATGTATACCTTCAACAATTTCCATGGATAAAATGTCCAAAGGAAATCATGTCTTTGGGAGCTTTGTTTTGGGCCACTTTGCCAAAAATACCCTTCGACCTTCATGAAAATACCCTTCAAATTTCTTTAAAATGTCCTTTTCAAAATGAAAGTACCCTTCCACTTTCTAAAATGGACCGTTCCTTGTGAAAAGTACCCTTTAGGGTTTTATAAAAGAACCTTCTAGCTTTGCAATTTCTCCCACAAAAATTATTCGGGCAATCTTTCTGAAAGAATTCCTTCAAGATTTTTGTAAAGTGCTCTTGTCTTGTTTGAAATGTCCTTTCAAAAATTTTAAATGGTCCCTTCATTCTTGAAAGTGTCATTTTGGAATCTTGAAATGACCCCTTTCCAAAAGGAAATTACCCTTCGGTTTTCTTGAAATGACCCTTCCTTTTCTTGAAATGACCCTTCAGAACTTTTGAAATGGTCTTCAAAATTTCTGAAAATGACCTTTTTAGAAGAGAAAGTGACCCTTTAGAGTTTTAAAAGTGACCTTTTGGCTGAGAAAAGTGTTCTTCAGAGTTTTTAAATGGACCCTTCAATTTTTTTCAAAAGAACCCTTCAGATTTTTGAAAAGACCATTTCCTCAGAATTTTATCCCAAAGGAATTCCTTCAAAAATTTTGCAATGGACCCTTCAAAGAAATTGAAGTGTCCTTTATAAAATTTGTTTCTAATAAAATGTCTAAAAATAATCCCTTTGAAAAGATATCCTTCAGGAAAATTGCTTTGGATAAAATGTTCGAAACAATTCTCGACACTGAGACAAAAACCCTGAAAACAAAAACTTTGAAAGAATGAACACTTAGTGAAAAAGAGTCTCAAAAGAAAATAAACTTGTAATTTTGATTAATCATGTTCTCCACTTCTTCTTACTTTGGGATTTTGGCTAACAAGACCATAACTGACAAGCTTCAAGGGGAAATTTGACCATTCCAAGGAAAATTTTAGATAATAGGGGTAGCAATTTGCCTTGATAGGCCAAAATTGCTAACATTTTGGTGACTCAGTTAGGAAGCATGCATATTATGCTTAAGAAATAGACCATTTACATGACTCTTTTACTCATAAGGTAATGACAAATTTGATCCATGACTAAAAATTCTCCTTTTAACCTGGCATGAGAGAACATTCATCCTCTAAAATAAGAAGGAAAACACACAAAATAAGAAAACTAACTAAACAAATAAAATGTATAAACAAGCACTTATTTGGGACAAAACATAACTAAACTAATGTGCTTAAACAACACTTATATGAAAATAAACAAACTATGTATAAGAAACTTAGCTCTTCAGTATCAATGTTTTAAATGTATCTTACTGACTAGGATTGGAAGCTGCTCACCATCCATCTTTGCAAGGTGGAAGGCATTATGGGATTTGTAGCTAGAGATTGTGTATGGGCCACTCAAAAAGGAATAAAATTTTGTGTGCCTTCCTGGTTTAGCTCTATCCTTATCCCACTTGAGGACCAAATCTCCTTATTTAAAACTTTGTGAAGAAGCTCCCTTGTCAAAATCTCTCTTCACTTGTCCTTGATGAATTTCAATGGCTAGCATGGACTGATTTCTTATCTCTTCCAACTCCATAAGCTCATTATACTTGGTATCCATGGGGTCATTCTCTAATAACTCAAGTTGATGCATTAGTTTTAAAGAAAGAAACTCAAGAGAACTGGGTAACCTTGCTTCCTTACCATATACCAGTTTGTATGGAGAGTTGGCTATTGATCTTTTATAGGTGATCCTATCAGCCTATAGAGTTGACCTTAAATTGAGATTACATGACCTTTGATTGTCTTCAATAGTCCTTATGATCTTCAATAGGTTCTTATTCATAGATTTAACAAGGCCATTGCCTTTTGGATAATAGTTTGATGAAGTGCTAAGATAAATTCCATGTTAGACAGATCATTGGCTGATTCTAGTTCCCACAAAGGTCATTACATTATCAAAAATAATAGTTGAAGAAATTCTAAATCTAGTAAGAAAACCTTCACATAAATCTAGAACATTGGTTTTATTTGCTTCTTTCAATGCCACTACTTTTGTCCAATGTGTGAAGTAATCTGTAGCAGTTAGAATCCATTTATGTCTTAAACTTGAAGGAGGATCTATGAGACCAATGAAGTCCAATCCCCATTGGATAAAAGGTTGATCCACTGTAATTGGTTGAAGAGGTAAGGAAGTAAGTTTCACTTTTCCTACAAACATAACACACTTTTTGCACTTCCTAACCCATGCATGGCGATCACCAAATATACTAGGCCAATAGTACCTGCCTCTCATGATCTTAAGGGCTATAGTTATTGTGGAAAAATGTCCTCCACCATGTCCATCATGGAATTATTTAAGCAATCTTTGGGTTTGGCTTGGCTTTATACATCTTAGCAACATGTCATTGATATCTTTCTTGAAGAAAATGCCATCAATAAGCAAAAATAGAATTGATTGCAACTTAAAATATCTTTTTTTTTAATCACTTAGATGAGAGGGATAATTACCATCTTGGAGATAGCTTACCAAGTCATGAAATCAGTTAAAAAGTGAGGTATGACCAACTGCAACCTCTTCATCATTTGACACCAAAACAACCTCATTAATCTCTTGCAAGTTTTGAGCTATATTCTCACAAAGTCCTTTGCCTCTAATTAACTTTGTGACCTTAATTTTCACATCATACTCCATTACCTTGGTTATCCAACCAGCCCTCTTCTCATTTATATCTTTGTTCAAAAGGAACTCCTTAATGCTCGGATGAAAAACCATTAGGTGTATTTTATTTTTAGATAAAAAATATCTAAACTTTTTAAGAGACCTTATAACTAAAAATACATGTTTTTTAACCAAAACATGCCTTGTTTCATACTCTTACAAGCCTTGACTAAATAAGGCTATTTTCTGCTCCAAAGCCTCATGATTTTATTGCATAAGAATGCCTAAAATGGTGTCCATGTTAGCATATGTATACAAAATGAAATATTTTATGAAATCTAGATTTATAAGTGCAGTATCACTAGTTATGGCCTTCTTAATATCCTCAAAACTCTTTATTCCTTCTTTTATTTAGCTAAAGCACTGATTCTTATTTAACATGGTTGTAAATGGCTTAGCTAAAATTGCAAAATTTGAGATATATCTCTTTATGAAATTGATTTTCCCTAAGAAGCTTTGCAAAGTATTTTTATGCTTAGAAAAGGAGAGTGCAAGAATGGAGTCTACCCTTTCAAAATATATGCTTAAAAAATAATTTGAAACCACATGTCCAAGGAGCCTACCTTCATGAACCAAGAAGACACACTTTTTGGGATTTAGAGATAACCCGAATTGCTTACACCTTTCGAACACTTATTTGAGATGAACCATGTGATCACTTGCACTCTTTAAAAAGATTTTTATATCATCCAAATAAACAAGTAAAAACTTGTTAAGAAGGCCTTAGAATGCCATATCCATGGCTCTCTAAAAGGTTGATCTAGCATTAGATAAACCAAAGGGCATCTTTCTGTATGCAAATGTCCCCCACTTGGTTGTGAAGGTTGTCTTAAATTGGTCCTCTTCCTTGACCAAAATATGATTGTAACCACTATATCCATCCAACAAAGAAAACCCTCTAAACCTACAACTAGCTATAAAATTTGTTCCATTGATGGCAATGGATAGTGATCTTTAAGTGAAGCCCTGTTCAAATCACTAAAATCAACACACAATCTAATCTCACCATTCTTCTTCCGTACCAAAACAATATTTGCCACCCAAGTTGAGTGCTTGATTTAAAATATAATAGCCAACTCTATGAGCTTGTGAAGCTCAACTCTCATCAAAGGTTCAAGCTTAGGATTGATGGGCCTTTGTCTTTATCTCACTGGTTTAGTTTTAGCCTCTAACTCAATGGTGTGTTGAGCTAAACTTGGATCAAATCCCTTGAGATCACTATATTGCTATGAAAATACATCAACAAAACTTGTGCATAACTCAATGAAAGATTTATTTTGTGAAGGAGTGTATACCTTACCCAACTTCAAATTCTTACCAGCTACAATCTCTACATTGGCATAGTGCTCTTCTTTTGTTGACAAGAATGACATATTTTTCTTTAACTCATCATCACCACTAAAACTATTCTAAAGTGTGACCAATCCCTTCGGCAACTTATTTTTTTTAGTCGCACAATCTGATCACCATACTACTGCAAATACTTTGATTAGTTTCTTGAAGAAAACTCAACCTCCTATTGTAAGAATCTCACAATTTGAATGTCATATTCGAACACTTGAAAATTATCGTGATTATTTAGAATAAAAGGCCTTACAACCACCTTTATATGTGACTAATTTTTTTCACTTTTTATATCAGCTGGGATACTAAAATGTGCCCCAATGGTAGCCAACCTATCTACATGTTTATTCTCACCTCTTTATATTACCTGAATGTTAAAATCTTGGAAATATTTGAGTAAGTCCCATATTATATTCCTATAATATTTAAGAAAAAAAAAATTACATGCATTAAAACCTCTTACTTGGTGAACTATAAGTTCACTATCACCAAAAACCTACAAGGTGTTGACTTTCATCTTCCTAGCCCATTGCAAATCGTGAACTAGTGCCTCATACTCTGCAACATTATTTGAATAACCAAAATGAAACTTAATAGAAGATAAATATCTTTGCTTTATTAGAGAAACCAACATCATGCCAGATTTGGTACCATGTTTATTCTTTGATCCAAAAAATTATAATTGCCACAAACCTTCACTAGATTGATCATCCTTAACCATGGTCAGAATTAGTGCAACATTCTCATGAAGGTAATACACACCAAGTCCTTATTCAATCAGATTATAAGGATTGTGTTCATGAAAAGTGGAATCCCAATCATCAAGAAAAAAAATTGAAACTCCATCCAAAGGTGATCCATTTTTGACTCCACTAGTTTTTAGTACATCATTCGAGATGATACAGTTAGTGTTCACAACACTTGGCATATATGGCTCCATATGAAAACATAAAATAGGTTCAAAATGAATCATTACCTTGGTACCATACCTAGTTTTGAACATCAAATAAGTCCAATTAGCTGATAAATATCTCCCAATCTTTGAGGTGAAGTCCCTTGAAAGGCATATAACAAAGTAAAGAGGCAAGTCCACCACAACAACATCCTGCTAAATAGTAACATTGGGACAAGCATGTAATGTCAATTTTAGATCTTTTATTATGCCTACCATTTTTTTTGGGTGACCCATCCAATTGAAATACCTCCTTAGTGTTTGGCTCATAAACAAGGACAAGCTTGTTTGCAATCTATTTAGGCATGACTGTACTACTAGCTCCACTATCCACCATACAATTATAAAAGTAGAAAGGAGGAGTTTTATTTTATTTTACCTTAGTTTTTTCCACCTTTACCATCTTATTTACTTGATATACTTTTTACTTCTTTGGCTGATCCAAATTAGATAAGACAACACCCTCTTTCTCAACCAGTTTTGGAGACAATTTGAGAGTTGAAAGCTCTTAGATGAGCCTATCTTTTTATCTTATGATGGAAAGAGAATATCACATGATAATTTTGATATTAAACTTCTTCATCTGATCCATTATATTGAATTGAGATCCACCAAATTTTGGTTACACTTTTTGAAGCACTAGTTGCTCATGAACTAGAGGTATTCAATGAACTTTACTAACCTCTATATTCTGATTTTTTTGAGTTGTAAGGGTAGCAAGTTGTTCTTGTATACTCTTAGAAATAAAATTAGGATTACTTGAAGCATTTATCATGTCATTAATGGATCTTTTTTTATATCTAGTTATAGCTGCAACTTGATCACTTATATTGTTAGTTTCAACACTATGAGTAAAAGCAATAAGATCATCCACTTGTTAATTTACATTAATGGCATCATGCTACCCATGAAATTATTGAATCTCTCCTCATGATGCTAAACTTGTATCTTGGTATTGACCTCCTTGAAAATAAAACTCTTCTTGTGTCATTTGTGGCATAGTGATGTTTTATGATACCAAGGCTTGGTTTTGAGCATCATTGAGATTTGAGGACTGCCAACCTGAATCCTACATCAAGTTATTTTGAGGTGGGGTGGGAATAATAGAATTTGAAGTAGAAATAACATTAAGATCAATGGCAACATATGGCTTAGCTGGAGTTATGGCTCCTTGTGTTTGATAAGGTGGTTTATTCTCTCTGAAACCTTGATAAGGAGGCCTTTGATCTTTGAAGGGTTGATAGGTGGTATAATTTTGTTGTTGATAGGGCCTATTAGCCTAATATTTTTGTCTCTTGAGTTGCACTATTTCACTCCTAAATGATTGTAACAAGCCTTTCAACTCTCCTAACTCACTAGCTTGACTAGTAAGGGTTGCAATTTGAGCTTGAGGTGATGGAATAGGAGCTAAGGATGAAATTTGAGGAATTTGAGGAACTTGAGGGGCTTGTATAGAATTCAATTCTAGGAATATAAGCATTGGAGACCTTGAAAAAATATTACCAACTTGTATTAAACTATTCTCTATCCTTATTGTAACCTCATAAGCATCTGGTAAGGTAGTACCATCCATTAACTATATTATCACACTAATGTCAGAGTTAAGGGATTTCAAATAGTACAAGAATGCATATTCAAGGGATGGCCTAATCAATATAGATATCCTAGTCCATGCCTTTTAGAATCTGAGATTAAAATCAAACATGAACTCATGAGGATCTCTCCTTATGGTGGTTAACTATTCAACCACAAAGAGGTGATCATATTTATCTTCAAATTGCTTGACTAAGGCTACACCCAATTCATCCCAAGTAGAAATGGAGTTTAGTGGCAGGTTTATATACCACTGTAATGATTTTTCTTTGAAGGAAGCAACAAGCAATCTAATAGCAACATTATCCTCACCAACATTATGGACTGAATAAAGATTAGCTACATCTTAGATATGCTCAATAGGGGTTGTTTGATTTTCTCTTAAGAATAATGGGATGCTCTTGAGGGTAGACACTAGAATCTCATCAAACTGGGCTAAATTTAGTGGGATACCTCTATTAAATAGATTAAACACCTAGTTTTTGATAGCCATTTGGATAGTGGGGGTTGTAGTGATTAGAAAACTAGGATAACCAGGAAACAAATATTGTTTTTGAGAATATGGGTTTGTCCTACTAAACCTTGATCTTTTATATGATGTATAAGACAACTCAATGAATTCAAAAGGAATACCTTTGCGAGCTGACCTTGTAGTAACCTTTAACATGAAAGAATTTCTTGAATGATGCTATGAACTTTGCAACCTAAAGAATCTTTAGCTTGTGATGAAGATAGATATTCTCCTCTATAACAAATGCTTCTCTTTAACTCCAAAATTCATCTATGCGAAGGAGTAAGTGTCCTACTAGGTGTGCCAAAAATTATTATCAATCAAACTCACACCCTTGTGAAGGTAGTTTCAGGCCTTCACAATCTACTGAAACATGGAAACAATTTGAGGCTATTGGTGGCCTAATCAACAGATTGAATCTCTAGACTCTAAGGGCTATCTCCCTTTGGTGTATCAATTAGGATCACTACTCTACACTATAAACTATCGAGAAAAAGGGAAGAGAAAAAAGGTAAGAAATAAAATTGAAGGGAAATCCTTTTTAATGATGGTGAAACACTTGTATTATGGTTCATCCACTCAATTTGAGCTTCTAAACCACTGATTAGACAAGAAAAGACTAAATCTTCAACTCCAATTGACTCCTATGCATCAATATTTCATGAAAAGGTTTTTATCTAGTGATCAAAGCTTGAGGGAAATGATAGAATAGGCCTAATTCAAGGCACTAACTAGCCTCTTACATCTATTGTAACTTCAGCCAAAAGACATCAAACATATAACATGACCTACATAATCTAATAAACTAGTAATTAGGTAAGAATAATGACTTTACAAGAAAAAAATTCTATCACATATCAAATCACTGACATAAATACACTATACCAGCACCTTGGAATCTAAAAATAGTCCTTCTATTTATCTGAAAAGGTTACAAAACTCAATCTTGATAGAGTATTTTTTTTTTTAAGAGAGGGATCCTTCAAAATGGCTGAAAAGCCAACTTATATAGTAAAATCATACAAAATCCAAGAGATTGGCATTGAAAATTGGGTAGGAGATCAACTCCCACATCACACAAGTCTAACTTGAGCTATCAAAAGATTAAAAAAACCTTTAAAAATATACTTTTGTCTTATGTATTGAATGAAAAAGCTTTTTGGCATTTGAAAAGGATGGTGGGCCCATTTTGGACTAATATCCTTCATGCATGGAAAGCTACGCCAAATATTCAAAGAGAAACTCCACTTGATATGTTTGGAAGTTGAGTTAAAAACAAAAGAAAGTCTTTCTTTGCATAGAAAATAAGGAAGATGCATGACGAGCCTTGTCTAGTCAACTCCAAATCCATCTTGTATGATATGATGCTACATCAATCCTTAGGTGAAGAACTTTAGTTTGAGCAATTTGGAAGTGTTGAAAGCCTTCAATTAACAAGATAAATCAGAATAGATGTGACACTTTAACAAAAAATCATCTCAAACTCTAGGCCAATCAACTCCAAATGGCTACTAGGGCTTATGTGATTAGAATTTGGAGAAATAGGGAAGTTTCTCTCAACGTGTAATTAGAATTATGGTGCTTTTTGGTGTGAAATCCTATTATATGAAAACTAGTTTGGAATGTGTTTATATAGTCATATCTTTGAAATTCCTTTGAGTGGGGATTATTAGGTACATGGGCTAACCTTTCCATAACTTTGAATTTTTCAAATTAGCCATTATTTTTTAGGACAAGAAAGGGGGATTGGACAATAGAGTGGAACACTCCTATCTAATAGGGTGTTTTTGTCTAATGGGTACAAACATCAGTGACAAGTGTCCAACATAGATTAAATGATGGTTGATGTTGATAACATGATGGATGGGTGCATTCTAGGGTCATCAATCAACTTAGAAGAGTAATTCCTCCATGCATAAGGTAGTCAAAAGTGATCAAAAGATCCCTATGATAGGTCTAGATCTAAGTATGTAAAGGAGTGGTCACAAGTGCACTATTTTAAACTAAACATTAATTTATATTTCTACAATAGTCTACATAAAACCTGATTAATATCCTATTCTAGAAGTTACAAATCTTCAAAAACTTTCTATCCTATCGGACACTACTGTCTAAAATAGGACACTAGCATTGACACTAGCGTCCCATGTCCGATGCTATTGTCTAAACCTTACAAATGATCAAATTTCAAAATATTTCAGCATGTATGGGTTAAACTATATGGGGGCCATGAGATAATTTTGAATTTTTTTTTTATACATAGAAGTAAAAGACCATTCATTATAATCAGTATAAATCAAGCACACATATCTTATACCAAGCAAAATCACCTCTCAAGCTTTAAAAATGCATTATTCTTCTTAATTTCTAGATCATTCATATGATCAATATTCTTACAGGTCTAAAGCACTCAAAGATCAACCCATGAGCAATATGTGTCAAGTTACAAGTTATATCACTGTGTGTACTAACATATACAATATTTCATAATTATTCACACACAAACCCATATAAGGTGGAAAGCTACATCAATCTAAGTTCCTCTTTGGAGTATTGGTTATGTAGGTAGTGCTTACTGACATGGGGTTATTTGAGGTTAGATTGATTTCACTTGAGCCCACTAACCCCTAATTTACAAAGTAGCATGCCCTAATCAGAGGACTTAGGGTTTATAGCTACATACTGATATCCAAAACCTATGTCTGTTATCCAAATAGATAATCTACAAGGCGATAGTGAACCCTAAAAAGTAAAGTTGGTCACTTAATAAAATGAATTGTATTCCATATAAGATAAAAGTGTTGAAACTAGGATAGAAATGTTAATGCTAGTGTCTAGAATTCGATGGTAGTTTTTAGGATACTAGAGAGATATTTTTCAAGATCTAACAAATTAGGGTGGAACATCAAAATGTCTTATCCTACACTTTCACTTATCAAATTTGTTTGCACATCATGTAGACACTCAAAAACTTTACTAGATGTTGAAATACCTATGGACCCTTCTTGATCCTATCAGACCTTGAATCTAGTTGACCACCTAGTTAACTAAATTCACCAACCTACTAAGTTAACCCTTAACCAACCTTTTTAACCCACCTCTTTTAACCCACCTTGACTAAATTACCTTTGAACACTCGACCACCAATGGTCATCTTAACCGTCAATGGTTAGCCTGACCATCGACGATCATGTCCTCACCTTCTTAACACATCACCAACTATGTGCGAGCTAATGAGGCACAATTTAATATGTTCACCTTATGCAGTGATAATGAACTCCGAAGCATCAAAATCAACATCCACACCCTCTAGGTAACCTTCTACCCTCCATCTCTCTTTGTTAATAAAAGGAGGGGAGTAAGAGGTCAAATGGATCCATAATCGATCATCACAAACACTCTTGCATATAGGTATTCAAGCTTTTTAGCATCCAATCTTCCTTCAACAACTCAACAACAATAAAAGAGACTTGAACCTCTACCAAATTTGATTTTGAAACCAAAGTAATGTTACTCTAGTGAAATTTCTCTAGACATCTATCAACCTATAGCTATATTCTACTTGTTCTTTGTTTCATTGGATTTCTAACCCCATGACCTAATCAGACCTATTTGCACCAAGTTTTCCAACTTCCAGATCCTTGAAAAAACTATTATCTAATCATTCACCCATTTTTCAACTCTTTTAGCAACCTTTAAAAATCCAAAATCAACTATTAATGATTAGTACAACCATTGATGGTCATCCCTAACCGTCGATAGTTAGCCAATCACAGACAGTCAACTTAACCGCCAATGGTTCACCCAACAACCAATTATCATTTTGGAAAAAAATAACAAGTGATTTTCAATGTCTTAACCCCAACCAAATCTGACTTTCTATGTTCTTACCTATTCACAGACCCTTTTCTAATTTTTTGACCCTGACTTCACCCCCTTTACCATGAGTGTTTACCCGCTTTTGCTATATTTAGTAATTTTCTTTAACAAGCATTTTGCTTTCTTCTTGTATTGGTTTTCATTGACTTTATGTAAGTACCTTACTTTATCATTTTCAAATTTATTTTTATTAAGAGTGGATTGATAGCCTCCTAGCAAGCTTATGTTTCTTGGATCTAACTCATGCTAGGTAGTCCACCCAACTATCTTGCTAACAACCCCTTTGTTAGTACTTTCCTATCTGTAGGTCATTCCTTCCAAGCCAAAGAAGAGTTTTCCATATTTATTTAGATTATGTGTGCATCACCAACAAAGTATTTATAGCACACCCTTATTACTAGTTTCTTATCTTTTTCTAAAATTAAGAAATTAGGAAAAATTAAGAAAAACATTTTGGCATGTCGGATGGGACCCTAACATCATCTAGGTGCCCCTTCTTTCTTCTTTTATTTTTTGCTCATCCAACAAAATCTGAAATGTTTTTGGCCTTAAAATAAATACCTTACATACATTGTTTATTTGCTTACTTTTAGTTCATCTAGTTAACTTAAAGGCAAAAGTAATCAATCATAGTTTCACTCTTGTTATCACACAATTTTACCACACCACATAATCAATCAACACATCAAAACAAATTTGAGACAAGGCCCGAATAGGATTTCATTACCTAGCGATAAACCTTACCCTTTCTCAACAATCTTACTTAGAGGTCATTAGCAAGGGAAGAACTAACTCAGCTCTCTGGTTGAGTATAAACTTTAAAATTTAGTATATCCTGGCTAAGCACCTGATACCCTTATTGTTGTGGTGTGTGAAGTGAGGGGGCAAGCTCCAATATCAAGCCACATACTAAAGTTCAATATAGATTTCTTATTTTTTAGCACCTAAACATAACCTGAAACCAATGTTAGATTTCCAATTTAGTACCCGATCTACAAGCCAAATTTCTTCTCCGCACTTTCTAAGTCATAATCCAAAAGTGATCTAAAAATAACCCTATGTTTTAAACACACTTCTAGTGTATGTTTGGATTGCCTTGAGATTCTTTTCCTTTTGCATGCTTTTTTTTTGAGGTGTGAGTTTTCATCATTTCTTTTTTATTCCTATCATGGTCTTTACTAGATAACAATTGAGGAATCAAACCAACCAAGAACCACCATCTTCCTTTTCCTCTTCTTCCATGGATTATATTTATAATGTTGAGAGTTCTTCTCATATTTCTCCTCTTCCTACCATGCCTCAGATAATTGTTGAGGGTGATGCATATTTCACTACCTTCTTTGATAACAACCCTGTGGCCCTCCAACATTACCTTAAACACCTTAGCTCATTGTACCCCTATTGCTTTGGTTCCTCCCATGGATCTACCTTATGGTATGCCTCCCCCTCTTATGGTTGGCGTTACCTCTACCCAACCTTTGATCACCCAAGAATCTTCTTCTACCAATATCCCATCCACTACCACCATTGAAACCCAATCTAACATTCCCACCAATAACCAAACACCCCCTACACCAAAAATGCCTCCAACATAGGGGAAACTTTACCTCTTGTTATTTATACCCCATCCACCATGGGGGTAACTTCTACCCCAATTTCTACCATTCCTCTTATCACCACCAACCAATCAATTTCTAACCCTCTTCAAAATTTGGTACTTTCCATACCTCCTAACCTTCTAACTATTAGCATAAGAGTTACTGATAAACCCAAACCATATACCAACCCATCTATACCTCTAAATCAACCCACCTCTATCCCATAAAAAATACCCATGACATCTTACCAATATGTTCCTAATCCACAAGGATACATAACACCTTCTACCCAAACTTTTGTGCCCATCAACCCTTATGTGGCACCATCCCAACCTACATTGACCACATAAAAATATGTGGTATCTTCTCAACCCTCTACCTCCTATCCATACATTGCACCCACCCAGCCTCAACCAAACTTTCCATCTAATTATGGATCTTCCCAACCTCAGATAGATTTGGTTAAGGTGTTGATGGATAAAATGTCCAATCTTGAATCATCTATCTCTGGGGCTCATAACCTTTTATCATATGATAAAATATGCAACGGACCTATCCATCCATCCATTCCTATCTAATCCTATCCTCCTCAATTGGAACTACCCAAGTTTTCTAAGTTCCAAAGTAAGGAGTACCCCCAACAACACTTGAGATAATTTCACCATTCTTGCTATTTGAATACATATGAAGATGTTCTTCTCCTTCGTACCTTCCCCATGTCATTATCTAGACCAACTTTGGATTGGTATAGTGCTCTCACCAAACACTCCATATTTTCCTTTTCTCAACTAGCCCGAGTCTTTTTAGATCATTTCTCAATCAATATATCTAAAAAGGTCTCTATTACCGACCTCTACTCCATTAGCCAATTTGATGATGAATCAATTATCAATTTCGTAGCTAGATGGAGAGGTTTCATCAACCAAATTTATTTCTCCTTAACCCAACCTGAGTTGATTGAAATCTTCTCTCTAGGTTGTGCCAAACATATTTCCCCTACTCTTCAAGTTCAAACTTTCTAGACTTTTGATGAGGCTTTCACCATGGCACAAAAATTAAAAATATGAGCCATTGACGAGGGGAAACTAAAACTACAAAACAAAACTTCTAGCTTTAAATCTAATGAACCTTCCTCCACCAAAACCACTAATCAACTTGACCATCCCAATACCAAATCAAAGGCATCTACAAACTCAGTTGTACTTAAAACTACTCCACCTCCAACTGTCAACCAACCCAACCTAACAAATTCTTCTAACTCTTCCAACCAACCAAACTAAAACCAAAATTGAGTTGTTATAATCTAATAGGGGAGTCTTATGCTTCAATTTTGGATAAACTACTCAAGGCAAACATCATACAACTTCCTCCAATAAAACTTCCCTAATAATTTGATGCATCTCACCCTACACCTAGTTGGTACATTGAGAACGATCTTTGTGCTTTCCACCATGTCATTAGACATGATGTTAGTAGGTGTAATACCTATAAGAATATTGTCCAAAACATGATTGATAAGGGAGAAATTGTGTTTGATAATCCCAATGCACCTCCAAATTAGTCCCTAGACATCTTTCATAAACCTTTTCCCAACCATGCCCATTTCACCAACTATGAAGATATTAAACTAGAATCATCTCACACTCATGAGGTCCATATGGTTAACATCATTATTAGTGAACCTATCATTGAGGAATCCATCACCTCATCTACATATTCCTCCATTTCATTCATTGGAGACATGGATTCTCCTTATATTCCTTTAAACATCCAAATAGAGGAAGAAACCACCCCTCTTTCTTTACTTGTTGAGACCATAGACCTATCTGTGTCTCCTTTGATAGAAATACCAAAGGAGGCAACCATTGATTCAACCATCTCTTCACCCACTCCATCTATTGAAGTGGTTGGATTACCTACCATTATTTTGGACACTAACCAAAAGAACCAACCATCTCCATTCCTTCACTTGACCCCATCACACCTTCCTTACCTGCCATGGAACCAACCACTCTATCCTTGGAAACCACTCCAAAAGAAGAGATCACCTTACCTACACCTTCCATGGAGGAAGCATCCTACCAAACCTTGGAACCTTCCATCAATAACATAGATGAGGAAACCATCCCCTCACCTCCACCCATGGGCATAACCTTTGAAACCAATGACCAAGGAATCAAACCCATTTACAAGCTTTTTTCTAGATTAGTCCAAAATCTAGAGTTCACTTCCCATTCCAACCTAGATACAGTAACTTTTTGGTATCATCTTGGCCTCCCTTACCAAAATAAACCTAAACCTTTAATCTTACTTCTATCCACCATCAAACCTATCATTATCTCAGTCCCATCTTTAAACACTTCTTTTTCCAAAACCATAGGAAAACCATCCAACCCACCTCCACCTGAATTTGCCAAATCACCTTACACCTCTCTAACCAAACCCATCAATAATTTATGAATACTTCTTACACCTAGCCTAGTTCACCCATCTTTGAAGTCGGACTTAACCCCTTCTAGTCCATCAAATAAAACCCCAAGAAAAATAACTAAGAAAGTAGAACCACTTAAATTCCCACCTCAAACTAAACCCATACCACCTCCTTCCCACTTACCTTTCATCTTAGTACCCCATCCCTCTACTATCCCCATTACCTATTCCTCATCTAGTAAGCCTTATCCTTTTACTCTACCCACACCTACCTCCAAATCAACCAAATCCCCATCATTTTTAATGAACTTAGCTACCTCTACCTTCCTTCCTATCACCAAACCTTCATCCTCCACCTCTAAATATTCCACATCCAAACCAACCATAACCAAACAATCCCAACCAAAAACACCCACCAAAACCATTCCACCACCTCCAATTTATGTGGTGAAGCCTACTCTTAAAACCAAAAACCCAACACCCTCAATGCTTTTGATCAAATATTATTCAACCATTCTATAAAGGTTGTTGTAAACCTCTTCTTTAACCTTACCACCCATAAAACCTTTCAACCCTTCACATCTTAAACCATCATGGTTAAATGATAATTTCATTTTCTCATACCATAGGACTCCTATACATGATACGTAGAATTACAAAGCTCTCCAAACACTTATAGCGTATGGGATGAAGATGATTTGTTATCAAATGAACCTCCCTTGAGCCCATTACCAACCCAACCACCAACTCAATCCATCCAACACTTACCTACACCTCCACTCTTAGTTGAAATTGAGGAGGAACCGAAGTAATCACCTATCCCAACACCTCCCTTAATCCACACTATCCATATGGTTACCTGATCTAAGGCCTAACAAAAAGATAAGGGAAAAACAAAAGTGTCCATACCATGGACCTACCCTTCTACCCATCAACCTTCCAGTCGAAACCAAACACCCTCACCTTTACCTTCACCTTCTCCAAAACCTAAAATATCCATTTTGGGTGCCTCTTCTTCCAACCCTTCTAAAACCATCCATTGAGTAGTGTTAAAATAACTTCACCAAACATAGGTGAAGATGAGCCTTTATGAACTAATCAACACCTCACCCCACCACTACCAAGCATTATTAGAGGCCTTGCAATCTATAGAGGTTCAACTAGAGGATCCTCAACCTCTTACATCTTTTGTTAGAGCCCTACAATTTTTTACCTTCATTACCTTCTAGGATTTGGAAATACCTTCTATCCATTTTGAAGATCTTGATCCTCCCCTCTTCATTATGGCATACATTAATCAAACCCATATCAAAAGGGTGGTTCTTAATGGAGGAGATATCATCAATATTATCTCCTCTCATGCATATGACCAACTCCAACTACCTAAGAATATCATGTCAGAAACTACAGTGATTCTCTGCTCTTTTAATGACACTATGGCCACTACCTTGGGGATAGTTATCCTCCATATCCACTTGTGACCTCACACTATTTTTGAACTCTTTTACATTATATAGGGTGAGTTCTAATACAACATTTTACTTATATACCCTTGGATCCATGCCATGAGTTGTCCCTTATACCTTATACTAATGTATCAAATTTAAACATAAAGGTCAAGTTGTTACCATAAGAGCTGAACCTAGTCCTTTTGCCTCATGAAATATGACATATCAACCTAACAAATTTCTTCTTCCTCCTTCATCTACCTCACCACCAACCAATAACAACACCACCCCATCAAATAAAACCAACAACACCTCCCCCTACCATCGATGAAGTTTCAATTAGCTCATCTATCCCTTCTTCCCATATCCCCGTAGAGGACCCCTTGGAACCCATGTTCCAATGTCTCTCACTTGGGGAGTATCATCTTCTAGACTTGGATGCTTTCCCTAATCCTCAAGAGTATGGGAACCTCACCCATGATCATAGTTATGACCCCAACATTGGAACCATCATCCCTTTTGATCCTCCCAACCATCAAACCAACTTAATCTATGGGGGACTTGATCATCCACTTCTTGCTTTCACCTGTATCTCTACCATCTGACCATTTACCTCTGAATTATCCTATCTTGACAAACCAACATTTTCAAAGCTATCATAGGTGTGCCCAGAAGGTATTTAGCCTAAGTCATTATGAGCATAGACCTCACGAGTTACCTACCATAAAAACTCATAAACCTCATGAATTATTCAGCCTTAGGTTCATACCACTAGAAGAACCCACTTCACCTAAACGCATCACCACCATCGATGAGGATATCCCATCCTCACCAACCCCATCTCCTTTAAATTTAGAGGATTTTTATATTTTTCCATCTAATTTTTTTTATCAATATCATTATTTTGGCCCCCCTGACTTATCAAAAGGATGGCGGAACCAAAACCTTTCCTTTCATCCATCCAGAAATGGTAGAAAATGATTCTGCTACCATCAACACCATCCACCATCAAGATAATGATTCTATTCTCACCTACCTCAATGCAAGGAATTATTATATCCACAAATACCTTCCTCCTAAGAACCAAACCATATTAAATGAATCCACTATCGTTGTCAACTTTGGTACTCAGGATAACCCTCACATTGTCAAGATTGGTCAATCCTTAAATTCTGTAGAGAAAAAAGATTACCCTTATTTACTTCTTGAATAAATCATAACATTTGCTTAGTCCTATAAGGATATGCCTATAATTTATCCTTATATATCCCTCCATAACATTGTCACCCATCCTGACACTAAGCATGTTCGGTAAAAGCTTCACAGGATGCACCCTCAAATCACCCTTATAGTCAAAGAAGAGTTTCAATGCCTCTTGTTTGTTGACTTCATCCAACCCATCAATTATCCTCAATGGGTTTTTAACATCATTCCCATTACCAAACCCATAGGGGCACTTCACCTTTGTATTGAATTTCAAGACCTTAACCTCGCTTACCCAAAGGATGACTTTTTTTTGCCTAACATTAACCAACTTGTTGATATTACAGCTAGCCATGAGATGTTATCTCTCATGGATGGTTAATTGGGATATAATAAAATCTTCATTTCCCCTAATGATCAAAATAAAACTTCTTTCATCACCCCATGGGGAACCTTCTACTACAGGGTCATGCCATTTGGTCTGAAGAATGCTGGAGCAACCTACCAGCATGTCATGACCTAGATCTTCCATGATCTAATCCATAAAATCATAGAGGAATATGTGGATGATCTTCTTGGTATATCTAAACATGATAAGGATCACCTAGCCATTATCACCATCATATTTGAATGCTTAATCCATTCCAGGTCAAACTCAACCCCAATAAATGTATTTTTGCAGTGATTTTTGGAAAGCTTCTTAGCTTCATCATCTCTCTTTCAGGAATCAAAGTAGACCCTGACAAAGTCAGAGAAATTTTGGAGATGCCTCCTCCAACCCACCTTAAGCAACTCCTAGCTTGTAGGGGAAGCTCCAATCCATGCGTCACTTTATCTCTTAATTATCAGATAGATGTTAAGCTTTTCACCATTTCCTTAATAAGGGCACATCTTTTAAATGGACCAAGGATTACCAACAAGCCTTTGATTCACTCAAATAATACCTTCTTTCTCCACATGTTCTTACCCTAGCTAAAGAGGACCAACCCTTATACCTTTATATTTCCACCACTGACCATTCCTTAGGGGCCATGCTCACTCACTGTGATGAACAACACAAATATCAAGTTGTCTACTACATAAGTCAAACACTTATAGAGTATGAGACTCGATACACCCATCTTGAGAAACATTGTCTTGCCTTAGTCTTTATGGCTTCCAAACTTCATCATTATCTTCTCAATCAAAAAACCTATGTCATCACTAACACTAACCCACTCAAGTACATGCACTCTAAACCATACCAGAACCAACATATGGCCAAGTGGCTCATGCCTTTCACTGAGTTTAACCTTGAGTTCCTCCAACATAATTCAACTAAAGGGCAAGTCATCACGGACCAATTTTCCAAATCTCCTCTACTAGATAACCAACTACTTCTTCTTGCATTTCTAAACGAGTCCATCATGACCCTTTCTCAAGTGGACCCTACCTATAAAATGGCCATGTTCTTCGATGGCTCTAAATGCCAATGTGGTGGGGGTACAAGAGTGATCCTCATACCCCTTGATGGTTAACCTCTTCTCCTTTCCTTTAAACTTGACTTTGAGTGTACCAACAATGTGGTTGAATATGAAGTCCTAGTCATAGGTATCCAAATTGATTTAGCCTTGGGAATTAAGACCATTAGTGTTTCTGGTGATTCCCAACTTGTGGTCAACTAGGTCAATAGATCTTATTGATGTAAGAATGATGTCTTGTAAAATTACAAATCACTCATAGATGTACTCTTAGCATCATTTGACCATTACCTTATCTAATCAGTTCCTCGATCTACCAACAAAGTCATGGATATAATGGCTTCTCTTGCTTCCCAAATCCCATCTCAACCTATTGAGTCTAAACTCTTTGTTACCATCCACAATTTTATCAGCCCATCTTATATCGATTTCACCCTTCCTACTATTTGTAATGTAGATCAATCTCCATCTAACATATGGTATGAACAAACCTTCAACTACCTTAGCCTTGGCATTGTTCCTCCTAACCTCCCTAGAAATGCCTAAAGAGCCTTTTTTCAGAGTACCTCTCATTACACCAGACTAGGGGGAATCTTTTACAAATGTAGCTTTGATGGTCTCCTTCTCTATTGTCTACATAGTCATGAAGCTTCCCATGCTATCAGGGAAATGCATGATAGAATCCATGGGGTACACTTTAGTGGCCTAACTATTACTAAACTTATCCTTCACCTTGGCTACTATTATCCCACCCTCAACCAAGATTATTGTGATTATGTAAAGAAGTGTGGTAAATGTCAACAACATGCCAATTTACATCATGCACTTGCCCACAGCCTACAAGTATCCAAATTCTATTAGCCCTTCTCATAATGGGGACTCAATCTCATTCGGGAAATCAACCCTCATTCTTCACAATGACATCAATCCATCATTAATACCACTAAATATTTCACCAAGTGGGTGGAAGCTATTCCTCTCATTTCAACTAAAGCCAACAAGATAGTCAACTTCATCAACCATCATATCATCTGTCATTTTAGTGTTCCCCATAAGATCATCACCAATAATGGTAAATATTTCAAGAATAAGCAAGTCTAAGGTCTTTGCAATGCATTTGGAATTAGTTAAGATTTTCCTCACCTTGCCATCCACAAGCTAATGGACAAGCAAAAGCTTCTAATAAAACTCTTAACAAAATGTTGACCAAAGTATTTAGTGCTTCAGGTCGAGATTGGCACTTACACATCCCTTTCACTTTATGGGCCTATTGCACTAGCATTTGAACCTCTATGGGTGCTACACCTTTCTCTCTAGTCCTCAGAGTAGAGGTAGTCTTGCCTCTCAAAGTCCATATTCCCTCTCTTTTCATATCTTTGTGGGAGATCATTTTTGAGAATGACTATCATCAAAAACATCTAGCATGACTTGAACTACTCAATTGACATCACCTATCATTGCTTAACCATATTTGTGTTTACCAAGAAATAATCAAGCATGCTTATAATAAACATCTAAAAGAGTGAGAATTCAATATCGAATACATCATCTTAAAGGAAAACCAACATGTAACTGATATGGAGAAAAGAAAAAGAGGCAAGTTTGCTTTCAATTGACTTAGACCCTACATCATAACCCATAAATATGGACCAAGATCTTATTGTTTGTCCTCTCTCAAAGACAAACTAGAACCTGAGCCTTTCAATGCTTTGCATCTACATCCTTTCTTTTGTTAAAACAAATTTTGAACTCACCTTCTTGTATAATTTAAACACATCCCTTGAATTATGATATTTTCACCTTTACCTACCTATCCCTCCCCCTTTGAGGATAATTGATTACAACATAGAACCATGTGATTAACTATCACAATCATATCCTAATCTTAAATATGGGTACCATGGCTCTACCCATGGCATGGTTCTCATGGATACTTTTCATCTCTCACATGACATAATCCCATGATCTTTTGTCTCTCAAAATTACCCCTTTTACCTATCATTACCTTTTTGTGGTAAAATTTTTGTCCTCATAAAGGTAAATATCTAAGCCTAATTAGACTTGTCTATGTATAAAACCTAGTGTATCAAAACACTTGCAATACTAAAATATTACTTACGTCACATCTCTCTAGCATGGTAGACTACTCCCTTGAAGGAAAACTACACAACCAAAATTTCATAAAATATAGACTGCTCCCTTGAAGGACAACTACCAAACATACAAACCCAAACTTAGACCACTCCCTTAAAGGATGGCTAAGTCAAATGAGTCAAAAGCAATCATTTGAAGCTTCCTGCATTGATAAATATCACAAACATAGCAAAACAAAAATCAATAAATAAAATACCCTATATCAAAATTATAATCCCAAGAAAGTTGCAATCAGTTTTCATTTATAGCATTAGTAGACTTCCTGCATCAATCAATCTACACCTAGCATTAAGACCTGGACTTATCTAATTTGGTTCCTAAGTCACCTATAAAAGGGGAAAACTAACCCACATAAGTTTAACTTACCTATCCAGTCATTTACATTTCACCTACCACCTATCTTCCCTTTATACCATCTTTTAATCAAGGGATTATGAGCTTACTTTACACAACATGGTCAAAATGCCTTTTTAGCAACCAAATAATGCTAATGCAAAGCATTCTAAAGGCTTATTTTCCTTAAGAAAATCTAATTTTAGTTTTGTTACATCCTTACCAATGACAAGGCATCATGTTTTTTCTTTACCCTCTTATCATTGGTTCATGTCGACATGTGTCTCATGGTTCTCATTTATTTTTCCTATATTTAGTTTGTTATCTAACTTAATTTATGTATTTTCATCACATCCTTACCATAATCACATTACATCTCCATGATCATGAACAAAAAACAGCAATGATAAACACAACATTATGATCAAAAAATCATGAACTATATCATATATCTATCAATGATCAAAACATCATGAACCACATCATACATCATCTAACAATTTATAGTATCAGGTTATCCATTTACCATAACATCACAATAATTCATCATGTAAAATTAAATCATAAGACCACATCAACATAACCATAATCATAAGCATCATATCCTTGAAAAAAAATAAAAACATCATCACATGTCTAAGCTAAAGAGTCTGCATCTCATAAGCATAAAGCATAAAATATCAAAAATTTGTAAACCATGAAACATGAACATACATCATATATATATCATCATGATCATCATATACATCATTTCCATCAAATAAATAATACATGTAAAATGTATAAATCACTCTCTCTCATGTACATCTCACATTATCGGCATGTATGCTGGTATCAAAATCCTATACATCTACATCTACATAACATATCATACATCATGCCCTTGAGGCACCACTCCCACTAGCCCCTCCTACACTTACACTACCATTTTTTGTTGGTCCTCTTGGAATGCCTATATGTCTACTCACTATAGAGGCCCACTATCCTAGAGTCACCACAGATGGTCCTCCTACCAAACTGGCCCTATACCCTACCCATCTCAATTGCTTTAAACACTGTGCCATCACTATAGCCTCATAGTATTTCAACTCCTAGACCATAGCCAAGTATCATGTCATAATAATCATACTTGGTGGCCCTTCAATTGGTGTTGCTACTGCTCCTACCCTCTACCTTAGTATATCCCTCTCTTGGGTTACCAAATCAAGGGTGGTCCTCGCCTGATCTCTCTCTCCTATCAAGGTATCAACCTAACCTTGTAAAGTGACAATCTAGCCTTACAATGTGGCTACCTATCCCTATAAACCTATAATCTGAGCATGTGTAGCTATGAGTGTTATTGTTACCTATCCATCCTGACCACCATTATGCACATATCCCCTAACTAGATCTATATCCATGACTAGTTGACCCCCATCATCCCATCCAAAATTGGCTACTACATATAGGGCTTGATACCATGCCACATATCTATCAACAAAACCATCATCATCTATCATTGCTCTAGCTAGTAGCTCTTCATGATCTATCACTACATCTTGTGGCTATGACTCTGATAACAAAAACTCTACATCCTCCCTCTTATATCTCAAAGAAGGATCCAAAATCTCTTGCATGAGGCTAAACTACCTCCAAACTTTGTCAAAAGGGATAAGCTTAGTCTTAGCATCTTGCCTCCCATAAACCCACCTCTAAATCTGCAAAGATATCATGTGATAGTTGTAGAGGGCCCACCTAAGCCATCCCACATATGGCCTCCACACCACATCACCTACAACCAAACCCTCCAAGGCATCTCTAAACTAGTCAATGTCTCTATCACCACCACCAGCCCTTATCAATGCATAATCTCTCCTTTATCATAGGGAACCCACTATGAAGTATACTTAGGTGTATCCCTCTCATGGTAGCCCTAGTGGCCTCAACACCCTAATGTGTTAATATGCCAGGCAATAGAGCACAAACCCAACACTGATCCCATATCATCAATAAGCTCAAAATCCCCATTACTCCACGTAAATCTAAACCAAAAAAATAAGATAGGGAAACAACATCTCTA
The DNA here is from genome assembly GCA_037957365.1 of Torreya grandis. Taxonomy (NCBI): domain Eukaryota; kingdom Viridiplantae; phylum Streptophyta; class Pinopsida; order Cupressales; family Taxaceae; genus Torreya; species Torreya grandis. The sequence goes on from JARHVA010000014.1 coordinate 2,201,639, forward strand.
CCAACACTCCCAACAGTAGATAGGGAAACTATCCACTACTCAAATCTAGCAATGTAAAATAGGACACTGCCATCATCATCATTTTCATAAAAAAATAGTCCTTTAGAGCCCTCTGGTACAATTTCCTATAGCTAAAGCTATCATAATGCTACCTGGCATGGACCCAATCCTCACCATATAATAGCTTCATATGGTAATCCCTCTCCTCACTCTCAATGTGGTAAATCGGCTTCCTCTGAATGGGTAGCCATGTAATCTTATGCACATCCTTTAGTACGATTGTCATCTCTCCTATCAGCAATAAAAATGTGTTTGTGGCCAAGTCTCATCTCTCAATGAGGGCCATGATCATAGCTACATCTTATGGCAAGTGTTGATAGTGAACCATGCCTCCAAGGCTGACCTCCTCCATGTGCATCTACTATCCCCAATCATCCCATCATGGATCTCCATAAAGATCCTAGGAACTTGATCCCTCATTTGGATCTAGTCTCATGCCTACAAAATAATCAAATTATTTCACACACTCCATTTTCAATCATTCTACCTAGACCCACCTAACACCAACCTTTTTATCAACCTACAACCACCAACATCCACTTATTTTAAAACTTACCTGAACATATCAAACCAAACACATAATGTTTATACCAAACAACACCTAACTCTAAACACAAAAAAAATTCCTACAACCTAACTAAATCCATCAAAACCAACACCTAACTATACACAACAATCTTTTCTAAACATTAATCATTTTAACATACCCTATCTTAAACTTACACTTAGTATTTTAAATACCCCACACCATTTTTCAACATTTTAAAATAATTTTCATTTTCATTTACAATCTAATTTCCCTCATTCTTCAACCACTAATGGTCCTAATGACCGTAAATGGTCAGGTAAGTTTTTCATATCGATGGTTGACCACTGATGGTCACTGTGTGTGACTGTTGATGGCAAACCCTTGACCTACCCACCTAAAAATTATCAAAACAATAGAATTTAAAGAAACAACTACCTAAATCTTATCTTATATCCTACCCCTAACCCATATACTCTTCCAATTTCAAATTTCACTTGCTAACATTCCCAATTTTACCCAAAATGTAAAACCTAGGTCTAACCTCCAAAACCATATCAAATCCAACATAAATTACCCAAATTTAACTTCAACAATAACCAAATCAACTAGCTAACAATTTCAAAACATCACCTACCTCATTCCTTAATCATTGTTAAGGTCAAAGCCCACATCCTTTTGCTTGGCCACATCTTCATCTACCCTATATATGTGATCCCAAATGATCTCCTCAAACACACACTCAACCAATCCATAATCGACACCTCACCCAAACACTCAATCAACTCTCACAGTTAAATGCCAAATAACAAATCACCAAAATACATGATAGTCAGGAAGTCAACAGGTTAAAAGTGACAAATTAAATTATATTTTCACTTTTTATTCCTTGGCCATTTAGGGTTTCACCATGACTATCTACAGTCAAGGTAACCATTGACGATCGACCTTAGAAACCCTGATCCTCGATGGTTAGGGTATCACTTTTTAACTTTTTAAGCACCCAACCTTGGTGCAAAAAATTTGGAGATCACCTAATCTCCCCCAAACCAAAACTTGAATTTTTAGAGATGAACCTTCTCCAACCAACATTAGGCCACATCCACCTTGATGTTGGTTATTTTTGACCCAAACACTTGAATATTTTGTGATGACCTTACATTGGTCTTTTTTATCACACTGACCAACCTTGCTATATTGACCATTTGACTTTGGACCACCTCATGCATGACTAGACCACTTATGTTTTTTAAGGGAGCACTTCCTACCTCAGATACCTATGAAAACATTGACCCTATCTAGAAGACCTATAGAGTAACCTGATCAGCTATGACTAACACTGTGGACCAATTACCCTATCACTTATACTTCTAGAATTGACCCTATTTTTACCAACATTAACAATATTAGTCTTTGCATTATCTTGATTATTGTGCTTAGTCACAATTTATGCATATGTTTGCACCTTGATGTTGAACCCCACCTTTTTGTCACCAACCTCGTGACTTACCATATACCACATATCAAACCCTGACTCAATTTTGGTTTCACCTCATTGACTTTCGATTTGAAGGGGAACACCTCCTCCCATACTTGAGGTAAACAGACCTTTGACCAAACAATCTGTTTTTGATTTTTAACTTGTTTATTTAAAGCTACATAACAAAAAGGGGCAAAATTTAGACACTAAAAAACCATACTAGATGTCAAAATGTTTGTAGACCCTTCTTGATCTTATCAGACCTTAAGTCTAGTTGACCACCTAGTTAACTAAATTCACCAACCTACTAACTTAACCCTTTACCAACATTTTTAACCCACCTCTTTTAACCCACCTAGACCAAATTACCTTTGGATACTGGACCACCAATGATCAGCTTAACCGTCAATGGTTAGCCTAACTATCGATGATCAAATCCTCACCTTCTTAACACATCACAATCTATGTGTGAGCTAATGATGCAAAATTTAATATGTTCACCTTATGCAGTGCTAAAAAACTCCTAAGCATCAAAATTAGTAGCCACACCCTCTAAGGAACCTTTTACCCTCCATCTCTCTTTTCCTATAAAAGGAGGGAAGTAGGAAGTGAAATGGATCCATAATTGATCATCACAAGCACTCTTGCATATAGGTATTCAAGCTTTCTAGCATCCAGTCTTCTTTCAACAACTCAATAACAATAAAAGAGACCCAAACCTTTATCAAATTTGCTTTTGAAGCCAAAGTGTTGTTGCTGTGGAAAATTTTCTCCAGCCATCAACTATCAACCATCTAGCAAGCTATAGGTATATTCTACTTGTTTTTATTTCATTAGATTTCTAACCCCCCCTACCTGATCAGACCTATCTATGCCTTATTTTCCAACTTTTATATCCTTGATAGAACCATTATCTGATCATTCACCCATTTTATAACTCTTTCATCAACCTTCATAAATCCACAGTCAACCACAAATGGTTAGTACAACCACCAATGATCATCCCCAACTGTCGACGGTTATCCAACCACCAACGGGCAGCTTAACCATTGATGGTTCACCCAATCATTGAAGGTCATTATGGAAAAAAATAACATCAAGTTATTTTCAACCTCATAACCCCAACCATATCTAACTTTCTATGTTCCTACTTGTTTATACACCCTTTTATGATTTTTTGAACTTGACTTCACCCCCTTTAGCATGAGTATTGACATGCTTTTGTTATATTTAGTCATTTCATTTAACAAGCATTCTACTTTATTTTTGTATTGCATTTCATTTACTTTATGCAAGTAGCTTACTTTTATCATTTTCAACTTGATTTTTATTAAGAGTGGATTGACAGTCTCCTAGTAAGCTTATGCTTCTTGGATCTAGCTCACGCTAGGCAGTCCACCCAACTATCTTGCTAACAACTCCTTTATTAGTGATTTTTTATCTATAGGTTATTCCTTCCAAGCCAAAGAGGGGTTCTCCATCTTTGTCTGGATTACGCACGCATCACCAACCAGGTATTTCTACCACAACCTTATTACTAGTTTCTTATTTTCTTCCAAAATTAAGAAATGAGCAGAAATTAAGAGAAGCATATCAATAAATAAGCTAGTTATTATTTATCCTTCATATTTCAAATTTCAAAATATTATTTTATCATTTTAATTTCTATATTTAGCATTCTTTCATAATTCAACACTATATCAAAATATTGTGAATCTGAATTATTTCACTAGCCTAATTTTAAAATAACTTAGTAATTTGTTTCATTAGGCTATTCTCCCCTAACTCTTTCCAAAAATGATTAAACAAAAGAAAACATTGAATAAATATCATCAATATCTTATAATCATTGTATTTCAAATGCATTGGTTAAGTAGGACCTAATACTCTTAGGATAAGTTATTTACACAAGTTAATATGATAAAAAGGTTTGGGTATTTGACTTTAAAAAATAGGAGAAACAACAACCTTCTTCAAGTTATACATCATCAAGCAGTGTAGAAAATATTAATACTAAATAGTCCTGAATATTATTGGGTCTTGTGAATGAAATAAATAAAAACATTCCATTTTATTTATTTATTCTCTTCAACTAGATTGTGACTCTACCTAACTAGTTATATAAATACTTATAACTATCTAAACAAAGCTATGTAATTTAGTTGCATTCTCAAACTGGTCTATTTATCTTGAAAATGTAAATCCATATAAATATACCAATTGAGGTAATAGGTAAACTACTTAATTTTATCATTATTATTAATTTGGTTTATTGTATTCTCTCTAAAGTAGAGGTTTTTAGATTTCTTGGCATAAAATACAAAAATTACCATTAATGATATTTGCACTTCAATCACTTAACTTTATAATGTAAGTCCACACAAATTTTAGGTTCATTATTGATCATCTAAGTACCCAAATCAATAAAAAATTATTAGACCCATGAGTGAATAACTAATGTATCAAGTAATCTGAAAGATAGATATATAGATAGATAGATATAAATTTTAGTAACATTTGCGAGACCAAAAAAATAGTCTATGGGACTCCAAACCAAAAATCATAACCCAAAGGAGTGAAGAAACTACCCAAAAAAGAGGGTGGCTTTGAGTTTTTATGACTCTAGTTCCTAAGCCTATCGATGTTCTACATTTGAAGGTTCACTCTCCTACTGTGGATATTGATAAAAAATTATCCATTTCTATTAATGTTCTCACCCTCAAACATAGAGGACATGGATACTTCCTATAGGTTGCTCCAGTATTTAGCTCGAATGCCATCATAGGTAGAGTATTCCATTAGATAATATCATTATGTCTCCACCATACTTGATGTGCATATAGGACATATTATTTCTTCCCACTTTTCTTTTGGGATCTTCCATCTACATATTTCACATCAAAGTTGACATGACCCTATTCTCAATTGGCCTGTCGGCATCTTCATTCTCCATTTGATTTTTTCCCCTATATAGGTTTTTTGGTCATGCTCATAATTGGGGTTGAACTTGGTCATGCAGTTCTTTTTCCTCCCTATTCACTTTGTCTACATGATTATTTTAAACTTTTCCCTTGAATATCTCTTTATCTCTTGATTGGGCTTTGGGCACTCATGTATGTTAATGTCCCACTTATCCATCCATAATTTTTTTTTTCATCCATGTCCTCTTTCACTTGTTCAACTCTTCTTTTAGTACTACCTTTAGCCACCTATCTCCCTTCATGCCCTTTGATTTCTCTATGTACCCTAAGAGGTGCTCATCGCTACAACTTCTATTGGGAAAATACCCATTTCTACTAGAATTATCTTGTATGGAATTGATGCTTTAATATTAAAGGTACTTGTGATTAGACATTTCTAAATTTTCTCAAATTGCCTCCACTTTAACCTTAACATATTACTGGCCCAAACTTTGCATCTACAGAGTACCATTGTTACTACTAATAGCCTGAACAAGACCCTCGTGATCCTTCAATCCCACAAATTAGCATCTTTGCACTTATTTTGGAGAGAGTACAATGCTTCCATGCTCCTTAGATTATCTTCATTATGCATGCATCCCAAATAAACTTTTTGGTGAAATCCAGCCCTAAATATTTGTATTTTGAGACTATCTCAAGTGGGTTCCCCTCAAACATGAAGCTTGCATGACATTTTTTATTTTCAATGTGAGAAGATCAAAATATTAGTTTTGATAATATTGACTTGCATCCTGACCACTTTACAAAATAGATCTAAATATTTCAAATGATCTCTTAAGCTTTGGGTTGTAGTTGTGGTCAAAATAAGATCATCTATATATAGAAGGATTTTTATCACATAACTAATTATATATTCTCTGTGACCCCCTAGTTTGTCTATCTATTTTTGCAACTTGTCAATATAGAGGACAAATAGAGTTGGAGATAAAGGAAATCCTTGTTTAACCCCTATTTCACTACTAAATTTTTTTTTATAAACCTATATGCAATCTAATTTTGGCTCTAACCTACTGATATATCTAATGAACTAATGTTCTATACTCTTTTGGAACTCCAAGTTCTTCCATATGGCCCCATAACTTATCTCTAGGGATTGTGTCAAAGCCTTTCCTAAAATTGACAAAGCAAAAGAAGGCTTCTTCATTTTTGTCTTCCCATATTTTTTCAAGTAAATGCCTGAGAGTGATACAATGATCTATAGTTTAATGATTTAGCCTAAAAGACACTTGTCCTTTTACTATTTTTCACTATCTTTTAGTCCATTCACTAATTTTACATTTAACCATGCTTCCAAATAATTTTTCCATGAGAGTATTGACCATAATGGTTCTGTAGTTAGATGGGTTATTGACCTCTCCACTTTTGAAGAGAGATATGACTAGGCTAGTAGTCCACTCCATGGGGAAACCATCCTGAGCGATGTTGTTGAAGATGCCCCTTATGTGAGGTGTCAAGATATCATCCCCCATTTTAAATGTTCAGTGTATAGACCATCTATATCCCCTGATTTACACTTTCCAGAATGTTGATTCCTCTTCTTACCTCCTTTGTGATAAACAACTTCCCTTATGTGTTAATTATTAGGGAGTTATCCTTGTGTTATTCATGTTCATATAATAGTCTCGTGTACTCTAGCCATTGCACTAGTTTAATTTTATTCCTTTTTTTTACTAGTTTGAAGCTCTTTCTAAAAACATTTAGGGTCACATTTTCCAAGCCAAATCAACTCTTCTTGCCTTGTTTTCATGTCTCCCTCCTTTGTTTTCACCAATTGCATGTACACTCTTTTGTCTATTTTCTTCCCTATTTCCTTGAGATTTTTCTTTGCTACCTTACATTCTTCATAGAACCAAATATTTTTCTCACTTTCTTGGTCTTAGATATTTTGCACTTGTTTAATGCTTCTTGGATTACACCCAATAACTTGTTGTTGTCAATGTGACCACTATAAGGCCTATATTATCTCTTTCCTACCCCTTGTAGTCTAACTATTCTAAAAAATATATTGGTTATCTTGTATCATGTTTATGTTTCCATTCCCTTGTTCTCCCTTTTGATTATCTTGGGTCTAATCATGTTGATTCTTGGGCCCTAGTATGTTTATTTTTAAGTATGTTGGGTTGTAATCAGACTTAAGATCAACTGGTGATTCCCCAATTTTCATCTCGACAATATTTTGTGTCAACTCATGAGAGAAAATTATGTAATATACCACACTTTTCCCATGATAATTTTTGCAAGTATGCCCCCCTAATATTGGCCATTCCTTCATGTCGTTGCATATAAGAATATTATGTATGTTGCATAACCCTAATCTTCCCTGAAGTGTGTTGAGTTCTTTTTCCCATCTTCTAACTTCTTTTTCCACCTATTTTTATCTTCTTCAACTAACCATAAAGGGTTGTCATTTGTCTCCCCATTGTCCCTTAATGTACTAGCTTATTTGTTTATTGTCATGGCATTGAAATATCCCATTAATATTACCTCCCCCATTTGACTATAGACTAAAATGTCCTTCCCTAATGCTATATATGGTTCTTAAAAATTTATATTTAGTTTTTAATATAATTTTGAATGTTATGGTGCAAAGTAGCATGCTGCTATGTTGATTGTGCTTCTATTTTCAATGATTTGAATCTAGATATATTGATTATTCAAGTCTTTTTTTGACTATTTTTATAACTCTATCTTATCCTTATTTTATGAGTATCATCATCCCTCCATGTACTTTCCATTTTTACTCTACTTCATTCCAAATTGATACTTTTTTATATCTTACAAAGTCTAGTGTTTTATACCCATCATGTTCATGTGTCTCTACTAGGGCAATTACGTATTTTCTTTCCGTTAAGGGCCCTAAACCGAGACCTCTATTCCAAAGGTAACCTCTAATAATTATAGATTAACATTGTTAATTACTCCCAATGGGACCCATCTCCCTATTTGTCATGTGTTACCCTACTTTCAATGCATGCTTTGCCATTTTTCAGCCATGCTTTGCCTTATAATCTAGCTATTTTTATATTTTCCCACTCTCTCCTTTGCTCTTATTGTTGTAACTATGTCAAATATTCATATAAATAAAATATTTATCATTTCATTAGTATTTTATTTCTTATCATTTGTATTTTATCAACTTTGCCTTTCAATATAACTCGAATATTTTTGTCTCTTCTCCTTCCCTTACTTTGCCTAGCCTATGGGCTTGGTATATTTGTTCTTTCTAAAGCATATTATCCTCAAGGAATCCTATAGGTAGTTTGTTGGTGTCTTAATTTTACCGATAATCTCTTACTCCTTTAATAATTATATTGGTTTACCTATAACTCCTCTCTTTCCTCCATCAATTGTAGTTTTACCTGCTTTTGTATTATTTCCCTTTATTTTTTTGATGGTTCCTTGACTACTCTCACCCATGTCTTGACTTCTTAAAGTTGATTTCTCGTGTCATTTTCCTTTACTTATATATTTAATATCACCATTTTCAACACTTTAATATAGTCTCTACTCATTTTTTTTATGATCTTTGTTCTATGTTTCCTTATGATTATTTGTGATGTGTTTTGTTTTTATCATGTGTAGCTCTTATTGCCTGATTTCCATCATTTTGTATAGGTTATTAATTTTCTCTCTAAGCATCTCATTGTATTTTTATAGGCTTTGGTTTCCTTATACCATTTTTGTAAACTTGGCCTCTTGTATTTGTTCCCCTTTTTCAAGGCCCTCAACCTTTTCTTTGATGTTCAATAGTTCTCTTACATATAGCTTTGTGGACCAAACAAATGGTGTTGATGTGGGGATGTATATTTCCTCTTAGTCTAAGATTTTCATTATGATATATTTTATTATTGATGATATTATGATTTTAGCCTCTACTGATTATTTTTTACTATGATGTCCATGTGCTTCTTTGTTCAAAGTTTGGGTTGTCTCCTCTTGCCCTATCAGACCCTTTATGGGATATACTTTTACTTCCAATCCCATGGTTGTGATTGGTAGAATAATAACAGGTTTATTGTTCTTTTCTTCTTTATTTATTGTTTTTCTTCTTACTTAGCTTCTTTACAACCACTATTTTATACTTGGATAGCCATCATCACATCATTTTTTGGTATTACTTTGCATTAACGAAAATTGGTTACTCCCCTACCATTATGGCTTCCTTGAGAGTCTGATATGGTATCTCATTGCATGTAATGTTCATAATTTATGGATATAAGTATCCCTATTTTCAAAAAATCCCACTTTTTCTCCAATATTTTGTGCATCATAAGTTACAGTTGTCTACCCTAATGGTTGTGGTATTATTTTTTCCATGGGGATATTGTTTTTGTTTTCAGAGTTTTTCCTAGGACACCCTTCTGTTTGTTCTTCCATTGCATTGAGCCTCATGTCTTAGGTCTTATGCTTATCATTTTTGCTATTGTTCTTTTATTTTCCCTTCTCCATAGTAAAAAACTTATGTGCTCTTCTTTATGAATGAATAGACCTACATTTTAGTTTTACTTCCCTAGTTTTGTATTATTTATATCTTAGATGGTAATTGATGCTCAAATCTGAAGGTTAATATGATGCACAAGCAATCTCTATTTAATAAAACCCTTCATAGGCCTAATCAAGTATACAAATTCTAATAGACAATGGTTTTTAGGTAAAAAGAGATGCAGTATTAGGGTTTATAACTCCTGAAAGTGAGGGAAGAGGACTTAGTGCAAAGAGACAAATAACTATACAGATATTTTATAGACCTCATACTTGCAAAATTTTTATCATGACTACTTGTGTAGCACTTGATTATTATAATTGATGCATGATGTGTCATTCTTGATTTTCTTATGTTATACCTTTGTAACCCTCATTTTGTCATTCTATGATCTACCTTTTTGTGTTTTGTCATTTTGTCATTATGCCTCTTTGTGGGATTAACACCTAATGATTCTAGAAACGGAGATGAGTTTGACTTGAAAAAATAGTGATTAGCACCCAATAATTCTATAAAAGACTGGTTAACCCTAGTATAGTTGACTTCCACTACTCAAGGGACTCATAAAACCACATAATTGATTGTAAACTTTAAAACACACAATTGTGTAGGTAGCCAAAGGAGGTGATGGTAGATAAATAAAGTCGTATGAGGATATTTTTAAAAATAGCTTAAAAGATATTATAGGGAACCATTGAATTATACAAAATGTCAGCATCTCTTTCCATATTTTGGAAATAGTTATATAATATATTTATAATGTTGAGTAAGTATACAGTTAAATCAGTGAGCTCTTTTGATTAAGCAACCACAACTAAGGGCATTCACATCATCAAAATCACTCAGGACATGATACTGACCTTAATTATTTGACTCTTTGTGTTGGGTATCTAGGGGGATTTATACCTAAATATTCAAGAGATACTAATAAAAAATCTAACTAGTTGTTGGAACCAGCAAATAAACATCAATGGAGAAGAACGATAACAATAATAGTGAAACATAATTTTTTCGTTAATTTTTTGATTTTTTTTAATATTTAATTATCTTTTCACTTTTTTTTCCAAATCATAAAAGTTGTTAAATATATTAAAATAGGTATATAGGATAATAAATATGTATTGAAGTTTTTATTAAATGAAAACATAAGATTTTTTTGTTTTTATCCTAAACGAATGTAGGGAAGGCAATCGACCGACCTCCATCTGATGCTATTATAAATAGATTTTCATCTTTGCATTCATAAAACTTCTTATTTTCAATATTTTAAAGGAGGAAAATATTTTGGATGGGGGATTTAATGGCGCTTTCAAGGCTAACAAAGACCAAACTCAAAGTCCCATCGACCAGTGTGTCCCTATTAATATGAAACCTTCATAGTTTTATATTAACACCCACATTAGGGTATAAGAAAAACATTATTATTTTGATTTTTAATATTATACTAAATTAAGAAATGCACATTTAATTTATGATGGTATTTAATATTATTTATATCAAATTATTTTTTTTGGTCTATAAATGTTTATAAAAATAAAATATAATTTTGATTTAATTTTGGTTTAGGTAGATACTAGTTTGATAGGAGCTCTCCAAAAGAAATATTGTTAATCAAATTCAAATTAAAACAAAATGTTAAATAATATTATTTTTTTAATTTTCAAGTTTAAATTATTAAAGTGAGTATACATTACAAATTTACATGCAAACTCAAGCACAACATAGTTTCAAAATGCATCTAATGTGTCAAATATGTTGAGATCAACAAGAGAACATTAGATCACTGTAAGGGGTATTACAATAATTTTTTAGGAGATATGTGAATGGTTAAAACTTATCTACAAGATCTGATGTGAATCGACCGGTTACTTGAATATTTATTTTTAATCTATGGAGTTGTTTGAGGTTGTTATGAGGAGGCATTTTTATGATAGCTTTTACCTTTGTTGGATCAACATCAATACCTCTTACGGATACAATGAATCCCAATAATTTTTACTATTTTAACACCAAAGACACACTATTTAGTCTTAAAATGAAACTTGTATTCCCTCAGTATTTCAAACATTATTTGCAAAACAACTTGATATTTTGCTCTAATTTTTTACGTACCCAATATGTTATCCATGTAATATTCAATGATATCATGAAGCATTAATGTAAAATGGCATTCATGGATCTCTAATAAGTTGTAGCTAAAATTTTCAAACCAAAGGGCATGAATTGATAGAAAAAGGTTCCCCATGGTGTGGTGATTGTTGTTTCACGTTGATTATCAAGTGGAATTTTGATATGGTTGAGTCCCAAAAAACCATCCATGAGTGAGAACATTTTATGTCCCACTGTTGAGTCAATGATCATTTCAATATTAGGTAAAGGGAAGTCATATTTGGACATGACTTGTTGACATTATGAATATATATGCATACTCACATTCCTGTTGGTTTTTTACTGACCAGAACAATGTTAGATATCCTTTTTAAATATTTGATTGGTCTTATGAACCCGATATCCAAGATTTTATGTATTTCTTCTTTTACAATTAGGGCTATCTCGAGATGCATTTTTATGAGTTTTTTATATGTTTTGCATATTTATGGAAAACAAGGTGATGCACCACTCAATATGGGTCTAATCCTAGCATGTTAACATAGAACCAAGTAAAAACATCTATAAATTCTTATAGGACTATGATAAAGATTTATTATTCTTTGGGATTGAGAAAATCTCCCATTTTGATGATCCTTGGATTATCCTCTATTCTGATGTTAACATTAATGGTTTATTCAAAAAGTAATGTAGAGTCATCTTGAAATTGTAATGGCATAGGAGGAAGATTGAGTTCATCATCAGAATTTTTTTCTCTAATGGCTCATCTAAAAACTCTTTCAAAAGGATGATCAAGATTTCATGTTCTTCAAGACTAAGAGAAGACCAAAGTTTAATGATTTTAGGATTGTCCTTTTCTCTAATGTTGACATTGATGGTGTCCTTAAAAATTGATTTGAAATCATCCTATAGTTGTACTAAATTAGGGGGGAGGTTGAGTTCCTTGTCTATTAGCACCTTACAAAGGTTTTTACAAATACACTTGTCTTTATTTTCTTGATTTTGATTTTCTCATCCAATAGTGCTTCAAAGAGTTTTTCACTAGGGGACTTTGGTTTTTATTTTTTTATTTTTTAGATTTATTATGACTAAGTAACTCTTCTTGTTCCCCAAAATATGTTAATGCATTCAAGTTGATTTTAAAGCCCTTTTTATGATTGCCTGATGAAATGCCATCTCAGAGTCCCATAATTGCTACAATGACCTCATCATTCTAGGAGAAGTCAATAGACATGTGATTTTTTGTAACTAATCAATGAGTTTGAGGTATTGGAGGAGGTTTATGGTAAGGAAAAAGGTGTCATTGAATTGATGGTGATGATAAAGTATTTATAGAGGATATGAGTTGAGTTGAACCTATTTTGATCTCTAAATAAGTTTCCTCAAAAATTGTATACATATAATTGATGTCCTTATATTAATCACTTGAGTTTTTTTTACCAATGCTATGAGATTCTTTGTTTGATCGAATTTAGATTGGTTCTTTGATTCCCTGTTCATGACTTCCTAGTCCCTTTTCTATGTAATTCATGATTTGGCACATTTCATTTTCCATGGGATATTATTTTCTTTGGAAATAGGAAGATAAGCCATTATCATATAACTCAGAGTCGTTGGAGTTCTCAATCTTTTCATTAGCAAGGAAGCCTACTTTGACAAAAGTGTTTTTTTTCCAAATTGATAGGATGGTTTTTTCTTCTTATTATTCATATTAGGCCTACCATTAATTCTAGGAGATAGGGGAAGTCTATCCATGTGGAAGGCATCTTGGATTTCATATTCTCCCAATCCCTAATCAATGGTCTTAAAATGGGACTTGGAAGCTGGCATTTTAGAGGTAGATGGAAGATCATCTAGATACATATATGAGGAAGGCTTTGATGATTCTGGTGGTGTGGATTTGTATGCTCAAAAAAAATTATCTATGATAAGAAAGTAGTTGGTTTTATGATATTTCCCTTCCAACATTTTGAAATATTGGAAGTGTTAGGTTGTGGAGCTAAAAGCTTCACTGATGCAAATAGGGGAGGAGGTTGCTGAGTGTCACAGTCACCGGCATCAGTCAGGCCAACTGATATCGGTCAGGTGTAGACAAGAAGCTATCAACATCAGTCAGGGATCGACCAACGTCGGTCATCTCCAGGTAGACAGGGATCGACATCGATCGCCTATGTGGTTCTAGAACTGCTTGTTCATGAACAGTTAGTTAACGAACTAGTTGTTTGCATGTTGAAAGGCTAATTTTAGTCTTGAGCTGCGGATCTAATTATTGTAATTGGATGTCTAATTATTATTTGCATGAGATCTATTTAAGAGACTCATGTGTTATATTGTAATTTGTGTTAGTTGAGTAAGAGCAAGGTTAGCTCCTTCAGAGTGAAGAGAGCAAGGTGTGTTCCTCCTAGTTCCACAGGGGTGCCGAGTGTGTATAATTAGGTAGAGCTGCAGGTTGTGCAACTTCTGGTAGAGATCCACAGGGGTGTTAGTTTGGAGAATCAGAAGGGTTCTTCATGTGTGTAGGATCTTGGTTGGCAGGTGTGCAAGGCCACATTTGGAGATCTACATGTGTAAGTAAGATCATTGATTTACAGGTGTGTGTGTGCGAGGTCAAAGGAGGTGTGCAGGGTAGCAAGATAAAAGGTGATAGCAACATATCAAGGATCAAGATCAAGTGAGATCTACTTGGAGTACATTGTGTACTTAGAGTATGATGTGTACTTGGATTTGGAGTGTGTGGAGCACTTGTGTACTGACAGTAGTGATACTGACTGGTGGTAATGGCAATAGTGATATTGACTGGTTGGAGGTGAACAACAACTATGTGTGTGAGTTGCTTGTTGGGACCGTAAGAGAGAGAGTGAGCTCTTGAAGAGATTTAATGTTTATGCTCTAGAGGTGTGGGAGCCCTAGAGGTGTGTAAGGAAGAAGACTGTGGCATCTTCTTTGTTGTATTTCCTTCTAGAAAAGTATTAATACAATTGGGTATTGTCTCTCATATTCTGTGTTATTTTTAAATTCTAGTTACTTGTTACTTCTGGGTAATTCTACATGTTTAGTTGCCTAGTAATCAATTGTGCTTCCTCAGTCTTGACAAGTGGTATCAGAGCATGTTTGTTGTTCTAGATTCCTGACAAGTGGTATCAGAGCATGTTTGTTGTTCTAGATTCCTGACAAGTGGTATCAGAGCTAAGGATGCAGGTTTGTGTTTGATTACAGGTCACTCTCAAGGGTTTTTGATTGAGTGGGAGTATAGCAATGGCAGAAGAAAGTAAGCTAAGAATGGAGGAATTGAAAAGCAAGAATGGTCAATTATGGTGTTATGGAAAGAAAGAGCAGGTAAAGAAATATTGTTGGTTGGTAGAAGATCAGCATGAAGGAACTGAAGAAGCAGATGTTGTAGGGGTTGTTGCACAGGATGCTCTGGGATGTTCCTTGGATAAAGTAGAATCTTGGTTTATAGATTCTGTTGCCTCTTTCCATGCAGCCCAAAATAGAGTATTTTTCCATGTTAAGGTCTTTGGAGACTTTGAAAAGATTTATTTAGGGGCTAGTGTGCCTTGTCAAAGTATTGGTAAAGGGGAAGTGTTGCTAAAATTGCAGATGGCCAACACATGGGTGTTGAAGAAGGTCATGCAGGTCCCAGTCTTGAAGATGCAGCTAATTTCTTTAGGAAAGTTGGGTGATGAGAGATGCACAAAAACTCTCATAGTGGATGCACTTGAATTAGCAGGTGGTAAGAAAGTAGGTACTCTTTATCTACTTACTTGTATTACTGATTCTTCTTCTATTGCAAGGACGTGGCTTTGTAGGCTTGGTCACAAGAGTAAGAAGGAGATGCATGTTCTTAAGCGAAAGACAGATGTGTTTGACAAACTTAAGAACTGGAAAGCCTTGGTGTTTATGGAGGAGATGATGGACAGAGATCAGTGGAGAAGACTGAGTAACTCTGAGCAGGGAAGTTTGGACAGGGTTTTGATCCAAAGAGAGCTCACAGGTAAAAAGTCATCACTCACAAGTGAACACAGGTACTAGCGTTAGTCAAGGAAAACTAGCATTGAATAGACAGGCATCGATGACAGTCATGTGTAGACAGGCAAAGTTGGTGGTGTCGGGCAGGTGGAGACTGACGTCAGTAGGATAACTGGCATCAGTGACTTGGACAGTCGCATGGAACCAATGTCGATCGAATGCAGATTGTGTAGTGACTGAGGTCGGTCACTGGAATGGATTTTGGGCAGACAGCAAGCTATCAAGGAGTCTCAAATGCCCATATGGAGGACTGAAAGGGTAAGTAAGCCTCAAATTCATTGTTCCTCTTCTTTATACTTGTTGCTCACTGTAGAGTAGGAAGGATCCAATAAATAGTGGGAGCATGGCATGAATGAGGAAGTTGATTCCTAGGATGCAGAACCAAACAAGAGATTTGGTAGGGTTTCCATCCAGTATGAAAGCACTGAAAGACAAATGGATACCTTAGTTAAAGAATAGAGAGAATGGACACATGAAATGGAAGGCCAGGTCATATGGTCTTAAGGAAGCTCCAAGACAGTGGTACAGGTTTGACAAGTGGATGACAAAGCATGGCTTTAGTCAATGTCATTGTAACTACTGTGGTTTCTTTACCAGGTGGGTGATGATTGCAACATCATCCTGTTACTGTATGTTGTGTGTTTGTTTGATGCAGGGTTACACATATAGGGTTTTTCTGAGCTAAAGGTAAAGTTAGTTTAGAGGTGTGTCATGAAGAATTTGGAGGAGTGAAATTCTTTGGCATGAGTAATTCTAGAGACAGGAAAGATCACTAGTTGATGTTGTCACAAGATGATTGTGTGAAGGTAGTGCAGGATGCAAGATGGCAAGCGCACCTATCGATGGCTAGTTCATAGAATAGGGTCCCCAATCACATGATGAGGTTGACTACATGTGTACTCCCTGAGTTTGCCCAAGTAGTGCCTGTTGTCAAAAAGTTTGTAGTCAATCCAAGAAGGAAGCACTGGAAAGTAGTTCATGTTAGGGTGTGGAGCTAAAAGCTTCACCTAAGGTAAACAGGGAGGTTTTTAGAGCTTGATAGTAACCGACATTGGTAGGCCAAAACTGATGTCGATCAGGGGAAGCACAAAAGAAAACTGACATCGGCAGGAGATCGGCCGGCGTCAGTCACCTCCAGTCAGGCAGGGACCAACGTCGATCGCCTGTGGTGGTCAGAACTGCTATTGACGAACAGTCAATGAAGTGAATGCATTATTTGCATGATGAAGACCAATTAGAGTCTTGATCCACAAGTCTAATCAGTGTATGCATGAGATCTATATAATAGACTCATGGGTTGTATTGTTTAGCGAAGAACTTGTAGAAGAGCTATGTAGAACTTGGAGAGTTCTTCCCATGGTGGAATCAAGTAAGATTCCCCATGTATGTAAGATCAGGTTTGATATGCAGGGTGTTGCAAGATCATGGTGGAGATCTACATGTGATAAGTAAGATCAGGTTGGTCTGCAGCGATGTGTGTATGCGAGGGTCAGAAGAGGATCAGCGGGGGAGCAAGATCAAGGTGACAGTAATACATCAGGAGCAAGATCATGGTGAGATCTACTTGGAGTACTGGTTCGTACTCGATTGTACTGGACATACAATGAGGTGAACAACAGCTTGTGTTAGTTGTTAGTTGTGACCTATGAGAGAAGATTACTTAGGTAGGAAGATTACTTGGAGCCCTTAAGGAGGAAGCCTCACAGAGGTGGAAGAAGAGTGTGATCTCTTTATTGTAATTTCCTTTGTAATGAGTTGAATACAATTATGTGTTGCCTCTCATTCAGGTTTGATATGCAAGGTGTTGCAGTATCATGGTGGAGATCTACATGTGATAAGTAAGATCAGGTTGGTCTACAGGGATGTGTGTATGCGAGGGTCAGAAGGAGATCGGTGGGGGAGCAAGATCAAGGTGACAGCAATACATCAGGTGCAGGATCATGGTGAGATCTACTTGGAGTACCAGTTCGTACTCGATTGTACAGGCATACAATGAGGTGAACAACAACTTGTGCTAGTTGTTAGTTGTGACCTATGAGAGAAGATTACTCAGGTGGGAAGATTACTTGGAGCCCTTGAGGAGGAAGCCTCACAGAGGTGGAAGAAAAGTGTGATCTCTTTATTGTAATTTTCTTTGTAATGAGTTGAATACAATTGTGTGTTGCCTCTCATATTCTGTGTGTTTTCTCATTGATAGTTATTTGTTCTTTTGGTTATTTCTGCAATATTAAGTTGCTTATACATTGGTAATCATGTGTGCTCTTAAATCTGACAAGTTGTGTCAGAGCTTTGGGGAACTTCGGTCCTATCAAATGGTATCAGAGCGAGGTTGGATGTTCTCAGAGCGAGTTTGACTAACAGATGGCCAGATCTAGTTAGTGGTTTGTTGATTACAGGTTACTCACAGGGGTTGCTGATTGAGTGGGAGTATAGCAACAACAGAAGAAGGTAAGTTGAGAATGAAGAAATTCAGGCATAGGATTAACACCACAAGGAGTGTGGTGGGTTGTCTTCAAGTGGGAGCTTGAAGAGGAATACAAGCCAGGATGCAGATTAGACATAATACTAGTTTAGGTACAAGTGCAGCTGTTTATCTCCAAGTGGGAGATTGTTAGGGTGTGGAGCTAAAAGCTTCACCTAAGGCAAACAGGGAGGTTTTCAAAGCTTGATAGTCACTGGCATCGACAGGCCACAACTGATGTCGGTCAGGGGAAGCGCAAAAGGAAACTGGCATCGGAAGGAGATCGGCCAGCATCAGTCACCTCCAGTCAGGCAGGGACTGACGTCAGTCACCTGTGGCGGTCAAAACTATTGTTGACAAACAGTTAGTGAAGTGAACGCGTTGTTTGCATGATGAAGACCAGTTAGAGTCTTGAGCTGCAAGTCTAATCAGTGTATGCATGAGATCTATATAATAGACTCATGGGTTGTATTGTTTAGTGGAGAATTTGTAGAATCCAAGTGTGGAGCTTGGAGAGTTCTTCCCATGGTGGAATCAAGTAGGATTCCCCATGTATGTAAGATCAGGTTTGATATGCAGGGTGTTGCAGTATCATGGTGGAGATCTACATGTGATAAGTAAGATCAGGTTGGTCTACAGGGATGTGTGTATACGAGGGTCAGAAGGAGATCGGTGGGGGAGCAAGATCAAGGTGACAGCAATACATCAGGTGCAGGATCATGGTGAGATCTACTTAGAGTACCAGTTCGTACTCGATTGTACAGGCGTACAATGAGGTGAACAATAGCTTGTGTTAGTTGTTAGTTGTGACCTATGAGAGAAGATTACTCAGGTGGGAAGATTACTTGGAGCCCTTGAGGAGGAAGCCTCACAAAGGTGGAAGAAGAGTGTGATCTCTTTATTGTAATTTCCTTTGTAATGAGTTGAATACAATTGTGTGTTGCCTCTCATATTCTATGTGTTTTCTCATTGATAGTTATTTGTTCTTCTGGTTATTTCCACAATATTAAGTTGCTTATACATTGGTAATCATGTGTGCTCTTAAATCTGACAAGTTGTGTCAGAGCTTTGGGGAACTTTGGTCCTATCAGTTCAGTGGGTTCTCAGGTATCTGAGAGGGACTAGTAGTAGGGATTCATGCTATGCAGGGTCAAGTACTTTGGATTTGGTAGGTTACTTGGATGACAGGTGTTGCACCACAGGTTGTATGGTGGTTGGTCTTCAAGATTGAGCTTGAAGAGGGATACAAGCTAGGAAACAAATTAGATGGTGTACAGGTATAGGTACAGTGTAGTTATTTATCTCCAAGTGGGAGATTGTTAGGTTGTGGAGCTAAAAGCTTCACTGATGCAAATAGGGGAGGAGGTTGTTGAGTGTCATAGTCACCGGCATTGGTCAGGCCAATCAATGTCGGTCAGGTGTAGACAGGAAGTTGTCGACATCGGTCAGGGATCAGCTGATGTCAGTCATCTCCAGGCAGACAGGGACCGACGTCAGTCACCAGTGCGGTTCTAGAACTACTTGTTCATAAATAGTTAGTTAACAAACCGATTGTTTGCATGTTAAAAGGCTAATTTTAGTCTTGAGCTATGGATCTAATTATTTTAATTAGATGTCTAATTATTGTTTGCATGAGATCTATTTAAGAGACTCATGGGTTGTATTGTAATTTGTGTTAGTTGAGTAAGAGCAAGGTTAGCTCCTTCAGAGTGAAGAGAGCAAGGTGTGTTCCTCCTAGTTCCACAGGGGTGCTGAGTGTGTATGATCAGGTAGAGTTGCAGGTTGTGCAAGTTCTAGTAGAGATCCATAGGGGTGCTGGTTTGGAGAATCAGAAGGGTTCTTCATGTGTGTAGGATCTTGGTTGGCAGGTGTGCAAGGCCACGTTTGGAGATCTACATGTGTAAGTAAGATCATTGATCAAAGGTGACAGCAAAGGAGGTCTACGGCGTAGCATGATCAAAGGTGACAGCAACATATCAAGGAGCAAGATCAGGTGAGATCTACTTGGAGTATGTTGTGTACTTAGAGTACGGTGTGTACTCAGATTTGGAGTGCGTGGAGCACTTGTGAACTGGTAGTAGTGATACTGACTGGTGGTACTAGTAGTAGTGATACTGACTGGTTGGAGGTGAACAATAAATATGTGTGTGAGTTTCTTGTTGGGACCATAAGAGAGAGAGTGAGCTCTTGAAGAGATTTAATGTTTATGCCCTAGAGGTGTGGGAGCCCTAGAGGTGTGTAAGGAAGAAGACTGTGGCATCTTCTTTATTGTATTTCCTTCTAGAAGAGTATTAATACAATTGGGTATTGTCTCTCATATTTTGTGTTATTTCTGAATTCTAGTTACTTGTTACTTCTGCGTAATTCCACAAGTTTAGTTGCTTGGTAATCAATTGTGCTTCCTCGGTCCTGACAAGTGGTATCAGAGCATGATTATTGTTCTAGATTCTTGACAGAAAGGGTTAAGGGTCACTAGGGATAATTACTTCCATTCCCATATGTGTATCCTTGATACATTAGTACAAGGTGGATGGGACAACTTGCATGTCATGAATTAATGCTTAGTCAAGGAGATGTTATAGGTAAGATTAAACTCAATGTCATGTAGCAAATTTTTTTGTGTGATAGGCCCAACTATGATAGGAAAATGAATAGTTCCTATTGATTACCTTATGCATTATCATACGCCTCGATTATGATGGTGTTTGGATCTATTGCTATTGAAAAATAATTGATGTGTTTAATCAAGGTCAAATTGAAAATGTTTAAACCTGATCCATTCTGTAAAAAATACCATTTTCACTTAATGTTTGGTAATGTATGCCTCGATGTACAAGGGTAGGTTATGGGATGGAGCAGTGGTGATATGTCATTTTGGTCAAAGGTAAGTTGATGACTCAAGGAAA
This sequence comes from Torreya grandis, assembly GCA_037957365.1. NCBI lineage: Eukaryota > Viridiplantae > Streptophyta > Pinopsida > Cupressales > Taxaceae > Torreya > Torreya grandis. The sequence continues at coordinate 2,222,674 of JARHVA010000014.1, forward strand.
AGTGTCCAACAAGTGCTTAGATTTTGGATGGATCAATGTCATTAGGGACTCTTGAGTCTTGAAGGGTTTCATAAGTATGTAATTATGAATAATAGAAGTTTTGAGAAGATCTAAAATAGATATATGGGTAGGATTCTTCTCAAACTTTTAAATAAGTTTGTATTTTCCTTCAAGGGTGGGTAAAGGAGGACTTTGAATAGTGATTTTGGTTTGGCTAGTTATGACAACAAAATCTAGGGCTTTGAATTTGATGGTGGTGATACAATTGTCCATGTGTTTGATGTGATAAAAAAACATCATAGGATTGGGAGGATTTTTTGTGATTGATGTTAATGGATTGGGTATTATGATAGTGACTTCATTTTGAATGGGATTGGTCATGTTTTGGAAAGGGATCTTGGTAAATCCCCAATTTCTAATTTTTTGGATGTAGATGCACTACCTTCAAGTTTGATATCTCAATTATCAATCAGATCTTAGACATAGTTCTTTAATTTCATGCATCTATTAGTTGATTGCCCTTCAATTTTATGAAACTCATAATACCCATTTTATTTATACCATGTGGGTTTTGGTTTTCTTTCATAAATGTATTTTTTGTGGGAATATAATCATGTTTGTAACAACAAATTTATGAAAGAAAACTTCCAGTGATTCCCCTAGAAGAGTATATTGTCTTATTTTGATTTATTATTTGGGCTGGCCCTTAGGAATGGTAATGTTTAAAGTGCTTTGTATTATGTGGATATGTTATGCATCAATCACTCCATCACCAACATTCTTGTTTTATTAAATAGCTTATGATTTTTAGATTATGTTGGAATTTGGTGATCCTTATTAAAAAAATTCAATAGTCCTTTTGATACAAAGTATGTTTCAACATGAACTCATTGTTTGATGATTTCAACAAAGGTAGTATTGCAATGGACTTGTAAATGAAAACCCATTTCTTGATTTAGGTTGGATACATAAATGCTAACCAATTATTTTATAGAGATGGATCAAGGGAACCTACCTATTAGGATTCTCCATCACTTCAGGAAGGAAGAGAATCTCTCTCCATTCCATTGTTTTGTGTTAGATAAATCCATCATTGTGAATTTACGTTCTACATTATAGAAGTATTTTCAAAGCTTTCAAAAATATCTAAAAATGTTACGATAGATCCCTTGGGAAAATGAAATAAAAATTCCAAGGGTTACCCTCCTAGGCTCTAGGTGAATAATTTAAAAAATTAGATGTCATTGTAGGCTACTTATTGGCATGAAATGAAAAATTATTTAATATGTTCCCTAGGATCACCCTTTTCTTTATATTTTTGGAACTTGGGTGGTTCGAGGTAAGGAGGGAAAGGTATTCTCAACATATTTTGATCGAATGGGTAAGGCAAAACTCCTCAAATGTATACTTCCAATTTTGATTTTGGTTCTCATCTTGTAATCCTTGGAGGGTATCCTTCATGACTTGCCATTCTTGGGAAAATGACATGCCCTTGAGTGGTGATGATTGGGCTAGAATAAAGTTAGGTTTTGGCAACCCAAGGGCCTATTATCATTGGATTACCAATTGTTGGATGGTTGGTTGTTTCATTATTGTTACTAGTATAAAGGATTAGACATGGAAGGATTAATATGAGAAACTAGGTTTGCCAAATGTTGGCTTAACTATTGGAGTTGGTCAAACACCACTTGGTTTTGGTCTTGATGGATTTATTCTACTAAGACAAATTTTCCTTTGCCAAGGTTGGCACAAAGGATGTTAGGATTGGGGTTTCCATTGGTTGGCAACAAGTTTTCTTTGTTTTGACTAATGGGATTACTAGAAGTGTATTGATCCTAGTTTAGGAGAGGTTGATTATTTGCTTTGGCTTGAAAGATTATCATTATCATCATCATGGACTTGTTATTGATTAATAGGTTTATCAAAGTGAAATAGGTTTTGATTGAAAGGATTTTCCATGTTACGGTTTGGATTAAATTTGGATTGATGTCTAGTTGTATGTGTCATTTTTTTTAATAGGTTTTCTTTAGATGGTTTTGGTTTTAAAACTAGTTTCACACAAGGGAAAGATGATAATGCACATGTCATGCCAAGCCTATGCTAATCAAGTGGGATTGAAACTAAATAGTGGCCCATATATATACCTTAAAGGCATGTTGTGGGTGATCTTAAGGAATGTTGTTTTCCCAGTACCACTACATGATTGCGACCAAATGGTTCCTATGATAGGTTTACACAAGGCTTAGTATGGAATTACTCATTATACCTTTCAATATGTAAGGCCCAAATCCTTGAAACAAGGTTTTTATCTAAGGCGTAGGTATTGGTGGTCAAATCCACCTCACTTCACTTGATTGTTAATAAATACTAACCAATTAAGATGGCAATAACAAGAAATGTTTATATCCTACCCAAGCACAAACTGTGGCTAATGCTTGGTGATTAAATCCAAGTCATTAAACCCCTAAAAAGAGAACAAAGAAAGAGGTCAACACCATTTTTTAATTCTAAGAGACACGATGAAATGACATACATTGTTGTTTTAGGAGACACAAGTGAGCTAAAACCAGTTTTGATTCTCAAGGTTTTCTTTCAGTGCAAGAGAAGAGAATACATGGATTTTAGCCATGCACACACAATTGATAAAAATAAAAAAGGAATTTACTTAGTTATTTAGTCACAATTATGTGATTAAATTTGTTTAATTTTTAGTCTTATTACAACGAACTTGCGTAACATGAGTTAGTAATTTAGAAATTTAGGTCTTCAATAAATAATTCCTGCAATGCATAAATGTCAATAATCATAGCATAAGCATTAACAATAGATCAAAAACATTCTAAATCAGAAATTTGTATTACAAAACAAAAATTCTATAACTCAATGCAGAAAAGTTATTGATCATAACACAAACACTAAAGTTAGATCATAAACACTAAAATTAAAACACGTTATTATGTATATCATAAATGCTACTTTATAGAGCATAAATACTAAAGCCTAATATATAAATGCTAAATTTTAGATAACAACTACATACTGACAAAAACACTACTTGTTAGAGCATAAACACTACATTATAGAATGAAAATGCTAAAAGTAAATATGTAAACACTAAATCTAAGAAAATGACTACAATCACCTTATCAACATACATAAACACTAAATAGTTAAATAACAATGCCATTCCTAAGACTGGAAACATCAAAGATTAGCATATAAATGTTATTACACATAAAGCGAAAACAAAAGGCTAAAAATTACAAGAACAATTAGATCCTCAAGTCAAGAAACCTACAATCAAAACCCAAAATACTTGTACACCTACTAAACAATAAATACATTATAATAAAAAGCAAAAAAAATTAGATAAATTGAGAAGAGGAATGGTCCCACTAAGCATGCCAAAAATGTATATGCTAAAGACTTAAGAGCTTGTATAAAGAAACTAAAAAAACATATTTCCTACTCTAAACTTAAACACCACCTCAAAGTTGAGAAATTAAAAGAGAAATAAACATATCACCGTCACCTACCAATTAAATATCCTTCTTCATTGATGTGGGTTTGCTCATGATCAATTGATTTGTGGTTGTCAAAGATCTATGCAAGATTTTGGCAATGTGTTAACATTATGTACTTATTGTGTTTGATTGTAGAAAGGATAAAATATTAACAAGATTTCCTGATAAGATGATAGATGATAGATCATGATGATCCAATGAAGGATGCAAATGGGTCGATTTATAGATTTTTGGTTGAAAGGATAAACTGATAAGATTAATCTGATCAAATTAGAAACTTTGAGTTTGGATGAGATGCAATCAATTAGTTTAACTAAGTTTTTTCCATTTGGAGACACTGATTGCAGTTGCTTCTACTTGAAGACTGAGTTAACTAACTGATTGGGGTGTGCATAGACAAGTTTCTATTTTTATCAAATAGTTAACTGAGTGTTAAATTATGATGACATGGGATGGAATGTGGGTGTAAATAGTTAACATTTTTTATTTTATTTTATTTCATTATATGCATGGATTTAATTAGAGAACTAAATAAATAATTAATAATGATTAATTAATTAATCATGGGTGTTAATTAATGGTATTAATTAATTTTAGGTCATAGTGTAATGTAGGGTTAAGTAATTTCTCATGTGGTGGTGTTAGTAAATTTTTAGTGAGATTGAATTAGTTTATCAAAGTGATTTTGGGGCAGATGTCAGTAAAATGGTGATGGCATTAAGGGTAAAAAAATGAGGGTATTTAAAAATGCCTTTAACAAATGTATTCATACTTGCTTAATGCAAGGGATTTAGTTTTAAAATAAGATGGTATGTCAACCTTTTTTATTATTATTTTTTTGCATTTGATTCATTTGATGACATGCCATCCATTTATTAGTGTCAGTGTCAAGTGGGTTGTAAATGTCAAGATTAATTAGTACAAAATAAAGAATAAGAAAAACAAACACCATCGATCTCATAAGATCAATTGTGTGAATTCGATCTTGCTCAAGCCAAAGCCTTATCATGTGTCATACATAAATCTGCTCAAACTTTTAACCTTAATTGTTGATCTTCTAAGTTATAATAGTTGAAATTTGAATGTTTGTTGTAGTTAATACCTACCCATATTATTATTAAATGGAATTAATTTTACATACATAATATCTACCCACATTAATTTTTATTTTCTAAAACCTAAAACTTGACATGATAAATGTGTAACAAATTTTGGGTTGTACCTCACAAGATCGATGGTGGAGATTGTTATTTTTGTTGGTTTTGTCTGCTAAATTTCCAAGGCTTTTTCCTTAGTCAAAATTACACATTGATTTTAAATCCTATAAGATGAATGATCATGAAAGTCCCTACCTCCCCTATTGTATGTAGGCTAATATGGTCAACAATATAAGGATTCTATAATATGGGAAAATGTAGAAGACCATACTAGATCCAAGAAACATAAAAGACTTTTATAAACTGATATGGGGCTATAGATAATAGTTGTGCTAAGGAAGTGTTAATGGATATAATATAGGAATATACACGTATGAGGGGAATTCATAGTCCTAACTAGATCTAAGGTGTCATTATACAATAGCCAAGAGGTGCAAACAAAAGTAATCAAAGGAAACACAATGTCGTTAGGTGGTAACCACAAGGTATATAAAATAAGGGTCATATGTGTAGACACCTAATGTTGGTACAAGGTCATTTTATAGTGTGTCTTTATCATTATTTATCACACTTGGTTCATGTGCATACATTTATCTCTTCTTGATACACTTTATCCTTGTGTTGGGCCCCATATTGTCTTCCATTGACTTAGGTTTTATTTACAACTTGAACTTTTACTCACCTTAAGTTAATGGCAATACCTCCAATCAATCTTGAATGTCTGAAAACCTACATATAGACTATATAGTTGCACTTGTATAACATCATATGCTCTGGGATGTCCAAAACATTATTCTAGGGTATTTCTTAAGTATTATTCAGCCCAAAATTATATCCTCTTTGAATTGTTGGTCCTTTGTGCCACTAGCCACATTTCTCATGCCTTAATTTTTGGCTTTCGCTATCTTACATGGTTGACATGTGTAAATGGGTCCTTGAAAATATTATATAGACAAATGTACCCTAATCCATTTTATTATCAATTCTTATCATTATATCTCTTACAATCCAATTATCTCATGCACACTCATCAATTCTTGTGAATAGTTCTACATATTTATCAAAAGCATCTGCATATTAATCCAATTATGCCCTCTATTATGTTGTGTCATCACACTTGTACCAAGATAATGCCACATTGAAGCATATAGTTGAATTTGATTATCTAAGGAGAGGAGTTGAAATCATTTCTAGGTTGGGAACAATTACAAACACTAGAACTATATTTAGCCCTAATTATAAGCATGTGGGATGTATAGTTACAACCCCTCAAAAGGGTGAATAAGACACTAACATTACACACTTATATGTTGTTTTATCACTTGTGATTATATGAGTCTCTACGTGTATTACTGTTGACTTTCTATGTCACCCCCCTTAGTCAACGTAAGACTTGCCGAGACCATAAGAGAATATTATGCACCTACGAGGTCCCAAATGGTTCAAGCAAAGCAAGATGTGTGTATATGTTCCCCATTCATGCCTAAACCCAAGTAGTCAAGTACAATATTACACATAAACATAATGAAGGCTCATGCCTATTATAAGTCCTTGATGTACACTATAGTGTAGGATTCTTTAGTGTCCAGTCCAAAAGGTGCACAGGTCTGAAGGTACAAGCTCTAAGGTTCTGGATGGCTGAGTAAAGAAGGTATGTAAGAAGTAGTTATATATCATGAAGAGTGCACCAAATTCCTTCAATCTCTGTGTGTACTCTTTCTCAAAGATCTCCCTGCACCTATCTAACATAGTTTTGTGTCAGAGTAAAAGATCCTACTCTCGCACCCTTGAATATCATAGGATCCAAACCTAAAGCCTTGCATCACCTCTTTCATGGACACACAATTTCAAATAACTCTTGTGTGTACCATAGGCATAAGAGTACATATAAATCAAGGTGCATGTGCATAAACCTATACGCATGTATTGAACAAAGAGAAGAGCTTATGATAAGTTTCATACCATACACAATAGTGATGTGGCAAACCAAACAAGAAGTTAGAACAATAGGTGCCAAGTGGTGGGGAAAAGTAAAGAGGTAGTGGGAGGTAGTTGAGTGAAGCTTGAGATGTGTCATAGCTATTAAATGTCAAAGCAACTGTCAAACATAAGAATATGAGTGCATGCCACCCTCTGAGCTTGTCAAGTAAGTCTCCTATTCCCTAATGCACACATATCCAAAAATGATCCTGCCATCAACTCCAAATCCAATCACTGAACAAACTTCAAGAGGTATGGTCATGGTGCCATAGAAGAATTAAAAGCTATACCCACCTCCCCAAGTGGTACATTAATTATAAAATAGGATTGTTATCTATAATAACCTATCTCTCCATTTTAAAATGGTTGACACATTTCCATTGACCTTACACTACTAAAATTTGCCTTTTATGAGCACTTGTATTGGCTAAATCTTGCATACTAATGAGAATTAATTTTACCTCCTATTATTCTGATAATCTATGTATTATTTGAGTTTGTTGATCCTTGAATGTGGGTAATGTTCGCCCCTCTCACCATTATCAATTCCCATCACCTCCTCATTGAACTTAGAACTCACTTGTTGATGGTATTTTTTCTATATCAGGGTCTACGTAGGCTTTCTTTAAGGATAACCTTCATCCCTCTCAACATTATGTTGTGTTCTTGCACCTCTATATGAAGCATTTATGCATTTGGAGTATCCTTGGTAGAATATGTGTGGAATCATCTTATTCTCAAGAGTTTGTATTATGTTTATGGTAGTAGGTGTGCTTGCTCTATTTTGGGTGAATCACCTTTTTAACTTTCAGCATCTCTTACCTTCTCCCTCCCTTTTCCCTCAAGATCCTAGGTTTAAATTAGTGGTAGTTTACATTTCTGCTCTTTAAGCCTATGCGCTAGTCTTAAACTAGGTGTACTTAAAATAAAAGGAATCTAGCCTACTCTGGAGGCTCATCCTAAGGAATGCAAGGGTCCCACACCTTGAGGACTTTCCCATCATTATGATGAGATAATAGATGCTCATGCATGCGATTGAGCAATAATACTTCCATGCCCAGTGCTTTAGACTCTTGCACCCCGTTTAAGTCCTTCGTCCTCAGTGCCCCACCATCAAGCTTCCCCACACTTTGGAGTATCCATGGGTGCACATTTAGAATGACAACAATTTTTGGCATACCCGATGGGACCAAGTTTGAAGAAATAGCTAGGGGATTGGTGCTACCTTTATCTATCAAAGTGTTGAAGACAATCTTTAAATCACTTGGTGACTCTAAATGTCTAAATCTACTACTTTAAGTAGTCTGAGTGCTTAAAATATGTCTTTTCACTCCTCATTGCATGAAACTATTGCATTCATGCCTTCCCATTCTTATATCAAGCTCATGTGAGCACCTATAACCTTCCCCCAATTCAGACCCTGTGGCATATTGATTATGCTTTTAATTGGCCCTATGCAAGCTACCTCACTCCTGAACAGCATTACTACCCTCCAGATCCACCTCAAAAGAACATCAATGGTATACATATTGATTTATAGAGATAATTGAGGGAGATGGAAAGAGATCAAGGTTATGGTAGGCAACAAGAGGATCTTGCTCATTAATCTCATGCTCAATAATAGGAGATGATAGAGCAGTGCAAACTTGAAGAGGAATGCTTGAATAGATAGATCACATTCAAAGAAGAGTAAATGTGTCATCTACTTATGCAAATGCAAAAAATTGAATTGCAGCCAACCACCTCTACTCCTTCCTTTCCTAGCTTCAAACAAGTTCCCCCTACGCTTGCAAGCTAACCTATGGGACATAAAACTTCTACACCCAAAGTCCTTAGATTCAGGTAAGGTGAACCCCTTATACCTTATAGAAAATCTTCTAAATATAAAGTACCAAGCTTTAGAGTCCCCCTCCTTTAAAAGATCCTATGCCTATGCCAATTCAAGGATCCATCCTCCCTCAAGAGCCTCAAGCGCAACCATGGTAGCCTTCCTAGACTATGCATGCCAACCTGACAATACCCAACCTTGTAGTATCCCTTTATTCCACACCAATTGAAACCTTTTGCCCTCCCACCATATCCATTTTCAAAGGACCAGTTGTATGGAAGCCAAGTAAAGAACATTCAGATGAAGAAAATGATACTTTAAGTGAGTATGATGAAGAAATCATCATTGGCAGCCCTCTTTGCACCATGAAGTCAAAAATTTCAAAGCTATTATAGGAAGAGGATGAACAAAATTAGCCTATGTAGCAAGGCAGCGCGTAAAAGACAAATAATGAGGCACTCTCTTGGATAGATGAGCTTCCATTCAATATGGAATAAGATGAAGTTAATAATGAAGTTGTAATGAGGCCTCTCATGTAGAAGAGCAAAAAGTAGCTATAAGAAGACCTTGAGGGACAACAAAGCCATCAACGAGAATGCTTGCTTCAGGAAGAACCCCCAACCAATTTTAAAGCAATGCGTAGGCACCAACAAGTAACAAGGAGATGCAAGATTTGTTCAAAATCATGTGCACAAGCTATGCTCCTCTATAAGTAGACTATGATCTGGCAAAGGTTGAGGACTACACCTTTATTAGAAAGGTAAGGGGGAAAGAGGGAGGCATCCCATTAGGTCAACCTTCTCAAGATTCGAATGCTGATCTATTTAATGTATTTAATGATGGTTATCAACTCTTTAATGACCTTACATATGTTTGTGTGTCCCTTGAAGACATTGTAGGTAGGTTTTGGCCTCAGCCTCCCAATAAGCAACACAAAGATGAGGGGGTGGCTATAGTAGCTAATGAACTCAGAGTCCATTATATTAATCACCTTATAGGGAAGTTTGTAGAATATATAACTGGCTTACAAGACTAACCTATCAAGTTCATGAGCTCTCCAAGTATCGAGTGTAGGTCTCTTGATCTCCAGGAGGCTCAGTTAGAACAAACAGCACAAATAAGCACCAAGAAATATGAGAGGTGTTGGCTCAACCTCAAAGACATCAACCATCTAGGATGAAAGCTTCTATGTAGCTTAATGGAATCATTCATTAAAAGGAGGCCCGAGAAAATGAACTTCCTCAAGCACTCTTCAAAAGTACCTAGAGTGAACCTCCTTCATAGTAAATAGATGCCACCTCACCTCCATCAATCACATGTCAACAGTCGAGAGGTGCACATTGAAAAGGATCTAAGAGGTTTTTGTTTTGATCTAGGAGGATGAGGGTGCACATTTGTAACTTGTATATAGTAGAATAGATTAATTTGCATTGTATTTCCCAAAGTGCTTGCATGCACATTGTATAGTTTTAGTTTAGTTTTGTTTTCCTTTAAGCATGTTTTGTACATCTGTTGCCTGTTCTTCTCCTTTTTTCTTTGTTGAGGGTTGGACTTGGTTCAGTTTACTCAGGCACAATTATAGGTAAGTTATAAATTAAATGACTCCATGCCCAATGGATCACTTCAAAGGCCACTGGGTTCCCACTTAATAGGCAAGCAACCCATAGAGGTTGTCAAAAGTGTTGACTTTCTAAGTCACCCCCCTCAATTGGTGCAGGACTTGCCAAGACCATAAGAGAAGATTGTGCACCTACAAGGTCCAAAATGCTTCAAGCAAAATAAGATGTGCACAAATGCTCCCCAATCACACCCGCACCCAAGTACTAAAGCGTAGGTTTATGCAGCAACATAATGAAGGCTTGCACCTATTATAAGTCCTTGATGCATGCTTCAATGTGGGATTCTTTGGTGCACAGTCCAAAAGGCACATAGGTCCAAAGAAAATGGATCCCAAGTTTTAGATGGTTAAGGAAGGTGTATAAGGAGTAGTTATATATCATGAAGAGTGTGTTAAAGACCTTCAGTCTTCATGCACACTCTTGCTCAAATATTTCCATGTGCCTATCTAACACAGTTATGAACCATATCATAGGATCATACTCTTTTCCCCTTGAATATTGTAAGATACAAACCTAAAGCCTCACATCGCCTCTTTCACAGACTCAATTTCAAAAAACTCTCGCATGCACCACTATCATAAGAGTACTTCCAAATCAAGGAGTTTGCACAGAAACTCTGCATGCATGTAGTGAACAAAGAGAGGAGTGTGCACTAAGTTTCATACCACATATAATAGTGATATGGTAAGCCAAACAATAAGTTAGCATAACAAGTGTCAAGTGGTGGGGAAAAGTAAAGAGGTAGTGGGAGGTAGTTGATCAAAGCTTCAGACATGTCATGGTTAGTAAATGCAGAAGCAACTATCAAACATCAGAATATGAGTGCACATCACCCTCTAATATTATCAAAGAAGTCTCCCATTCCCCAATGCACATGTATCTATAAATGATCCTACCACCAACTTTATATCTAATCATCAAACAAACTTCAAGAGGTATGGTCATGGTGCCATAGAAGAATTAAAAGCTACACCCACCTCCCTAAGTGGTGCATTAATTGTAAAATAGGCTTGTTCTCTATAAGATCTTGTCTCTCCATTGTAAAATGGTCGACATATTTCTAGAAACTTTACCCTACTGAAATTTGCCTTCCATGAGCACTTGTAGTGGCTAAATTTTGTAAACTAAAGAGAATTAAGTTCACCTCCTATTATTTTAATGATTTGTGTGTTATTTGTGTTTATTGATCCTTGACTGTGGGTAATGTTCACCCCTCTCACCGTTGTCCATTCCCAAGACCTCCTCATTGAACTTGGAACTCACCAAAGTCTACGTAGGATTTATCTATGGATAACCTTCATGCCTCTCAATGATGTGTTGTGTTCCCACACCTCTATACAAAGAATTTATGTATTTGGAGTATCCTTGGCAAAACCTGTGTGGAAACATCTTATTCTCAAGATTTTGTACTATGTTTATGGTAGTAGGAATGCTTGTTCTATTTTTGGTGCATCACCTTTTTTTACTTTCAACATCTCTTACCTTCTCCCTCCCTTTTTCCCTCAAGATCCTAGGTTTAGATTAGCTATAGTTTACCTTTCTACTCTTTAGTCTTGCACACTAGTCTTAAACTAGGTACACATAGAATAAAAGCAATTTGACCTAATTTGAAGGCTCATTCCAAGGATCATAAGGGTCCCACACCTTGGGGATGTTCCCATCATTATGATGAGACAACTGATGCTTGCACGCATAGTTGATCAATAATAATTTTGCACCCAGTGCCTTAGACTCTTGCACCTCGTTGAAGACCTTCATACTTAGCGCCCCACCGCCAAGCTTCCCTATATTGTAGAGCATCCACAGGTGCACATTTCAAATGACAACAATTATACAATAGACATCATGGTTTTTCCATACTATTGGTGCAAATTGGCATACACAATATAAAAAATGAGGTTGGTCAATTTATGTTCACAATCATGTTGGGAATCCTGTTGGAACTCCATGCAAAACCTATCGAATGCAACCATCAATCTATCTCATTCTCTTAAACACATTTCAAATCTTGCTCATAATAATTATAACAAAAAATACTGATGTGTGTCAAATATCAAATGCAAAGGAGACAATCTAATAGCATAAACATCCATATACATATTTACATATTTCATAATAAAACATAACTCATGATCATATGCATACACAATCAAGTGTCAAAATGAATCACAAATCTATGTAGCGTGTCCATCAATATATCTCATACATTTCATAATGTCATGTGCATCTACAAAAATGTCAATGCATAATATCAAATCTCAACTCTAATTTCATCCCTCTATAGGGGTGATCTCAGAAGAAAATGTTGTAGTGTACTTTGTGGAGGATCCATGACGTGATGAGATGATTGACCTAAGAATTCTCTGATGTTGTCATTTATGTTTTAATAGTAATAGATCCTGATCTCCCAACACTTTAATGCTTTATGAATAATGATGTTTGTTGCTCACACGTACCACTCGCTCATAGAGAATCCTATAGTAAGATGCCTACTCCATTTCCCTCATAATTTTTGATAAGGGCTTCATCTATCCTAGTGTTATCAATAGATCCTTTTCTCTTTGTAACTCAGTCTACAATGCATTTTGCTCTCTGTAGAATCTTTGTGCTAGCCTCATCTCATCCTTTCTTTGTGTCTTCACATCATGTGTCACCAAACTCTCCTCTCACATCTTAATCTTTGTTGTGATCCAATCTACCTTTGCTTATAGCCTAGATATCTTTATCGCCTCGATGCCTCCCTGACCACCTCTATCCATGTCATCTCCCCTCAAGCCTACAATCTCTACATTTCTCACTTTAATCTCCTATTGTAGCCTCTCAATCAAGGCCTCATCCTCCACTAATCATATCAGTAATAATGGAACTACCTTATCATCTCCACCTATAGGACTAATGGGTGCTAGATGCATCAATGTGTCATCCCCATCTCCCTCCTCATTGTCAATCATAATCATAGGCGATGCTCTTCTTGATCTATCTCCCTCAACATCATGTACTCACACCTCCTTAACCTATACCTACTCAATATGAGCATCCCCATCCCTATCTCCATCACCATAACTAGATTGTCCCCCATCTACTGGGGAAGCCACATGAATGGGTACCCTCAATTTTCCACTCCTTTGTGGTCATACCCTAAAGCCCCTTTGTAACCTCTCATCCATGTCATTGGCCTCTAATACGAAACTATCAATTTTAATGGTTGCATATGATCCCACCATTCTTTGTAAGACTCATTCAACCCTGCATTTGATATGTCTCTCCTCAACTAATATGATACAATCTACAATTATACTTAGTTATGCTCTACCACTCTCAAGTCTATATTTGGTTCCCATTATGGTTTATCCTGTACTACTTATGTAAAAACATGTTACCCTATCAGCACAACTTATCATATACCAAATTATCTCAAGGCCCTATATGGTATGTATTACTCTATAATATACTCATGATTGCCAATAATGTAGCATGTTATTAGCATATAATCCATATAGCGTGCATCCTATCCATACAATAGATCTACTTGCTTGTAAGGCCTTCATATAATATCCATCAACCCACACTCATCAAGTGCCCTCCTATAAAATGTCATATCACCTAAGTGACCCTTTTATACAGCTATAATAATGTACCATCTATATGCAAATGGCTCCCCATCTACTCTCTGTCTGATTTATCCAAATGGCCTCTCAACTGTAATATGCCCCCACACCCACACTTGTAGTAGCGTGGATGGGCCTATGCTCACTCCTCCCTTGTACATGATAGAATGCAAGTCTCTATATAAGTGATCCATAACATGGTTCCCATGTTAACTCTATCACATGCTCTAACATGTCAGCAATTACATCTAGTAATCCAATAGGAAACAACCTCTCACTCTTTTTTGGTAGAAAGATGCCACCAATAAGAGCCATCAACACCAGTGTCAACACATATATCTCCTCTAATGCCATACATGCATCAAAATATATCCCATAATATATCATCAGGATAATATCCTCCCTAAATACCTTGGATAATGATACCACAAGCACAGTCTCTCTCCAATTCACTTTCACATCCTACATCAAGATGTGAAGTATCCTCCAAACATCCCCTAGTGTGACGATCATCTCCCCTATAGGCAATTGGAATATATTGATCTCTGAGTGTTAGCACTCTGCTAATGCCATCAATAGGGCCCTACCAACACGGATCTCAAATATATATGCCATGTAGGACAACCCCACTACCTCTAACACACCCACCTCATAGTCGGTGAATCTCTCCATCAATCGTAAAACACTAGATCACCTCTCTCATGTAATGAGTATTCTCTCCTACACACATCAAAATGACATAATATCAATATTTTCACATCACAAATCCATCTATCAAAATCATCATTTACACTGTCATCCATATCAGATGACATTTCTATCTAACATGCTTGACAAATTTGTTGCACCTTTGATGAATTAGCTACACCCTCAACAAATTCTCTATTATGAAGAATTTGTTGTGTGATATGACAAAATCACTACAAATTTTAATGAATTTGTTAAATTTTTTGACAACCCTACTAATCTACCAAAACCGTTAAAATTTCTCACAAAACTATCATTTTCTATGACAAAATCACCAATTTTGACTTCAAAATCATCATTTGAAAAAAGATGGGTTCATTCGACCTAACTTTACCCAGCATTTATTACACCCAATTGATAAAACATGAATTATAAGACATAACTTACCAAATCTCCACTCCATGATGACCTTTGATACATTCAAACTCACTCATTGTGATGTTTATCCACTGGAATGCACTCCATTTTCCTTTATAACCTCTTGCAATCTTGAGTAAATAGAACACTTACGTGAAAAAACAACCAAATGAATTTCAAACAATGAAAAGCAAATTACCCCTACCCATATATACTTACTCACCCCACTCAAAGTTTTTCACCACCCTCATGCCATTTCAATTATTTGTCTACATTATTACTTCATTTTCCGTTCATATCATACCACCAATTAATCAGATTACTAATTATCTTTATTTTTGCTTACAAATCCTTCTCGTACATTTTATCACCTTATAATACAACCTATAGCTTACCATCGGGGTATATCATTTCCACATCAGTTTCCATATAACAATCTTCATGGGGGGAAAAATCCAAGCCTGCAACTTATCTTGGGAATATTATTTCTCTAGTATGTTCCGTAGCAATTATCTGCTTGGGAAAAATCACTTTACATGTGCCTACAAATCCTGCAAGCATTTTCTTGAGATTAGTAATTTTGTTTCTTGCAGTATTCAATACACCATTTTTTCTATCTATCCATCTAGCGATCCTTCATTTTGAGCGCTTGTTCGCATATATTTTCCCTATAGGACTACTCGAGGGGGCATCATTCATAGTCATTCATAGCCACCTGAAGCATCTTTTTTACATCCATTTTTGCTCTTTTTTCTTTATTCTTTGAAAAGACATTATTTCTTCTAGTCGCAACACCTATTCAAAGATTGGCAAATGTAGATACCTAAATTCTATCACATTTAATGTTGTAATTAACTTTATTAAATATCAACACATTAACCCAACCACCACCCCAAAATTTTAATTGTATCATAAGGTCCACTAATTTCATTTCCCTCCTTTTTCAAATAATGAAAAATAATCCATATCAACTAATTAATCATGCACATATGATTCCACAAAACTAATTAAAAAAATAAAAAAATTAAGTCACCAAACATCTTTCGCATTTCTTTCAACAAAGTGTTGAGTCATCCAACCATCTCTTTGACATCCTCAACCAATCATTGAGTCATCATTATACCTTTCAACCAACTTGGTGAGTCATCGAATTACCCTTACTCATGAGAAAATTTTAACTACCAATTAACGTCCCCCCTTATTTCTCAAATACATGAAGAATTGGTCTCTTCCACTTGAATGAGGATTCAACTCCAATTGTCCAAAATTAAGAGAATCTAATACATCTGAATTTATCCTAAGTGTCCATCTTGTCCCCTGAAAACTTATAAATTAAAGTGTCATTGTCTATTTTCAGAATTCATTATCAAGCTATTGAAATGTTATCGAAATAATCTTGTGCTTTCATAAGAAAATCAAGAAATTACATTCAAATGTTGCTAAAATTTTCTTTGCCTTAGAAAATGAATTGAACATTTATATATCACATTGCAAAAACAAATCTAAGTTCATAAATAAAGAACGTGATTTGTTTTATTGGTAAGAAGGTACATCGTAGATATGTTTTCTTTATTTCTTTTGATTAAATAACTCTAAACGAGATTTTAATTTAGTCTTTAGAATATGAATTTAATTGTTCGTGTGATTTCCGTTCTAAAATTATAACTATCAAAATTAGCAATTGAACCTCTAAACTTTACAACTAAATTTACTAAGTTTTTTATTATTATATTATATTAGATAGAAGACAATTTTATAGGAGATAGATCAGGAGGAGCATCGCTTATGATACTAGGTTTCGGAGGAGGCTATTCTGTGATTCCTCCAAACAAAATTCCTCACTGGTCTCACCGTGCTTTAGTTTCCATTTATGAGTTCTTGGCGTCCCAACCCCTGAATACCTGGAAGAGTGACACGTACTAACCTTGTGATTGATCTCTCTACATATGAAGCATCTCAATTGCAGTCCCTCATAATCTATATTTTGATCCCAGATTCCAGTTGAAGATATTATGTGGTTTGAGTGAATAGGAGGCTTATAAATATCCATTTAACACAAATTTGTTTGTAAAAACTTTGTTCTCCTGCTGCTTTACTGTACTCCCTAATGAAGATGCCCACCATTCCAGCAATCTGTTTCAGCATTTCCAAATTCCCTAATACCTCAAGGAACCTGTATAGATGGACCCAGATGGGGATCTTAGTTTTTTTTCCCACTTCTAAGTTGAAGAAAGAAGAGCATGGTCTTATAAAAAGACCCAAACTGCCGTTGGCCCTACAGTAATACATAATCTCTGTCCTTTTCTGAGTGGAAGATGACCTCGAAAAATCCATTGCGAAGAAATTTGATATTAGGGAGAAGACAATCAGTTCAAGTTTGCTCAATCCATTTCTTTAGATCTGCCACGACCGACCTCTTTCCTAAAAATCTGCACTAGAGAGCCTGGGAGCAAGATCCTGGGAGTTCTTCAGGAGGTTTTCATCTGAAATATTGAGCTCAGGAACATCTTTTGCAATTTTAATGGGAGCATCTCCCATCATTAGATCCACTGCCTGAATTTTTTCATTTGGTTGTTTATACCCCGAACTGTCTTGCTTGTCAGACGGTCTTCTTCGAGGGAAGAGAGGAGAGTTCCCCTACAAGTCCCTTAAAACCGAATCCGTTTATCCTCCACCAAAAGAAGAGCCAATTTTTTTGGGTAGAGACTCTGGCATTGTTTCCAGGATCCTTTTAAGTCCCCTATTCGCTATAGAATCCTCTTTCCCATAGAGTTGATATTTTCAAAGCTCAACAATCTTTCGACCGCAATAATCGTTGCATCTGTGATAGAATTAGTAAAATTAGGGCAATCATGCAATTTGTTGGCCCCGCCATCCTTCCTTCAGGTTTGAGGTGGGATATCTGAGTGTTTTGCTTGCTCTAAAGTACCTGCATTCGCACCATGATTGTTCACTTTCGGACTGATTTCCCCTACTGTGCACCTATGCTAGCTTGTTCCGCACCATTTTTCTTAGACACTTGATTATTTTTTAAAAATGTTTTTCATTGAATTAAGGATAAACATTTCAATTTGGCAGCATCAATAATCGAATTTCTTTGGTTTAATGTTAAAAATTGAGGGGTACCCATTCCATCAAATTATCCTTTATGCCTGGAATTTAGCCTCATCTTTTTTATTTTAGGCATCTCTAGAGATTTTCACCTTAGTGGATGGTGTAATAATTTGGACAGACCATTATGCTCACCAATTGAATTACAACCTCTTTGATTATAATCTCACTTAGGAATTATACTTGGTCTCATCCCATTTATATCAGGGATCTCTAGAGATTTGTACCTCGATGGATGGTATAACAATTGTAACATACCATCATCTTCCGCAATCGAACTACAACCCTTTGATTATAATTGAACTATAAGTTTTTTTTTATACATAGTGTCACATAAAACTATTTCAGTTAATTAGCAAGACTAAGACAAATGGGGATTGTCAAGGACTATATCAACAATTCTAGAACTTCTCCTTACGTGTAGATGACATTACAAAAGATAACTTGAATGACTATTCTTGGGTGTGTTCAAGGATAACATATAACTTGATGTTCGAATGTCTAATCCAAGTTTAGTATTAGAGTCCATAGTCTTCACACACAGGACAAAAGATATAGATCTAGTCAAACGACTAATTTTCACTATTTGTAGAAAGCACATTATTCTAGCCAATCATTCCTTCAGCGTACCATATTGACTCCTCAACAAATTGAAGAGAAACAATCAAAAGGGATATGTTTCAATTGTGATACAAATACAACAAAGGACATAAATGTGTTGAGAAAAAATTGTTCTAGACTTAAGGGGCTAGTAAAGACGAAGAAGATGTTGAAGTATTAGGGGAGGGTAAGGAGGATCCAAGAGATAAATTTATAGATTCCCAACCCCTCCAAGTATTAACACTCCACAAACCCTCAAAGTTGTGGGGTTTCTTAAGAAACAAAAGGTGACAATATTGATTGACTTAGGGAGTACACATAACTTCATCAAAAATAGGTTGGCAACACATTTGAATTATTTTGTTTATCCAGCTCCATAATTTTAGGTCATGATTGCATATGGTGGCACAATCAGTTTTTGCACGGAAATGTCATAGTATCAAAATTGCCATGGGATACTATAGGCTAGACACTCCAATGTTTTTTTATTCCCATGGGTCAGGTTGACATAGTTTTGGAAGTCCAATGGCTCACAACCTTGGGCATGATAGCGATGAATTTCTAGGAGTTGTTCATGTGTTTTTATTCCAAAGGCAAGAGATTTGTACTTCATGGATTGTGTGCAAAATATCTACAACTAGTTAGTTCTCATCATAAACAAAATATTCTCAACAAGAAGGCATATGGGTTTGTAGCACAATTATTTTCCTTAGAAGTACAAGCAATAGAGATGTCTACACAGTTTGATCTACACAAGATTATTGATAATCACTCTATTATTTTAGGATCAATGCCAAAAGGACTAAAACCACAAAGGGAACATGATCTTGCCATTTGATTACTATTAGGGAGTTGACCACCAAACACCAAACCAGATTGGTACACAAATGTCTAGAAGAGTGAGATTAAAAAGATGGTACAAGAAATGTTGGAGGTTGGTATTAGTAAGCATAGCCAAAGTGCATATTCATCTTTTGTGGTAATAATGCATAAGAAGGATGATACGTGGAGGATGTGCCCAAATTATAAAGAACTCAACAAGTACACAATCATAGATAAGTTCCCTATTCGAGTAATTGATGATTTTTATGATGAATTGCATTATTTTGTCTACTTTACAAATCTAGATCTTCATTTAGGTTACCATAAAATTTGGCTCAGAGATGAGGATATACATAAGACAACTTTTAGAATTCATGAAGGCCATTACAAGTTTTTGGTAATGTCTTTTGGTCTCACAAATGCACCATATACATTCCAAAGTTTGATGAACATTGTCTTTAGGCCTTTTTTACGGATATTTGTCTTGGTATTTTTGATGATATACTAATCTATAGTAACACATGGGAAGAATACTTATAGCATGTGAATCGGGTATTGATAATTCTATAACAACATCAACTTTACGCCAAGCCTTCCAAGTATGCTTTGGGGGTATAGGTGGTGGAGTACTCGGTTCATATTGTGTTGCATGAAGGCGTTAAAGCACACATTCACAAAATCAAGGCCATGATAGAATGAAAAGTTCAAAAAACCCTCAAGAACCTTTGAGGTTTTTTAAAGTTGAGAGTATTACTATCGTTGATTTGTGAAAAATTATGGAAGCATAACAGTGCCACTCACAATTTTGTTGAAAGACTCCTTCCATTAGAATGAAGTTGCCACCAAGACATTTTAGAAACTAAAGGAGGCCATATGCTCCAATCCAAATTTGGCTACCCCAAATTTTTCAAAGACCTTTATTGTTGAATGTGATGTGTTGGGATATGGAATGGGGTAAGTACTCATGTATGAAGAGTGACCCCTTGCATTCCAGAGTAGTTATCTCAAAGGTAATAATTTGATAAAGCCTATCTTGATGGCTATCCTTCATGCAGTCAAATATTATAGACCTTATTTGATAGTATAATCACATAAAAGTGGCATTTGAGTGCTAAGAGTGTTACTTGAGACCACCTATCCCTAGCTTAGCCCTAGACCTATCCTAGAGCCTATTTTCACACCTATCCAACTTTCGTGTGGGTCACAAGCTTCCCCATCATCCCTAAAGCAGTTTTAGACCCTCATTCTTGTTTCCTATCCCTTCATGCCTAGTATTCTTCCACTTGGACACTAGCATCATAATAGGGACAATAGCTCCACATGGTACTAGTGTCCAAATAATGATGTTACTATACTTTCTCTCCTCTTTTCATAAATGGATATCTTTTCAAATCTAAAACCTCCTAGGGTCAATCTAGACCACCTTTAACACCCGCATAAACACCAGAGTGGTATAAATACATGATTTTTAACCCTTTAACCACTAGATGGAAATCAGATGAAAATTACAAATGCAAACTTAGAACAAGTTATGCACAATTAAGGTTATCAATCCCTATTCTGCCCTACTTCTACATACTACCATCTACAATATTCCTAAGCTTAGATTATGCATATTTCCAGTGTCAAGCACATTCAAAGCACTCAAATCAACTATCAAACTAGATTTTCTTGCACTAGCACTTAGGTAGGGGGAACTACATCAGGCTTGGTCCCTCTTTGGAGTATTTTTATGTATGCAACTCTTATCATAGTGGGGTGTTGAGGATGTCTAGCCTACCCCACTAAAAAACACACTTTTTAACTTGAATCAATTAGATGCCCTAACAACATGGAGGATTAGGGTTTGTTCATAAAATCATTTAAAATAGGTAATACACAAGGTTTCAAAACTTGTGCACATAGGAATAGACCTTCCAGATCTAGATATAGGTGCACCTAGAAGCTTAGAACAATCTTGCACAGACACTATCGCCAAAATAGGGACACTAGCACCATATGGTGATACTTTCCAATTAGGATGCTATTATTTAGGAGGGGGTTTGACACTTGGATCCTATTTATGACACTTAGACCAGTATTTACCTCAGTTTTTAGCCTCCAGAACATCCATCTCAGTCATTTTCTAGCTAAGTTCTTATTTGCATTATTTATTATTATTTTTAAAAAGGTCAAATTACATCAATTCTAGAACAGATCAGTAGTTGTATTTATTGCATATTATTATTCTGATTTAGCATACTCAAATCTTTAAAAAACATTGAATTTACATACACTAAGTCTTAAAAGGTTAAGATATTTGGTGAACACGATGTCCTTCAAATATTATTCAAACCTCGACCCTAGATGCTACTAGGGTTTGTATCCTTATTTTTCCTATTTTCATTGATTTTTTTAAGCTTTTCATATTTTATACAATCTATTTTAGTAAACCTATTTCAGTTTGTTTACTATATGCCATCTAAAAAAGTTATATCTCTTCCATTAAGAAGAAGTGTTAGGCTAGGTGGCAAACTTATTAAGCATATTTAGATTCCTTCTATTCGAGCTTACACCATAGATAAGGGATCGGTTGTAACTCCCATCATTGATCCTTCACACCCTAATTATGTGGATTTCAATGATAATACATCTGAAGATGAGAAATATAATCAAGATCAAGATGATACACAAGGTGGGAATCGGGACACTCTCCTCCCACTTAACAATGAAAACCTAATTGTCAATAAGGATGACATTCTATAGAGCTTCAGATATAGACTTCAAGAATATCCCATTGATCATGCACAAATTTTACAAGCCATAATGGGAATAAAGAATAAATCAAATAAAGGTCAATCTTTTACTCCCCCAGATAATAACATTGTTACACTTACATTGGGGCCAACTCAGCTACCACAATAACTAATTATAACTCAATAACCTTCAGTGATAGCCACACCTCTTATGGCTAATTCCTCCACTTCAGATTTACAATCCTTTATGCAAGAGGTTCATACTCTACAGGCTAAAGTGTTACATCTTAAATAGGGAGCCACTAGGCCATCACATGCTTTAAATTCTTATGTTCTTTTACATACACCTTTGGTACATCACATAGCAATAAATCCTTTACCATCCAGATTCATACCACCTAAGCTTACATTGTATGATGGTAAGGGTGACCTAGAGCACCATCTCTAAGCTTTTCACACAACATGTTTATGCTACGTGTCCAATGATTGGCTTCTCACTGAATTGCTTCCACTTAGTCTAAAGGATTGTGCCTTATAGTGGTTTTATGATCTACCAAATCAATCTATCATGACATTCAATCCATTGGCATATATGTTTTTAGCACACTTTTCAATAAACATCATTGATAAGATCTCATATGCTCAATTTGCACAATTGAAACAAAAACCAAATGAGCTTATTATATAATACGTCTTGTGATATAAGACTATATTGGCCAAATTGACTATCTCAGTGGTAGATAAAGAGCTCCATGATATATTCAATCAGAGTCTTCTACCAGTATAACATGAAGCTATCTTGTTTAATAAGTTTCCAACCTTCACATATTTATGCCAACAATGAAAGAGAGAGAGTCAAGCTTCTCTATATGCAAAAACTAAAATATACTAGTGGATCAGAATCAACAAATAAGAGTTATAGTAAACCTCCATACAAGGTAAGGGCCACTAAAAATAAGAGTGATTCAAAGGCCATAGTTAATGTAGCTTCAAATTCATCTCCTCATTCTATTTTATCACTCCTCCATGCAGAGTTTTAACCAACCTTCCAAAATTGTCAACACATGTTTTACAACAGCTATCAGAATGCAATGTCATATCTCTCCCTCCCATCAAATAGGTTGATATAACACAACCTATTCCAAATAACTATGACTCCAATGCATTCTATGAATATCACAGGGCACTAGGCCATACAACAAACATATGCATCAACTTAAAACATAAGATACAAGATTTGATAGAGGCTAACATTATTGATGTGGTCACACCCACAGAGGCACTAAAATTTTAACAAACGGAAGCTAAGGCATTGAAAATATTCTCAGTTCTATTTCTAAAGCATATTAAAAGTAAGGCAAAGATCACTTTAGGTGTTCACTGCACATTTCAAGCACATTCACCACTAGTATCATATCACACTAATTCAGAGGAGGTACACCCACTACACAATATCATTGGTGTGTACCACACTATAGTTCTAGTTAGACCACTCATCACTTTTTTAGAGTAGGAAATTATTGATGATGATTCATATTTATATGCACTCTTTGTACAAGCTTGCATAGATCATCATCATATTCATAGTGTTATGGTTGACAATGGATCAAGTATTAACACATGCACTATCACACTTATACAACATTTGGGGTACTCAAAGTAGGATATATCTCCTAAAAATATAGTTATCAGTGGTTTCAATGGCCATGTTCAGAGCTCCATCAGGGAGATTTTACTTCTACCACATGTTAGACTAGCACATGTGGCCATCAAATTCTTAGTAGTACCTAATGCAGACATATTTGACATGTTACTAGGTAAACCATGGATACAACAGCTACAAGCCATCCCATCCACCATGCACATATGCCTAAAATATATATATTCAAATCAAGGGATCATAATTAAGGGTCTTTCATATGAGTATCCTCTACCTATCCCACAGGGAGTTACATCACAACTACCAGTTATGACATATTTACTAGTTAGAACACAGTTACCAATTACAACTCCAAGCATAGTTCCTATCAATACACCATAGAGTTTAGTGAAGCCACATATGTAGGAAAAATATACTCCTATAGTATTTCCATGCACACATACTCTCCCATGGATACCATTGTTAGATAAACCCCTAAATTAGAGATATGTTGTAGATTATGGAGGGCCTCCCTCTCCTCACTTTCTTCTAAGATCAATATTATTAAGTTCTTAGGGTTTTTAGTACATGACACCTATGCCAGCTACAACATCTTCTACCAGATGTGTTCCTAAGACCCCGGCTATTCATAAGACACCATAGTCAGTTTCATGGATTCCTAGCACCACTTCATAGGCAAGGCTAGACATAAATCACTCAGTAAAATAGGTTTTGGGACCATAGTTACTTTTTTATACAACACACATGATCATTGTTCCTTTATTTGACTCAAGCCACATTGATAGTGAGTCTCATATGAGACTCATCAATTAGTATTGTTCCTCCCTTCTTGTACATACTTTCCTTCTCTCTTGCTCCTTGTATATAGTTTCATTTTCATGTTGCTTGTACATAGTTTATATCCATAAAATACAAAAACAATACAATATTTCAAAAACATAAAAACATTCAAATATTTACTCAAAAAATATAAAATCATAGATGGTATACATTTCCATATTTACATTTCTTATATTTTCCAGACACTGCATATACTAGTTATCTTAGTATAGTCAGTTTTTATCATACATATATGCTTCACTTGTTCTTGTTGAGTGATTATAAAGTGATAAAGAACCCAAGTCCACTACATTGATATAAACTTGTTATTATCTACCCACTGGGGGCATATACACTGATACACAGGTTCGTTAATTGACACATTCATCAACTTGGGGGCACCCTATACACAGTTTCAATTACTAGGTTACATCTTTCTATACTATACATCATAGCTTTAGCATTGTTATATCTTGATAATGATCGTGCTACACTTACTCATACTTCTTACCTACTATTAATACTTTAGAGTCAACATATGTACATCTTACACATATTTGTATTACATGTTCATATATACTTTCATTTCTAGCTTTCCTAGTTTAGACTTGATTATATCTCTTTGTTTCTTATATTCGAGGGAATTTGAATATGCCATTGCTCTTTGGATCTATGCCACTTCTTTTCACAGTATGTATGCGTTGGATAAGTGCCCATGTCTTTGTTTGTGCCTTCTTAATCGTGTATGCAAACATTTGAACATGTATTTCTATGTGGCTCAAAGCCAACTTACTTGTTTACGTATGTGGACATTTGAACATGCCCTTGTATGTCTCGCTTTATTAGATTTAGTGACATGTGCCCATGTCCCTTGAATTGTGACGCCTTAGCCTACTTTGTGTGTGTCATGTGTGTTGTATGTATGTTTTATTGTATGTGTCATGGCCATGATATTTGTCTCTTATTTATTACACACTCCATTTTTAGATGTCATGAGACACCTCATATATCTCCCCTTCCTACTTGGGTGTCATGATGGACATCATGCCCCATCCCCCTAGGTAGCTATTAATTTATTACTTATATTTATTTTTACATTGTTATATCTATCTTGACATCCTTATGAATGCTAGACCATCGCACATTACAAACTTATGCTCAAATTATCTTACATTTCGATGTTATATATGCACATTATATTAGATTATTACACATATATCATATATGCTCCAACTATCACACACCTTGCAGAGCTTTTTCTTTTGAAGATAGTTCTTGCACAAGTTCAATAAATCTATAGAAAAAAGGGGAATTAACAGGGGTTTGTCACAGAGATCATGCTTTTATAATGCACTCACGGTATATTTTTAGCACATAGTCTCAGACTACAAAAATTAAATTAAGGTAAACACAGTGGAAAAATAGTGACACACAGATTAGTATAGTTGCACATAAATCATAGTATAAGGACACTATCACCCAAATTAGAACATTAGTGGCCCATGATGCTACTATCCAAGATATGGCATTATTGTCTAGTAGTCTTAGTTTTATAAAAATCTAGATTGGATAGAAAAGTACATCATGTACAATTCAGGTTTGCATAGTTTAGTTATAGATTTACTAGTTTTGCTCAGATTCATACTAGTTTAACTCATGTTTATAATAATTTTATGAGATTGGGGGCATCATGCATGACATCACCATTCCCATATTCAGTTCAAATACTCAAATATAGACTATTAAAACTCAGTCTAGAATCTATATGCTCATATATTAGATTTGGGGACATGTGCATGGCATATTATTATTGTATGTTCACTTGCACACTGGTTGATTAGATGGAATGAAAAATTCCTTGTCATTATCTATGATGTATACATTTAACATTATATTCCAAGTTACACACTAGTTTTATGCCTTACTCCATCTATAATCGTTAGCATTCCTAAGTGGCTTGGAGCCACCTAATATACCCAGGTGGCTGTAGAGCTAAAATTTCTAGTTACATTGTATAGTTTTAGTTTCAGATGTATCTACTACACATGGGTAGGAAATGATGGATTCATATCTTAATTGAGATCTTGATCCACCTACATGAGAGGGTTGGACACACCATCAATCCAATCCAAGCTATTTATACGTCATGATACACCAAACATGGGTGGGCAATGATGGAGTCAAAACTAGATTGAGTTCTCGAGCCAACCACATATGAGGATTGATTAAACCATTAAATCAATCCATTATATTCATCGATTGATCTCTATACACACACACACACAGGGTGTCACTAGGTTTATGTATTGCTTCATATACCTAGTGAGGTGTATTTATTACTTTCCTCTCTCTTATCACTTTACTCAATTTTACTTCTTTACTTAGTTTTGTCTTTAATTTTGATATCTCTTAAGTAAGGAATAATTTATGCACATTTCACTTGTAGGACACACATTGGATCATGCTTCACATCTTTAGACCCAGCTTCATGGGCGTCACCTCTTAGGTAAGTCTAGGTACGCTTTTTTTCTTTTATCCTAATCATTTCACTTTGTTGCATTTCTAGAATAAAAGAGGGGGAATGTAATCACTTGAAAGTGGAATTTGAGTGTTAAGAGTCGTAATTAAGACCACCTATCCCTAGCTTATCCCTAAACCTATCTTAGATCCTATGTTCACACTTATTCGGCCTTTGTATAGGTCAAAGGCAAACTTAGTCATCCCTAATGTAGCCCTAGACCCTCATTCTTACATCCTGACCCTTCATGCCTACTATTTTACCACTTGGACACTAGTGTCATAATATGGATAATAGTGCCACATGGCACTAGTGTCCCAATAATGGCACTACTATCCTTTCCCTTCTCTTTTCACAAATGGATATCTTTTCAAATATAAAACCTCTTAGGTTCAACCTAGACCACTTTTAGCACCTACACAAGCACCAAAATAGTATAAATACATGACTTTTATCCCTATAACCACTAGATGGAAATCATATGAAAATTATATATGCAAACTTAGAACAAGTTATATATAATTAAGGTTATCAATCCCTATTCTTCCCTACTTCTGCATACTACCATCTACAACATTCCTAAGCTCATATTATCCATAATTTTAGTCTCAAGCACATTCAAAGCACTCAAGTCAACTCATACTATATTTTCTTGGACATGCACTAGAAATTAGGTGGGGATAACTACATCAGGCTTGATCCCTCTTTAGAGCATTCGTATGTAGGCAAATCTCATCACAATGGGGTTTTGAGGATGTCCAGTCTACCCCACTAAAAACACACTTTTTAACTTGTATCAACTAGATGCCCTATCAACATGGAGGATTAGGGTTTGTTCACAAAATTAGTCAAAATACGCAATACATTTAGTTTTAAAACTCATGCATGTAGGAATAGACATTACAGATCTAGACATAGGTGCACCTAAAGATCGAAACAATCCTGCATAGAGGACACTATCACCAAAATAGGTACACTAGAACCACATGGCACTACTGTCCAATTATGGTTCTATTGTCTAGGAGGGGTTTTGACACCTAGTTCCTATTTGAAACACTTAGACCGATCTCTACCTCGATTTTCAGCCTCTAAATCATCCATCTCAATCATTTTATAGCTAAGTTATTACTTGCATTATTTATTGTTATTTTTAGAGATGTCAAATTTAGTCAATTTTGTAATGGATTAGTGTTGTATTTATTGCATATTATTACCCTAATTTAACATACACAACTCTTTAACAAACATAATATTTACATACACTAAGCCCTAAAAGGCTAAAATAGATGGGTAGACATTTTAAGGTGAAAAGTGATCATGATAGTTCAAAATACATCTTAGAGTAGACATTTTCATCTAATGAACAACAAAAGTGGGTGACCAAAATGTTTGGCTATGAATTTGAAATCACATATAAGAAAGAAAAGGATAATGTAGTCACAAATGCATTATCCATGAGGAAGGAATCCATAGAGGCATTGTTATATACAATGTCTATATGGCAGGTAGATTGAGTGGATGAGGCAAGATCAAAATGGGAAAATAATAGTGATACACAGGTTCTGATACAACAACTCCAAAAAAATTCTAGTGCCTCAAACAAATTTGAATAGAAATGGATATCCTTATTGTATAAAGATAGGTTTTGCCTATGCAATAATTATACCCTCAAACATAGGATCCTTACAGAGCTTCATGCATCTCTAGTAGGGGGAATTCAAGTTTAAAAATCATATAATCAAAGCAAGATTTATTTTAGGAAGGAATCAAGTGGGATATCTATAAATTTGTGGCATAATTCATGTATGTTAGCAAAACAAGGGTGAGCCAATTAAGACACCAGGGCTTATGAAACCCTTATATATTCCTAGCCAAAGGTGGGAGGAGGTTTTTATGGATTTCATAACATGGTTGGCTAGGTCAGAAGGTAAAAATTTATCACTGTTATTGTGGATAATCTATCAAAAAATACCCATTTTTGTGCCTTGTCTCAACCAATTATAGCCAATACAGTAGCAAATGCTTTTTAAAATACAATTCAAAAGCTATATGGTGTCCTAAAGATCACAGAAAGTGATCATGATCCTATCTTTGAAAATAATTTATGGATTGATTTATTCCCATGTTTGAGTACTTAGTTGGCCCATATATCATCATATGATCCTAAATATAATAGGTAAATAGAGGTGGTCAACAAATTCCTATAGGGTCATCTCTATTTTTTCATCAGATCAACAAGAAAGATGGGATCATTGGCTACCACTAGTAAAGTAGTAACACATACTTCCTTACATCATCCAAAATATTTGCATTTGTAGAACTATATCGGTATCAAACCCCACATATCACCTCATTCTTTAGGTTACAATAAAGGGCTTGAGATATTGAAGAAGACTTTCAACACCAAGTGAACGTACTAGCTAAGTCTAAGAGAATCTAGAAATGGCACAAAACTGAATGAATCAAAACACATATCAACACCATAGTAAGATGAATTTTTAAGTGTGTGATTATGTATTTTTAAATTTATAACTATAAAAAAAAAAGTACTTGAAGAAATAAAAAAAGTTTAACAAACTTTCTCTTAAGCATTACGACCCTTATCGGATCCTGTAGAAATCAATAATTTTGCATACAAGTTAGAGATATTCAATCTACACATGTAGATCCAACATTTCATGTCTACTACTTAAATAAAGTAATTGGACAAAAATTATCCATCCATACTAAGTTACTCTAGCTATATGAGGAAGATAAAGTCATTTAGACCCCGGGGAGATCCTTTAGACATGTATTAAAAGGTTACAAATAAGGGAGATTAAGGAGTATTTGATCAAGTGGAAGAATCTGAAGAGCAAGGATGTTACATGGGAGGATGAATCATTCTTAAAAAAACATATATATTTATTCAAGGTCAAGGGAAACATTGTTTTTAAAGGGAGGGAAATTCTATGCCCTTACTTAATAGTTTCACATACAAGTTGGAGTTACTTCAATCTACATGTGTACATCTAATGTTTCATGTATCCTACTTAAACAAGGTAATTGAATAGCAAGTATCCATCCATACTAACTAGAATTAGATGTGGAATACATAGTCATTTTAGACCCTAAGGAGACCCTTCACACACACATTAAAAGGCTATAAATAAGGGAGATTAAGGATTATTTGATCAAGTGTAAAAATATGATGAGTGAGAATCCTACATGGGAGGATGAATCATTCTTGCAACAACATATAGAGTTATTCAACATTAAGGGAACCATTATTTTGAATGGGATGGGCATGATATGCCCTTACTCTATAGTGTGTCTAGGGATATGTGTGGCTAATTTATGGCCTACATCACATTTTATCTTATATTTTCACATTTATGTATGTTTTTGTATTGTTAGTAAGATTGGCTTATGGAGTAACCATAGCCTAAGTAGGGTATATATAAGAGGTAGTGGTTAGTAATTAAGGACCATATTAAAAATTATATTCCTATTTCATGGTTGTGGAGGTTGCCCTCTCAAAGTGGATTAGTCTTCTCTACCAAGTATTATGTTATGCTATCAATTATTAGTGTGGGTCTACTTCTTTTGTACTCATTATTGCATCATATTATTATCAATATGCTCGTGATATTTAAATTTATATCCATTGATGTGAACTGAATTTATCTAAATAATTTTATTACATCTCCAAATATTTATACCTTGGTGAATGGTGTAACAATTTTGACTTTCCATCATCCTCACCAATTGAATTACAACCTCTTTGCTTATAATCTTTTCTAGTTTTCAAAAAAAATCTCATCCCATATATATCAAGTATCTCTAGAGAGTTTTACCTCGACGGATGGCATAAAAATGTGGCATGCCATCACCTCCCAAATCAAACTACAATCCTTTGATTATAATTAAATTATAAGTGCATTTTTATAGGTGAAATGAGGATTCTATAGACCCTCACCTATTTTAGATGAAATAACCCAAAACAAAATTAAAACAAAATGTTATAGCATACATGGATAAACTAAATAGCATAAAACCACTAATTTTTAGAAAGTAGTAGAATAGACTAAAAGGTAATCTTAGTTACCAGTCAAAAAAGAGAGAATGAAAGGAGGTAGGAGCTTGGTCATGCACATCCATGCTCATCCAAATGTTATAAACTTGTTGAGAAGTGTTGGCAATGATGTCAAGGTTGATGTCATTGATGTCAAGGTGCATCTAGTGATGGTGCATGGTGAGTGGCCATTGAGGAATGTGCATGGTATGGGAAGGTGAGATTGTTGAGAATTGTCTTCTCTATTTATTAGTGATCAAGATTGATATCAAGGAGAATCTTGTGAAGATGCATCTTGCATAAGGTAGAGTCAAATGTGAATAGAGATAGTTGGTAGAGTGCAGTTGGCATTGACTAGGTGCATGGAAGAGTTGTCATGAGTGAGGTCATTTTAAAAATAAAGAGTGTTGTTGTATGAGAGATGTAATCTTGAGTGACATCATTAAGGATAGTATGTTTGAGCATAGTCAAGGTGTCTTGTGAAGCCTAGTTTAGACCCTATGAGAAGGTAAAGGCAGGTAGCATGGTGCAGTGAGTGAGCTCAGGCAAGTAAGAAATTGTTTGGAATTATATGGGATTGTGAGTTAGGTGTAGAATCATTCAAACAAATTTGTCTTGTTACCATTTCTAAAAAAATTCAAAGTTATCAAGACTTTGAGGTCAAGTGTTTAAGTAGCCTAAGCTTAGTCATAGCATGAAGAGACCTTGCGAGAAGGTATGAGCATGGTGGCTTGGTGAGATGAGTGAATACAATCATGAGTGGTTGTATGAGGTTATTTCATAATTTATTTGAGGAATTAAAACACTCATGAGAGTTTTAGAGTGAGCCTACAAGGGTAGGCTCTTCAATCTAAGTCTGCATCTAGACCTCTCTTAAACCCTGCCTGGCCTAATGAGGTATCATGATTTATTGTCAAGGCATGAGAAGGATGTATGGTAAAGGTTTAATCATGATAGAGGTTGTATGTAATGTGAGTGAGATGTTAATCATGATAGTTAGCTGTTGAGATCATGAAAAGAGGCATGAAGGTCAATTTAAGGCCTACTAGATATGGAGACTATGGTGTAGAGAGAGAGTGCAACCTAATGGGGTATCAGGATTAGTTTTTAATGAAAGTATGATTAAATAATAATTTAAAAATGTGAGTAAATTTTTTTAGTCATGTTCAAGAATTTTAGGTTCTATTTTTAATGAAAAGGCATGAAAATTTATTTTAAGGTCTCTCGAGTGCTCAAAATGAAGTGTTCTCAACCTAAGAATGATTTTATTGTACTCATCAATTCATAAAACATTTTCATGGGAACATAATAAGTTCATGGTATATTTTTAAGGGTCCTAGATTAAAAAATTAGGCATTAGTTTTTGAATTGAGAGGTTATGCTTTATGAATTATTGTTAACACTGTGTTGACGCGGGAAATTGCACCCTTTGGCAGGAAGTCAAACTTATACCTTCTCCTCGCAACATGGAAACTCCTCTCTCACCTGTGGGATGGCAAAATAGGAGAGGAGAGTCTCTAGATAAGGGCTAGCTCCCTTTGATGTATCATTGTTCGTTCCAACAAGAGCAAAATATAGGTATACATATAATATAAAGGGGGGATGAAAAGGGAGAGAGATGCAAGAAAAAACAAGCCTACTCTAAGGAGGTGATACACCAAAAACAAGTCAACCTTCACACATCCACTCTCAGAATCAGAGAAAAATAATAAGACCTACACTTCAAGCTTGGCAGAAGGACCAGATTGTAAGAGAAAGACAAGAAGGTTCTCATGAAAACATAGAAATAGAGACTCACCAAGGTGTTGTACAATACACACTGTAAGTGACTTCCCTTGTTTTATACTTCCAAAAAGAACTCTTCTCCTGTAAGCTGCAAACTGGTGCCTTGTAGATAACTGGTCTGTTGGTGTTGAACTTGTGAGAGCATCAAAGATAATGACTAAACACAAATAACACTCAGAATATACACAAAATATCTATCCAAGATGGAGGCAAAACTGTATTTTATTGATTCAGGTGGAAATTTTATCAGAGCTATGCTTTGTAAAATTGTGGAAGAAGAATACAAAAAATACAAGTATCAAATATATATGAGAAAACAAAGAAGCCCATGTGGCATTCCTTCAACAAGTGGCCATCGTGTCCCTTCAACAAGTTGCTCAAAACATTAATGAGCCATGTGATTTGTCTGCTCGAAGTCCACATTTTTAATGTCAAAACACAGTTTGTCCACCCATTAAATGTAAAATGAAGAAACTGGTTACATTACTTAGTTGTTGCGTCCTCTCATGATCAATTTGAAAGAACTATTTCACCTGCTAGAGTCACTTCTCAAATTGACACCACTTGGACTAACTGCTTGCTCATTTCATGGATGTCTTCTTGTCCTTTTCTCAATTTTGTCTCTATCTAGCTTGTTCGGCCCCCCAGGGGTGAACTTTCAGCAGGTTGCTACATTCTGGGCTTCTTGGCAATACTTTCTCAGTTTGAAACAAAGGCCATTTTATTTTAATAAATTTGACACTCATCCAGCCATCGAGATTTGAAAACCAAAAGATATTCCATCCTCTTGAAATTGATGGCTTCTCAAGCGTCATCGCTTGAGAACCAACAACGAAACCGTTCTATTAAATTTGATGTCCACTGGGAAGTCGTTGGGTCCTGCTAAAATGCCATCAGGTCCATTGCCACGTCAGTCGGGTCCACGTGGCATCCTCTCGGGCACTTCTCTATCTTTGTTTTTTCCCAGCACCTGTCCCCTTGAAAAGTCCTTGGACTCGATTGAAAGTCCCCTGCAAGGGCACTTACCCTTCGGGGTCCTTCGGCGGGTCCCTTTATGTTCCTACTGCCCTCCAGGGCTCCCGCGGGTAAATTGTCTGTGGACAATTTCCCCAGGTAAAAACCCTGGGTCACTTACCTCCGTGTATTTCCATGGACAAAATGTCTATGGATGATTCCCGTGGACAAATTATCTGCGTAACTTTTGTTTGACCAATCCCTTTGATCTTTTGACTGTGCTTGAGTCTTGGAAAAGTTAAAGTGTTCGACCACCCTCCAAAAGGGCACTTTGACTGCTGACTGCCCTTCGGCTTGGGGCATACCTTTGAACTGGGCTGTTGAACCCAAAAAGGTTCAATGGTTCAAAGGTTTAACCCCACACAGAATTCCCAAAGGCCAAGCCTGATGAACTCTTGCATTGAACTTTCCGTTGAACTGAACTCGATGAACTAAAAATTTGGTTCAATGGTTCAACTAAGCGCGTCGATGAGCCTAGGAAGGCCGATGAACCAATATTGAACCAAACATGTTGAACTTGAGTCATTGAACCAATTACGTTGAACCAAGAAAATTTGTTTCAATGGTACGGAGGTTCAACACATATACATTGAGATACTTTGGATATAGCGATGAACTTTTGGACTTGAACCAAGCCCATTGAACCAAAAAAATGGTTCAACGGTTTAGTTCAACCATTATTGAACCAAGATACTGAACTTGAAAATGAACCTTTGAACCAAGAAACTAAACCATTTGAACCAGGCCATGAACCCAAAAAAATGCTGAATCTGAACAACCTGAAAAATAACTGGCATGAACAGCAAGCGAGGAAGGGGACCAAAAATTTTACCTGTGGGTAAAATTTGGTCAACACACTACAAATAGGTTTAAACCCTCTTAGAACCCTAATAAGGACCTGATGTTGAAGATGTTGATCAAAAGTGATTAGAATGGATTGGTGTGCCTTGGTAAGTGTTTTTATCTTGTATTTGACTCTCAAAATTACCTCCAAGTGGTGGTGTTTAGAGACATGAGAGAGAAAATGTGAAAATACAGGCTTATTTTTTAAGAAGTTATTGTAGAAGTCAAAAGTTACATTGGACATAATAACAAAAGGATGAAAGAAGAATGTGGAGACTCATGTTTCATGTACATGAAGTTTTATTGAAAGGTTATAGTCCTTAATTGCTCTAATTTGGTGATCCAAGTAGGCTAATTGTTAATAGGCCTAATGATGCAAATAGTGTGAAACTTAGGCAGAAGTGAAGAGAGAAATTTAAAGGTCTAAGCATGGTAGTTTGATGTAAAAAATTACATGTATTTTTTATTTATGAATTTTAATACATGTTAATGTTTGGTATAAATTTTTGAGGTCAGTGAATATAGTGAAAAAGTTACTCACAAGTTGACCTGTCTGGTTCAGATGAGATAGTGAGATATAAGGTCTTCATATTGGTCTACAAGACTAATATTCACCATTTGAATATATCATGTTTTGATTTAAGAATGGTCTAAATATCACATAGGATCATTTAAATTCACTAGGACTTAATAAAAGTGTCTACATAGGTGGTTGATGTTTAATTCCTTATCACTGTGTTTTTGAGTATTCTGATAGTTCTAAGTGAGTAAGTTGCAGAGTTGTTCTTGAGACATTATTGTCTAACTGAAGTTATTACAATTAGTTTGGTATGTTCACGACGTCATGTATTATATGTATATATGTTTCATTTTTCATGTGAGATCTGCTAAAGGAGTCATTGAACTTCATTCTTTCAAGACAATTTTTGAGGTGTACAAACCTAATAGGGCAGTCTGTCCTAAAGAGGGCTTCAGGGTATGAACAAAGGATGCAAATATAACCAAGCATATAAGAGGATAGAATAATTCATTGGAAAAAATTTTAAGTGGTTTTTAATGATTTTATAATGTCATATGGATCCAAGAAGATCAAGTCTCAACATCAAGAGAGCATACCTAATGAGGTAGGTCTCTATGAGACCTAAAGGGTGAGTAAGACCAATGTTAGTCATTGAGTCAGAGTGTTTAAAGTGAATTAATATGACCTTAAGGCCATATATCTTATGTAAACATATTTTTTTTATGTTTTGGCTACATGAAATTTAGGTGATCAAGCATGAGAGATATCAGATAGTGTTTGAGTACACATAGGCCTAATGAGATAGTGAGTTGCATGGAGTGTTTCATGAAGTAGTTGAATCTATAATGTGTTGTTTAGCTCATAAGAGGTTAGTTTGGATTTATTTAAATTTTATTTGAAATAATGGTATCTATAGAACTGTAAGGTGTTCTAAGGGATCATGTTCTACACGCTATAAGACAAACCTAATGCAATTAGGTCTCCATGAGTCCTAAAGAAGGAATGTAGCATATTGAGTTATGATCAATCTAAGATTGTGATTGATTCTTATTTTAATGTAAACTAAGGCCTATTATGTGTTAAATATAAGTGTAAAAATGTGTGTGTCTGGCTAAGGTGTGTATGATCATGAGGCTTATATAAAAGCAATGTCTAATAGACCCATTTGGGTGTGTGAGAAAAAGAGGATGTGCAAGCAAATGAAACAACACATTGTTGAGAAAAAATAGGCCTTGTATACCATTAAATGGGTGTATTTAAATTTCCATGAATATCTAATAGGGGTAATAAATATGAATATCAAGGTCATATGACCTAATATGTCTTGAAGAGACCTAGTTGAGCGAAAAAACCTAAAAGGCAGTTTGAGAGGGATAGAAGAGTGAGAAGAGATAAATAAGGTGATCATTATTTTTTGTGTGAGAAATAAGGTTTTATGAAGGTGATCAAAATTTTCAGGTGGCTAAGTTGGTGCTAAGCCATCTAGTGGGTTGGTGCCTCCTTGTAAGTTGGTGCTTGTTAAAGCTTAGTTTTGTGGGTGCTTGACTAGTTGGGGTTGGTACTCCATGTGGAGTTGGTGATTCACTAAATATTGGTTATTGTCTTCTAGGACTATAATCCATTTTTAGATATTAGTGTTTTTTCTTCCCCTTGAGGGTTTCCCACATATGCAATGTGTTATCTTGTTTCATGATGTTGTATGGTTGCATATGCTTTACTAGATTTTCATGTTTGTTTGAATGGATCATGTATGCTTAAGTAGAATTGAATGAATGTTTTGAAGACACTGATTCACCCCTCCTCATTTATTTCTTCCAATAAAAATTACAACATCACACTATATAAATAGCTATCCTGGACCAACTTGAAACAAAATAAATAAATAAACCTCCCTGGAACATCACTAACACCTACAAGATACAACCATCACCAATGTCAAAAATAAAACAAAATCATCAACCCTCCAAATAGTTCCCTATTCACCAAAGTAGACCACTAACCAACCAAATGTGCCAATCAATCCCAACCTGCCATCGATATCTTGATGGGGGAAAAAAACATAGGTAAACCACCACCAAAAAAACCTTCCCAACAAAACAACATTGCCCTAAATAATAAAAAATATGGACAAAAAAAAACCATCCACCATAACATATTACTATAGGGGTGGTCAATATCATAAGAAATAAAAAATTAAGAACAAGGTAATGGCCCCCCATCCTCACCCAACCTGCCATAACCACCATAAACACAAGCATCCCTTGAACCACAACAAATAGGACTACGACCTCCATGAACCTTGCCTCCACAAATTATCTTCTTGCTTAGAGGAAAAAATTAATTAAATAAAATCATGTGATAGGGACCAAGAAAAATTTCCTTGCATTGAAGAAATTTAGGCATATTATCTTTAGCTACCAAAACAAAAACCACCAGAGAGGCCATTATGGCACTCATCCCCACCCACATTAGTTGTTCCATCCTAAAATTCTCCGTTAAACACATCCTCAATATGAAATGGTAATTCCCCTTCTCAAATCCATTTTGCAGTCGATAGGCCAACCACTTTTATGTGTCTTTGTTTCCTTTTATAGGCATTTGGTCTCAAAGATTCTATCTTAGGGTTTGGAGGAGGAGGAGAGAGTGCCTAAATTTTATCATAAATAACCAGGTTATTGACCCTAAAAATGGAACCATTCTTGACCTCAATATTAAATGAGCATTAAAATATCTCAACTCCTTACATCATATGAGACAAGATTCCACATTGCTTTTTATTGCACATGAGATCTTCTAAAAGTTATTTGCCACTAAAACATTTTTCCTTGTGATGTTGCACAAGTGAATTTGGTGCTAGTTTAGTAGTACATAAGAAAGGTCCTTCAGAGATAACATATATGCATCCCTTATTACCTTCAAATGGTCAATGGTAGGACACATAACTTCCTACAGGTTCAACAACTCAGACAAAGATGCGAGAGAATTCAGTAGGGTAGGATAGATGTTTGTCACATCTCCAAATAGAGATCATGAGTAGGATAGATGTTTGGCACTTATTAATGAAGTATTTAATTTTAAATATAGATCTTGGGGTGTATAAGTGTGTGGACACACACTCATAAACTCTGATCTATATATTCTATCAATCTTCTTCCTAATATAATCATTTGAAGATACTTAACCCTAGTTAAGTAACCAATTTGATAGAGTTTAATCAATAAAAGGGAATAGATATGAATGAAATATGCAAACATGAAATATAGACATTAATCTCACAATATAAGGTTCTTATCCCCTTATGTTTCTATTAACGAGGATATATATAAGCAACAATATACCCATATGATTCAAATTTAATCAACAAGTACAATATAACTCACAAAATAGAACTTATTAAAAAAATAAAACACCACAATTACCTTTTGATTCATGCAATTTCAAGTATCTCATTTGAATATAAATCATTCAAACAACTTCTAAAGAAACCAAAGTTCATTTAATATGATATATTTTTCACAAGATAAATCTTACTTCTGTTATAACACCAACTTACCATCACATTCCTACTCATTTTCCATGACTCATCAATTACCATATCCATCAATTTTCATTCCATGGTTAGATGGCAAGTTAGTAGATCACAGCCACTAACTCTCAACTATTTAAAATGTGAACTAAGAACTTAATTATAAGATTACTTAGTGTTACATGTTGAGGTTGTAGTAACTACCCCAAGGCTTGTGGTCACAACATTGAGTTTACTTGTTCCTTAGCAGCTAACTTTCATAATATTAAAAATATGAAATAATGACAATAATATACCATTAAGTAATATTTTACAAGTTTTATCAACAACTATAAGTAATTGGTGCTTAATAACCTTTGCATTGAGCATATACTTAACATTTATTCAATGGTTATTATCACATAATAAAATAATGGTGATTCAAATATTATTAAAGTGTAACATCTGATGCATGCAATGTCTTAAGATTATTTAAAGTTTAATTCCAATAAAACCATATTAATAACTCTCCTACGAACATAAGATAAAACCTTTTATCTCTTGTCCATTTATCCTCAAGTCCATGTGGGTGCCAATAAAAATCAACTCACATATCACCTTGTACTGATAAATTTAAAATGTGTCTTCATTATAAAAATTAATAATGATAAATTACAATTTCATTTAATTGTTTATTCAACCAACATTACCAAGTCATTGATTAAATTAACAATGACAAACTAGTTGTATCATGAACAAAACCCAATTTTGAATATAATTGGCTACATCCATGGTAGTTTTTAAAATATTAAGAATGATTTAATACAGTACACCATCTAACAAAAACCATGCTTATTTAATGTATCTTATTGAAATATTAATATAATACTAAAATACACGTACTACAAGGTGTCCACCAAAATGTGTCAAACCTCCATAATATAAATTTTGCATTACGAAAACTTAATATACTATATTCTTTATTTAATACTGAAAATTATTCAAAATAGAATTACAATTACAGTTTATTATTCTACCTTTCCATACTGCAAGCTTATTATAACAATATTCATTTCAAATAAAGTTTCAAAACTTTAAGGTAACGCATAATAGTTTATGTTAAGATTAAATGCAATACTTATATCTAAACAAGTGATCAATTCATTCCATGATACTTACAAGATTAGAAGAACAACTTGATCAACACACACACACAATCCAACTAACCTTTAAATAATAACTCCACATTATTAAAGCAAACTCAGAACAACTAAGTATAAATAAATCAAGTTCATATGTAACCTTAATTTTTCATTCAATAAACACAAAAAAGTATTCAACATAAGACAACATTCATATACAAATAACCAAGATTGGTAATTGTCAAGATTCAACATTCACAATCAACCCAAGGTAGCTTGCAATCTATTATATTTTACAACATATGCAAAGATCATTGAATGATTACTAAGACTATTTCACCATTTCTTACTTGTGAAACAAAAAAATTTGTTACTATCTTCTCCATAGTTAAGTTTATTTTAGAATAGTCTTATTACTTATCCAACTCAATCAAGTATATGCAGGTCATAAAAAATAATCAAAGAGGAAAATAATGATTGTTAGAATGGTATTTTAATCATAGATAAACATGTAGGTTATCCACACAAGAATCAAATTAACAACCTAACCAATGACACAAACCACATATGCCTTACAAAATATGTAATGATAAAAATGCATATAATTGGTTATCAAGAAGAATGAATCATAAATTAAATGCTTCAAATCCTTCAAGATATAAGAATGTACATATATATTATACGTATACAATCTTAAATTAACACATATAGTATAAATTTTTTTAAACTAGAATATGATAGCAACATAACTATAACATAATTTCATCCTTGACCCCAACAGTGGGTTTGCTTACAAATAGTGTCACCACGTTCTAAGTATTTCATAAGGAAAACAAGTCACAATTGACAGAAGCGAATACACAAAGTGATAAAACCACCCTTCCAACCTTATGATTGCTCAATTGGTGGCCCTAGTTGATCTGCATCATGGGGCCCAAGACCAAGCGTATAGGGGACAACCAAGTTTTGGTTGTGTAGAGTAAATGGGCAATGCTAATTCAAAAAGAAACAACTAAACATATTCAATTGAGCGGAGTCTTATTTTCAAAAAATGTAACTTCTATTTATTAATAGAGAATAGGGGAAAATGATATAATGTGTTACAGTGCATGTTTTATAGAGTAGATACACGGAGCATGCTATCTATGTTATGACTATGTAAAGCATCAACCTTACGGTGAATGTGTATGTTACATACTTATACAATTAGAATACAAGAGTGATTATAACCACTATCAATTATCGAGAATATTGTTGTGTTAGTTCATCTTCTAGATTAGATGACAATTGGTGAACCCCTTGAAGCATGTGGCCAAGGTGAGGTGACATGTGGATGTGTTTTAGAGTCTAATATTTGTTTAGTCATGAAAAATTAAACTAAAATTTAGGGATACAAGGTGTGTGGGGTTGCGATCTATGAATAACATAGAAGTCAATGAGCTGGCATGGAACTTGTGTGATATGCAAGTCTATAAGCTATGGTATAGAAGTACAAGTGCACTAAATTACAGATGTGAAGGGTTACAATTCAGTGAAGTGTATAAGACTGTGAATTGTGAAGTGCATAGTATGGAGTGCATAAGGGTTAGTGTGCATAAGTCTATGACATAGCACAAGATTTATGAGCATGATTGTGAGTAAACTTCAATCAAGGAGTGTGATATATTGGGTGAGAGGTACATGCCCTATGTAGTAGAGCAAATAAGAAGTAAGCTCAGCTATGTAGAGATTATGCATGGACCATTTACCCTTCATTGAAGAGCAATGGTCTCTATTGTGTTAGTGCGTAGTTATGGAAACTACACCTAAAATTACGGTGAAGTGTACCACTTGGCTTGATTAACATATTAACAAACTTTGACCACTCAAAAAAGTTGGTGTGTACCTTGGTGGTGCATGTGTATATCACTTTGATGAAATGGTCCTTATCTGTATAATGCAAGTGTTTAGGAGCAAAATAAAAAGGATGTTGTATCACTACTAGCTAAAACAGTGGTAGAGTGTAAGGCTTGAGAAGTTCCACATTGAAGACTAGGTGTAGGCCTAAGTACTAAAGCAGATCAAGAACAAAGATATTTTCACCAGTTGCATGAAAAATGTTGTAAGGATTGTAGCACAAAGGTTGATATTCTAGTGTGGACCTTTGAATTGCTCCTTCTAAAGTTGTAACTAGACTTTATCACCAACTTAGAATGCATAAGGTGTGTAATGTGAGTCATGGTGTTCCTTGTACTTAGCTTGAGTGTGATAGAGAATCTACTAAAATTGATGGTGAACAGACTAAATGCATCACAAAAACTTTTCATATTTGTTTATTTCCCATGTTTGTATAGCTGGCTCATTGCCTGATGGTGTATGGTAAAATATTTCTAGAGGTTTTGAAGGTTGAAACCTAAGACATGTCTAGAATGAACTATGGATAGTAGAGCTATGAATATCCCCATTTTAGGCATGTTGAATCTACAAGAGATTATCATCCCAAGTGAGAACATGTGTACAGTTGTAAATTTCAAAGAATATGAACAAGTGTATAATTGACCATTTCAGTTTGCCCATTAATTTGAGGATGAAAATTTGTTGACTGATCCAATTATGTACCCATCAATTCCCATCATGTTAACCAAAAATGAATCATAAAGCGTGGATCACGATAAGAGACAATAAATGTGGGTAACCCAAAATGAACTCAAACATGGTTAAAGAATGTCTACTTAGTGCTAGCTAGATCAATGTCTTTTCTACATGCGATCATGATGGTCATCTTGGAAAACAAATCCACTACAATGAACACAACATCATGTTGTCACCTCATCACAAGAAATCCATTCATGAAATCCATGTTGATAGATTCCCATGGCCTAGATGGAACTGGTAGAGGTATGCAAAATCGTGGCTTCCTCTTTGTGGTCTTGGTGATGTAATA
This sequence comes from Torreya grandis, assembly GCA_037957365.1. Lineage (NCBI taxonomy): Eukaryota > Viridiplantae > Streptophyta > Pinopsida > Cupressales > Taxaceae > Torreya > Torreya grandis. The sequence continues at coordinate 2,265,545 of JARHVA010000014.1, forward strand.
AGGAATTCAAGATTTAATGCGGCACTCCACATCTATGTGTATGTATGACCAATAAAATTTGTTGGAGAGTTTTCAATGATATCATGGAGGTGTCCTAGTGATTGGATGAAGTTTTTTGATAGCCTAAGTGACTATGACAAAGTGTGCAATGTCTTTATCCTAGTATGCTTGAAGTTGGCTTGGTTGATCTTTAGTTTTGACATGGCTAGAGATGTTCAAGGTTTAGTATAGTATTTTGAGCATGTGAAAGGAGTAATATTAGAAGTCAAGAATACTTTGAGTACTTGTGTACATGAGTATAATTCATCTGGTAGTCCATAGTTTTCATCTAGATAGTTTGGGTCTAGTGGCAGAAAATATGAGTAGGTAGTTTGCTGACATCACCATTGCCACGTGTGGATGAGTTAGGGGGAGTTGGTCATATGGTTGTGATCACATTAATCCCTAGTTTCTATGAGCAAATTCTAAAGTATAGTGATGAAGCATGACAAAATATATGCAAGTGTAAATTTGGGCTCTAAGACATTTTGACAGTGCTTTCCCATACGTAGACAAATTAGCATGATGCAAGATAGAGGCAAGTAAGTAGTTTTATGATGTCATATCTCACACATGTGGATTTTTCAAGAGAAGGTAATCTTATGGGTTTATTAAGTTTTGTACCTATTTGATTTGTAATAACTTTTAGTTCAATCATTAAAGTGCATCAAAAGATATGCATGTCCAAAGTTGACCTTTCAGGCAAGTTCTTAACATAGTTGGCTATGTGGTAGAGAGAAATTTGAATGAGCAGATTAACAGTGTTATATCTTGCACATGCAAAGGTTTCAGGAGTAGTTTGACACATGGTTGGATTATCCTATGTGAGGATAGCATTTGATCAAAATTTAAGATCATGCATCTAAGCGCAATAAAAGTTATTGTGGTCCAAATTTGGCCTCCAAGGCAGGTAAGCTATGGTCCCAATACTTAGTCATTTTTTCATGATGTTAAAGACTAGGACTAGATAGAGATACAACGGTGTGTAGGATTTTATGTGTGTGTGTGTGTAGTGTATATAAATTCAAAGAGGTCAAAGTGTTTTTTGGTTAATAGATATAAATATCAAGCTTCTTCTAAGATCTAACGATGCGCAAGCAATCATACAGTGTTGATCTAATTTGCATGTTGATCGAGATAGTAAGAAGTGTTCGATGTTTAATGTTGAGTAAAGATAAAGATCAAGATTATTTCAAGGATCAATGATGAATGTTTTTTTATAGATATTAATGGTGTGTATTAAGTGAGATTATTTCAAAGTGCCAAATGTTTAACACAAATAAAGATCAAGCTACGTACAGGAGATCGATAGAGCACATTAAGTCAAATAGTCAATATGAAGATCCAATGTTAAGTGATAAAAGGTAAAGTTAGAGATAATTCAAGGAATATTGATGATGTATTTCTAATCTAAGTATCAATAGTATGAGATGTAAAATAAATAATCAAGGTTTAACTGTGACCGTTTGTATTTGAATATTTGAATTTTGTAAAGGAAAGACCAATGTCTTATTTTTGAGCCATATCTTTTGATCCACGATGAATTTTCTCATGGTGTGACAATAAAATATGTAGATGAATCCAAGGATCATCTATAAATATATATTTGAAGGTTTGAAAGTGTCTATAGTCAAAGGTATTGAGGTTCAAAGTTGATTGTGTGTTCATGCTTATTCTACAAGTGACCCGAGAAGGGTGATTGAGCTTATATAGATGTTGATTCGATGCTTAATGATGAATTAGATCTTTGGGAGTGTTTTAGACTCCATGAGGATGATTTATGTGCATTATTAATGTTTTATTAATCGTATGTAGTATGAAAAAATGTTTAGAAGTCGATTGTGTATTCATTTATGGTGACTATGTGCATAGGATGTGGTTTGAGCAAATTGTGCTTTAACAAAAGGGCACTATGATGGTTGTTTTCACTTAATAAGGACATATAAATCATTTTAAATGGGTCCATGCATTTTTAAAGTGTTATTTTATTCTTATTTTTCTCAGAGAAGTGTCAAAGTGTTGAACGAGTTTTCATAGGACCTAAAAGGTGACTTAGGCCTATATGAAAGAGGATTATGCTTAAGTGTAACCCATGTGAGATGACTTAAGGGTGAATGCATGTATTATGGCATAAGGAAATATTATGAACTTGATAATTCATTAATTCTTTATATATAGTGAAACCTAATGTGTTGGTTTCTAGGTGTGTGGAAGACTTGGGTATGCGATTTGTGCAACATGTGCATGTGAGAGTTGTGGAGTGAAGGAGAGGTAGAGTGCCTAGTTGATGAATTTATGAGTAGAGTAGATTGATGACTATGTGTATGACCTATAGGTCATATTTTTTATATCATAAAAGTTCTCTAATAGTTTGAATATATGCGAAGAGGTTTGAGTGTGCATATGAAGATAGTTTAATTGAAGAAGGAGAAAGATTGCGGCATGCCTATGTGAGAGGCATGTATGAGATAGAGAGAGTTTGTGCAATGGTGAGAAAACAAAGATCCATCATCAGGTATTGAAGACATAAATTCTAAGTTTTCAAATGAGGGTCTGAAGTACTTGATCTTCCTTAGGGGTAGTTGTTCCTTGTGAAACAGTTGTTTCACTAAATACCTTTGGTCAAGAGGATATGATCAAGGTTTGTTGGTCTAAAGGATTTGATCAGTCTCTTGTTTGTAATTTTTGATAAGATAGTAGTCCATGTGTTATATGATTGAGAATGGGTTTTATTCCCCATGAGGGTTTCCCACAGGAACTAAGCATAATGTGTTTGATCTTGTATATGCATTAAATGAATGAGTTATCTTGTTAATGTTGGTTGATCAAGTTGATATATGATGATTGTTTACAAGTTTGAAAGGACTAAAATTTCAATTTAAAATATCTAGGCTCACTAATTCACCCCCTGCCCTTTAATGATTTTTCCTCTAATAATTGGTATCAGAGCATGTCCTTTGGTAAAAGCTTAATAGCATGAAGGTGATGCAAGGTACAATACGTGTAGTCATCAAGGAGGTTTCTCTACTAATCAAGCATCGATGTTCAATGGATGCAATTATTAATTTTGGAGTGTTAAGATGAGGACATGTATTATGTCCCTAGATTTTGATCTATGTCAATCTATTTTGGATGGTTATATTACTACCGCTACTTCTTCATCTAGTGCTACAAACAAGAATTTATTTGAGAACAATTCTAAGTCAATGAATGCCATCACTTGTGGTCTTACAAAGACTGAGTTAACCAAGGTAATCCATTGTAAATTTACTAAAGAGATATGGGATAAAATGTAAATCATTATGAAGGTAATTCAAAGGTTAATCTTGCTATGTTGTAAACTCATAGAAGGCAATTTGAAATTCTCAAGATGAATGAAGATTCTATGGCATCCTTTCTGCAGAGAGTTGATGAGATTATGAACATCATCAGAGGTCATGGAGAGAACTTTTAAGAGGCTACTATTGTTCAAAAGGTGTTAAGGTCTCTATCCCCCAAATTTGATCCAAAAATATCTACCTTAGAATAAATTCATGATCTTACTTAGTTGAAGATTGATCAATTGCATGGCACCCTTACTATCTATGAAATGAGGAAGAATGATGATATACCACAAAAGAAAGAAGCAACATTCAAGATAGAGATGAAGCCAAAGAAGAAGTTCCAATGTAAGAAAGTCAAAGAGGAAGAAATTTTTGATATAGATGAGGATGAACTAATTCTTTGATTTTAAGGAAATTGAGAATAGGTTCAGGCAAGTATAAAGGTAAATTACCCCTCAAATGCTTCAATTGTTGTGAGATAGGACATTTTGCTAATAAGAGTAGTCATAATTACAATAAGGATGATGATGAAGAGAATGATAGAGGTCATGATGATATCAAGATATCTTTCAGGTTTGATAAAAGTAAGAAGGGATTCAGAAGGTTTGACAAGAAGAAGAAATACTTCAAGGACAAGAAGAGTCTCTACACTAGAAGAAGATTACAGCTCATCAAATGAGAGTGAAGTTAGTAACTTAGAATATGATCGTGAAGATGATAGTCCTATTGAATATGAAGACTTCTTCATGGCTGAGGAAGTAGTTGGTCACATCAAAAGGAGACTACTTGGAGTGATTCAGATGATGATGAAGATGAGATGGACTATGAGATTGCATTGACAAATACTCTTGAAGAACTGAAGATTGAGAAGAAGATTAATAAAAGGATGAAATCTAAACTCAAGGACTATGAGGAGCAATTCAATGTGGTTGAGGCAAGATTAGTTAAAGGCTCTAGAGAACATGAAGGTGCTTTCATGTTTCTTAATTCTAAGTGGGAATCTATGTCTCAAAGTCTAAGAGCCAAAGAATAATAATGCTCAAGGTATGATTTTGAGATTATGTCTTTCAAAGATGAGTTAGAGAAGTCTATAAAAAAAGGTGAAATCATTTGTCAATTTTGATAAAAGTTATAATGATCTCTTAAAGAGTCAAAAGTTAACTACCGAAAGATATGGATTGGGTTTTAATGAAGAACCCAAAGTTGATTCTCAAGTGGACATGAATGTCAATTTGAACAAGTACAATCATACTTTGAAGACAAATCATCAAACAAGGAATGAAGGTACTGGCATAATGAAGACAAATTAGATCAGACAACCAAATGCCGTGAGTTATGTAAATTTCAATGGTTACTACTATACTTGTAATTAGTTTAGGAATAGAGCTAGAGAATGCAAGAGACCTATTATAAATAATTTTTCATGGAATTATGATGAGGGTAATCAATCAAAAGGAGTGAGAAAGGTTAAGTGCTTCAACTATCTTAATAAAGGACACGTTGCTAAGCATTGTCTAAATAAGGAAAGGCAAGGTAAGTCTTCTTTAAAAAGAGTAGTCTATTTAAATTGTCATGAAATTGGACACATTGATAGATTTTATCCAAACAAGGTAAGACAAGATGAAGTTCCATTAAGGAGTATGGTTTGCTACAACTATGAACAGAGAGGTCAGATTGCTAGATTATACAAGCAAAGGACTTTAAATAAGAATAGGTTTAATAAATCTCCTAGAGTGTAAGGTAGAAGGCAAGTTAACTCATGGAAACCAAAGGTGGTAAGTATGAGTCATGATGAGACTACAAATCCAATTAATCTATTTACTATGGTAGAAAATGCTATAGAAGTTGAAGAGTGCCAAGGGCTCTAATTGTCTACTCATATTGAGAATGAAGAGACCAAGCTCAAGGAGAAGACCAAGGTACTGGTTGAGGCTAATTCTAAGGTAAGTATGAAACCAGGTGAACATCATGCTATTACTAAACAAGTATCATTCAAATAACATCAATCGTCATTACCTAGTTATGAGGTTCTTGACTTCAAGGTGGATTCTTCAAATGAAAAGGTATATCAAGATTCCATAGTTGCTCCATGTGTTGACAATTATATCTTAGAAGAGAAGGAGAGTGATTTAGAAAAGGAACTACTTATTATAGTTCAAACTAAGAAGAAGAAGAATAAGATCAATAATTCTTATAGCTATAAGAGGATTCCAATGGTTACTAAGGAGATGTGGGCTGCTCCTCACTTCACTTTATTTTAGAGCATTGTGGTGCAAAGGATGTCTTTGTTTATGCTTCTTAAGAGACTCCTTTCAGTGGAGAAGCAAGTGTTGTTGTTATGTTCTTTAGATGGTCCTAGAAGTCTAGAGATAAGTGTTTTCAATTGGAGTAAGTGTGTCCAAGTGGAAGAGATGTTGTGGTGATGATAGAATGATGTCATAACTATATATGATCAGTCTATAGGGTCAAATTGAAGGTCTTAAAGTGGAAAAATGGGATTTATGATTATTGAAGTTGAAATTTTTGCATATAAAGGTTTGTTGACCTTATTCTATCATGTTCCAGGTGGTTTTGTGGTCTGAAGGTATGTTGAAGTTAATTTGGAGATTTTTGTGTGCTCATAGGTTTCCCAATTTGTGCTTAAGAGTATGTAGGTCATAAAATCGGTTATAGGATGTATGGGTTCCCAAAGGTGTGGAAGCTCAATTTTTGGTCTAAAAGTGTGTGATGGTTTTCTCCAGGTGTGCAAGAAGTTTTAGAGGTGGATGTTAACTAGAAGGAGGTTTGTTGGTTTTCAGTTTTTAGGGTTTGGGACTCTAATAGAAAAGTGGTTTCCTTGTGTGTTGAGGTTTGAAGATTCATAAATTATTGAATGGGCCAAATGGATTGTCAAATCAAGCTTCATAGAGATCTGAAGGTTTGTGGTTTTCAAATTATTCATGTTTTTGTCAAGATGGAGGCCTAATTGGCAAGTTGGTTTGTGAAGGAAGTATATTACATAGGATGAGCTAGTTGTTGAAAATAGGTGTGCTTGAGGAGACATATGAAATTGATCCACATATGAAGTTTCAAGTCTTGATGGTGAGTCTTATAAAAGTTGTGGGCTCTGCAAGTTCCATGTAGGGCTATAAGGAGACTAGACAAGCCTAATGTGAAGAAGAGTGCTTTTTTCTTTGTATTTCTAAAAGATAAATTTATGAGTATTTCAAAGAGAATTCTTAGGTTTTTTTAGATCATTTTTTTTTTTGGTGAGTGACATGAAGTTCTATTGATGATTCTTGAGGTGGCTTGAGTGAGAAGGTTAGTAAGCCTGTATGGTGGTCCTTCATGGTGTATGGAGATATGATGATGCTCAAGAGGTGCAATGGATTATAGATATTAGGGGTAGTCCCTTTCAGATGTTTCTTGGTGAGTTCCATTAGATTTCAATACTTATGTGTGTTCTTTCTGCATTGGTTGCAGTGTTTGGTTGAAGAGATTGCAGGCATGAAGCAAAAGAAAGTTGTCAAGGCAAGAAGAGGTAGGCTCACGGTAAGGGGGAGTTTGTATCATAATTATAAGTTGGTACTCTCTTGTTGGTATTATTTTTAGGTGATTAGGATAATTTTCTTCCCTATCATCATGTCAAAGGGGGATAAATTTCCTATTGTGGAGAGCTTGAAGAGAGAAGGAAGGTGTGTTGTATATTGATATATGATGTGTGTTGACATCAATGACAAATGGGGATATTATTAGAGAGTTATTAATGATGTCATGATAGTGTCATAAAGGTGTTGTGGTGAGTGGATGAAGTGATTTGATAGGCTAAGTGACAATGATAAAATGTGTAATGTGTTTATCCTAGTATGCATGAAGTTGACTTGGTTGATCTTCAGTTTTGACATTGCTAAATATGTTTAGGGTTTAGTAAGGTGATTTGATCATGTGTAAGGGGTCCTATAAAAATTAAAGAATGATTTGAGTACTCGTGTACTATTGACATAGTGGATTTCACCTGGGATAGGATGCCTAGCTCTTGCCCTTCCACATGCAATAATGGAAACTCCCCTCTCACCTGTGGGACCGGTGAAGCTGGAGGGGAGAGTCTCTAGATAAGGGCTAGCTCCCTCTGATGTATCTTTTAGGCCTTGGTTTCTCCTAATACTAAAAAACAAATGTAAAAAAGGGGGGGTGAAAAGGGAGAGAGAGATGCAAAAAATAGAACCTAAGCCTAAAAATGAAAAGGTGATACACCAGAAAAGTTGACCCACCCCGCCTAAACATACACTTTTCACCAGGAAGAAACACCCATACACTTCATCTGATGTGGGAAACTCCTCTATTTTAGTGAGTCAGGGGTCTATAGAGATACAGGGAGGAAGGAACTAGCAAAGGTGTTCGGAGACACACTTTGACAGCCTATTCACATGCGCCTATATCCTTGTTGTAGACACTTCTGGCAGACCTGCAGAAAAGAGACTTCACAATGCACTGGACATGCTGTAATAAATTTTTGAAAAGCATGAAAGACAATGAATTAACACAAAATAATAACACAGACATATACTTTAAAGTGCAAGTCCAGATAGAGGTAAAAATGCTAAGTCCTGATTCAAGGTAATATCTGGTAGAGCTCTCTCTGCCTTACAAGCCCTGAGAGATTTTTGGGCAGAGTTTTGCCTTAAGGCTGAGAGAATGGATATTTTCTCAAATGAGAAGCTTTAAAATATATAGACAGAGGAAGATAACTTGGCAATTTCTGGGAAAGACTTTGGCACTCTTTTTTCAAGCTGGCCCATGTGCACTCTGAGCCTTGGGAAGAGGGAGTTGTTTGATTGTCAGTTCCTGCTTTGACTTAGGCATTCCACATTAATGTGAAAAACATGTCCACACCTCTTTTCTACAAACAAACTACTCTCTTCCTACAAACAAATTGTGGTTTTTCCCCTCGTAAATGCCAAATGGAGAAAGTAGGCTGTGTCGCTCACTGTTTGCATCATTTGATGACCATCTAGCAATAACTCACCTCTCCTCACCACTTGGATGGCTTTGTCTTTTCCTACACTTTGTCTTCCTCCTTGCCTTGTCTCTTGTTGGCTCCTTTAGCCTTTGGGGGCTATCTTTTGGTGGGTTGTTGCATTCCTTGGGCTCTCGCTGCTTGCCTTGGCCATTTTCTACTGATTTTAGTGAGTGACACGTGTCGCGTTCCACTGTAAAATGGGTAGGACATGTGGCAACATCCACTTGACTCATGGAAGCTTTAGGCACCCTTTGAAGGTCCTATAGAAGAGGACATGTGTCAGCTTCCACTTTCTTTAGCAATTCATCTGGGGCCCACCATAGTTCTCATAGGACAAAAGAGAGAGACCGTGGAGGCTAACACTTGTCAGCTTCTGTCAAGCCTTACAGGCAACACAGGGCACGTTCCACTGCTCCTAAAAAGGCATGTCAAAGCCTTTCATAGTTTCCACTTGGCACCTTCCGCACTTTGGCTTTCTTGGTGTAATATTGATGTTCGTGGGCCCATCACAGTTTGAAAACCAACAGTTATTCTATCTTCTTAAAGTTGATGGCTTTTGGGATGTCACCATCCTTGGCAAATTCCTTTGGGCCTTTTCCTTCAGATTTCTGCTTTGGCCTTTTCCCCATGGGATTTTTTCCCACAGGCTTTTTCCCGCAGACAAAAAGTCTGCAAGAATTGCCTTGTGACTTTGCCTTCAAAATTGTCCTCTCGGGCTTTTTGCTCGCAGTTTCCCTGAATTCCTTCAAACTTTTTGTCCGAAGTAAATATTTTGGACAAAAGTCCAAAAGAATTCATGACTTTGCCTTAACAAAATTACAAAATATCTTAGCCGCTTCTTTGTGGCCTCTTTGAAGTGTTCCCTGCCCTCTGTAAGGGCTCTTAAACCCAAAATTGCCCTCCACAAGGGCACTTGTCCTTTGGCTTTGTGGATGCTCCTTTGAACCACCTGATTGAACTAACCACTTGAACCAAAAATGGTTTAATGGTTCAAAATTGTGCGCTATTTGTTTGAACTATGTCGCTTTAAAACAAGCCTTTGAACTTGTTGCGATGAACCAAGGCTTTGAACCTAAGCGTTGAACCAAGACATTGAACCGGGCCGATGAACCAACCGTTGAACCAATTCATTGAACCGGTTCAATGGTTCAAACATTTGTTGGACCATTTGATGAACCAAGCCTGTTGAACCATTTGAATTGAGCCGATGAACCGAACCATTTGATTGAACCAAGGCGTTGAACCGACTGAGTAAACCAAGCAATTGAACCATCTGATTAAACCAAGACATTGAACCAATGTGTTAAACCAAGCCAATGAACGATTTGATTGAACCGAAGTGATGAACTTTGATGAAGCATTGAACTAAACTGAATCAAACCAAGCCTATTGAACCAAGCGATGAACCAAGGCGTTGAACCAGTTTAATGGTTCAACGATTTGAAGCTGCTAACTCATTGAAAGATCATGTCGTTGAACCACTTTAGCTCCCTTTCCTTATGAATTTCTTTGGACAAGAGTCCGAAGAAGCTTTGTAAAGCCTTGCACTCTTTGACGGTTCTTCAACTGCCGAAAGATTACACCTATAGAGTTCATAGAAATGGACATGCATAGTCTGTAGAAATTTTGTAGAGTCCATAAAAATTTCCAGATTTGTGCAAAATCAAAAGTACTAGCTCAGAATAGCAGGAAAAGAAGGGGGACCAATTTTTGGCTTGTTGGGCAAAAAATGGTCAACAAATTGGTGACTCCCAGGGGAAGCATGCCTGTTATGCTTAGAGACCAGTTGCCTTGAAGTCTATTGGGCACAGAGTCAGATGCAACTTTGAACAAAGTTAGCAACAGCCCCAAAAGATCAAAGAATCAAACATGAATCTTTTTACCCCAGACACAAGGGAAAGCACACGCAAGACTAAAAACACTACTTGTGTAAACTGCACTTAGGGAAAGCAGGAAAGACAACTGAAAGCAGACTACTATGTACAACTAACTAGGTATATCCACTTCCCTCCTAGATCAAAGGGAAAACTTCTTAAGTCCCCTCCTTGGCAAGGAAACTTATGGTGCCAGACAAGTGGTTGAATGAAAAGGAGATTTGGTGACTTGCTCCTCTTGCCTGTCACCTGGATTGGCTTGTATCCAAGTGGATCATATTCAAACATGCTTCCAACATACATGTATTCCTTTTGTTCCTGGAAGCTTGTTGAATTCTAGTCCTTCATGCTGGTGCATATCACCAAGAAATCGGTGGTTGTTGGTTCATCACCATAAGCCCTTTGATCTACACAGTCCCTCTGCAATGCATCATGGTTTGAACCATTTCCTTCTGCTTCATTGGAGATCCTACCAAACTCATCCTCTACTCCCTCGTGGCCTTCTTGAAGAAGGGTGACTATTGTGGTGTCTGAAATGGAATCACAAAATGATTGCTCATCCCACAGAACATCACCTCTTTGTTCAAAAAACTCTTCTTCAAGGCTTTCCTCAAGGGAGACCAGCCTCTCCTTTTCCTTGTCAAAGATCAGGATCTCTAGATATTCAAAGATATCCTCCTAATCCTCCTCAAACTCAGGCTCCTTAGCGTATTCATCCTCCTCATCGAAGCAATAGGGAAGTTCATCAAACAAAGGAGGAGGGAGCTCACCATGCTTATGTTCCTCCTCATATTGCTGGAACATCTGCATGTATGCATGCCCTATGTCTTCTCCATTGCTAACAAGGTCTTCACAAGGATCATCGATGATGATTTCTTCTTCCTCGTTGCTCATGATAGCCTCCTGGGAAACTATAGATTGGATCTTTTGCTCCTCACTCACCTCTTGCAGAATAGGTTCCTCTTTGAGAAGGGATGAAGTGGAAAAAACATCTGGAAGAGGAGGCAGTCCTTGAGCTAGAATCAAATGATTCTCCTCCTTCCATCTGGCTAGCACTTCATCAATATCAGGTGTGGCCTGATAGCTCTCTTGGGGATGTGTAGATGGGGTGTGTTCAAACAAGGAATGTGTCGTTGGGTCTAAACCATCCATCACACCTTGGCTGAGGAATCGCTCTCTAGATTCCAACTCTACAATTCTTCTAGCCATATCCTCTTGGAAGAGCCTTTCTTAGAGGTCACCAGCATCATCATGAGTAGGAGCACCCTCAGCTTCTTCAAGGTTTTGAGCAAAACCTTTCTTCTCCTCCTTTTTGCCCCATAATTCTACTGTTTGCTTCTAGTTTAGGATCTCAACATTGGAATTTTGCTCCTATAAACAGGTAGCAACTTTGTTTTCTCCAAGGTCCTAGGGCTCTTCTACAAGGTCTAAGAGTTCCATCTCTCTTTCTCTAAGCAGTCTCATCTTAGCTTCTAAATCCTCAATTTGCTTGGCTAGATTATCCTGAAAGAGTCTTTCTTGGAGGTCACCAGCATCATCATGAGCAGGAGCAATTTCGAGAGAGATGCACTGGTTCATAATGTTCCCCCCAAAGGAAGATTCATGATCTAAGGAATTTAGAAGGCTCATCTCCATGGGAGGTTGTTCCAGTTCCCTTTGATGCTTGAAGGCTAGGCACACGGGGTCAAGAGTAGGGTTGATTGATGCATCAAATGAGCTGGAATGAGCAAGTGCTATCTTATAGAAAGGATTTGGTGCACAAGAGGTGGCTTTCTTTAGGATAGGAGGGGGAGCACAAGGTTGAATACCTTGCATGAATGGATTCTTCCATTTTTCTACCTCCTCTTCCATGGATTATAAGGCCTGAGCTTGCCTGAACAAACATGCCTCTTTATACATCAGATCTTGCTGATATCCATACTACTCATCCAGTCTGTCGATCTCCATTACCTACTTCTCGAACTCCAATGCCACCTCCCTTATCATTGAAGGGCAACTAGGAGAGTTGCTTGAGGGGATTACATGAACATTTTGAGTTTGATCATGGTAATATGAAGGAATACAAGGCCCATGATTTTGTGTAAAGGAATTATACATACAAAAAGTAATTTCTTGATGGCACCAGGCTGCTTAACCAGCTGATTCAACTCAGAGTCACCATTGGTGTTGGTAGAAAAGCCTCCAAAGGCTAGTTGGTTGAAGAACACACCAAAAAAATTTCAACTATTTGGACAAAACTTGTCCTAGTTGGTCCCACCGGGCATGCCAAAAACTGTTGATGCAGTGGATTGCACTCGAGGCAAGATGCCTAGCTCCCGCCCTTCCACACGCAATAATGGAAACTCCCCTCTCGCTTGTGGGATCAGCAAAGCTAGAGGGGAGAGTCTCTAGATAAGGGCTAGCTCCCTTTGATGTATCTTTTAGGCCCTAGTTTCTCCTACTGCTAACAAACAAATGTAAAAAAGGGGGTTGAAAAGGGAGAGAGAGATGTTGAAAATAGAACCTAAGCCTAAAAATGAAAAGGTGATACACTAGAAAAGTTGACCCACCTAGCCTGAACATACACTTTTCACCAGGAAGAAATGCCCATACACTTCATCTGACATGGGAAACTCTTCTGTTTTAGTGAGTCAGGGGTCTATAGAGATACAGGGAGGAAGGAACTAGCAAAGGTGTTCTGAGACACACTTTGACAGCCTATTCACATGAGCCTATATTCTTGTTGTAGACATTTATGGCAAACCTCCAGAAAAGAGACTTCACAATGCACTGGACATGTTATAATTGATCTGTGAAAAGAATGAAAGACAATGACTTAACACAAAAGAAGAACACAGACATATACTTTAAAGTGCAAGTCTAAATAGAGGTAAAAATGATAAGTCTTAATTCAAGGTAAAATCTGGTAGAGCTCTGCCTTACAAGCCCCGAGAGATTTTTGGGCAGAGTTTTGCCTTAAGGCTGAGAGAATGGATATTTTCTCAAATGAGAAGCTTTATAATATATAAAGAGAGGAAGGGAACTTGGTGATTTTTGGGAAATACTTTGGTGCTCTTTTTGCAAGCTGGCCCATGTGCACTCTGAGCCTTGGGAAGAGGGAGTCGTTTGATTGTCGGTTCCTGCTTTGACTTAGGCGTTCCACATTAATGTGAAAAACATGGCCATGCCTCTTTTTTACAAATAGACTACTCTCTTCGTGCAAACAGACTGTGATTTTTCCCCTCGTAAATGTCAAGTGGAAAAAGCAGGCCATGCCACTCACTATTTACACCATTTGATGACCATCTAGCAATAACTCACCTCTCCTCACCACTTGGACTACTTTGTCTTTTCCTACACTTCATCTTCCTCCTTGCCTTGTCTCTTCCTAGCTCCTTCAGCCTTTAGGGGCTATCTTCTGGCAGGTCACTGCATTCCTTGGGATCTCATTGCTTGCCTTGGCCATTTTTTATCGATTCTAGTGAGTGACACGTGGTGCGTTCCACTGTAAAATGGGTAGGACACTTGGCAACATCCACTTGACTCATGGAAGCTTTAGGCACCCTTTGATGGTCCTATAGAATATGACATGTGTCAGCTTTCACTTTCTTTAGCAATTCATCTGGGGCCCACCATAGTTTGTGCAGGACAAAAGAGAGAGATCGTGGAGGCTGACACTTATCGACTTCCACCGAGCCTTGCAAAGACACGTGGCACATTCTGCTGCTCCTAAAAAAACATGTCAAAGCCTTTAATAGTTTCCACTTGGTGCCTTCTGTGCTCAAGCTTTCCTGGTGTAAAATTGATGTTCGTGACCCCGTCACAGTTTGAAAACCAATGGCTAGTCTATCTTCTTAAAGTTGATGGCTTCTGAGATGGCACTGTCCTTGGCAAATTCCTTCAGGCATTTTCCTTCGGCTTTCTGCTTCTGCCTTTTCCCTGCGGGCTTTTTCTATGGGCTTTTTTCCCACAGATAAAAAGTCTACAAGAATTGCCTTGTGACTTTGCCTTCAGAAATTTCCTCTTGGGCTTTTTGCTCATGGTTTCCCCAAATTCCTTCGAACTTTTTATTCGAAGGAAATCCTTCAGACAAAAGTCTGAAAGAATTCATGACTTTGCCTTAACAAATTCTGAAAGATCTTAGTCACTTCTTTGTGGCCTCTTTTAAGTGCTCCCTACCCTCTGCAAGGGCTCTTGAACCCGAAACTACCCTCTGCAAGGGCACTTGTCCTTCGGCTTTGTGGACGCTCCTTTGAACCACTCGATTGAACTAATCGCTTGAACCAAAAATGGTTCAATGGTTCAACACTGCGTGCCATTTGTTTGAACCGTGCCACTTTAAAATAAGCCTTTGAACTTGTCACGATGAACCAAGGCTTTGAACCTAAGCGTTGAACTAAGGTGTTGAACTAGGCCGATGAACCAACCGTTGAACCAATTCATTAAACCAGTTCAATGGTTCAAATGTTTGTTGGACCGTTTGATGAACCAAGCCTATTGAACCATTTGAATTGAGCTGATGAACCGAACCATTTGATTGAACCAAGGCATTGAACTGACTGAGTGAACTGAGTGATTGAACCAAAGTATTGAACCAAAACATTGAACTAACGTGTTGAACCAAGCCGATGAATCATTTGATTGAACCAAAGCAATGAACTTTGACGAAGCGTTGAACCAAACTGAATTGAACCAAGCCTACTAAACCAAGCGATGAACCAAGGTGTTGAACCAAAGTGATGAACCAGGGCGTTGGACTAGTTCAATAGTTCAACATTTCGAAACTACTAACTCTTTGAGAGATCATGTCATTGAACCACTTTAGCTCCCTTTCCTTATGAATTTCTTCATACAAGAGTCTGAAGAAGCTTTGTAAAACCTTGCACTCTTTGACTGGTTCTTCAACTGTCGAAAGATTACACCTGTAGAGTTCGTAGAAATGGACCTGTAGAGTCCGTAGAAATTCTGTAGAGTCCGTAAAAATCCCCAAATTCATGCAAAATCAAAAGTACTGGCTCAGAACAACAGGAAAAGAATGGTGACCAATTTTTGGCCTATTGGGCAAAAAATGGTCAACATGTACATCAGTGGAATTCATCTAGTAGTCCATGGTTTTCATCTAGATAGTTTGGGTCTAGTGGCATAAAATTTGAGTAGGTAGTTTGATGACATCACCATTGCCATGTGTAGTTGAGTTAGGGGGGATTGGTCATATGGTTGTGATCACATTAGTCCCTAGTTTAAATGAGTAAAGTCTCAAGTATAGTAGTGTATCATTTATAAAATATATGTAAGTGCAAAGTCGGGCTCTCAGGCATTTTGATAGTGTTTTCCCATACTTAACCAAATTTGCATGAGGTAAGATAGAGTCAAGTAAGTAATTTTGTGATGTCATATCTCACACATGTGGAAGTTTTAGGAGAAGGTGATATTATGGGTTTGTTTAGTTTTGTGCCTAGTTGATTTTTGATAACTTTTAGGTCAAGCATTAAAGCGCATCAAAAGATATACATGTGCAAAGTTGCCCTTCCATGCAAGTTCTTGACATAGTTGGCTCTATGGCAGAGAGAAATCTAAGTGAGTAGATTAATGGAATTATATCTTACATATATGAAGGTTTAAGGAGTATTTTGATACATGGTTGGATTATCCTATGTGAGTATATCATATGGTCTAAATTTTAGATCATATCTAAGTGAAGTAAAAGTTATTGTGGTCCAAAGTTGGCCTTCTAGGCAGATATGCTATGGTCCCCATAGTCATTTTTGTATGATATTAAAGACCACGACCAAATAGAGATCCAAAAATGCATTAGGAGTTTTTACATCTAGATAAATAGTATGTAATAAGTCAAATAGGTTAAAGTATTCATTGTTTAATAGAGATAAAGATCGAGCTTCTTCTAAGATCCAATAATACACAGATGATCATATAGTGTTGATCTAATGGTGCGTGTTGAATGAATGGTAAGAATTATTTGATGTTTAATGTTGAGAAGAGATAAATATCAATCTTCTTCTAAGGATTAAGGGTGACTATTTTTTTGTGTAGATATATATCAAAGGTGTGCATTGAGTAAGATGATTTCAAAGTGTCCAATGTTTAACACAGATAGATATCGAGCTATCTACAGGAGATCGACGGAGTGCATTAAGTCAAATAGTTAATATGAAGATCCAATGGTAAGCAATAAAAGGTAAAGGTTGAGCTAATTTAAGTAATATCAATAGTCCATGTTTAGTATAAGTATCAAGATCATGAGATGTGATCAAAGTGATCAAGGTTTAACTGTGACCGTTTGCATTTAAATTTTTGAATTTTGCAAAGGAAAGCCCAGTGTCTAGTTCTTAAGTCATATCTTTTGATCCAAAATGAATTTTCTCATGGTGTAAAAAGAAAATATGTTGAGTAATCCAAGAATAATCCATAAATATAGATTTGAAGGTCTGAAAGTGTGTATATTAAAAGGTATTAAGGTTTAAATTTTACTGTGTTCATGCTTGTTCTGCAAGTGACTCGAGAAGGGTAATTGAGCTTATGTAGATGTTGTTTCAATGTTTAATGATGAATTATATATTTAGGAGTATTTTTTAATACATGAGGATGACTTTTGTGCACTTTGAAGGTTTGAATAATTTTATGCAGTATGAACAAATGTTTAGAAGTTGACTGTGTATTTGTTCATGGTGACTGTGTGCATAGAATGTTGTTTGAGCAAATTATGCTTAAGCAAAAGGGCACTATGATGGTTTTTTAAACTTAAGGAGGACCTATAGATCATTTTAAATGGGTACATGAATTTTTAAAGTGTTTCTTTGTTCTTAATTTTGCTTAAGTGTGACCCATGTGAGATGCCTTAAGGGTGAAGGCATGTATTTTGGCCAAAAATTAAATATTGTGGACTTGATAATTCATTAATTATCTATATATAGTGAAACTAGATGGGTTAGTTTCTAGGTGTGGAAGACTTAGGTGTTAGACTTGTGCAAGGTGTGCATGTGAGAGTTGTGAAGCAAAGGAAAGGTAGAGTGCCTAGTTGATGAATTGATAAGAAAATTAGATTTATGACTATGTGTATGACCTATGGATCATATTTATAATGTCATAAAAGTGCTCTTATAGTTTGAATATATGCGAAGAGGTCTAAGTATGCATATGAGGATAGTTTGAGTGGAGGAGAAAGATTGTGGCATGCCTATGTGAGAGGCATGTATGAAATAGAGAAAGAGTTTGTGTAGGGGTGAGATAAAGAGAGATATATCATCAGGTGTTGATAACATCAATTATAAGGTGGAAGTGTTCAAAGGAGGGTCTAAAGTACTTGATCTTCCATAAGGGTAGTTACTCCTTGTGAAACATGTGTTTCAGTAAATACCTTTAGTCAAGAGGATATGATCAAGGTTTGATGGTCTATAGGAGTTGATCAGTCTCTTGTTTGTAATTTATTAGAGGATACTGTTCCATGTGTTGTATGCTTGAGAGTGGATTTTATTCCCCATGAGGGTTTCCCATAGGAACTAAGTGTTATGTGTTTGATCTTGTGTATGCATTGAATGAACGAGCTCTCTTGTTAATGTTGCTTGATCAAGTCGATATATGTTGATCTTATAATAGTTTGAAAGGAATCTAACTAGAATTTGAAATATTTGTTCTCGTTGATTCACCCCCCACTCTTAGTGATTGTACCTCTAACAAAAGTATGACTATAATATAGCTAGAGGTCATGATAAAGTGTCATGAGGTCTTGTCATAGTGTGCCTCCCATATGAGTAATTGGAGAGGTGTCATAGAGGGAACACATATATGCCTAAGCTTGTATAGAATCTGGTTAGACAAGTGGAACTTTTGAACTTGTGTACCCTGCATGAGGTTGGTGTAAGTTGATACAAAGTTCAGATCAGTTGAGTAGAGATGAACCTAGTCTATAAAATTATGGACACACATGTCTAACATTGTGATGAGTGCATGAACCAATGATCAACTAAGGCAATGTATGGCCTTATTTTCCTTCCCTTTCTTGATCTTGATGATGATATGGAACTGATACAGGAAAGTCATCCATTTCATATGGCATGCATTTTCAAGCTTGTTTTATGATTACAAGAACTAAAGTGGTTTATGGTCCAAATGAACAACTCTTTCCTTCCTGAGAATGTAGTGTCACCATTACTTTAATAGCATATAGTTCCTTCCCATAGGTGGAGTACCTTTACATTGTGTCACTGAACATATCAAAGTGGTATGCAATCTTATGTCCATGTTATATGATCACTATATTGAGTGTGTAGTTATATGCATCAACGTGTATTTTGACGGTTGACATAATGTTGAGCATTACGAGAATAGGTGTTACTTGAGTACCTCAAGCATTATTGTGCATGTGTCTAATAAAATTTGTCTTTGAAATATGTGAGCTAGTTGAGATCCCATGAAATGTGTGAGAAACCAAGGATGAACCTATTATAGCTCAAGTTTTCACACTTGAGAGGGTGATACAAGCCCTCTCATTTTATTTATACAATGGGATTAATCCTAGGTTGTGGGTGACCTCTAAGTGGACTAAACCTCTAGATCATACAGTTAGCTTCCCTTGATGTATCAGTTAGGCTCAAAACATTACACTACTAGATTGTAAGGGAAAAGGGAAAGAAATAAAATGAAATAAACCTAACTAGGGAGGTGATACACTAAATTAATTGACCACTACTAACCAACTGCACGTGCACATCAACCATGAGACTAGTTTGAACATACACTACTCCTAATTTGCATCTCCTACATCATCGCTTCATGTGAAGGTTGTGAAATATGTTTAGGCTAAGAGGACTAGAAAAGAGGTCCAAAATGACAACAATGAATATAAAAACTCACTCAACCCTTTCAATTCACTTTAACACTTCACATGACCTAAAAAATAAGTTTTCAAACCGCATATAGGTGTTAGAATAGGATATCATGTCAAGGAAGACTAAGCAAATCACTTAACAAGATCAAATATCCATGAAAGCACACTAAGTACAGTCATAAGAGGTAAAATAAATAGTTTTCATTGATCAAAGGCATATAAATGAGCAGGGCTTCACCATACTCATGTGGAGGATCAACAAATGCCAAAATCAGCCATACTTATAGAGAAAATGAGGAAGGAGAGAGAAACAGAGGCGTAGAGGAGCTCTTACACCACTCCATGAGACAATAAGTTACAATCAATAAAAATTTTAGTGAATAGTCTTAGAAACTCCTTCAACATGTGTCAAATTTCTTGATGATGATCTCTTCATAGAGTTGGCGTAGGAAAGGTTCTTTATCTCTTTACATGACTCAACATCTTCTTAGAAACTGCCTTCCTTCTTGATTAAAAGTGATAATTGGCCTTATTTATCATCAAGTCACCTTGAAATACCCTATGCCCCCTTAATTGACACCTTTTATACATTTTATATCTCTCCATACTAACATGGTAGTGGTCATCATGTTTCATTAGGTGTCTTGAAGCTAATCAAGCTCATTACACCATTTCCCTCAAAGTCTTCATGGTACACAAGGATATCATGCTAAGGTCTGTAAGTAGCCATTTGATTAGACTTGTTCATTATCCAAAGAGGCTTTAAAAATAATCAACAAGTATTCTTATTAGTTTTCAAGGGACTCTTAGGCTCTCCATGATTTCCCATAGGTCTGTAATTAGGCTTCTTGAACAACAATAGTAGTACAGTCACTTCTTGGGCCCAAATTAGTGACATGAAATATCATATATCTTCTTGAAATCTTTATATAAAGATAAAATAGGATCATACAACCTTTGTATAGGCTTGTAAATCCTTCTTACTTGATTTGAGGACCTACCACCATCTGTCATGCTCACAAACAAGCCTGCAACCATGAATCTGAGGTCATTTCCATGTAATCTAAGTGTACACATGCCAACTAATGACTTGATAAGGTGATAAAGAGAGGTATGAAGGTTTATCATATCATTTCAAGGGTCATCTAATATGTTTTAGGCACTTAGGAGGCCAATTTCTCTCATTAGGTCATTAGAAGGGTTTAACAAGGGTTTTAGGTGTTTACCATATTAATGATGGTTCTTAAAGTACAGGGGCCTAATCCAAGAATAAGTGATAAAACATGGAATTAGGAGAGCCTCATAACATACCATATGATCTTGATCTCCCATGAAACTCCTCCATACAATTCTAAGCAAAATAAAATGCTCCTTAGGCTCCTCTTTAGGCAAAAATAAGGGTTTCGAATAGTTTATCATCTAACTGATTATTCAAATAGGTCATATATATAATGAATGAATTGATGCCAACATTTTTAAGTAGGATACCCATATTAACACCTCCAATGTCCATATTATACCATGCACACCTTCCTAGAAAATTTTAACATCAAAAGTTAGTATCTCAAGTATGCAAATTGGGTATGAGGCTGAGAGAGAGTTTGTTTGACCTAAAACCCTATAAATTGTATTTTGTTGATTGAAAGTATACTAAATATGTATAAAACAACATATTTCATGGTTTTAAATTATCTCCAATGGGCATCCTCCTTCCAAAAGGCTCTGCAACCTACTTTTCATACTTGGAGGGTTTGTAAACCATTAGTCTAGTTTGACCCTAGTAGCCTAGTTTGAAGTCTACCTTCAATGTCCCAAGGTTTTATTCTATGTAAAAAAATTGAATAAGATTATTCATTACATTATTTACCATTTTGAATCAATTATAAATGCAAGAGTACATGTTATCTTCACATCCTTGAAAGCAGACTTAAAACTTTCAATTAGGCCTCTAGGTCTACATCTTAGGTTTCCTAAATACTCAACATTTATCATGCACTTTGTGATTATTTCCCCTTATCTCTCATAGATAAAAAAACCTTATATCATTCCTCAAAATTTATTCTTACACTTCATAAACCATTAGACTCACCTCAAAATGCTTGCTTTCTTCAATCTACTTAAACAGGCTTGTAGTCTATGTTGGTCCTAGGATTTTGTTAGAGTTCATAATAGATCTTCAACTCATAGTTTATCCTCAATTTATCATGAACACACCTCCATAGTGTCTGATAATAGTTATTAAACCTATTTTATACTTCAAACCTCATCTCTTAATGCAAAATTCATTGCATTTCTATTGAAAAAGAAACCTACAGGTTTGCAAACCTATAGGTGAGCATTTTCATTGCTTTAAGCCTGCCATGATACATGTTTTGATAGTATTGAACTTAAAAAAACTTATCCTTTACATCAAACCATTTTTTATGAGGTTATTACCCTCATACATCATTCATAGTGAAATTTTGGACCTTTTTAATTTACTTTTGTGCAGGCAGACCTATACACAGTCTTAAGCCTAACACCACTTTGTGTTACTTATATAGGCTAGTATTGAAGCGATCAGTCATGTTGGAGGGATAATAAATGTTATATATATAATTTAATTTCATATGAAACCAATTCACCTCTTTAGTTTTCTTTGAGATTTAAACCAATAGCCATGTTGTCCTTCATTAGTCTGCAAGTTATGCATAGTTAGTTGATGAACATGGGAAAATGATCTTTCAAACTTTTAAGAACTGACCATGCTTTGATGAGGTCAAAATGTGTTTTTAGGAGATCAACCATACCACTCTAAACTACTTCTCACCCTTTTGATGCAGTGGTGGCCTTCAGTTTTCTCAATATTCATGATGAATGCTTATGGAAGACTATTAGTCACTAGCATGTTAGGAAGTTTTAGTGTAGAGTAGGCATTTAATATCTCTTAAATGGATCTACAAATAATTTTAAGGAGTGAAGATATGATGTGGGATATCCAACAACATAGACTCACCTATTGAACACCCTAAAGCATGAAGAAACCATAACCTTCAACCTGCAAACTGCTCCAAAGTGGAGATTTCTTTCTTCAAGGTTTCCCACACATGACAAGTGAGGTAGACAGTGCACTATGAGGATATTCAGACCCCTAATAAACTTTTACAATCCTCCCCTACTTCAATGAGTTCAAACTTGTAACCATATTGCCCAAAACCCAACCTCAAGGGTTTTAGCAAGGTTTAAGACCACTTAATGGTCTTAATTATTATTCATAAAGGAGGAAGGTTCAAACTAAAAACAAATTCCATAAACCTAAAGGCCATTTGGACCTCCTCCTCTACCTAAAATCTTATGTCACCACTCTCTCTCTTTTATATGGAATGAGCATATGAAACTGGCCATTGTCAGTCTGCTAAGGGCTCAATGGAGATTTTGATGCATTTGTTTCCCTATTGGGATATGTGAAAGCTTGTTGTTTGTGAAATTGATCTGATGGAGGTGAATAAACACCCATACATACATTTACACTTGAATATAAACCCCTCATGCTCGTACAGGTGACTTAAAGTGACTTCTAAAGAGTGATTATGTTCATTTGCACATTGGATATGCAACTTATGATCATTTTATAATATGTAAATACCATATTACATTGAAGGAACCTTATAAAGCTCCTTTGGCATGTGCATCCATATATTAAATACTCTTTTGGCCTTTTAACCAGCCCAACACCTAGCATCTCATTGAAATAGTCATAATGTTAACTTGAAAAGCTATCCATTAGCATTTTAACTTGAATATCCATATCCCCTTTGATGACCCTATTCTCATGAACCTCATTTTATAAAGGTTTTTTATGTTAGATTAAGCATTTTAGAAATTATTAACAAGTGATAATTTGGCTTGAGATCCTTAATATTTGTAAAAGACCTTAAAAAATGCTAAGCTACCTTAACATTTGCTAAGCATGCATAAGGACCAAAATACAACCTCTAGAAAATAACTTAAAGACCATGACCTCATGTTTAGGCCTTGACACCCTAAGAGACCTCTAACACTACTAGGACAATAAGATTACTTTCCATGATAAGACAATCTATGAGCTAGACAAACATCTCCAAAGCTATTAACAAGGTTCAATATGAGCTAAAGAGTAAGTTTTTTGTGAACCTATTCTATGGTAGCCAAAAAGTTTGGCTAACAAAACCTACATTACAAGTTAGCAAGTCCAAGAAAACTCCTCAATTCTAATATTGTGTAGATTAGGCCAATCTTGGATCAATTTTATAATCTCTAGAATTATTCTAATATGAGTGCAATCAATGATGTAGCCCATGTATTGGATCTACATGATACCAAATGTACACTTTGATAAGTTGCCTTGTAAATTATGTCAGCACAAAGTGTTTAAGATACACGAGATGTGATTCATATGTTCTTCCCAAGTGTTGTTGAACATGAGAATGTCATCCAAGTAAATGATGATGAAGGAGTTCATGAATGGCCTAAGTAGATCACCTATCAAACATATGAAAGTGGCTGATGCATTGGTGAGGCCAAAAGGGATGACCAACCATTCATACAATCCTTCTCGAGTCTCCAATGTTGTCTTACAAATGTCTTTAGGATAGCCTAGAACCTGATGGTAACCTAAATTTAAATTGATCTTGGTAAAGTATTGTGCACCTCAA
Organism: Torreya grandis; assembly: GCA_037957365.1. Lineage (NCBI taxonomy): Eukaryota > Viridiplantae > Streptophyta > Pinopsida > Cupressales > Taxaceae > Torreya > Torreya grandis. The sequence goes on from JARHVA010000014.1 coordinate 2,289,277, forward strand.
AGTTGATCCATAAGGTCATCAATGGATGGTAGTGGATATTGATTATTCATAATGATTTTGTTAAGTGCATGATAGTCTATGTAGAGTTTTTATAACCAATCCTTCTTGGGTGAAAGGACTATCAAACTCTCACAAGGTGAAGAACTAGGACTAATCTTGCCCTAATAAAAAAACTCTGAAATCTAGTGCTAGACTTCATCATTCTCCTAAATTGATCTGTAATAGAGAGGGTGATTTGGAATAGGGGATCAAAGAACCAAATCGATGCAGTGTTTTATTGTGTAGTGTGTTAGAAGGCCTTTAAATCTATGAAGACTTTGCTACACTACTCTATAAACTTATTAAGTTATTATTATGATGATGTGTGAGTGTTACTTGCTACCAAGGTGTGCTTCAGTTTCAATTATGCATGTGTATCAGGGCAGACCATGATTAACATGAACTTTTGAGCATGTGATATGAGCTTGTGACATTGCTTGGTAAATACCAAAGTGACTTTGGTCATGAGTGTTAATTCAAAGAGGTTGCATAAGCGATCCTACACATTAATAGTCCAACATTATGGATTGGCTTGATATGTAGCTTTATGGTCATACAAGGATATTTTTTCCAATAGGATGTCATAGACCTCTAGAGGTGTGATGTCATAAGTGACATTATCCTCCATAGGCCTGACTATGTACTAAAAAGTGCATTATCACCAAACCTATATATATTTCCCCTATCTTATCCACCCTAAAGAGTATGGCTTTGGATGCGCAAGAGTGGTAAGACCAAGGCATTGAGTTGTAGATTATGTATGATGTTCTTTTGGTTGCCACTATTAATGATGATGTGGAGAGGTTGACCCTTCACCCAAAACTTGGCATGGAATAGACATTCATGCTCTTCAAAAATGTCAATTGTAGTGGTGTTGGTGCTCAGATAAGAGGCATCTAGAGCAGTGTCATCCATCGATGTGGGTCCTGATGCAACTTGTGTGAGCAAGGATTGTTACAATGACATTTAGAATCATTGTAAGTGGATGAATGATGGATATGACACCACTTATCACTGGACTTCTTCTTCTCACCTTTGTTTAAAGTATAAGATTACTCAACTCTTCTTTGAGATAAGTGTGTTGTTACTTTTGTGTATAAGGTTATGATGTGGAATGGTGTAAAGGTTGGGCCTTGCATGTTATTTTAGATGAAGAGGTGACATGCTACTTCATCTTTGCCTTAGCTTCAATCTTTTCACCATAGCAATATGCTTGCCTAAAGTATCAAAATTTAAGAACTCCATATTCATATGGATATAAGGTGAGATTCCGCTAATGTACTTCAACACCTTATGTTGTTTTCTCAAGTTATCATGCAGGCACATAGAGTAGTCATGAAAAATGTTGGTGTAGTCTTCCATAGGCTAATCTTTGTGCTTGTGTAGTTATTATAACTTGGTGTATTTATCTTCAAAGTGGCATAGAAGGTAGTGTTCCTCCTTCAATACATCGACAAAAATCTCCTAGGATTTAATTATAACACACTCTTACATGAGCTATGCACTGAAGCTATCCCAAAAGTCAATGACTAGTATGGACATCTTTAGTATTATGAAGGTGATCTTCTCAGCATTGGTGAAAGAATTGATTGAGAAGTATGCCTCAAGTTATCAAATCTAGGCATCCAATGTTTTGATGTTTATTTTACATTTAAACAAAGGGATGTTGATATTGACTTGAAATCTGAAGGGTTTTTTTGTTAAAATCATTTATTGATCGAACTATGGAGGTGTGGTAGAAGGCATCAAATTGAATTGTATCATTAATTTGTGGAATTGGTCAAAATGTTTGGTGCGTTGTGCCTCTAATGCATAAGTGATGAGCTTTCACACCTCAAGGGTTACCTCAAGGTACTTTTGGGCATCAACCATCTTAATTTTGCAACAATATTGTATTGAATAAATTGAAATAGAATGGATTAACAAACCTTCCTTATAGAGTTGTGATCATGTGTTTACATGTATAGAAAGAATAGAGTTTTTTAACTCTGATACCAATGATCTGCACAATAGGATCAAGACCAAGTGTGTGGGCGATAACTAAATTTTGGTTGTGTATATTTAATGGGAAAATCTAATTCAAAAAGAAATAACTAAACACATTTAATGGAATGAAAGTATTACTTGTAGGAAATACAACTTCTATTCATTAACAAAGAATAGGGAAAACTGGTATAATGTGCTATAGTGCATGTTTTACAGGGTAGATATGCAAAGCTTTTTATATGTGTTATAACTATGTGAAGCATTGACCTTAGGCTAGATGTGTATGTTACATATGTATACAATCAGAATACAAGAGCGATTACAATCATTGTCTACCAAAAAGATACTTATGTCGATTCATCTTCTAGTCTAGATGATGGTTGATGAACCCCTTGAATCATGTGGTTGAGGGAAGGCAACATGTGGATGTGTTGTGGAGTCCAAGAGTCGGATAAGCATGTGGAACTAATCTGCAACATGAGATTATGAGTTATGTGGGGCTACAAGTTTTGAAGAGCATGAAAGTTGATGAGCTAGCACAGAACTTGTATGGTGCATGAGTCTATGAGTTGCAACATAGAATGCAAGGTGAACCAAAATAAAAATGTGAAGGGGGAAAAAATCAGTGTAGTTCATGGGACTGTGAGTTGTGAACTGCACAATAATGAGTACATAGTGTGGAGTGTGCAGGGGTTAGTGTAGAGAAGTCTATGATATGATGTAGAACTTGTGCTTATGACTATGAGTAAACATCAGGCAAGGAGGGAATAAGATTAGGTGAAAGGTGCATGCCCTATGTAGTAGAGTAAATGAGGAGTAAGTTTGGATCTATGGGGATCGTGCATGGATCACTAGCCACCCCATCCATCAGCTTGATAGTGGAGCCAACTAGTAGGGTGATGTAAAGGGTCATGAATGAAATTTAAAAATTCCAATGCCACCTCAAAGATTTAAAACACAGTTTCAATACCATTGTTCACACTAAGTTCAAAATTGAATAAAACATGCCAAGAGTTTAACCAAGTCCAAATAATACTAGACTAGATAAATTTGAAATGGACATAACTTAAGTAACAAGCAAGGTTTGAATACCTCAAAATACAACTCGAAAAACATGTACCAAATAAATAATAGAGCACAGATCAAAAATAGAACATAGCTTGAAATAATAATAATGCATGGCCCAAGCAATAAATGTAGCATGAGTATCAACAAGCACACTCAACCTTAACAAGTTTGAGATTTAAAAGTAATAATAACCCAAAATAACCACAATCAATAATAAAACCAAGCAAAGGCTAGCCATAACTTGGTAATTATGAGAATGCATATAGAACTAGTGACACTAGGATCACTACCAGTTCTATGAAGAATTGTAATTCTTCCTATACGCATTACCACTAATACCTACAAAATGCAATAAGTAATAATTTAATAAAACTTATACTTACTTGAAAAACTCAAAATGTAGACTATAGTGGGGTTAATTTTTGGCCAAGACTTCATTATTCATCTTCCACTCTCTCCCTTCATGGAAAATTAATAAGTTAAAAAACCCACAACAACACTAACGGCTTAGTCAAGATGAAAAAGACTCATTTTGTGGGACAAATAATGCCTACATTTTGTTTCTCACACTTTGCATTTATTTTTGGAAAAAATGAAAACATAACAACTTCTTCAACAGTGCAACTACAAGATGAAACCCCAAAGACATCCATGAAAAACCATTTGCAGTAATAACAATGGCCTCCAGGGTTTTGAAATTAGTTGGCTGAGTTGAAATAAAAACAACATTATGGCCAAGTTTAATAATAGAAGCTATTCGATGACTGAATCTCAAGTGTGGCGTCATTGTGACCTAATTTGAACTTAAGTTATTAGATTGTTTATGATCCAAAGTTTTTTTTTGTTTGTTTGTTTGTTTACTTTATGTTTTGTTTGTAATAAGTGAGAGTTGGTTCACAAGAATTAGTTAGATCCCATAACCACCTGTAAAATCTTTATAAGCTTTTAACTTCTTTGTAAATAACATCTTGAAACAATACCTTATTAAAATTTATGTGAAATTTTTTATTCACAGTGTAATTTCTATGTTATTCCTCCTACTCTCGGCATTATCAGTGGTATTAGAGCTTGGTTGCTCAAAGAAGAATGAAGATTGAAGAAATTTGAAGACCTTGGTTTATGCCCATATGGAGGATTGAATATTTAATAGAGGCTGAGGGAAGGAAAGAAAAAAAACAAAATTTTGACACAAGGTATGAAGTAATATGCATCACATTTTTTTCAACATCAATTTTTTGTATGCCATAAATACTTTCACCTTTCATTTATACGGCATTTTACCAGTTGAATTCCATTCTATAACAATCTTATATCCACTTAGAGTAATTATACGACCTTCTATTTGAGTTTTGTATGCCTTAAATTCACTTTTAGAGACCATGAAATCAAAATTCTAATTTGCATCCCTATCTACTGATTTCACTCCTTGAAATCCTACAAAGTTAAATTGTATGGTTCCAAAAAGTTCCAATATGAATTTTCAAAGTAAAAAAGATTAAACTTAAATTGCTATAGCCATAAAACCTAAAATTGAAAGTGAATTGATAATATTTTAGTGAAAAATCATCAATAATCATGTTAAATATTATCCAAATCATTGTACAAGCATGTTGATTTCTCAAACACCTTAATATCTATCTAAAAGCTCAAATAAACTCCTTTGTATATATTTTTCATGTCCAAAACCCCTGTTTGTGCATGGTATGGCTTGCTAAAATTATCCAGGTTGATCCATGGAATTTTGATGAGATTTTGAAGCTTTTACATGCCATAAATCTCCTCAACCTTAACCTAAGTGCCATTTGAAACCCATATTTGAAGTGTATGGATTGAAAATGCATTTATATGGCCTTCTCAACCTAAAATAACACCCCCTAGTGAAAAAATATGATTTGTGCATTCTTTTTTTACTCTGGTAAGCTTTAACCTATAAATAAAATAAAATAAAATACCCTATTGTATGGCCTTCAAATTTATGTATGAAGTTTGTATATATTTTTGAAAGAGTTTTGATGCAAATCCAACAATATGACATCCCCCAAAAACATGGTGTCCCTAGCAATGGCATAGTAGAGCAACAGAAAGAAAATATTTTTTATAAGTATAAAGTTTGCTAAATAGTTTTGGAAAGATTTAGGGTTGCATGGGGCCCACACAAATTTGAAGCAACGACACTTTTACTCAATATTTTCATGGGGAAGAAAAATTACAACAAGTTCTTGTTTTATTTCTCCACATAAAAAAATCAAGTTTAAATAGCAAATATTGTATTATAGGCTTGTTAATGCTACAAATCAATTGGTAAAACATATTTTATGAGTCACTTGATAAAAAGAGGTCAAGAGTTCAAACCTCCAAAGATTTATTTTTGATTGTAATTTTGTTGCATTCATCATTGAATAACTTGTATGGTGACACTTTTTTCAACAAATCATTATTTTTTCCAAAGGTGGTCATGTGACCAATAAATTTATAGCTTTTTGAATATTTTGAACACATTAGAATGGTCAATTGTGTGATTTTAAATTTATTTGTATGGTTTTTATGACACATATATTTAATTATGTATAAAGGTGTATTTTCAATGGAAACTGACACCTTTAGAATGTAATTTTTTTTATAATGTTGCCTCTTATTTGTGATATCAACGAACACATCATCTTTTACATGTCTATCAATATACTTTTGATTGATAAAGTGTAAGTGTCACACCAAAGGTTGGAGGATTATTTGGAAGCTAGAGGGTCATTCTCTTTCTCCAGTATCTATTCACTCAGAGTTTGGGTCAAATGTTTGAATAGAAATTTTGGTAGCAGTAGTATGATTATTTCAATTATAGTTTTAAATTTCTATCCTTGATATTCATGACATGGATAAAACATGATTGTTTGATTTTTTTCTCTCAATGCATAGCTTCTCACCTCTCACCTAATATGGGAGAAGATACAACATTGGTAATTCTCCAATTAATTATTGATGATAGTATGCATTGATAGGGGTTGTTAGCACCAACTATGTTGAATAAAGGTTGTTGGTGTTTGTTGGACATCAAGGAGATATGCCATACATAGTATAGGTTCATCACTTAGATGGGCTTCTAGGTGGAGCCTTATGTCGATCAATGTGGTTGAACAAGCCTTGATCATGTTTTACTATAATATGGTACGATGATCACAGGGGATGAACAAGCTTTGATCATGTTTATCAGTCTTTTATGTCACAACTAATAGGGCAACCTTCTTTATGGAGAAACATCAATTTTGATTAGTGCCAAGAGGTATAGTGCACTAGTTTTAGTTGCTTTAGAATTTATTTAATGACTTTAAAATCATTGCTCCAATTATTTTATCTTACATACCCCTTTATATCAAGGGGAGTTTGTTGGATTATTTGTGATCCAAAGTTATTTGTTTATTTTTTTAATTACTTTATATTTTGTTAGTAATAAGTGAGATTTGGTTCATGGGAATTAGTTAGATCCTGTAACCACTCGTAAAACTTTTACCTTCTTTGTAAATAACATACCAAAATAATACTTTATTAAACTTTGTGTGAAATGTTTTGTTCACAATGTAATTACTGAGTTATTCCTCCTACTCCTGACACTATCATAATTCAACCTTGCCCATGATAATGTCCAATGATGGATAAGACTAAAGTCATAAAATTAATCAAATAATGGTCTATGAAATAGAGTTGGTGGACTAAAGTCCACTTCACACTAATAATTTAAGATCAAAACAAAGTTAAGGCTTAAAACCAACATAAAAAAGATTCATGCTTATGCTATAAAACAAAGTCAAAGACAACTCTAAACAACACAAATATAACTCAAAATAAGTGATCACCAAAAGTGCCAACAAACAAAATCAAGGTAATGTAACATGGAAGTAAGGTAGAGTTGCACAAAAACTAGACAATCTCAATTGACACCCAAGAGGCAAAAACACAAGTTCAACATGGTGTGAGATTCAATTCCTCGAAGAATTGAATATAATATTTGATAACTTGAGATAATAAACCAATAATTGAAGAAGACCAAATTATAATGAATAAAATAAAGGAATAAGACTCAGTCAAAAAATAACATAATATTAGTGGATTGGTGGCATTTGAAATCTCATAATATTTCATAACCTAGTTGTCAAAGTCTCATCAACTACTCATACACCCTCGTACTCTAGCTACCAGAATCTACCATCAAGCCTATATCATTACACGGTTCCCTATAGTCATAGAATTGGACATCAATAGTATCTAGACAATTATAATCATCACATCTGAATAACAACTTTTGAACTAAATATAACATAATAATCATGTCAGTTATCAATTGAAATGAATTAGAGCATGATAATCATGCCATTAATCCAATAAAATGAAATGAATCAGAACATGATAATCATGTAGATAAACTAACAAAAACATGATAATCATATCAATAATCAAACAACTAAAGTAACTATCAAATGCGTCAAATATAAACATATGCAATAAGCCATATTAATGTCAAGTAATAACAATTACAAAAGTATCAAAAGCTAGGATATGACATCCTCCCCTATTAAAGAGGAGTTGTTTTAATAATTAAACAAATAGCTTAGGTTAGTGCCACCTGAAAATATTCTCATCTTCTTAGGTAGCACTTCTTTCACTCAGTTGGTCCCATTAGACCAAAACTTGTTGAATACTTATATTTCATAATTTAATGTTGTGATGGTTCATGAACCTCACATGTTCCAATTGCATCTTCTCCTCTTCTAAAACCTAAAGTTTTTTTTCTAGTCCAAGATATGAGAATGATTAGATATGTATTTTACTAATAAAGAAACATGGAAAACATAATGAATCCTAGGCAGAGAAGGAGGAAGGGCCAATTGATAGGCAACCAAATTGATTTTATCAATAATTTCAAATGGTCCAACAAAACATGAAGTTGATTTGGAAGTTTTTTAAAAATTTGATTAAACTTTTATGAGGTCTAATTCTCAGGAAAAAACATCATCTATATTAAACTCTTGGGGTGTTATTCTCTGATCTACATAACTCTATTTTTGATTTGAAGTAGTTTTTAGGTTTTTGCATATGATAGCCATTTGTTTATCATAATCTTGAATTAAATCAGGACCAAAACCAATCATGTTTTTTAAAATACCCCACTCAAGTGGTGTTCTACACTTGTGTTCATACAAAGCTTCAAATGGAGCCATTTTGATCACATAATACTAAGAATTATTTTATAAAGATTCACCTTAGTGAATATAATCTTTCTGCTTAGCTTGATGATCCATAACATACATTCTCAACATATCTTCAACCACATGATTGAGCCTTTTGATCTGACATTTTGTGTGGTATGTTGAATTGCAGTTCAAGCGAGTTCCAAATGCTACAATCTAATTTCAACAAAACCTTGAATCAAAAAGCTTATCTCTATTAGAGATAATCACTTTTGACATGCCATGTAGATGAACAAATTCTTTCACAAGTCTTTACAAAAATACAAAAGCATCATTAGTCAAATTTCTAACAATAAAGTGACCAACTTTGGTAAATTTGTCAATCACCACCAAAATGGTGGTATGTTTGTTGTGAGATTTAGGTACACCAGAAATAAAATCAAATGAGATTACAACCCACTCACCCTTCAATATGTCATGAGGGTACAACAATCCTCTAGGGTAGTAAAGTTTGGCTTTGACATGTTGACACTCTAGGAATTTAACAATATATTCAATACCATCATGTTTCATACTAGGCCAAAAATAAAAACTTTCCAACTCGTGTAATTTTTATGACACCAAGATAAGCAAAGTGAGGTGTTGTATACCTTTTTTTTAATACCTTATTCCATAAGTCACTAGATTTAGGTATAAAAATTATATTTTATGCCTTGTAAAGCCATATATTTCAATATAAAAATCAATAAACACATTTGCAACATGCTCACTAGCCAAACCTAATCTTTCCTCATCGCATTATTCATTAGCAAACTATAGTTTTAACACAAAATTTCTGAAATAAGATTTTGATAGAGATAATGCAACATGGTACATGCATTGGTTGAGTGCATTATCAACAAGATTTTTCTTACTTTTGACATAGGAAATATTCATGTCAAAATTACTCACAAATTTCAACCATTTGCATTGAAGCGAATTCAAATCATCCTGAAAAAACAAATGTTCTAGGTTACGATGATCAGACTTCACCTTAAAATGTTTCCCCAACATGAAATGCTTCCACTATTTTAGAGCATTCACTATGGCAGCAAGATCCATGTCATGTGTGGGATAATTATTTATATGTTCATTGAGATTTCATAACTCATAAGCCACTACCTTATCATCATCAGTCAAAATGCCACCAAAACCTTCCTTAGAAGCATCTATTTAGATATTGAAATTATAATTTAGATTGGGAATGATAAGTATAAGTGTTGTAGTTAACATCTATTTAAGTTTTTGGAAATCCTCTCCACATTGAGGAGTCCACACAAATTTATTACCCTTGTACTACAAAGAGGTGATAGGTTTAACTATGTTGGAAAAAAAATCAACAAGCCTAAAACTATGTGGTAATAACCATCCAAGCCCATAAAACTATGTTCTTCATGCACTTCAATAAGGGCATGTCAATCTTGAATAACTTTGATCTTTGTTGGATCCATATAAATACCATCCTTCGAGATGATGTGCCCCAAATAATGAATTTTAGAATGAAAAAAGTCACATTTTAAAAGTTTTCCATACAACTTATGTTGTCTTAGCCTTTTTAAGACTAATTTTAGATGTTGTTCATGCTCAACCTCATTCTTGTAGTAGATTAAAATGTCATCCAAGAAAACGACCACAAACTTATCAAGATAATCCCTGAATACATTATTCATTAAATTCATAATTTTTGTTGGCACAATGGTCAAGCCAAAGGGCATAAAATGAACTCGTAATAACCATGATAAGTTCATAAAGTAGTTTTGTGAACATCTTCCTCCTTGATTCTTAGTCGATGATAGCCTGATATCAAGTCAATTTCAAATAATATTATTTTTATTTTCATTTGATCAAAAAAATCATCAATTCTAAGTAAAGGATAATGATTTTAATTGTTACCTTATTAAGCATACAGTAGTTAACACACAACTTAAGAGTTCTATCCTTCTTCTTTATGAAGAACACTATAGCACTCCAAGGAGATATACTAGTTATAATGCTTTCATTGTCTAAGAGTTATTGCAGTTTAACCTTTATTATCTATAAGTTTACCACGTTCATCTTATATGGAGCTTTAGATATAGGTTGAACTCCAAGCATAATGTCTATGGAAAAGTTAAACTCTCACTTGGGTGGAAGACTAGACAATTTTTCAAGTGATACATTTATAAATTCCTCTAGAAAAGGAAAATCCTTGTAGGATGGTTCTCAATCCTTGGACAACTCTTACAATGAGATTGCATAGATTTTTCAACCCTTATGCATAACCTTTTTCAATTATAGAGCTGAAAGTAGTTTACGTGCCCTATTATTTTGGATGCCTTACACTTCTATTATATTCCCCAGGTCATTTATGCATTTCACCTTCTTACCTAATCAAACAAGCATTGTTTGGTGTTGTTATAACCAATCCATGCCCAAAATGAGATCATAAGACCCCAAAGGTGCAAAAAACACATTTAATTTAGTTTTAAAAGCAACTAAATCAAGTTCAAATTACTCTAACTCCTAAATAGGCACTCTCTTGTTGGTACCAAACTTGACCTCCCAACCTTCTCTGATCTTAACATATTTAATTTTCCATTTAATTTCTACAAATAGAGGAATAAAACTATTTGTTGCACCAAAATCAATTAATATATAGACAATATAACCAACTATATTACCTATAGTTTCAATCAATGTGGCTAGGAAGTCAACATTTTGATTATCAATAGCTCTATACACTCAATGATTACTTGATTCCCCAAGTTTTAACTTGAGACAGTCCTTTTGGTAGTGATTATCACCACATTCCTAGCACTAGGTAGTTCGTTGTGGTGATACATGAATAGTATTGGCCATCATGGCCGATTCACATTGGCTATTTTGGGTTTGATTGATACTGTAGGACCTTATTTTTGGTGAATTTTGTTATATAAAATTTTTATTCTACCCTTGGAACTTATTAAGGCTACTATTATTCCTTTTGAACTTGTGATTCTGATTTGTTTTCTTAAACCTCTCAGGTGAGGGAGATAAAGTTTTGGGCTTAGACTACTATCTATTAGTTTTAAAAATCTTCTTTCACCTTCTGTTGAGACTTCTCCTTCTCTTATGCCCTATGAGCAGACTCAATGACAACCACTAAGCTTTTTGGGTTGGTCATATTGGCGTCATGCATTAATAACTCTTTTATTCCTAATTTAAATTTTGTTAGTTTAGTTTCTTCTTCATGCATGTAGTTTACATGATGCAGCAAATTCAAAAACTTATTCTTATTTTCAAAAATAAACATATTATCTTGTTTTAGTGGTTAAAAATTTGTTATCTTTTGTTCCTTGAAATTGGCACTCAAGTACCTTTTTTAGAATCGCCTTTCAAGTATGCCTTGAGTAAAGGTCATAAGTTGATATCCGTCTAATCGTCATAAGGTAATATCACCAACCAACTAATAGGCTACCACCATGGCTTTTACATTAGAAGGCATGTTTTGTAACTTTAAATACTTATGCAGATCCACAATCCATGCATCAATTACATCTCCAAATTCTTCACCTGAAAAAGGTAAGTGGTGGAAGCTTTTTTAGCTCCTTTATGATAGGATCAAAAAATACTAAAGTTAACTCTTGGAGCACCTTCTCCTTTACTGGACCATTTTCCAACATGGATAACTCATCATGGGAAACACCCTCAAAGTTATTTAGTTTACGTTTCTAGGTTTCAATCTTGCCTTGAATGGAATTTAGGGATAACAATATTTCACTAAGGACTTCTTTATGATTATCAATTGGATTACCTCTAACTTCATCAATAATAATAACCTAATTATTTCTATCAATATTGATGATAAAAGGTGTGTCATTTATGTTTTTATGAAGATTATGGGCACTACGACCTCCCCTTATGTTTCTCCCTTCACCTCTTCTTGGGTTATTATTACTGAGGTTATTTTTGACATTAACACCTGCACTAGATCTGGTTTTAACCATCATAAGGAGTCACATATTAATAATTTAGGTAGGGTACATGTTTAAAAATTTCTTCCCCAAAGTTCATTAGAGTAGAATCAGTGTAGCCATATATTCCAACAATCATCTTCTTAATAGAATCATTTGAATATGATTAACCCTAGTTAAGTAACCAACTTGATCAAGTTGGCTCAACAATAAGGATCAGATATGAATGGAATATGCAAACATGAAATTTAGATATTAATCTCATGGTATAAGATTTTTATCCCCTTTGCATCTATCAAGAACGAAATACATAATCAACAAGATACCCATATAATTGAAATTAAATCAACAAATGCAATATAACTCACATAATGTAACTTCTTATAACAATCAAACACCCCAATTAGATTTCAATTCATGCAAGTTCAAGTGTGACATTTCGAAGATAAATCATTCAAAAAACTTCTAAAGAAACCAAAGTTCTTTTAATACAATATCCTTTTGACAAGTGAGAGAAGTCTTACCTCCATTGCAATACCAATTTATCATCACGTTCCTACTTATTTTCCATTACTCCTCAATTACCACGTCCATCAATTTGCATTTCATTGTTATATGGAAAATTAGTAAATCATAACCACCAATACTCAACTATTTAAAATGTGAACCAAGAACTTAATTGTAAGCTCACTTAGTGATACCTATCAAGGTTGTAGTAACTACCCTCAAGGTTATGGTTATGACATCAAGTGTACTCATTTCTTAGCATATAACTTTCATAATATTAAAAATATGAAATGATAACAATAAGATACCATTAGATTAATACTTTACAAGTGTTATTGATAATTATAAGTAAACAACCCTTAATAACCTTCATATTAAGCAAAATACTTAAAATTTCTTCAATGAGTATTCTCACATAAGAAAACAATGTCAATTCAAATATTGTTAAAGTGTAATATCTATTACATACAATATCTTAAGATTATTTATAGTTTAATCCAATAAAAACATATGAATGATTATCCTATAAATGTGAGATAAACCTTTTTATCTCTTGTTCGTTTGTCCTCAAGTCTATGTGGGTGCCAATAACAATCAATTGGCTGCCCACCTTACACCAATAAATTTACATGTGTCCTCGTTATAACAATTACTAATGATAAATTACAATTTCATTTAATTATATATTCAACCAACACTAACAAGTCATTAATTAAATTAATAATGACAAACCAGTTGTATTACAAATGAAACCCAATTCTGAATATAACTGGCCACATACATGGCAGTTTTAAAAACCTTAATAATGATTCATTAAAGTACATCATCCAACAAAAACCATGCCTAATAAACATATCTTATCAAAACACTAATATAATACTAAAATACACGTACTACAAGGTGTCCACCAAAATGTGGCAAACCTCCACAATATAAATTTTATGTTATGAAAACTTAATATACCATCTTCTTTATTTAATACTGATATTTATTCTAATTGGAATCACAATTACCATTTATTATTCTACCTTTCCATAGTGCATGCTTATTATAGTAATATTCATTTTAAATGAAGCTCACAACTTTAAGGTAACTATTAATAGTTTACGTTAAGACTAAATGCAATACTTTATATCTAAACAAGTGATTAATCCATTCTATAACTTAGACATTAAATTGCATGATACTTATAAGATTAGAAGACCAACATAAATAAGATACACAAAGTCCAACTAATCTTTAAATCAAAACTACATGTTATTAAAGCAAACTTAACATGTCTGAATATAAATAAATCAAGTTCATATAAAACCTTACTTTGCCATTCAACCAACACAAACAAGTATTCACCATAAGATAACATTCATATATAAATCACTAAACTCAACAATTGTCTGGGTTTGAGGTTCACAACCAATCCAAAGTAGCTTACAATATATTTTACTTTTTAACATATGCAAAGATCATCAAATGAATTCTAAGACTATTTCACCATTCCTTACTCATGAAATAAAATACTTTGTTACTATCTTCTCTATAATTAAGTTTATTTCATAATAGTTTTATTACTTATCCAATTTAGTAAAGTATGAAAGAAATGGGTTTGCTTACAAATAATTTCACCATGTTCTAAGTATACCATAAGATAATCAAATTAAAATTGAGAGAAGTGAATACACAGAGTGAGTAAACCCACCCTTCCAACCCTACGAGCCCTCCATTGGTGGTCCTAGCAACCCCATCCATCAGCTTGATGGTGGAGCCAATTAGCAAGGTGATGTAAAGGGTTACAAAGGATATTTAAAAAATCTAATGCCACCTCAAATATTTAAAACACTATTTCAATACCATTGTTCACACTGAGTTATAACATGCCAAGAAATCAACCAAGTCCAAATAAGGCTAGACTAGCTAATTTTGAAATGATCACAGCTTAAGTAATGAGCAAGGTTTGAAGCTCTTAAAACACAACTCAAAAAACATGTAACAAAAAAAAAGATCGTGGCTTGAAAACATAGCATAGATCAAATAATAGCAATGCATGGCTCAAGTAATAAGTTACGTAGCATGTGTATCAATAAGCACACTAGAACCTAATGGGGTTGAGATTTAGAATTCAAAACAACCTAAAATAAACATAATCAAGAATAAAACCAAACACATTTGAGTCATAGCCTGGTATTTATGAGAATGCATATATAACTAATGACACTAGGGTCATGACCAGTTCTATCAAGAACTATTATTCTTCCCATACACATTACCATTAGTACCACAAAGTAGAGTAAGCGATAATTTAATATAACTTCTACTTACTTTAAAAAAATGAAATGAAATCTATAATGGGGTTGATTTTTGGGCCAAGATTCCTTACTTATCTTCCATTCTCTTCCTTCACAAAAATCAAACGAGCTATTAAACTCACAACACTATCGAAGGTCGTAGTCTAGCTAAAAAAGTCTCAGGTCATGGGCTAAACAATATGAGCACCATGTTCCCCATGTTTTACATTTATTTTGAACAAAAATACAAACTTAACAACCTCCCAAATTCCTCAATAGTCTAGATACAAGATGAAACCCCAAAGACATCCATGAAAAAGTGTTCATAATAATAATAGTGGCCTCTAGGGTTTTGAAATGAGTTGGGTAAGTCAAAACAAAAATTATGTTACGCCCAAGTTATACAATAGAAGTTACTCGATGACCAAATCTCGAGTGTAGTTCCATATTAACCTAATTCAAACTTAGGTCAACCTTGCCCATGATAATGTCTAATGATGGTTAAGACCTATCAAATTAATCAATTGATGGTCCATGCAATGGAATTGATGGATTAAATTCCACTACACATTAACAATTCAAGCTCAAGGCCAAGTTAAGGCTTAAAAACAACATAAACAAGATTCATGCAAGTGCCATAAAATAAAATCAAAGACAACTCTAAATAACATAAATATGACTTAAAATAAGTGACCACCAAAAGTGCCAATAAATGAAATCAAGGTAATGCAATATGGAAGTAATGTAGAGTTACACAAAAATTGAACAATCTCAATTGATAACCAAGAGGCAAAAACACAAGTTTGTCATGGTGTGAGATCTAATTCCTCGAAGAACTAAACATAGTATTTGACAAGTCAAAATAATAAACCAATGATTAAAGATGACTAAAATATAATTAATAAAAGAAGGAAAGAATACTTAGTCAAAAAACAATAGAATACCAATAAACTAGGAGTATTTGGAATCTCATAATATCTCATAACCTAATTATCAGAGTCTCATTCGATTAATCATACACCCTCATACCCTAGCTGCTAGAATCCACTATCAAGCCTAGATCATTACACAATTCCCCACAGTTATAGAATAAGACATTAACAATATCTGGAAGATTATAATCATCACATATAAATAACCATATAACTTATGAACTAAACACAATATATTATTCATGTCAATTATCGACTAAAATGAATCAGAGCATGATAATCATGTCAATTATCTAAACAATTGAAATGAAATAGAATATGATAATCATGTAGATAAGTTAATAAAAACATGTTAATCATATCAATAATCAAATAACTGAAGTAACTAACAAATGTGCCAACCATCAACATATGCAGTATGCCATAATAATGGCAAATAATAACAACTACATAAGTATCATAAGTTGGAATATGACACTTTTGGGCTATTAATATCCCCAAAACAATGAATAAAGAATATATGTTAAAAAAAATTAACCAATTCCCAAGCTTCCCTAAGAATATGGTTCAATTTTTAGTTGGGAGTTTTACCTTTAATCATCAAATCAATGATGTTTCATGAGTCACCTTCTACCATCGATTTGTCCATCTCTTTGAATAGGGAAAGCTAGAGACCATCCATAAGTGCCCAAGATTCTACCTTGTTATTAGTTCCCCTACTAAGATAATAAATGGAGGCAATCATGAAGAGGTTGTAACAAGAACGTAGAAGAGAGCCTCTACTAGCTAGGCCCAATTTACCATGATAGATGCCATGAAAATTAAGCTTCGACCACTCCAAATTAGGAGGAGACCACTACACGTGAGATCAATCCTTACACTTAAATTTTGACCCATCAATGGGAGACTTAGAATCTACACATGGAGTGAAAAACTTAGCTTAAGCACACTTTCAGCTCCAAAAAATGGTGACCCTACATGCCCTACCTTCAAGCCGTAGTGTAGCCTAGCCCTTTATTCATGGCTTCAATTGCTTAATAAATATTTGTCAATTTTAAATACAAATAGCTACATCTATGCATTAATTTTTCCTTATTTAAAAAAAAATTGTAATATATTTATTATTTTTAATTAGTTTTTAATAGCTTTGAAATGTACCACTAGGATGGGAATTGGAGTAAATGATGTTTTACTATGTCCATAAAGTAAGGGAAAATACTCCTTGATGTCAAGAAAATTAGCTATTTAATGAGCCTCACTTTTACTACATGTGTGGAGTCTAACTATAAGTGCCTAATTATATTTTTTTAATTAAATAACCCTACCAATCGAGCTTATACACATATTGGTCTTTAGAAGTGTCTTTTTATTGCAAATCCTTATCAATATTTTACAGTCCAAATTCATGATCGTATTTTATAGTAACATGCAGTCCTTACTCTATTGATAGATAAACAAATAACATAAATGATGTTTATAGTATTAAGTTTTTACCATCTAAAATCACACACATAGCACATGTAGTTTGATCCCACACATAGACATAACTAGGTCAAAGAAGAAATAATAGAAACAACATGCAGGCAAACACAACATAAAGTAAAATAAAGAGAAACACGTCAAGATTCCAAGACAAAAATGTATACATAAGCACATTAAGATTATGAGACACTTAGACAGTCATAAACAACATGTAACATGCATAACCACGATAGAGGAGAGAGGTTCTTGTTAAGGATTTAAAGGAGCAACATCATGACAACAAGGTTTTAGAGGTCATAAACATTAAAAGTATGAAAATATGATAATAACTTCAAAACTTACTTAAGAATGATTATCAAGATTTGGAAGTGTCTCTGTAATCCAAATCCCTAATCAAAGGCTTTGGTAGGCTTTTGGGGTGCATAAACAAGTATGAAATCTTCTCAAAGTTTATTAAGATCCGATGTGTGAAAGTACATATTAAATTTGCTTACTACACAACCATAAAATATAGTTATGAATACAATATAAAATCCCTCTTAAGACACTACCAAAAATAAAAATTGTAAAATCATGTCCAAAATCTGTCTATAAATGATGTTGGTATTTAGAGGTTTTGAGATATGTAAACATGCAAAAATAGCATGTAACATGCAGACCCATGATAGAGTAGAGAGTTCGGGTAGAGGAGAGAGGTTCTTTTCAGAGATTTAAAAGAACAATATCAAAACAATAAGATTTCTCTAAGCATAAATCAAATAGATTCATTGAGCTTATGAATCATAAATTATAGAGATGTATATATAACCCTAAATATGCTCATACTAGTCCTACTAAATAGGATGAATAAATAAACTAATAACAATATTAAATCTTCTAATATTATTATATGACTAACATAGACTAACAATAACCTAAATACTACATGGTTTGTTTTATATAAGAACAACCACTTTTACATAACAAACTTATGAATTAATTTATTCTAACATTCCCCCCCCCACTTAATTCATTACAGTTTGGAGAGTACAAGAGAGAGAAATTCTAAATGCCTCAAACTTATCACGTGTAAATGACTTTGTGAAGACATTTGCATACTGATCTTAAGTGGGACAATACTAGAGATGGATATTTTCTTCTTGTACATGTTTGCATATGAAATGGACTTGAACTTTAATGTGCTTATTTAATTCATAAAACACTGGATTATGAACAAGTTTAAGGGCATCTTGATTATCACAGTTCAGAATTGTTGGTTGAGTATGTGAAACTCCCAATCCTACTAGTATGTGACAAAGCCATATCACCTTGTAGATAGATTTTCCTGTAGCATGATATTTTGCCTTAGTAGAATAACAAGAAATAAAGTTCTACTTCTTGTTCCCCCATGAGTTTGGACCAGATCCCAAAAAGAATACAAACCTAAAAGTGGATTTTTTGTCATCAATTGAACCTGCATGATTTATGTCCATATATCCTATCAAGAAGAACTTATAATTCTTCATGTATGATAGGTCATAATCCACCATTCCTTAAATATATCTTAATACCCACTTAACTGCTCTCAAGTGACTTACCTTTGGCTCTTGCATAAACTGAGAAAAATAGCTAACAACATAGCTGATATCTGGCCTAGTGTATGTGAGGTAGATGAGACTCCCAATCAACTAACGATAATGAGTGGCATCTATCGGTAGTGATGAATCTAACCAAGATAGTTTAAGTCTCATCTCCATACATGTAGCCATTTTTTTTGCAATCTATCATCTGAAACCTCTCAAGCAATGTCTT
This sequence comes from Torreya grandis, assembly GCA_037957365.1. Classification (NCBI taxonomy): domain Eukaryota; kingdom Viridiplantae; phylum Streptophyta; class Pinopsida; order Cupressales; family Taxaceae; genus Torreya; species Torreya grandis. The sequence goes on from JARHVA010000014.1 coordinate 2,308,515, forward strand.
AGTATACTTCATCTGGGACACGAATATGTGGTGCCCTTTTTGCCATACTTCCAAGCCAAGATAGTAATGTAATCGCTTGAGATTTATCATGTCAAATGATCAATTGAGATCTTTCTTTGTTGCATCAATCATCTTCATTACGCTACTAGTGATGATTAGATTGTCGATATAAACAATAATAATAACAATCTCCCCCTTGTTTTTTGAGGTAGAGATTGAGATCATATGGATTCCTCTGAAATCCCTTATTTACGAGATGTTCATCAATTTTTATATGCTAGGCTCTAAGAGCATGTTTGAGACCATAAATAGATTTTATGAGTTTTCACACCTTCTACTCTTACCGTGGTGTGACATAACCTTCTGGTTGATTCATGTAGACCTCTTCCTATAGATCTCCATTTAAGAAAGCACTTTTAACGTTCATCTGATGAAAATTCCATCCAAATAGTGTAACCATTTTAAAGATAATTCTGATTATCTTTATCTTAGTTATAGGAGCAAAAGTCTCCTCATAGTTTATACCTTATTTCTGAGCATAGCCCTTTGTTACGAGTCTTGTCTTGTGCCTGTTTATATTGCCATCTACTTTGTATTTGGTCTTAAAGACCCATTTGGATCTGATAAGTTTCATCCCTGGTAGAATATTAATAAGTTGCCATGTGTCATTTTTCATGAGACTTCTATTCTATATCCATGCATTTTTCCCAGGTTTGGACTCTAGGGGTTTAAAGACTGTGGAGGGCTTAAATGTTTTTGTTACATCCTGATTCTTTGCTAAGCAAACCTACATGATTATCCATGGATTTTATATAGTTGATAACTTTATTTGATTATTAATAGCTATGTTTTAAGTCATATGCTATTATCAGGCAGTGGTATGTTGCTTAGATTACATGATTTTAGTTTATGAGATAGTTGTATTGTATATTCCTCACATTGTGATCATGGTGACTTGTTATTTCAGCATTAGTTTATAATATATATCATGATGTTATGGACTAACGACTTGTTTATCGTGAGTTGGATGTAGGAGAAATTTATCCCTTAGAACATGACGAAGGGAGAGCATCATCAAAGAGGGTGACGTAGATGGAGTTGTTCAAGGATGACAGAGAAATGGCTAGAACCCTACACACACCACATTAGCCAGTACATGTTAGATACATGATTTGATTTGTTTGCATTAGTGAATTTTAATGATGTTGCATTTAGATAATGATTATTGCTTAGAGGATTTAATCTTATGTGATTATGTTATATCATGCTAATATGTTCATGATTATTATTATTTTCAAAAATGTAAATTTGGTGACTAATGTTTGGTACTACCATATGCAAACTAACCAACATATCTTAGTAGTATTAAGAACATAATCTAAATATCTAAATGATATTCAAAAATATCATTATAGGGCTTAATGCCTTAATATGGATAAATAATGGCTTAAAATAAATAGTTGCCATTACTAGAATGGTGTAATAAATTATTAATTTTGTGTTAATTAGCTATTAAATTTAGAATAATATATATATGTAAAAAAAAAGATAAAGCATCCAACAAGGAAATAAAACAAAAATAATGAAAATCAAGAAAAACAAAAAAAAAAGAAAAAGAAATCATAAAGAAGAAGAAATTGGAAAGATATGTATAAAAGAATAAAACAAAAAGGAAAAGCATAGAGCTTTAAAAGGAGGTGCAATGGAGGAGAAGCGGGGGAGAAAAAAATGTTAAGAAGAGAGAAAAGAAAGAGGGTAGCACTAAGGTGGAGTACAGATTGAGCCAAACCAAGTATTTTTTCCAATTCGTGTTATTTTAGACTGGACATTTTACCAGGTTGGTGAAGTATTTAAATATTAAGTAGGATTTTGTGCAAATTTTTGTGTGTGGAATTTTCCCCATTTGTACTTGGTCATATTAGATAACTTTATCTTATAGGTTGAGCCTTGAACCTTTCTAGCTTAGTGTAAGACACTAAATGCTCTATACTTTGGATTCAACCCCCACTTTAGCTTCATATATGACCATAAAAAGAGTACAAGTCCATCCACAACTAGTAGATTACCCAATTCGCAGCTTGTTTGACTTTTCTTAGAATGACCCATGTGATGTGTTTTTGTTCATTTCTTTTACTAATGAAAGTAATTGTTATACATGTGTACTATTGTTCTGGATGTATATTTAATGTAGTGACATCAATATTTAACAATATATTTGGTTTATGTGGTCAATATTGTCACCTCATAGCATAAACTTCCCACTGGGTTTGTAATATAATAAAATATGATATTTTAAATATAAAATTATATCTAAGTAATATAAATAGTGCCATGATCTATTACATGGCACTATTATATCTAGGATGATTCAAGATTTAAACATTTTTGGCCTTTAGATCTGCTACCTATATAGACTTATAGATGCCTCTAGGTCAATATTTAACTATATAAGAGGTTTATCTACAAATAAACCTCGAGGTGTAAGTCCTTAGGTTGACTTGGAGAGCCAAGGGATTTAAATGAATATTAGCCGATATGAACTAGTTTATAAATATAGCTTACACAGTGATATAACTGCAACAAATTGTAAAAATGTGATATATGTATGTATCTATTGACCAATTTTTGGTCTTATAGGCCAAAATTGGGCACCCCCTCCTTTTTTATTGCAAGAGTCATTCAATCCATGTTCTGGCTAGTTCATCCCTCAGTTGCCTTGTGCAAAATTTTCTTTGACAGACCATTTCCCATGAAAAAACTAAGTGTTTTCCTCTTTTTCTTGCCAAGTGCATTTTGGGTTTGACAGGTGACTTTACTTGTAAAAATTCATAAGTAAATCCACATGCAAACCTCGATTTGGTCTTGGTAGACCAAATCAGGTTTTCCAAATGGCTTTACTCATTTGTCTTATAAGCAAGAGTTGACGTGGAACCTAATTTGGTCTTGGATGCTTCAAAAGACAAGTGAATTACTTCAGAGGGATTTTCGTTGACAAAATAGACAAAGTGGAAAAGCTAAAGGGTCATTTGTAGGATTCCTGAAGGGTATGTACCCTTAAAAATGGCACTTAGGTGGCAAACATGACCTTTACAATTCTTTCGAAAGGCAACTTTAGAGGCCAAGGAGCCCTTACAGGTGGCAAGCGATGAACAAAGTGGATCTTTTTCAAAAGTCTGAAGAAATTTGAAATATAAGAAGTCTAAAGGGTAAGTGTCTTTATGGGGGGCACTTGGTTATGAAAGTGGACCATTTCCATTTTTTTGAAGGGTCACTTTATTTTCAAAGTGGACCATTGCAGCTTTTCTAAAGGCAAAGGTCATTTTCGAATGTCAAAGAGGACCATTTCAATCTTTTCAAAGGGTCACTTTCCCTTTGGAAAAGATTGTTTACAAAAAATGTTGAAGGAATTGTCCTAGTGGGTGACAGGCCCGTAAACATCAATTTTAGGGTGATAAGCTAGCCGTTAGGATTCAAATGTTCGATGATGGGCCTGTGAACATCAATTTCAAGAAAGTAAGCTATCCATAGGGAATTAATAAAAGGAGAATCTCTTTATATAAAATGTTTGAAGGAATTCCTTCGAACATTTTATCCAAAAGAACTCATAAAACGAAGCCCAAAGGCCCGCCAAAGGAAAGTCAAAGAGTGCAAGCCCAAAGGAGAATTCCTTCAAATAAATTTTTTGAAGGAATTCCTTTAGACATTTTATTTGAAGGAATTCAAAGCCTAATATCCCAAAGAACAAATGAGTGAACAAGCAAAGAAAGGAGCCTGAGAGAGAATAATAAGCATCGAGAGCCCGAATTGCCAGGACAAGAGGGAAATAGCAAAGTAAGAGAAAACAAGGTAGGTAACCCTGAACATGGCCATGTGCATAATAAAAAAAATCTCAAAACACTCCAAGTGGCATAACAAGTCAAAGTACATACCCAAGGATGAACTAGACCAAGGCAGGTGGCATAGGTATCATCAACAGGGAGAGTAAATGCACTTAGGTGAAATAGCCTCTACCAAAAACCAATAAAAGGATTGGTTTTTAACTATATAAGGGATCATCCCATGTTTTCAAACTTCAACATTAATGCCCAACCATTTGAACCCCACATTGAAGAGAGCATGGCCCAGTCAACACATCTTAAAGATGGCCTTGTCAGTTGCTAGGAGTAACTCATGCTCTTGTAGGCCCATGACAGCAAGGGCAATGACTTGGACACCTACAGCATGGCTCTACCATACACAATTGGAAGGATACAATAGTAGCATGGTCTTTTGATCAATGTATATGTGTTTAATATAACATGGGTTCCCATCCCTTGACTAGTCAATTGTCTATTTCTAAGCTTTCTATATATGTTTATAACTTCACATTTGAGAATGATCTCTCAGCATTTGTATGGCGAAGCCTTGAAGAAATTTACCTTAAATCAAAAGAAGCATTTTTACCTCCATTTGAGATTGTACTTTTGCATGTCTATGGTTTTCTCTTATGTTAAGTCATTTCCTTTTCATGCTTTCATAAGTTTATGCCAGCATATCTAGTGTATTGTGAGTTCTTCTCTTGCAGGTCAACAAGAAGTGTCCAGCTCAGAGTATAGGCACATGTGAATAGGCTATCCATAGTGTGTCTTAGAACACCTTTGATAGTCCTTCCTCCCTATATCTCCATAGGATCCCCTTTTGAAACACTGATGCATGAAAGGTTCTCATTCGAATGAAGTGTATGTTTGCTTCTTTGGTGTAAAGTGTAGGTCAAAGCTGAGTAGACCAACCAGTTTGGTGCATCACCACATTAGTTAGGTTCTATTTTTAGTATTTATCTCTCTCTTTTTACCCCTCCCCCATTGTTAGCAATAAGAAATTCAAGGCCTCAAGGTACATCAAGGAGAGCTAGCCATTAATCTAGAGATTCATCCCTCAAGTTTGCAACCCATAGCAAGAGGAATGTCTCCATTGTGTTGCATGGAGGAAGAGAGTTGAGCCTCCCTTTAGAGGGTGAAATTCACAACATCAACAGTATCTAACTCCCAAATTTGTGTAATATGTAATAGAGGATTGTTGTGACTTAGGGCGGTATGAGTGATATAAAGAAAAATTAGTATATAGTGCAACATAACTTACATTGTAACTTATTACATAATATTTCCCTATTTGTAATATGCAACGATCTATATAAATCCCATTATATATAGTGTAGCGATCCATAAAATGCATAGGAATGTATTGTCATATATAATAAATAAATATCTGATAATAATATGTATTAACACATGTACTCACATCATATATTAGCAACATAAGTGGACTATATAGTATACTGACATATGTCATTTTACATGCACAGATGGCTCAAATCATATCCTAAAACCAAGTCCCCATTGTGAAGGTGTTCATGGCTTTAACTCTCTGATCCAAAATATTGTAACTCATTCAATAAAGCTACCATAACATTATACAATAAATAGATTGAGATCAGATATACGTACTAACATATAAAATATTGTAACTTATACAATAAAGCATGATATTCTAATGAGATTGAGTTCTAATTTTTAATGATATATATAATAAATAATATAAGAGTTCAAATGGATTATATATAATGAGCTCGCATCAAAAGATTATACATCAAGCATATGATGGTATTATATAAACTTTGTATGAATTATGATATCATTTAAAAACTCGCATATGACATCGAGCATATTATGGCAATGAGTCATTAATATACAATGAGAATGTGATGGTTCCATAGAAACTTTGTATATTATATACATCTGGTACTACGTATATTTTAAAACTTATTTAACGAGTTAATAAAATTGATGATTCGGATCTTGTTATAATCACCCCAAAATAGTTAATATCTTATAACTAGTTCTTCATAACTAGATATTCATCGAGATTAATATTGTATATGATGTAATTATAGGGATTAATGTTGCATATAGAATTGCTGCTATATAGTGCCATTATGAGAATATATAATAAGGATCCCATTCTTTAATAAATTAAGTATGTGGTTAAACTGCACTTGATCAAGTATTTGATCTAAACGTAATCAGGTTTATATACTCCAATATATTATGTGGAGTAGATTTGTTTACTATCACGGCTTAGTGATCTATACATTCATATATTTAGATGAGACTTTAGTTTATTAGATAAGAGTAATTTTTATATTGACATATACTTATATGCAAAGCCTAGTGTGAAAGACTATGTAGTCTTGAAAACTTGTGTACGAAGATATATACGCTTTGAGTATATCTGGATCAAATTCTATTTAGTTAGAGATAAAAAACATAAAGGCGTATTACATTATTGAATCCCTTATCTTATAAATATCGTCAATATATTTTGTGAACATGAAAGTATAACGATTGAGTTCTTGATTTAAGAATATAATTGACCACTGATATAGTATTTATATATCATCTATGTGTTTATATATGGCACATATTATTTTGTATAATTATTCGTATATATAAAACATATTTATACATGGACTTAAACAAACATATGAAAATATTACATATATAGGTGTATTGGGTCATATGTCTAAACTTATGGTTAAATGGATGGTTAAAATAAGTCATATGGTGTCAGAGGGACCGAAACTATAATCATATGAAAATAGTCTCCTAGGAAAAAAATTTAGTTGTTTAAATGAAAGATTATGGTAAAACATGGTTATGATTTATTTGACTCTTTAAAAATAGCATGATTAACTGTTGATACACACACACACACATACATATACATATAGTAATGAAAACTGGTGAGCAATACATATTGTGAGTAGATTAAAATGTACTAGTATACAAACATATATAGCATATATTAGTGCATTGTGATTTATGCTTATAATTTATAGTAGTATGTAATTTAAACATAAGATATACTTGGTTGGTATAAACTATACTTGCCTGTTATTTAGGATTATGGAACATTTGATTCTTGAAATTATAAGACTAATTGTTCGTGATTAAGTAGTGTGCTCATGTGTAATGAACTATAATATTATGGGATGTCATACAAGGTATTTTATTTGAAAACTATAGTCTAAACATATGTTATACTCTGGTGGTATAAACTGTAATTATTATGTCTAGATTCATTTATATGTTTGATGGACTAAATGTATACGTATTGGATATTTCTATGAATAATATATTTATGACAGTTAGTAGAAAGTACTATATTCTATCTGCTTATAAAAAATAGAGTGTACATCCTAATATATATATTATACTTGGTTGGTATAATATGAACTTGTTTGCTTATTATTTATGTAATAAGTGATATTAAGGAGGTTCATTCATATGTTTGATAAACTAAATGTATGCATTTAATTGTTCCTATGTTTGGCATGTTTTGTAATTACTAGTAGGTTGTAAACTATATGAATCCATTGGTCATATATATGTTAACTCAATCTCACATTGTTGGTAATAAGTAAGTGGTGAGACAGACTTCACTAGCTTACTAACATCACAATGTCAGATAAAGGTAATCTAATCAAGTGGTGTGTATGAAATTAACTGATCCTAGAGATCAATAACTATTTTGAAAAACTCTGGATGGGTAATATTAATGAGACATTATCATTTCATGTATATGATTTACATGTTTGTGTGATATCCTGTTAGAATGAGTTTCTTTATGATACACTGCATGTTTAATTTTAGATATCATACAAACACATGGGTACTAGCTTATCTCTATGGATTATCACACCATCACTATCTACTCATCCTTGAAGGGAGGACCATTACCTGATGGGTATTGTGCGGGGGATCGATGTCCATGGTTGGCGTGGAAAAATGCTCGGATGATGCTCTCCCTCTCTAGAATAGTACTTATATGGAGATGACACTTGAGATTGTTGGAGATACTAGAGTTTAGGAACTCATGTTTCATGGAGATTTGTATCTTGTATTTTGTACATTATATTGTATTTATTATTATTGAGACATCAATCTGAGGAGATGTAATTATTTACTTATATATACTTTGGCAGCAATGACTGTATCATTATACCAACTATGGTTGGAATTTGTAATAACTTTCCATATTGGTTATGATGTGTTTCATATGTTGATAGTGATCAGTGACTGTTAGATGTCACATACTTATTTATAGTTAACATGCTTAGAGTGTTATATCTAGATCACTAATTGGATTCTCATGGTAAAGTCTAATAAAAGAGTATGTTGATTAAATTAAAAAAAGTCATGTTTATCAATGTCAAACCCAGTGGGGTTGTTACAATTTTTGCAAATATGCTTATTAAGGCCAAATTTACCTCTACACAAGCCATGTTATGAGTCCTCGGTCCTGTAGATGAAGTGTTTGTATGTCCATCCAATCTTGCTTCTTAAATTGTACTCGTATACCATTTAGGCATATGTTGAGTACTAGTTGGTGGTGTTGGAGCTTTTGACTGACCATCATCGCTATTTTCACCTAGAAAGTTTATAGCTATGATGTCTATATCAGATGTCCATGTGGAACATGAACTGATTTCACCTTTCTCATCAGACACTACATCCTTACTGATAAGTATCTTCATAGTCTCTAGATCAAGGAGTCAATATGATTTCGACTTGTCATTATATCCCACAAAAAAGTATTCATGGGTTTTCTTATCCAACTTCTCCCTTTTCTTCTTTGGGATATGCATATATGCCTTGCAACCAAAAACATAAATATGAGAGATTTTATGCTTCTTCCCAATCCATGTTTCTTGTGGTATAGTTCCATTAAGAGCTTTGGTGAGTAACCTGTTTAGTAGGTATACAATTATGAGACATGCTTCTACCCAATATGAACAAGGCAATTGTGCATCCTCAACCATGCTTCAAAACATATTTACAATGACATGGTTACACCTTTATACAATACCATTTTGCTATGGTGTATAAGGAGTAGTGTATTCCATGCTTTGCAACGTACGCAATGAACTTTTTACTAGTGTATTCCCCCCCCCATAATTTGAGTAGAGGGCCTTGATTTTTTTACCAGTTTCATTTTCAATAAAGGCCTTAAATTATTTGAAGGCTTGGAATATAGTCTTCAATAATGAAGACTACATATTGTGGGAATGATCATCAACAAAGAGTTGAAAATACTTATGTCCTTTTTGGCTAGGATTCAAAAGTTTGCATAGATTGGTGTACACCAGATCCAGTGGATAAGGAGACTGATATTAAATTTTTTGAAAAGGATCTCCTCATTGTTTTTAAGCTAAGTAACTTTAAAAAATATCAGAATATTTTTTGAGTGTGGGAAGACCTCTAGCCATGTTGTGTTTGCTTAATGCAAGCAAATAGCCATAACTCAAATGACCATATATTTTGTGTTGTAGCTGAGATTCATCTATACCCTTCACAACAAGTGCCTGATGGTCATTATGTATAAGATCAATCTAAAACATCTTGCCTACATTCTATTCTCATGCAATAGTTATATAGCCTTGAGACTTGTTCTTGATAAGTCAAAACTTCTCACCATGTTTATGACGAAACTCAACTTTGAGATTGTCATTGAGAAGTTGATTTATAGACAACAAGTTTTTAGAGAGTCCTAGGACATACATGACATATGTGATCTTGTTAATGCAGTTACCAAGCTATAAGGAAACATCACTTCAACCCTAAACAGTGTATGACAAGTCATCACCAAGAAAAACATTACCTCAAGATCCTGATTAGTGTAAATTGGAAGACCATTCTTTTTGTCTTGTCATATACCTATCGATACATGAAAGAGACTGTAACACATGTGAGAGACGAATGGTACTGGGTACCTATACAATACATGAAAGAGATTCATTTTATCACTAACACCTTTTTAGAAGGATTTTTGCATACATGGGAGTAGCTTCCCTATATACTTAGAACTTCCAACTTTAATGATTTATGTCTATCGACAGTAATAAATGGGTAATAGAGGGATGGTTTATGAATATTTATGAACCTTATAACTACCTAATGATTTAAAGAGTTGATGCTCAGATGTCATTATTATAACTATGTTAGGATATAAACGTATTAGTTCAAAGTGTGATGGCATTACCCATAAACATGAACCATAGTCGTCATTAAAACTAAACACCGTGAATGAGATTTTTACAATCTCATTGACTTTTACTAATGTACTGAGTTGATTTTCCAGAAATAAAACACTTTTACAAATGTTTTCAATTTACAATTTGCAATTACATAAGATGAAAAATAAAATTTTGCAAGGAAAAATAATTAATACTATCCCTCTTATTTTCATTTTGTCTTTTTTTGGTTTTTCCTTTTAGCAAAAGTATAAAATTATCTAAAAAAGAGCTTTTGGTGATTTGAATTCTTGACCTCTTATGGCTAGATTTTAGCAAAAAAGAAATCTACTAGTCCTCCTATGTATCATTTCTAGTCTATAAAGGACAAAACTCAAATATAAACTATAAAATTATACCTCATAAAGTGGAAACCACCAAGGATAACTTAGTTAGCAGGATAAAATTGAGTCAAACATCTCCTTTTTGTCAACTTTATAAGGTTTTTAAAAAATGCCAGCATGGATGCCACATAACAATTGTAAGACACTATGCACAATAGTACATTATCCTTGCAGGTGGAAGACCATATAGTGAAGAATAATGTCCAGCAAAAACAAGTCCATATGACAAGATATGGAGAAAATCATACTCCCCCATCTATTGTTCTAAACAACTTTTGCACCTTTGAGTCTCCTAATTTGTTATACAACAACATGCACAGGTGTATGACAAGGTTTGGGATGAGGAAACACTAAATATAAATTAGTTTACAAAAAACATATTTAAAAACTATGGTCTATATGATTTAGAATAGAGAAAAATTGACCCAAAAACATCTTGTAAGCCTCCAAAATGTGGTATGACCTACCGTAAATATGTACGACCTATTTGCAAAATGTGCACAGAGGAATGACAAAAGTCTCTAAGAAAAATTGGAATCTAAATATGCTTGTATGATCAAATATGGATAAAAATTATATGATTCTAGTTTAAAAGAGAAACAATAATGAATTGCTTCAAAAGCCTCAAAACACTGTACGGCCAGGTCCTAAATGGAGCAAATGAATTTCAGAAGGTGAAGTATGAATCAAATGTTTGATATAGAAATCACCTACCTATGGAGTGTGTATGACATGCAATGGAAGAAAATTGTATGGAAAGGTGAAGCAAACTTGGTGTTCTAAGCAACCAAAAGACACCACAAGCTTTTGCAAGTGCAATCTAACTTGCACAAAAGAAATTTTAACAGAGTTTATCTCTATAAATGCTCTACTCTGATAGTAAATCTGAGCATAAATCAAACAAGATTTATTGAGTTTAAGAATCATAAATTATAGATACATATTTATAACCCTACATATGCTCATAATAATCCTACTAAATAGGATGAGCAAATTAACTAATAACAATACAAAATATTCTAATATTATTCTATGACTAACATAGACTAACAATAACCTAAATACCACATGGTTTGTTTTGTAGAGTAATAACCACATTTACATAACAAACTTATGAATTAATTTATTCTAACAATTTCAAAGGTTAGAGGAATATTAAAGAAATATGGATTCAGAGAAGTAATGGTAAGAAAAAGGGAGGAAATGTATTGGGATAAAGACACAATGGTTAATAGGGATTAAAAATGATCATGCCCCCAATGAAGGAAGCTCTCTCATGAGGGGAACACATGCAAGTGATTAAGTAACCATTGTAACTCGAGATCATATAACAACAAGGCCTAATTTCCAAAAAGATGGCACAGTCAGAGATAACTATAATGCCATAGGGCATAACATAAGACCAATTGGTCCCAACTTAGGCACATTCAAACCTTATCACTATATGGAATACTAGAACATGTAGGGTTAATTAAACATAGGTATTTGCATATCCATAAAGGATAGAGCTCCCACATAATCACAGCCAATTATAACACCCCAAGAAGTGATCTCAAAACTTATATACGTCAATGCAAAATAATATTAGGGGATATTAAAACACTGATAACATATGGAAAGGGAAATGAACACAAATAAGCATAAACAAATATTAAAAAAAAAAGGAGATATAAGCACATAATCAAAATCAAACATGTAATAAAAAAATATTTATTGGCTTTATGCCTTTTAGAACAAAAATCTCAATCAATGGTGAGTTAAGGGAAAAAAGATCGAACCAAGGCAACAATAATAAATAACACAAGAGCATAACCACAAATTTGTAAAACTATCATGAAAGGAAGCAATAAAACACATACTGTGAAGACAGAGTTCACCAAGAATATATCCAAGATGGTGAAGATACATATAACCCCACAATGACTCCATTCATTTGGTCACTGAAGCTCTATGTGCAAGAGCTAATGAGTTTGAAATAGAGATTCAAAAATATAGAAGCAAGGGAAAAATTAAATTATATTAGTATGGATGAGGTGCTAAAATCCAAATGACGGCTGGAAGAAGACAATATCATGCTCAAGGCCACAAGTAGTAAAAATTCGAAATCTAAAGATTATTGGAAAACATGAATGTAATGTCCTCAAACAATCCATTTATACTCCAATAATAGCAGGGTAGAGGACGAAAAATTAAGTGCAATGCAAATAAACAACGTACAAGAATCACTTCACAACATGGAAATGAGAGAAAATTAGCTTCAAAATACATTAGAATAGGCTAAAACATGGGCATAAGTATCAAAATAACCAATGGGCAAGTAGGAGTCAATAGAGAGCCAAGTTAAGAGTCAAATGACATAACAAAGATAATGACATGATAAATTATCAATTATAATAATCAAAGGGCTAAAAGATTATAGAGAAGGGGAGGATATAAGCAACCTAGCAAGGGATTTCCTTTCAAAATAGATACAATGGAAAGATAATATCAAACAAGCAAGAAGAAATGGTAAGTTGAGAGAGGGAGGAAGAGACAAGCATATTCAGGTCATAATGGTGAACTTTGAAGATAAAACAAGAGTATTAATAGATAAAGACATTTTTAAAGGCTTACATTACTATCTAGATGAAGACTTAACTTGTATGCAGCTAGAGGAGAGAAAAAGGTGTGGGAAAAGGTGAAAGAAACAAGGAACAAAGGGAGATGGGCATTCTTAAATAATAGGAAAGGCCATATCATAACTTGACAAACCTAAAACAAATAAGGATTATGGCATACCCAGGAACATATTACAATGGTTAGCTAGAATTGCATAGCCTACCCTTGGAGAAGAGGACCCAGGTTAGAGCCCATAGACAAATATAGAGACATAATCATTCCAATTGAAATGCATGAGCGCGATGGGTGTAAGACACCAAATTTTTAAGGGTATAAGAAGACAATAATATGGAAAAAAACAACAGAGAACAACAAGGGATGTATGGGTATAATGATTTTAATAAAGGAATCATGGGGCATAAATATCAAAATTAAAAAAAAGATAAAAATAAGTAGTATATTTAGATAACAATCATATAAAATGATACAATTATTAGCATAGCGGCATGCTAGTTTGTGCCCAAAAATTATAAATTCTATAAGAAGTGGAATTTAGATTATGAAGACCCATACTCATCCCTAAAGGATGTTTTAATCTATAGTAGGATTGGGGAGATTTTATTAATATGGGACTTTAATGAAAGGACAACAAACTAGCATGCCAACATTATAGGAAACAACAAGGATCTAGATATGAATCCTCTTTGGATGGCTTAAGAGGAAAGTCAGTAATAGTCAAGGGCTTCAAACAATGAGCAGGGAGATATCATGGACTTTGGAGAAGCAGTATTATATTTATGTAGCACACATAACTTGATTATATGTAATGGTATGAGTAAAAGGAAAAAAACTAAGAAATTATACATGCAAGACTTGTAATGTCTAGAGCATAATCATCTATGTTATATGCTTGCAAGACTGTATACCTAGAACATAAGAGCTACAAGTAGAAAAATCTCTCATGGAACTTAAATCAGATCACAACCCATTTTTTATGAAACTCGTATTATAAGTTGACAAACAACATGATGAACACATTGTGGTTAACCAAAATAAATTGCCATTTAGAGGAAACATCCTCTTGATAGAGAAAAATCAACAGGCCTTTAGGACAATGTTGAATACGAAACTACAGGAAGGGGAAAGTCCAAGATCACTTGATAATGGGATAGATTACGATAAGAGCTTGTGGCTAATAAGCTCTAAATACATGCAAGAGATATAAACCTAAAAAGAAATAAATAAAAAGCTCTCCAAAAACCCTGTGGTATGATGAAGAATGTAAGGCAAAATGGAGATCACTAAAATAACTAATAAGTAGAACACAAGCAAACAAAAAAACATATGATAAAATGGTGAGGGCAAAAAATGAGTAAACAAGAACTAGGAGGAAGGAGCTCTACCTAGGGAAACATGAACTAAAGAGAATTTGGAGAGAGCTCTGCAAGGAATCAAAACATATAAAGAACAACGTAACAACAAGTCAGTGGCTTGAATATTCAAAACAATGATATGAGCACAAAAAATTAATAAGACACACCTTCCATAATCATTGTTAATGAAGATCCTTTCATGACTAAAGACATCATACAAGGGATTAAAATGTTAGCAATGATTAAAGCTTGAGACATAGATAACCTATAAGTGAAACATCTAAAATGGGGAATACATATCTTAGTGCCTCAAATTAAAGAAATTTTCAATGTGGTCATCCAAAATGTCTTCTTAATAGAGTGGAAAACCAACATAACCATACCCTTGTTCAAAATAAAAGATGTAAATAATCCCTCAAATTATTGAACTATCATGGTCTATCTCTTTTTCACAAAGTTGTTCGGGTATATGATTAGTAATTGGGTAGAAGAAAATTGAAAGAGAGTAGAGGGGTAAGTAGGATTTAGACCCAAACACTTAATTATTGATCACTATGTCACGCTTAGACACCCAGTTGAAAAAGTTTGCAATAAAAAAGAGGATACATATTATTGCTTTGTAGACTTCAAAAAGGCATTTGATATAGTGAGATGGAGCAAAATGGAGGAACTAGGGATTTTAGTGCACTACAAAACAACAATTTCAAAATTATTTTAGGGTTGTTTGAATGTTTCAAGAATGATATAGGCCTCTATCCCTGACTTTATTTAAGCTATATATTAACACACTAGAAGATTGGATAAACAATTTTGGAGGGGAAGGGGTCCACTTGGCCAAATACGAGGTGAAACTCTTACTTTATGCTGATGATCTAATACTAATGGAAATAATTAGCCAAAATCTAAAGAGCTTTTTTTGTAAATAAGCAGGGATGTAGGTGAACAACATTAGAACCAAAATTATGATTTTCTCAGTGAAAAGGAATAAGCAACATCTCAACTTTCAATTTTTAAGAGCATCTCTAGAAGTGGTGTCAAATACAAATATCTCGACCTTGATTTTTACAACAAGATCAGTTGGGACACATACAAAATGAAAATAATATAAGGAGGTTGGAAAGATTTATATGCACTACAAAACATGTGCATGAATGTTGAGTCCTGAGATTAGAAGACCAAAAGGGTCCTATTAAGGTTGTTTTTTACCTTGGTGGTGTTGTATGGTTGTGAGGTATGGGCTAGTGAAACGATAAGTTTGAAATGGAGACAAATAAAAAGGATACAAAAGCGGCTAATCACAATTAATTTTAGAATTAAAGTTTCAATTCCCCATGAAATCATCCTTGTTTAAACAAAAACTTTCCCATCAAAAGCAATTACTATGACTAGGGTAGTTTGTTACTTGAAAAGATGAAAAATATGAGGATCAATAGGTGGATAAGGGTTGCAAGAGGCAAAGGATTGCATAGATGGAAGAATAAATTGATGAAACAAAACTTCAAATGGATGATTAGATGTGACATCAACCTAAATGAATGTCTAGACCTTTAATAAAGATAAAAATTTATGTGAATGAAATATTCAAAACAATGCTCTGGAGGAAGAAAACAAATAGGAAATGACAACACTATATTATAGAGTTTAATCCAACTTATGAGAATTGCGAAAAAGCTTATATAGGGGCTAAAATTAAATGGAGGTAAAAGATCCTCACTACTCAACTAAAGACTAACTCCCATAGGCTTAGAGGCAAAACAAGGAGATGTATGCCACCTAAGGAACAATGGGATGAGAGGGTTTATGTTTTATGTATCACAAAGGTAGTCGAAATGGAGAAACATTTCATCCTTGAATGTCCAAAGTATTTGGACATTAAAGATAAATATGTGGAAACATTAAGAGTTGGATCCATGGTAAAACTATTTAAAGAAAACAAAATAAAAATATTAGAGAAGATGTTAACTCAAATGAATAAAAGGAAGAGGAACAACATTTTAAAGAACATTGTTGTGCCTAGGAATCTTTGAGTGATTTCAACAATCATTATAATTGATAATCTCATAGACCCTTTGATCTTGTCAACCTAATTCAACCCATTTCATTTCATTTTGATTCTCATAAGCACTTGTTATTTTCAATTACCATATTGCTTCTCAGCTCAACGTACTACCTAGGGGAAAGGTCCCAGTAGTTGAGCATGTTCCAATGGTGGAACAACCAATTATTCAACTCAGACCCAATAGTTGTACATATTTTCTCCAATAATTATTTTATTTATATCTAAAAAGTAAATACATTTAATTATGTCTTTGTGTAAAATGTACTATTGTTAGGACATTGACGTTTGACAATCATACATGTACCCAATAATATATATAAACCAAAATTGAATATATTTTGAAACAATACCAATTAAAAATATGTGTTTCTCTACTCAAATAAAGTGACAATATAAAAATTAAGTGTTAACATTCATTAATAAAGTACTAATGTAAATATAAACTCAAAAGTTTGTGTGTGTGTGTGTGTGTGTATCAAATCTGTTCAACTATTGGAACAAAGTGTTTTGCTTTTAAATTATATTGAATATAAAATAATTCATTTCATCCCATCATTCAACTCCTCCAATGTCACCTACTTTAACAACTATGTATAACTTTTGCATTAAACCAAATACCTGCAAAATATTGATAATGGAAGGCTCACTATTTAAAAAAAACATATAATTCAGACACAAATTTAAATATTACCTCCAAAATTTGTATATTCCCTCCAATTACAAGCAAACCAATCAATTTTATTAAAATATTACCTCCAAAATTTGAACATTCCTTCCAATTCCAAGCAAAACAATGGAAAATTGAATTTTATTTTGTTTTAAACTTCATAAATACCTACAATGCATATGAGACTCTCCAAAAGTTTCATTATAATTCTTAAAAACTAATAATTTCATCATAGCAAAGAGAACATATTCTGAGTTACAAAGTTTATACATTCAAGCACAACACAAATTAGAGCATGATTCACAGTCTAACAATAAAATAGCTTGGCAGGGAAGTGCTTTCAGCATCAATCCCAAGTTGAAAAAAACCTAAACTGACTAAATGTCAATTAACTCTTGTTTTCATGTTTTAAAATACCCAAAACATTAATAACTGACATCTAGAACTTACAACATGTTAATAAAGTTTTTTCTAGGCTTTTTATTTATAGCTTTCTTCTTTGGCATACTTGAAAATTGTAAAGATAAATGAAACGTATACATGGAAGTAAGAAAGTTTATTCGAGGTACATCAAGATTCTAACAAGAAATTACCAACCTTCATGGAAAATGCCATGATGATCCCATTACCCATTATTAAGATTGTGATGACACTTGGGAGGTAAATCAGAGATTCAATGAACAAAAAAAATAAATACAATTTTTGGCAACATTAAAAGGTAAAACAACTAGATGCAAAATCTATGATGGGTTGAATCTTGGAAAATATTTTCAAACAGAATTCGAGTTATTGCATATTGATGCTTATATTTAATTTAAATTTATAACCAATACAATAAAAAAATGTTGAATTCATAGAAATGCTTGAGAACCATATTGTTAATGAACTGAAGCAATAGTATTTTGGGGGAGGACTATGATATACATTTAAAGAAAGTCTAAAGAGTAATTTCAATATCCACATATGGAGATATACATACAAAATATTGTTGGACATTCAACAACATAGACCTATCAAAGTGAGGAAACTGGTTACAATGCAAATGATGAAGCTCTCGAAGTGAAGAAATTGGTTTTGATCCATATGGTGAAGCTCTTGAAGTGAAGAAATTGGTTACAGTGCAGATGACAAATATGTGGATATAATTTAGCACTTGGTTAAAAAACATAGAAAAAATGTTTAAAAATATGGTTAAGGATAACAACCAACAAAGGAGAAATATGGTATATGGCACTCAAATAATAAACAAAAGGCCATATGGATGAGGAATGTCCTATTAAGTATTACTCCATATGTAATGTCAAAATCCTTGATATAAAATAATGTTCATTCAATGTGAAACCTAAAAGGTAAAAGTAAATAAGAAAAGTAGGCTTGTGTTGTACAATCAATGATACCAAGAACTGGTGGATACATGAATCCAAATTAACATATCAAGCCAAAATGAGCATTTAATCTTAGAGTACAAAAAATATGTTTTGTTGAAAATAGATGTCCTATTGAAAACTACAGAATTTGAGAGTGATGGGAAATTTCACTTGTGATTACCCAACACCGAAAGCCTAAATTTATTGCACCCTAAATATGTTTTCTACCCTTAAGTTTTGAATTTATGACAATACTAACCTCAAGAATAAACTTTTCAACCAAACCCTGACTATTCACTTGTACCAGAGTCACATAATACCTATATATTGTTGCAGCATGAAAATGTATACCAACAAGAGCACATCTACAATCATGCACTGTTGATTATTCTTTGTATGACATTGACATGTTCTTCATTAATATAGGAGGTATTAAGAATAATAATCAACTCTATATAAAATTCATTAATAGAATTCTGGTCAGTCTTAGAATTTCCTTATGTTCATAGAAGCAATGATTGACAAAAATTACAACAAAAGAGAATGAAAAGCATAAAATTGATAAACTAGCCATAGTTTGGGCTTTAAAAAAATTAGACACATTGCAATGAATTAGTACAAGTAACATAATATTACCAGGTTAGTTTGAATGTAGGAAGATTTTATTTTTATTTTTATTTTTAAAGTCGAGCTACTAAGCATCAAGCTCAAGCATTTCCTTGTCCTTATTAGAACACCTGAATTCAAATCCTGGCTATGGAGAACCAAGGATTGATCATGCAAACCAAAGTATATGGAGTGTTTTTTTCTAGGCATCACCAATAATTTTTAAAAATATAAAATTGCCAAAAAGTTGTTGGTCTCTTCTACTTGAAAACAGGATTGGATATAGCTTATCTGATAAGCTGTAGAAACTAGGACACATTAGGTAGTTTTCCCATGGATTGCACACTAAAAGATGTACTGAATGTTATTGTTGAATTATTCTTATTGTATATCACCATGGTACAAAAGAAGAAATGGAAGAGGCCAGTGTGTAAGTCACGTATGGACCCCAAAAAGAGGGGTGTGAAATTGGTTGATGTAGCTGACTCTGAGGAGGACAATGATGCTATGAAACCAATACAAGAAATTTTTTCAAATCCACCTGAAGAGCATCTACCAAATCAATCAAAAGATATTGAGTAGAATGTTAAAATTAATGGAAATAATGTTGGTACATCAAAGAAAGTTTCCTTCATAAAAGAGTGGATAGATGATGACATGAAATAAGAAACAAGGGACGTGGAGGAAAATAGACTATCCACAAGGATTGTTGCAGCCAAGTGGGGTACCCCTCCAAGTACATTGACAACCTAGTTGTGGGGTCTCACAACAACCAAGTGCAAGGGACCAAGAACCATTCTAACAAATGAAGAAGAGATGGAAATTGCAAAATGTGTTGTTCCCAAAATGTGTCACTCATTTTTGGGGACAACATATGGACTATTTTGGTCCTACATGCCAAATTTCTCTCTTCCCTTCTCAAAAAATGTTTTGATTATTCAAATTCTTCATTCTTCAATCTTTTTCAGTTAAGGGACTCGCAGTTTCAACAGGTTCAACAACTTCAACAGACGAGCTCTAACAAAGAAACAAGTTCCCAACACTTAGGCAATTTCAAGGTTGGTTCAACACCGAGGTTCAACCAAAAGGTCCATCGGCAAGCTTCAAACAAAGTATTGAACCATTAAACCATTAAACCATTGAACCCCGCTTCCAAAGGTTCAAAGGTTCAATAGGTTCAAAGGTTCAACAACATCAGTAGACTTAAAGAGTTAAGCACTTCGGCAAGTTCAAAGTTCAACCGCTTCGGCAAGTTCAATGACCTCGGCAGACTTAGAAGAAAAGAAAACTTCAAAGATTAAAGGTTGAACCGTTGAACCTTGAACCAACATGGTTCAATGAGTTTAAAGGTTCAACAAGTTCAATAAGATCAAAAGACTAAACAAAAGAAGACTTTGAAGGAACACAATATTGAACCATTGAACCATAGTTGGTTCAATCGGTCGGTTCAATCGAAAGGTTCAAAGGAGTCTCCCAAGGCCCGAAAAACAAGTGCCCTTGCGGAGGGCAAGAAATCGCAAGCAATAAAAGGATATCTTTCAGAAAGATTTTCCACAGCAAAATTTCACAAGGGAAAGCCTTCATACATATTGTCCGAAGGAATGTTGAAAGGCCCGATAGAAAGCAGCTAAGGCAAAGGAAAGATTTCCTTCGGATAAAATGTTTGAAGGATTTCCCTTGTGAAATTTTGCCACAAAAAATCTTTCTAAAATATATCCTTTTGTTGCTTGCAATTGCTTGCCCTCTTCAAGGGCACTTGTCTTTCGGGCCTTGGGAGACTCCTTTGAACCTTCTAATTGAACCGACCAATTGAACCAACTATGGTTCAATGATTCAACGGTTCAATGGTTCAATACTATGTTCCTTTGAGGTCTTCTTTTGTTTAATTCTTTTGATCTTATTGAATTTGTTAAACCTTTAAACTCATTGAATAATGTTGGTTCAAGGTTCAACAGTTCAACCTTCAATTTTCGAAGCCTTCTTTTCTTCTAAGTCTGCCAACGTCGTTGAACTTACCAAAGCAGTTGAACTTTGAACTTGCCAAAGTGCTTAACTCTTTAAGTCTACCGACGTCGTTGAACCTTTAAACCTGTTAAACCTTTGAACCTTTGGAAGTGGGGTTCAATGGTTCAATCCTGTGTTTAAAGCTTGCCAATGGAACTTTTGGTTGAACCTCAGCGTTGAACCAACCTTGAAATGGCCTCAGTGTTGGGAACTTGTTTCTTTGTGAGAGCTCACCTGTTGAAGTCATTGAACCTATTAAACCTGCGAGTCCCATAGCTGAAAAAGCTTGAATAATGAAGAATTTGAATACTCAAAACATAGTGGAAGTAATCAGGAAGGTGTCCTGAAGCCAATTGTGGGAAGACTTTGTGCTACCATAATTGTCTTTAATATGTTTTCTGTTTGTTTCTGTGTAAAAGATCTTGGGACAACTTTGTGCCCCCATTATCCTTTATATTTCACTCTTTGGTAGTTGAGGTGGAGACTTTGTGCTACACCTCATTCTATTGGTTACTACACCCTGTTACATTTACTTATTACTACCAGAAAGTACTCCTATTGTTTACTACATACCACTTCTGAAAGAAGAGAAGTGCATTCAATATTTTTTACTAGGATTCTCCTTATTTGTGAACATCATCTCTGAAAAAAGAGAGGTGGATGGTGTTGTCCTACCCCTGAGTGTTATTTCCTACATATATATATATATATAGTATATAATACCTTATCGTTAAGGGAACCTCCCCTTGATGAGAGGAGAGATTTGTCCCCTTCTAATGTGGTAAACCTGTACATTTGGCCAACCAATCTCCTTATGATGTGGTTAAAGCAACCTATTTTTCCCATCAGTTAGCTGGTGACAAAATATTCACCCAACAGTTTTTGGTGACTATGTTGGGGAATGTTTTTGCAGTTTGAAGCCTCAAGCTTCAAATTGAAGCAGTCCCTATCCTTATCCATTTTTAGTTTTGCAATCTGGTAACTCCACACTATACAAAAAGCCAGAGAGCTCAAGGTGTTGTTAAGCCTATTTTTGAATTGGTGCAGCAGGGTAATTTTGATTTGTTTCCTCCACAACTTCAAGTTCAACAAACTAGGAGTCTTCCTCCTACCAATACCAAGTCACCAATACAAGGCAAAGCTTCTTTTTTTGCTGTTAGCAGAGCTTTGCCTATACATACTCCACCCAAGTTTGTTATCCCTCCTTTCCATAGTCAAATAATGGTGGTTCAAGGCCCCTGGGGTAACTCTTTTGGCCCACTCAATTTAACTCCACCTCTACACGAGCTACCACGCAGTTCAAGAAAGAATTTCCCCAAATTTTTTGGTGATGGGAGAGTTCATCCTAGTGAACACATTGCAGCTTTCAGCATAACCTGTGGTGTGATAGGTATGGAGTATGAGGACGTAGCAGTCAGACTATTTGTGGAGATGTTACAAGGTGTTGTTGTATACTAGTTCTACCATCTACAGGCTCGGTCAGTGACTGACTGGAACACTCTCAAAGCTAAATTTAAAGCCAGGTTCAAGCCTACAAAAGATATGCATGCCCTACTGATCGAGCTCACACAAATGAAGAAGGAACCTCGTGAACCTATGGGGGAATTCATTGCCAAGTTTGACAAGCTGAGGAATCAAATTCCTATGATCACTCAGCCTACAACGAAGAATCTCAAGTGTTTTTTCATCAACTCTTAGCTGCCTGAAGTGAATTTTTTGCTGAGACATGCTGGCCACATAGACCTTGCTACTGCTTAGGATTTGGCTACTGAGGTGGAAGATGATCTCATCTTGGTGGGGAAGATAAGGAGAGATCCTAACAAAGGTAAATCTTCTTCATCCTCTGAATATCCATCTACATGCACCACAGATCCAATGGTGCAAAAGCTGGCAAATGAGTTGCTAGTTCTCAGAAAGCAAATGGCGCAAGGAATGTCTTCTGCTCCTTCGTACCGAGATATACCAAGGAGGACATTCCCCAATCAGTCATATCAAGGCAATGCTGCCAGGAATCAAGGGTAGCCAAATTGTCTTCCTCCCCCATAAGGGAAACTTGCTATTGAAGCAGCTCCAACCAATTCAGCAGTTGGATATCTCAAAATAGAATCTAATTTCTCCTTCCAGCCTAAGTTGAACCCAAAAGATGACGCTAATCTCTTCACAGAGGGAGAATAAGAATTAGTTGGTGACTCCAACATTGGTTTTCTAAATTACCAAGATGAACCTGAAAGTGAAGGCGAAGCATTTGATGGATCATACGCCGTATTCACCCGATCCCAGAACCAGTTAGCCCAGTAAGTTGATAAGAAAAAAATAGAGGAGCGACCTCAACTAGTAATTTTAATTACTAAGCAAGGAACCACTCTACCTTTCCAGCCAAAGGACCCGGTGATCACTAAAGAAGTAAGTACCTCAAGTACGCCTTCACCTTCAACTTCAATTTCACAGACCAGTACCCCCCTCCTAAAAACTAGAAAGATGAACTCCCTTCCTCTGTTCCTAGTCCATTTCAGTCATTTGACACAATCGATCATACTAAGAAAACCAAAATTCAAATGTCTAAATTTGAATTCCTACAATCCAACCCTGAACAATTGGAAAGATTAGTGGAATGTGTGAAGAATAAAGCCGTCCCTGCAAGACAAGCAATTTTGAAAGTAACTCCTAGTCTCGCGAAGAACACATCCACCCAGAATAACCTTGTCATTACTCCTACTGCTCCCAGGAGGATAGAACCATTTTATGTCTCCCTATTGATAAATGGACACCAGTTGAACAACTACATAATAGACTCAGGTGCATCTGATAACGTCATGCCTGCCAAAGTAGCTGAATCCCTTGGTCTCACACTGACCAAAACATTTGAGAAATGTTTCTCCATGGAGAACAAACAAGTGCCACTGCTAGGACAAATCAAAGATGCCCAATTTGCATTTGTAGCATTCCCAGATAAGAGAATCAAAATGATAGTCCTAGCGGCCGATGTCCCAGCCTCATACGACATTTTTTTTGGGTGAAATTTTTGCAAAGATGTTAATGGCGAGTTGATCCTAGACTTGTCTGAAGCGAGGATCCCGATCAAAGGCGTCATGCAGAGGTTGCTTCCTAAGAAGGAGGCAAAATACGTTGTAACTCAAACATCAGCGCCTGAAGCTCAAATTTTATTTGAGTCTTCAAGCATGGGAAATTACTTCCTGACTATAGAGGATGTTCTTGTTTTAGCTGATGAAACTTCTAAAAATGACAATCTGAAAATTGGTTCAGATAAAACAATAGAAGAATTAATTGGATGCGGTGCAAGTGCAGAAGAATCCTCCCCTCCAATTAAAGAGAAATATAAGGAAAAATTAGTTTTTGATGGTGTGTGGATTCTTGAATTTGGTGGAAGTTGTTCTTCTACCAGTTTTGGAGCTGGGATTGTGTTGATATCTCCTCAAAGAGATATTTTTCCTTCTTCATACAAGTTGTAGTTTAACAACACCAACAACACTACTGAGTACGAATCTCTACTGCTTAGATTGAAGGCTGCTCAAGACAGGGGTGTTAAACTCTTTCATGCCAAAGGAGATGCTGAGTTGGTGGTTTATCAGGTGAGGAACCTGTACCAAATCAAAAATGAGAGATTGTGCCACTACCGTAATCTAGTTTGAGATCAATTGAAAGTTTTGATGCTTTCAGTATCTCTACAGTACCCAGGAAATTCAATGACCGAGCTGATGCATTAGCTATTTTTACAACTCTTTTGGTTTCTCACCTAGATTTCAAGGGAGACAGGTACACTATCAAACTGGTCTTTCAACCAAGTGTGCCTGACAATGCCAATCATTGGCAAGTGTTCAATGGCAACAACCAAATCATCACCTTTCTAGAATAAAAGACAGCTTTGAACAGTTTTACTTTGAAGGCAGTGAGCCTCAAAAACTTGAATCAGCCCCTGAAATAAGTTCAGACATAGGTGAAGAGTTCCTGCAACTCAAAGGGAATAAAATCCCAAAAGGACTGGTTTTCCTTGAGAAACTGTTTGACAATCACGACAGGTTCATCAAATAGCAACAAATGGATTCAAGCTCCTCCCAGGAGTTTGATCAAATAAATTTAGGTACCAAGAAAAATCCCAAGATGGTGAACATTGGGAAGTGTTGCACTCCAAAAGAGAAGTTCAAGTTTACTAACCTGCTTCACCATTATATCGATGTCCTAGCATACTCCTATGATGATCTAAAGTCGCTCAAGCCTGAAGAAATTTGCCATGAAATTCCTCTCAAGAGTGATTTGGTGCCTTACAAGCAAAAATCTAGGCAGTATAATCCAAAGATATCAGGTATTATTCTATCTGAAATACAAAAAATGTTGAATGCTAGAATAATTTTCCCAATCCATCATTCCACATAGATTGCAAACATAGTACATATGAGGAAAAAAATGGTGAAAATCACCTCTGTGTGGATTTTAGAAATTTGAATCAATCCTTCCTAAAGGATAATTACCCTCTGCCCATCATGGATCAAGTCTTTCAGACGGTGACTGGTTCAGAGATGTTATCAATGCTGGATGGCTTCTCGAAGTACAATCAAGTGGAAGTTGGCAAAGCAGACTAGCATAAGACTGCCTTCACCATGCCTTGGGGCACCTTTATGTATCGAAGAATGCCATTTGGCCTGATAAATGTTGGCACCACTTTTCAAACAGCAATGGACCTTGATTTCAAAGATGAAATGGGTAAGTTCATTATGGTGTACCTTGATGATTTTATAGTCTTTTCCAAGCATCATCCTGATCATGTGCGCCATTTGCAACAAGTGTTGGAACGATGTCGCAAGAATGACATTTTTCTAAATCCCAAGAAGTCTATTTTTGGGGTAATATAAGGGAAACTTCTCAAACACATTATATCCCGACAAGGCATAAAGATTGACTCAGAAAGAGTCAAATCATCCAGAAGCTTACTCTACCCACAAGTAAGACTACAGTTTACTCTTTCTTCAGAAAGGTGAATTTTTTATGAAAGTTTATTTTTGAGTTTGCCGAGAAGACTCACCACATTGTGAACATGATGAAGGGAAAAACCACTTTTAGATGGACTAAAGAAGGCAAATTGGCATTTTGAGACATCAAGATAGCTATTGCCCATGCCCTAATTCTGGTTTATTCAGATTATACTAAAGATTTCACAATGTACAGTTATGCTTTTGAGCACACACTTTCAACAATTCTAGTTCAACAGAACAAAGAAGGTGTGGAATCTCCCATATCCTTCATGAGATATCCTCTCAAAGCTCATGAGCTAAAATATTCAAATCTAGAGAAACATGCTTATGCAGTGGTAAAGGCAGTAAAGCACTTCTATTTTTACATCTTAAATTCACACACTACTGCCTTGGTTCTTAATACCACAGTCAAATCCATATTAACTCAGTAGGAGTTTGGAACCAAAAGGGGCAATTGGATTGCTAAAATCTAGGAGTTTGATCTTTTTATCAAACTAATAAAGCTTGTGCGAAGAAGGAGTCTTTGCTAATTGATTACTAATAACAAAATAAATGGAGTAGAAATTGAAGACACGCCAACAATCCTCTTTTTCTCCCCATGAATAAGTGGTATTCAAGTATTGCTCATTTCCTTACTTATGGTGAGTGTTCCACTCACCTGTCTCGTAAAGAAATGAGGACTGTCAAGTTGACATTTGCCAATTTTGTCTTGTGGAACAATTGCCTATATAAGAGGAACCTCGATGGAGTGTTCCTTTGCTGCATGGATAAAGAGCAACAAAACCAACTTCTAGAGTCCTTCCATAATCTGGCCTGTGGAAGACATTTTTCTACGCCTATAACTGTCCATAAGATTTTGCGAGCCAGGTATTACTAGCCTACTCTATTTCAATATGCATACAAATGGGTACGAAGATGTGAACTATGCCAATAGTTCGTTGGAAGACCCAAGTTAGCTGCTTTGCCTCTTAATCTAGTGGTGATAGAAGAGCCATTTCAACAATGGGGAATTAATTTCATTGGTGTTGTAAACCCATCTTCAAGTGCTGGACATGATTATGTCCTCACAGCCACATATTACTTCACCAAATGGGTTGAAGCTATTCCAGCCAAGCATGCTACTTCAGAAGTAGTATGCAATTTCCTCAAGGAAAACATCATTTCCAAGTTTGGGGTCTCGACCAAGATTATGACAGACAATGTAGCCTATTTCTCTTCCCATGAGATTACTCAGTTCTATTTTTACTATGAGATTACCCTCTCCCACTACTCTGATTATTTTCCACAAGGGAATGACCAAGCAGAATCAAGCAACAAGAACCTAGTAACCATTATCAGGAAGCTAGTGGATGATAACCAACGAATTTGGCATAAAGCATTGGTCGATGTTTTATGGGTACACATAATTACACCCAAGAGGGCGATAGGTATGTCACCATTCCAACATCTGTTTGGTCTCAATGCAGAGATACCAATCATCGTGGAATTGCCAGCACTAAAATTGGCAAAGGCGATCAAAGATCAGACATATGAAAGCTCCATCAATAAGAGGATCATGTGCTTAACTGAGCTAGATGAGCAACGAACTATGGTGGTGGACCGAATTGTTGCGCATCAAAGTCTGGTAAATAAACTCTTTGACCAAAAATCAAAAACTCGTGATTTCCAGATTGGAAATCAAGTTTTGTTATGGGACAAGAGAAGAGAACCAAAGGGAATGCATGGGAAATTCAATTCCCTATGGAGATGCCCGTTTACTATCCATCAACTCAATGGTGAAAATAGTTTTCTATTGAAGTATCAAGATGGCACGCCCTTTTCTCTACCTTACAATGGGCAACATTTGAAGCACTTCAATCCTTGAAGTATCAGATAAGATCAGCTTGTACATATGTATAATTTTTGTATAGTCTTTAGTTCTATTTTGTGTTTTTCATTTTTGTTTTTTGCACTTTTCTTTTTTGGGTAGCATGACTCCGTATCCCAATGGCATACTTAAATGCATTGGAGATTCTAGATTCCACTCCCTTTAATTGTTTTTACAATCAATGAAAGTTCCCCAACTAGAGCCAGCTGTTGTTCCCAAAATGTGTCACTCATTTTTGGGGACAACATATGAACTATTTTGGTCCTGCAGGCCAAATTTCTCTCTTCCCTTCTCAAAAAATATTATGAGTATTCAAATTCTTCATTATTCAAGCTTTTTCAGCTAAGGGACTCGCAAGTTCAATAGGTTCAACGACTTCAACAGGGGAGCTCTCACAAAGAAACAAGTTCCCAACACTTAAGCACTTTTAAGGTTGGTTCAACGCTGAGGTTCAACTAAAAGGTCCATCGGCAAGCTTCAAACAAAGGATTGAACCATTGAACCTTGCTTCCAAAGGTTCAAAGGTTCAATGACGTTAGCAGACTTAAAGAGTTAAGTGTTTTGGCAAGTTTAAAGTTCAACCGCTTTAGCAAATTCAACGACGTCGACAGACTTAGAAGAAAAGAAGGCTTCGAAGATTGAAGGTTGAACTATTGAAGCGTTAAACTTTGAACCGACATGGTTTAATGAGTTCAAAGGTTCAACACGTTCAATAAGATCAAAAGACTTAAACAAAAGAAGACTTCGAAGGAACACAGTATTAAACCATTGAACTATTGAACCATAGTTGGTTCAATCGATTGGTTCAATCAGAAGGTTCAAAGGAGTCTCCCAAGGCCAGAAGGACAAGTGCCCTTGCGGAGGGCAAGCAATCGCAAGCAATAAAAGGATATCTTTCAAAAAGATTTTCCACGGCAAAATTTTACAAGGGAAATCCTTCGGACAAAATGTCTGAAGGAATATTGAAAGGCCCGACAGAAAGCGGCTAAGGCAAAGGAAAGATTTCCTTTAGACAAAATGTCTAAAGGATTTCCTTTAGTTTTTTTGTCTGAAGGATTTCCTTCAGTCTTTTTGTCTGAAGGATTCAAAGAACAAGGCCGCCCAAAGGACACTGAAGGGCAAATACCCTTACAGGGGGCTCTCAGTGACGATGAAATGGACCATTCTAAAGGCCCAAAGGGACACCTTCCCTTTAGGAGGGTTCCAAAGACATAAAGTCAAAGGAATTTCAAAGCTTGAGAGACTTAAAAAAATAGAGGAGAGAAAGAGAATGAACTGTTGAACCTTGAACCAAAAATGGTTCAAAGGTTCAAGGAAGCTTCAACTGAAGAGGAAAGAA
Organism: Torreya grandis; assembly: GCA_037957365.1. NCBI lineage: Eukaryota > Viridiplantae > Streptophyta > Pinopsida > Cupressales > Taxaceae > Torreya > Torreya grandis. Next base: position 2,337,835 of record JARHVA010000014.1, read on the forward strand.
AGCGAATGAAATAAGAAAGTGATTGAACCAAGGAGCCGATAGGACCATCTGAACCGTTGAACCATTGAACCAATGAACTTTCATGGTTCAAAGGTTCATGGTTCAAAGTGGTTCAAGCGACCAACGACCAATGATGTCCCCACGAATGTCAAATTCAGGGTAATGAAATATCTATTGATTTTTAAATGTGGCGGGGAACTTGAAGAACAAATTAAGTGACAAGCTGAAGAAGATGGCCTGAGAGATCAAATTACAATAGGAAAGAGGGGAAAGCTACAAGAGATACTAAAATATCTGTGCATGAGTTATTTCTAGTAGGTGGAACAGTCCACCAAGTAGACATCTGAGCTCACAAATATTAAAAAGCGCGGCCTATTTTTCTCCCTTTGAATAAAAGTGAGGGGACAACCACGTACATATTTGGAGAAAGACCAGGCAACCCATGCTGAGGAAAAGACATTCAAGATGAATTAACAAACCACAGTTAAGATTGATGCCCTGTTTTAGCATGGCCCCTTTGACTGAACTTAAAATGCATTCAAGGCATTGAATATAGCATGGGCCTTTCCATGAAACAAAGTGCCAAGTCTTTCTTAGCTGCTATATATTGTAATCTTTTAATTTATGTAGAGGGGATCTCTCGGTTATAGAAGTAAAACTCTACCAAATTTGAAAGGCGATTACTGAGACTTTGAGCACAGATTGTTAATCATATTTCTTTATTTGAATGAGAAAGTATGTTACTTTCATACTTTGTGCTGTAATAACTTGTGTCATTTATGAGATTATTCTTATATCTTTTTCCTGAATGCATTCTTGTCTATCTAATTAAATAAGCATAGCTAGTGGAAGTAATCAAGAAGGTATCCTGAAGCCAACCGTGGGAAGACTTTGTGCTACCACAATTGTCTTTAGTGTGTTTTCTATTTGTTTCTGTGTAAAGGATCTTGGGATGACTTTGTGCCCCCATTATCTTTCATATTTCACTCTTTGGTAGTTGAGGTGGAGACTTTGTGCTACACCTCATTTTGTTGGTTACTGCGCCTTGTTACATTTACTTATTACTACCCAAAAGTTCTCTTACTGTTTACTACATACCACTTTTGAAAGAAGAGAAGTGCCTTTAGTATTTTTCACCAGGATTCTCCTTATCTCTGAACATCATCTCTAAAAAAAGAGAGATGGATGGTGTTGTCCTACCCTTGAGTGTTATTTCTTGCATATATGTATAGTATATAGTACCTTATAGTTATAGGGAACCTCCCCTTGATGAGAGGAGAGATTCGTCCCCTTCTGATGTGGTAAACCTGCACATTTGGCAGACCAATCTCCTGATGTTGTGGTTGAAGAAACCTATTTTGCCCATCAATTAGCTGGTGACAAAATATTCACCCAACATAATGGTGTAAAGATATTATAGATATGGGTCGTCGGCTGGAAATCAGATCACTAAGGGCTCATGTGACACATATATGTGAAACAAGGCCTACTCCTTTCAAGGATGGTTTTCCTGGTAGATCTTGGTGGTAAGGGTTCAAAAATAGGCATCCAAATCTATCCTTAAGGACTACAGAAGGCATTGATCATGACATATCAGTCATGCTTAGGCTAAACATAGCTATAACATTTTATGACAACCTAGAGAATATGTATAAAATAGAGCAATATGAACCACAAAAAATATAGAATTACGATGAAATAGGTGTCCAAGCTGGTAGAAATTGTGGGAAGAGGGTCCTTGCAAAGATAGGAGTAAGATTTTACCACACATTCTTCCAAAAAGTAGAGAGTGGATTACCATTCTTTGTTGTGTTAATGTTGTAGGGCAGAGTATACCAGGTTTTTATCTTTTTAAAGCACAAAGGCAGTTAGCAAACTATATTGTAAATTGTGAGCTTGGTGCATGCATGGCAGCCCAACCACATGCATGAATGACAAAGGAATTATTTTTGAACTGGTTACACCACTTTGTAAGATCAATTCCAAGTGGTGGTTCACCATCAAACATGCGTCTTCTTATTTTTGATGGCCATGGTAGCCATATGGCTTATGGCACAATCCATGAAGCAAGAGCATTGGGATTAGATTTGATCACTCTGCTCACCCACACTAGCCATAGGTTGCAACCACTATATGTTAGTGTATTTTCACCCTTTAAGACCTAATTTAAAGATGAGAGATTCAAATGGATGTCCAAGCACCGTAACCTAGAAATAAGGAGATCTAAATTGGCAACACTTAGTAGCAAGGCTTTCAAAAGAGCTTTGACTCCATCCAATATTAAAGTTGGATTTAGAAGAACTAGTATTTGGCCTTTCAATTGAGATGCACTTGCCAATGACATGCATCCTAGTGAAGCATTCAATGTCAAGAAAAAAGAAGAGGAAACAACTATGGAAAACATTCTTTTGTTGGCTGGAGATGGAAGGGAAACAATCCATCAAATTCAATGAGAAATTAAACAATCTGATAAGATTAATCAAAATCAGCAAGCAACGGAAATCAATGTTGAGAAAGAAGAGGAGGAAACATTAGTCAAAAACATTTTTGCAATGGCTATATATGTAAGAGAAGAAATCCAGCAAATTTAACAAGGAATTAAAAAAAATTGAGCAATCAAGTAGGCTTGATCAAAATGAATATGCAGGGCAAGTGGTAGCAGATCTGAAAATGCAATGAGGGCAATTAAAAATTATTTCACAAGTTAAAGAAGAAAACAACACACCAAGTCATGTGAGCAAAACACAAGAAGCTATGATAGTTGATGATAGGTTGAGCTTGCCAACATAAGTCAGTCAACCACAATGGGTGAAAGATGTAGCTATAGACATGGGGATTTCCCTCAACATCCTAAATGATGATGTTTTGATTTTTATGCCATCCCCTCCTACCATTCCAAGTGGAATAGTTCATTATTATGTATAATTGGAGGAATGTCATCTCAAAGCTACAAACTTGGAACCATTGGAAAATTATGTAGAAGACCCGCAAGAACAAAATGACAATGAAGAACCAATAAAGTGAGTGAGTGGGTCATTAAGTAGTTTCTTAAAGCTATCATTTGATAGGGTTGTTGAGAGAGCAATTCATACAAGCAATGGAATTATCAGGTTGAGCAAACAAATTATTACATCAGATGAGTACTTGCACTTGCTTGAACAACAAGAAGCAGGGAAGAAGGATTTGGAGGAGATAAAATCAAGAAAAAGAGAACAAATAATAGAGAGGAAGGCAAATAAAAATCTTGAAGAAGAAAAGAGGGAATTAAAAAAAATGGAAAGAGAGTTGAAAAGACAAAGAAAGGATTTGGAGAAGATGAAACAACAACAAGAAAAAGAGAAAAAGAATGAACACGTCAAACTTCAATGGGAGAAGGATAAAATTGAAAAGGAAATGTATAGGCAAAGGCATCTAAATAGTGGAGAAAATCCTCTTCCTTCACAACGTCCAATCATGTTGGATTTTTACAACATTTTCAATCCACAATATGCAAATGTCACTAATTTTCAACCTTGCAGCCCCTCTTCTCCTACAAACCAAATGCAATATGCTTCTTCAATGGTAATGCATTTTCCCGTATTAGCAACCATGCATTCACAGGCTTTAAAAATGATGCATTCTCCTTCAAGTCAAATGCAATTTACTCATGCAAGCCATATGTTGTTTCCTTCAACATGCACGATCAATATGCCATACATACCCGCAAAGGAGGACACACCAATGCTCACTTTAAAAGAAGATTGTGAGAAACCACACAATCTTGAAGAAGAGTTCACCTTTCCATCACTGGTTTAATCTTGACATAGCAATGTTTTTAGAAGCAATGGTTTGATACTATCATAGTAATAGTAAGTACTAAGAATTTTGTACAACATCATACAACTACCCCATATATTTTGTAAATTTTATGTTCTATGAGTAGAAAACTTGTCCAAGCTTATTTTAATATCACCTATCTTTTCCATTTGAAGTAATTGTTTTTTTCATTGGTCTATCAGCTGCTAATGGTAATGTTGTAAGTCATAGTGACGTAGGTATTTGTGTATGTACAAACACACACATACACATATACCTATATGTATGCATGCATATTTACACATACATATATGTATGCGTGTGTATATTTATGAATGTATATATGTACGTGTATGTCTATATGTGTATGTGTATATATGTATGTGTATGTATATTTAAATATACATACACACATACACATATAGACATACACATACATATATACACACATGTATGTTTGTTTGTTATATATGTATGTGTGTGTATGTTTAAACATATGTACACATACACATATAGATATACATATACACATATAGACACACGCATATACACATACATATATACACATACACATATATACATACAAATATTTACATACACATACATATATACTTATACACATATACACCAAGTATCTGATCTTTTCCTGGATCTAGGCCACCTACTCTTACTCTAGTTTTATAAAATAATTGCATTATCAAGTCATTTTCATACATCAATTTGATTCCATTCACAAATATCAAACTTCCCATCTTTACATTTTGAGTTTCCTAACAACCATCTTAAAAGCATGATCTAAATTCACTAACTGTTTAATAAAATCAACTTTACAAGAATCCATTCATGATTTAAGAGATGAATAAATTTAAATCTTGATAATATAATATGAAATATATAGGACTACTTGAGGTATCACAACACAGGGTAGAGGACTTATGTTTCATTCTTAATCCCCCTTAGAATAGCTCTGTTCAATAACCATTGATGGATATTAACACCACTTCCCAGATTGAAGTCATAGAAAGCTGGCAATTAGGTAACTACGGTTGGGGTTTTAGCCCCTTGAATGAAACATGTGAAGCAGTTCCATTGTATCACACCGAACTAGTGCAAATACTAATACCGGTTTTTTGTGTTTCAATGTAATGTTGTAAACAAGCAACTACAAGTGCAACCATAAATTGAGTAAAAAATGTGGTCTTTATCTAACTTCCAAAGAATTGCAGTCCTAGCTACTATAAAATAGCTTAGCACATAATGAATGGGATGTGAATGTTCCATACTCGTAGATGGATATCAACATAGCTTTCTATATTGATGCTAAGCAGTAAGTTTGAAATATCAAAGCCAGTAAAAAAATAAACAAATTGGGAAAGAATATAAGGTACATCGCAATAATAGTAAGTAGGTATCATTACTTATCATGCAATGCACGTTGCTTCCTATTTGGTTATCCAAAAATTAACAAATAAATAAAATTTGGCAGTCCAGTAAAACATTATTCTAACAATTAGCGTTAAATTGAGTATTGTGGGTTAGGTTAGCATCACCAATTTTCTCTCAAGAATTAAGAATGAGAAGAAATGATGATGGATTGGGCTTAAGCTCATAGAGCCAAATTGAAAATGAAGAAGAACAACCCAACACATTGCAATTCCATTTGCTTGTTGTGGATGATAGCATTGTGGATAAGAAAGTCATTGAGAGGTTGCTCAAGATCTCTGCCTACAAAGGTCATTCCAATTTTAATTTTAAGCATCAATGGTTGATCCTGTCTTTTTTGAATCTAATTTTTATTGAAAAATTAGGACTTCAATTTACCATCTATAATGTTAAATTGTATAATCCAATTTATTATTGTAGAGGGGTCTAAAAGGTAATCTTGAAAATTAGTGAAGTGAATCCGAAATAGTTAGTTTTCGATACCTGTGAAAACAATCTCAAAAATCTGATGGTAATTTATTCTATTAGATTGTTTTCGGTACTTGTGTCTCACTTAGGCTACACTAGAATGGAATGAGAATTATCAATCCATCATTTTCGATGCCATGTACATAGTGGTGCCAAAATGTTAAGTAGATTGTTGCAATTGGATTTGTATGCCATCCAATATGAACTTTCTATCAGCATTATGGAGCCAATCTGTGCATCTAGAGTTTAATATGTTATTCAATATGATAATATTTGAACCTGAGTCTTTGCAACAAAACTCCATCAATTTAGTAATTTACTATGTTTTTTAAGGACATTTTGAGGTCACACACACAAGTTAATTTTAGTGTGAGATCCTCATGTGGAAGTCTACAAGGGGATTTCTTTGTCCAATAATTTCAATAGATTTCCATACGTAGATATTATGAATAATTTATCTGAATTACTGTTTTGATGGGTTTAGATTCTAGACCCATGTTCAGAGATTAATGGAGCTTGGAAGGGTCTAAAAGCTAGACCAAAACGTCCTTCAAAAAAAGGAAAAAAAATACAACACAATTCAATTCAGATAAATTATTCACTATTTAGGGGAAAGGTCCTAGTAGCCATGCACCCTAACTTTGGACATCGAATTAAGGTGTTATAACATCACATTAGACTTCAAAATTTTTACCCATTTTAATATGTCATCTTAACTACTTATAACTAAGCTTTCAAGGTCTAACACATTATACATTTTACTATATTAATGGTTTTATCACGAGAGGTCGTAAAACACACTTTTTAAACCTATTATCAAAACATAACCTTGAAAACACTATTTTATAATCCCAAAAGCACCAATAACAACACATGAAAAAATCATTTACAAAATAATGATACATATATTCATATTTTAAAAATCCCTTTTAGCATACTCTACTCACTCGACCCAAATGAAATTAACCCTATTTACTTTTTACCTTCACCCAAATATAACTCAAAAACCCTAAAAGCTAATCATTTTGGGGCTCATTTGGGGTTGAGTAGCGGCCACCATGCACCTCCCCTAGCACTGCATAATCTCCCAAAATAGTAGGGTAGGTTGTTTTTTGTTATGGATTTCCTTCTATGGATAACACTAGTTATTGTGGAGAAGGCATTATGTGTGTGTATATTTATGCATGTATATATGTATGTGTATATATATATGCATATGTATATTTAAACATACATACACATACACATATATACATACACACACATATATACACACATGCATGTATGTTTGTTAAATATGTATGTTTACACACACACACACACACACACACACATATAGACATACACATACATATATACATGTACACATAAAGAACACATAATATTTAAGGGGTACATGTATGTGTGTATGTTATATATGTATGTGCATGCATATTTAAACATACATTCAACCCTAGTATGTTTGTGTGTGTGTGTGTGTGTGTCTCTCTCTCTCTCTCTATATATATATATATATATATACACACACACACATGTATGTATGTGTGTTATGTATGTAAATACATTCACATATACATGCATATATACAATGCACACTGAGACATATACACATATATAAATCCACATATTTAACATATACATACACATTGAGGGCATGTAACTGATATGTGTCTATGGATGCATGCCTTGTTTTTATATATTAACAAATTGAATTTAATATACATGCGTAACTCAAATTACAGGGAAAAAATGATAAACATAGTTCATTGCCTTAGCGAGGTGAGAAAAAACCTCACCATAGATTCGTGATACATTAGTTCCTCCTTGTTTCCCTTTATTTTATGCAAACCTTTTGACGACATTCATAAAAGAAAAGTATTATTGAAGCATAAAAAAATATTATTTGAGCAAAAAAATACTATTCAAAGTTTTCAAACATTAATTTAAAATGTCACTGATTCAAAGAACATAATGAGCTGAAGGAGAAAAAATAATTTTCAATAATAAATTGTGTTTAAAAACACAAGAGATTCCACTCAACCCTTCAAATACGTCCACTCTTTTCCTTATGTGTCCCTTCTTTTCCTGCCTTCAAATATGTTGACTCAACCCACTGACCATCCTTCCAAATCAATGATGGTCAGAGGTTATAAACTTTTATTATAGATGTATCACCTTCCCCTGTAAAAGTAGGAAATCATATAAGCGCACATATTTCTATACTTATTACAACATACCAACAAGTATCTAATCTTTTCTTAGTTCTAGGCCACCTACTCTTATTCTGGTTTTATAAAAGAACTGCATTATCAAGTCATTTTCATACATCAAATTCATTCCATTCACATATATCAAACTTCTCATATGTACATTTCGAGTTTCTTAACAACCGTCTTAAAAGCATATTTTGAATTCACTAACTGTTTAATAAAATAAACTTTACAAGAATCCATTCATGATTTAAGAGATGAATAAATTTAAATCTTGTTAATCAAATAGGAAATGTATAGGACTACTTGAGGTATCACAACACAGGGTAGAAGACTTGCATTTTATTCTTAATCCCCCTTAGATCAACTATGTTCAATAGCCATTGATGGATATTAACACCGCTTTCCATATTGAAGTCATTGAAAGCTGTAATTAGGCAACTAAGGTCGGGGTTTTGGCCCCTTGAACGCAACATGTGAAGTAGTTTCATTATATCACGCCGAACCAGTACAAGTATTAATACCAGTTTTTTGTGTTTCAATGCAATGTTGCAAACAAACAGCTACAGGTGTAGCCATAAATTGAGTAAAAAATGTGGTCTTTATCTAGCTTCCAAAGAATTGTAGTCCTAGCTACCAGAAAATAACTTAGCACATAATGAATGGCATGTGAATGTTCCATACTCATAGATGGATATCAACATAGCTTTCTATACTAATGAAGATCTTTATGCGGTCAAAATGAAGTCAAGAAAGAGTTTTTACTGTTTAGTCTCTTTACGTTGTGTCTTATGTTCCTTTTGTAACAACAAGGAAATTAAGTGGTTACTAATCTAAATATTTGGTCTTGTTTGAACATAAATCTTTCCTTGTTAGGTTGAAAGAAGGATAGTCAGGTCTGATGGTTCCCTAGTAATAGTTGTCAATTGGCAGTAATGAATTTTGATTCCCATTTCCGCTGTAGACATATCATAGCATAGACACTAATTAAAAATGCTTTGTCTGTGAGGCTCATAATAATTGTATTTCCTTCTTGTTAGATTTCTTTTTACCCTATTTCTATCAGGTTAAACATTTCAGCTTAGTAGCTAAAGTAATTTTCTATCAATATGTGGATCTTAACAAGGTGCCAAGATTTTTTGTCAAATTAGGGAATCCAGTGGGTAGAGCTTGCATTGCAATTGGGATTTGACTGCATCCATTATAGCTTTGAGGCCTGCATAAATCATTCAATGTAATTTTTGTTAAACTCCCGATTTGACTCGGATGGAGTCATTTATGCAACCTGCCCTGTATAGGGTAGTCAGTGCAAATTTTTAACTCCTTACTTGAACATTAGATCCCCTGTTAGGCCTTAACAAAAATAAAAAACTATAGTTGCAAGACTGCTGCACCATTATTTTATAAAAAAACACAAAACACAGACTTCCTTTACTTGTTATTATGCGAGTTAACAAAGGCAGTGCTGGAATGACATTAGGTGTAGTTTCAAAGGCTATATATAACAATTATTTCCTCAAACAAACAACATTTGTATCGTGTGTAACGATTTTCATGATTTTTCTCTGCATACTTTCTAGTTTTAGAGTTTATGGCTCTCTACCATCTATAGAATCTCATCATGCCACATGAACCCTAAAACTATTCACAGGGTATCTCAACCAAAGATATTGTATTGGAAAACCTAATACATGGGCTTTGACAAAAAGAGATATATTTTATGTCTCAATAATTTGGGTTGGTGGGTGCCAAAGTAAATAAACAGGGGAAAGAAGAGGAGGTAGGAAGGAGTAAGGAGGAAGGTCGATATTATTACTTACAGCGGAGCTCTTCCAACGAACGATTGATGTTTGTGAAAGTTTGACGCCGGGTTATATCATAGACTAGCAAAGCCCTTACTACACTTTTATAATATGCAGACGTGATGGCTCTGAAGTATTCTTGGCCAGCAACATCCCAAATCTGCACAAGTTCAAGCATAATGCCTTCTCCACAATAGCTAGTGCTAGCCATAGAAGGAAAACCGTAACAAAAAACAACCTACTTTGCTATTTTGGGAGATTCCACAGTGCTGGAGGAGGTGCATGGCGCTCAACCCCAAATGAGCCCCAAAATGATTAGCTTTTAGGGTTTTTGAGTTATATTTGCGTGAAGGTAAAAAGTGAGTAAGATTAATTTCAATTGGGTTGGTAAGGAGAGTATGCTAAAATGGCTTTTTAAAATATAAATATGAATATTATTATTATTTTATTAATATCATAAAATGTATAATACATTAGACCTTGAAAAATTAGTTATAAATTGTTAAGACGACATATTGAAATGAGTAAAAATTTCGAAATCTAATGTAATGTTATATCACCTTAATTGGATGTCCAGGGTAGGAGAACCTTTCCCCTATTTAGGAAGGCCATTAAAAAAAAAAGATTGGCTGTCACATCGAGATGTTCTTCATGAAGGCACCAATCTGAATGACAGGTTTTAGTCTACGATCTATTTTTTACTTTTCATCTCTTTTCAGCTCCAAAATTTCTTGACAATTCCACTTCAAAATTTTAGCACACTTTGCATTTTTTTCATTCAGCTTGATTGGATTTTCCCATGTCACGCAGCTTATGAATACTGAAGGAAAAAAAACAAATGGTATCGTTTTCAGCAGTTCTGGAATTTATTTTTCAGCACAAAAGGTGTCACAGGATCATTGTGCTCTGATATCACTGAAATCACTTAACAGGGAACTCTTGAAATACATATTATATTAATAAAGTATAAATGAATAAATGAGATAAAATTCTCAATATAATATGTAACAGCATTAGATACATAGACGCTAAATGGGTATGTGCCAATGGACACAACCATACCAATAGATAATTAATAATATAACATTGCTGGCCTGATTAGCTATTGTAACTTCTGTACTTTGTGAGTCCCATAGACTTACATTGATGTTTGGTTATCTGTGGACATCAATATAATTTTTGCTGTCTTTTTGACCATGACATATGTAAATATCTTTCTACCCAATTCTTGTGTATAGGATTAACAATGGAAGGGAGTCCAAAACCTCATGTACAGTCGCCTGCTGGTACTAGATTATGGAGGCCAGCAGCCCAAAGAAACTTGAGGAATGCGTGGTCAAAGATTGTTGGTCAAAAGGCTGCATGGACTTCTGCATCATCTAAAGCCCTTAAAATTGCATCATCTCTTGTCAATGCTCATCTTTCTTCGAGGTAATTCATTTATTCAGCTCCTTTTTATTTTTATGGGGAATGTATTCTTTTGAAAAAATGGGCATAAGGTTTTGATGCAGGTATATGTCTACTATGAGCTTGGGAATCCTCAAGGAAATGGATGGTATTTGTGATAGGGCTCAATCAAAGTTGTCGCGCCAACAGGTGAACAATGACTTAGTAACCCTTTCGTTGTTTTGGAATATTATTGTTTTGGTTTGTATACAATTTATTGGATGCGTCATTCTATAGTTGCTTCATCAAATCACATCGTCTCTGTATGTTGGGTGGATATTGTAACATATTCCATTATCCCTTTCTTGCTCTGTAAAAAATAGGTCAATTTCTGAAAAGATATACACTAGTTTTTGCTGTCTACTTTGTGATTTGTGTTGTCTTTTTTTTTTGGGACTGCTTCTTTGTAGATATTTTTACTCTATTCTGTAATATGAGTTGCTGTGCTTACGTTGATATTTGTGCGTTTTCTTTTCCTTTTCTAATCAGAAGTGGATGGTTCTTTTAAATGTCCATAGTCATGATAATCTCTCCATCTAAATGGAATATGTTCTAAATTCATGGTCCACAGTCCTCAAGTATGGTCCATCACTTGAATGTAAATTGACAGAGCTTTTTCTAGATTGAAATTGATGCAAATCGAGGCAAATGTTATTGACTGCTTAGCTACCATCATTATAGTAACAAGGTTTGACTGACCCTCAAGGATTTTTGCTGAACCTCAAAATTTTTCAGAGGGTCCCGAATCTACTGGACCAAATCTGCCAGTGTCAATTCAACACATTGACTGTGATGTCAACCCTTATTTTTGTCATGTAAACTTTGTTTTCCACCACGCGTGCTTTGAAAATCATGGACATAGTGAATATTGTAGTGGTATTGCAGATGCATTGGAACAAGATGTTAGCATTAATTGTTTTAATGATGAGGAATTAGATCATGTAGAAAGTTTCTCTTTTGAAGATTTTCAAATTGCCATTTTAGAGCCCAGTGGCCCTAGGGCGTAGACTATGGAGACTTGAGAGCAAGTTACACTCTCTAAATATTGTGTGATAGTGTGATGTACATTGGGCATTGAAATATCTATTTTGTATCATTTTCATATCTTGTTTCTGCGATTATGTATAATTTTGTATGTTATATAGCTTTGAACCTTTGCAAACACTTTTGAAAATCCGAACTTTGGCGAACCACTCACTTTCTCAAACCTACCGAACTTTTCAAACATTTGCTACTATGTGTCATATTAGATGCTTAGACGTATTCCCTTAGAGGATTCCAACAGCTTGGAATGACGGCTCACTCCAAAAACCCAAGTGAGTGCAAACAGAAAATACCCAGATTGGTGCTACTGTTGGTAGTTCTTTTATTAAATCTGATCTTCAGTATTTCATGAAGGATAACTATGTTCTCTTTTACCTTTCAATGCTTCTTAATCTAATCAGATAGTTTATTAAGAGTACCACATACCGATAAACCTGGAAATGAGTGCATGCTAGTTTAGCTTCTAGGTATTTCATTGGATCAACTATACATCTAAATCTACTATTTATTGTTTTTGATTTCATGTAGCGTCCATTTGCAAGAAGTGGGGGTGATTGAACCTTGACTCTAAATGTTTCTCATGTATAAGGATTAGTTTAACTCCTATCAAGGTCTTGTAATCATGCCCGTGCCCATAACATTTCGATAAAAGTGGGTTAATGGGAATGCATTTCTTGAGAATTCCATAAGTGCTTTTGCAATAGCCGCTCACACTTATATGCCTGTGTCACATTCTGTGTATAAATTCTGATGATCTAGACTGTACGTATATATTCCTGCCTCATCTTTACTGTAATCTGAATGCCGTTGTACTTATCCCATAGCCTTTGATAGATCATCATCCCCCCTGGTGCACTGCCCCACTCCCTTGTACTTATAGTTGCATCCACCGTTTCATGTTTTTCTTATTATCCTGCATAGTTTTCAAGATAATGGAAGCATTGAATTTGAATATATTTGTAATATATTAATGCATACAAAGGTGAGCATTTTGCTTCAAAAATCATAATAATATCCACAAACATTAAAAAATAAGTGTTAAGTTCTAGGAATTATTATCTATAGAAATATTCATGAAGGAAGTCAAAAAAGATATAACACCATTGCATTCCGTCATCAACACAGGGATTGCATAAGAATGAAATATACATCACAGTAAGTAACGCTAAATGTTCCACAACCATACAGATGGACAGATATCTTGGTGGTGTGATATGAAGAGATGATGTCCATTTTGGCCTTGGAGTGCAATCACAGGGCTTACCAATGTTGGGAACCAAACCTTCACAACTGTTAGTATCCAATAGCAATAAAAAATGCGCCAGACTCCATGCCTGCAGTACTTAAGGTAATCATAACATCTGAGCACTCATCATGCCTTTTGTGAGTCAAAGATGTTTTGGTTCTCAAGGACTTACAAGGACATCCCCAAATAACTATAAATAAAGAAAAAATGGCAAGCATCTGTAACATTTTTTTTTTGCTTAGTTTACCTGCAGTTAAGGGACCCCAGACCTTTAAAAAAAAGAAAGTCCAAATGGTCCACCTAAAGGAGCACCCTTATTTACTTAAGGATTGCCAAAAAGGGCTAAGATAGTCACCAGATTGTGCAGAAAACTCAATACAGCTAGGCAGCTTGTGATCAGGAAAATGAGGACTTTGCCCAGGCTTGCCATCCAATCAAGACTAACCAAAATTTCATACTAGACAAATAGAATGAATAGAGTAGGGGGAAATTACCCACATACATATATTTATACGTGGGGATTGAGGGAAGCGAGAACTCTTCGCAAAATCTGTAATGTCCCCATTTTGGGCTAAAAGACCAAATAAGGGTTTCCCCTAAAATCCCAATATTATGCACATAAATTTTGAATTTTGAAATTTGAAAAACTCAACCAACCTTAGCTAAAAAATGAAGCTTCAACACACACTCAATCTCACCAAACCCTTGACGCCAAAGTACAAGGGATAAATAGGCAATTTTTAGCAATCGATTCACCCTTAATTCACCCCGAAACATGCAAATATGAGTAACAACTAAAAATTAATGAAAGTGTAACCTTTTGCCACTTGAATGAAGATAAAATTCTGATATATGCTTGCTGGAAAAAATATGATTTTACTCAAAAAAACAGTAGTTGTTCTCTCTCCAAAATCTTCCTTAAACCCTTGCAATCATTATAGAAAAAATGCCAAAATTATCTGAATAATTCCAACTCCTTTCTAGGGCACTTAAAGTGACCAAACCACCTCCCAAGTGAAGTCGCCCTGGATCAAAAGGCTGCAATAAAATCACTATTAAATATTCTTCACAAACTAGGGCTAGGGCACCCTCAAAGACCTTCCAAGCTTGCCTAACCAAATCACCACAGTTAGAAAAAATCATAAATTATTTATGAAGCCCAAATCATCATTTCATGAAGTCAAATTCACCATAAAATTCTGTCAAATAAATAAATAATAATTCATAAAATTATTATTTATTTTTCCAATTAAATAACCCTTGACAACCTTGCTAATCATCCAACAAATTCAACGCTACACTTTAGAAAATTAACAATAAATTCCAGCAATTACTTTTGAGCAATTGGGCACCCAATTTGTCCTCAAAACCCTCTCCAAAGATCATCAAGGCAAATTGCCCCACTCCTAGGGCAAGCAACAAAATATTGCTTTGTAAAGTGGTATAAAAAAACACTTTTTTATTGATAAATCAACTCAAGACCGCGGGAGCAATTATTGGGCATACATCCCAATCATTCTTCAAGCATTAAGATTCACAAAATAATATTTAGCATGTCTAGAATAACATCTCCACCTTGTATTTGTACCCTCCAAAGGGGGCCGAACCACTTTGGGGGGTAAAATACCTCATAACACTTACTTGCCGACTTTTTAAGATATCTTTTCTTTTCTTTTTTAATCTTCCAGGCCGACATCCTTTTTTTCCAAAAATATTATTAAATTAATTGCTTTAATAATAAATAGTAATTAAAATTACTTTTAGGCAATAATACAATAATTATTTATCCTTTGAATTATCATAGTGGTAAAAGCTATTTTTTAAAAAATATTCTATTAATCAATTAGAATTGCCTTATATAGATAAATGATAAAAATCACTATTCAAGCAATCATAATTAATTAATAAAATAAAACTTCAAAAGTGATCCCTTAGTCTTTGGGGAAAGTAGATTAAAGATCTTTAGTACTTGTTCATAAGTGATCCAGAAATAGGGACATTACAAAATCAGTCTGTAATTGATATTTTTTTCAAACAACTTCTTTTTATTGATAAATTAACTCAAGACCACATGATCAATTATTGGGCATATATCTCAATCATTCTTCAAGCATGAAGATTCACAAAATAATATTCAACATGTCTAGAATAAGATCTCCACCTTGTATTTGTACCCTCCAAAGGGGGGCAAACCACTTTGGGGGGTAAAATACCTCATAACACCTCATTGCTGACTTTTTAAGATATCTTTTTTGTTCATCTTCCAGACTGACATTCCTCTTTTTCCAAAAATAATATTAAATTAATTGCCTTAATAACAAATAGTAATTAAAATTACTTTTAGGCAATAATCCGATAATTATTTATTCTTTGAATTACTATAGTGGTAAAAACCATTTTTTAAAAAATATTCTATTAATCAATTAGAATTGCCTTATATGGATAAATGATAAAAATCACTATTCAAGCAATCATAATCAATTAATAAAATAAAACCCTAAAAGTGATCCCTTCGTCTATGGGGAAAGTAGACTAAAGGTTTTTAGTACCTGTTCATAAGTAATCTGGAAATGGGGGCATTACAAAATCAGTTTGTAAATAATATTTTTTTAGATAAATAATTGCTTTTGGCTGGAGCTACAACCAGATTTGGGGCACAACAGGGGGCCTAGTGCCCGAAAAACACAAAGAGCCAAGAAACTTGGGCAGGGTTGAGCCATAATCCGTAAATAGAAACACAACACCAAAACCTTACAGGAAGAAAATGAAGACACTGGTGCAGAGAAACCTGCAAGGTTTCAAAGAAACCACACAAAAAAAAACCCAAATCCATTGAAAAGAGACTACTGAAAATAAAAGCAACCATAAAAAATAGGAGAATAAATGACATGTTGATAACCCGACTGAACAAAATAGAAATCCCGAAAGAATGGACCCTCAACATGGAGTGCCAAGCGTTCTCCTTGCTCTGTTGGAAAGAAGGGCTTCCATTGTCCATTGGGTACCTCCATTGATGGAGCTCAGAGCATCCAGTTGCAGCGGTTCCGTTTGTCTTTCTGTCTCTTTTGCTTTTCTTACAAAATTTGGTTTCGAAAGCAAACATTTATGTTGATAAATAGTCAAGATCTCTTTAGATCCAAATTGATCCTCATCTTCTTCCTAAGAGGAGGCATCTTCCTCTTCTTGTTCATCTACTTGCAAAGAGCCTTCTGCCTCCGTAAGCAAAACATCCTCACTCTGAAGCTTACCGAGCCCACTTTTGCTAGCTGAAGACAACCTGTTCAAAGAAGACAAGCCATCCCTACTCTGGAGATCATTGCCCCCCTTCTTGCTAAAAGGAGTAAAATGCTCATAACTATCCTCTTGAACCCCATGTTACTTTTCTGTGACCAAACCTGCATGTATGAAATCCCTATTCGCTGAAGGCTCGACCAAAGAAGGCTCCAACCCGACTCTTGTTGTAGGAAAAACGTGATTAAATTCTGCATCTAGACCAAAAAACTCCTTGACCGGCTTAAAAACTGACCCGATCAGAGGATCCTTGCCACGACCTGGGGAGTGACAACAAGAGGCAATGAGATTTTGAATGTTATTCACAAGATTTGAGTTAGGGCAGTCAATCTTCTTAACCCATTTCTTCAAAAGGGGTGAACCAGATCCTGCTTGAAGTTTCCTCAGACACTGCCACTTTGTGAACAATTTGGTTGCATTTGAAACATTTGAAAAACAACCCTTCAAAATTGATGAATTGCTTCCAGACATTGTGGGAAGACAAAATCTTGATGGAGTGATGAAAGGGATTTGAGAAGTCTACCAAGACACAAACCCTTACATATCTTTGTTGAACATCACAGTCCTTATCAATTTGAACAAAAACCCCTATGTTCTCAACCAATTGTTGCAATAGCCCTAGATCTCTTTGGCCAAAGGAATATTATAGAATCTGATCCAGATTGGACCCTTCGAGATCACTGTATCAGCGTGGTCAAAAAAGGGAGCCCAAGGGTGCACAAACACCCCTCACTTTCCAAAAAACTAGGGTCCATTATCCCACACAAAGTCTCGCTCCATTGACTGGAAAATGACCAAGAAAAAACAATTTGGCAACAGGAAAGGGAAGGCTGTGATAAATTCGGCCAAACCGTTTTTGACCATTGAAAAATCTTCCAGGAGCGACGCTTCCCCATACATCTACAGAGAAGGGTTTTACATCCAAACTCCTCTAGGGCTAGATCCTCATCATTGATCTCTAAAACTGGGGTTGCATTGGAGAATTCCAAATGAATGTCCCCTAAGAAAGCTAGCTCAACATCAGATTGTGCCTCCCCCTCTATCCTCGCCTTCGGAATAGCAACGAACACAACAATAGCCTTAGGGAACGTATTCCCCACCACGCCACCCCTGTTCAACTTAAAAACCTGAAGGGCACTCCTCTGAATCAGTTTTGGAGAAAGATTAGGGTTTTTATTGATGATTCCTGATTTACAAAAGTCGTTGACTTGCCACAACTGTGATAAGGGTTTGTAGCATTCCCACATTTTGAGAAAACCAGATCCTTTTCCTTCGCTGCCCTATCTGAACACGCATCTCCACTACCAGTCCCTAAGCCTCCTTTCCCTAAGCCTTGCCTTGAGCTTCCATCCTTGTCTTCACCATCCAAAACCTCTACACCCGACGCCAACCTTTTGCTCCCAAGCACACATCCTGCTCCGGAAACCATTCGCTTACCTAACTCACTACTTCCTCCCTCGCCTTTGCTATGCTACATCCTTCCCTTTTTTATGGATTCATATGTTTGTAGACAATTGTTGATAGTTTATTTTTTCAGCTTGTAAAAGATATTAAGCATCTGTTTTTCTCTTAATTTCTCTCCCAAAGTCCTAATGACAACTTCACGAAGAATTTTTTTCAGCATCATAGCTCATGAGATAAAGGGGAGAAAACATGTTGGTTTTTCAAATGCAGGATCTCATGGACCAGACCAGAACACATGTAGTGTAACTGAAGAAAATTATTTTTGCATTATAATCTCACATCCTATTATTAAGCATGCTATACACTGAGAGGGGGGGTGAATCAGTGTATAATAAAACTTAACTTTTAAAAATTAATGTTCACAAAGAAAACATTCACACAAGATGTAATAATAAAGCAACACAAGATTTACGTGGAAAACCCTGTCTCGGGAAAAACCACAAAATAGAGCTGCTTGGATCTACTGTCCAAATCCAGTCGTAAAATAATAATCCTTTTACAAAATTTCGTAGGCACCAACCTACTTGGAGACACCAATCCCCACTACCAAGCACTGACTTAGCAAGAAACACCAATTTCTTTGTTTTGAGGCACTGACCTCCACTAAAACAATCTTTCACCTTAATATTGTTGCTTCATCAATGAATGATGACAAATTCAATCTCCTCTTCTTTTTCTCCACAAAAATCTGCTTATGCTTGAATGATGAAAATAATTATTTCTTATATGTTTTCCAATCTTTTATCCGCCTTATATAACCTCCAAAAACTCTTCACAAAAGAGGCGTCCCATCAAAGAGGCACCCTTTCATCAAAATGTTTGCATTTAATTATTTTAATTAATTCACTAAGTGGGGCAATTTCCCCAAGGCAACCATATATCAAGTGGGTCGGCCCAACAATGATAGGTTTTAAAACATGTGTTAAGAGGGGCGATTTTAGCCTTAAACAATCTTCCTTGAGCACGCATTTAAAACTTCTTTAATGTTGGTCCCTTCATCATGAAGCGCTGCTGCAAATTAAATATAATTCTGTTGTATTAGTGACACTTCCGTTGGCAATTTCGTTGACTTTCGTTACATTAATTATAATGCCATTGACATCAATGACAATATTCCAACAATCTTCCCCTTTGTCATTGATGGCAATCCTGTAGAAAAATAGTACATGAACCCCCCCTTACTGTAGTTCTCCTTTGCTCCCTCTTTCTTTAATTCTCCCCCTTTGACATCAATGACAAAGAGACATACAACACAATCACAATTTATATCACCAGAATTTCCATGGAGCTGAATAATACAATGATTAGCTCCCCCTTAATCCATGCTTCTCTTGACGGATTTAATGACTAGATGAAGAATGGATCACTCCCAATTTCTGTCTTAGAAACTCAAAAGTTTTTTTTGGGAGGGGCTTCGTGAAGATATCTGCTATGTATTCCTTTGTGGCAATATACTCCATCTTTATTTTCTGATCTGCAACTTGTTCTCTTAAGAAGTGATATTTGATTGGAATGTATTTTGTTCTAGAGTGCATAACCGGATTCTTCAAAATGTTTATGGCACTAGTGATATCACAGAGTATTGAGATTTGATGTTCATATTTTATCTTAAAATATTTCAATGTCTGCTTCATCCAAAGGACTTGTGTACAACAAGACACTGCTGCTATGTATTCTGCTTCAGCCGTAGATAAAGAAATGAAAGGTTGCTTTTGCTTAGCCATGACACTAGATTTTTGCCAAGAAAGAATGCTTCTCCACCTGTACTCTTTCTGTCATAAACACTTTCTCCCCAATCTGCATCTGTGTATGTTGTTAGTGTGAAATCTTCACATCTTGGATACCACAAGCCATAATCCAAAGTGCTTTTTAGATATTTGAATATACTTTTGACTATTTGCACGTGTTTCTTTTGGGGCTGCTTGAAAATGTGCTACCAAGCCTACAACTTGCATGATGTCTGGGCTTGATGCTGTGGTGTATAACAAGCTACCAATCATGGATCTATAAAGCGTTTGATTTGCTTCAGGAGATTTATCATCTTTACTTAACTTGCATCCTGTAATCATGGGTGTGCTAATAGGCGTGCAATATTTGATTATGAACTTCTTCAACATCTCCGTTATATACTTGGTTTGGGAGATAAATATTCCTTTGTTAGATTGAGAAATTTGCAAACGAAGAAAAAATGTCAACTCACCCAACATGAACATTTCAAACTCCTTTTGCATATCTTTTGCAAACACTTGGGACATTCGTTCACTATCTCCTCCAAAAATAATATCATCTACGTATACCACAACAATCAACTGATTCTCACCTTCAGTCTTGATATAGAGATTACTATCAACAACTCCCCTTTTAAAATCTTGTTCTTGTAGATAGATATTTATCAAGCTTTGAATACTAGGCTTTGGGGGCTTGCTTTAGCCCATATAGTGCCTTCTTCAATCTATAGACATAGTCCTTATTTTTTGATAGAAGGAAACCTTCTCGTTGTTCAATATATACTTCTTCCTCTAACTTGCCATTTAGAAAAGCAAATTTCACATCCATTTGAGAAACTTTGAAGTTTTAAAAACCAACATATGCCAAAAACATTCTAATGGCTTCTAATCTCACAAAAGGGGCAAATGTTTCTTCAAAATCAACACCTTCCACTTGAGCATAACCCCTGCAAACCAACTTTGCTTTATTTCTTGTTACTTGGCCATCTTCATTCAGCTTATTCCTAAACACCCACTTGGTACCAATTACATTCTTGTTTTTTGGTCTAGGAATGAGTTCCCATGTCTCATTCTTTTCAATTTGATTCAATTCTTCTTCCATAACATTGATCCAATGCTTGTCATTGCTATCTTCTGCAAAATTTTTGGGCTCTATTTTGGATAACAAGAAGTTTACTTGCTTAGGTGTACTCACAAATCTTCTTCTAGTTTGTACCCTAACATCGATATCACCAATAATTTGACTTTCATAATGATGCTTTTGAACAAATTGAGATGGTACCTTTGTATCTTCTCGATCCATTTCTTCTTTTTTTTCTACTTCTTCTTCTTTGAAGTCTGGTTCCTCTGAATGATCATTTGTTTGTGCACTTATTTTCTTAGGCCTTGTTTCATCCATCTTTACACTGGTACTTTCTACGATTGTTTGTAGGCTTTTATTATAACATTTATAAGCTTTACTTTTTGAGGAATATCCAAGAAAAATACTTTCATCAACTCTTGAGTCGAACTTTCCCGAGTCTTTTTCATCTCTCTTAATGAAGCATTTGCTCCCGAACACTTTGAAATATTTGACTGATGCTGGTCTACCCTTCCATAACTCATAAGGGGTTTTGCTATTATTTACTCTGATTTGTCCTCTGTTCAAAATGTAAATTGCGGTGTTAGTTGCTTCTCTCCAAAACCTGTTGGATAGCTTAGATTCATTTAACATCGTTCTAGCCATTTTTTGTACAGTTCGATTCTTTCTTTCTACAACTCCATTTTGCTGTGGAGTTCTTGCAGCTGAGAAATGCCTTTTTATTCCATGCTGCTCACAAAATCATTGAATTCATTTGAGTGAACTTATCTCCTTGATCTGATCTCAAGCACTTAATATTTAAATTCGTTTCATTTTCAACCAAAGCTTTAAACTTCTCAAATGCCTCAGATTTTTCTTTTAGAAAGGCAACCCATGACATTTTGGAATAGTCATCAATGAACAACATAAAGTAACTCTCAGCTTGTATGCTGTGTTTTGGTAGGCACGCAGAGGTCTGTATGAATTAGTTCCAATGGCTTGGTGGTTGAGTACTCCTTTGACTTGAAACTCACTCTTGTTTGTTTTCCATGCTAACACTATTTGCAAAGAATGTTTGATGGTTTTGTAGTCTTCGACATATCTCTTATGGCTTGCCTAGTGCTGATTTTCACTAGATTATCGAAGTTCATATGGCCCATCCTTCTATGCCATAGCCAACTTTCATCAATTTGACTCATGTAGCATTTCTCTCTCTTAATTTCACTGAGTATGTACAGGTTGTTTGTTGTTTTGTTTGCATTTGCAACTAATTTTCTTGTTTGTTTTCCTGATCTCATAACCTTGAGCATAAAACGTGAGTGTGTCCTTGATCACACATTTGACTGACGCTTAGAAAGTTATGCTTCAAGCCTTCAACATACAATACATTTTTTTGTTTTTGTTTTTCCATTATCAAGGCTAAGGGTACCTTTTCCATCTATTTTCGCTGTGGCATTATCTCCAAATTTTACCGTGCCTTCACTCATTTCTTTCAAGGAGAGAAATTTGCTCTTGTCCCTAGTCATGTGACTTGAGCATCCATTATCAATATACCATTGCTACCCTTCGTTTTGTGCATGAAAAGTTGTTTGCACAAGCATAGATTTCTCCTTGTCTTGATTAACTTCCTCTTGCTTTTGTTTCCATAATTTTGTAGGTTTTCTTTTCTTTACCACAGGAGCATTCACTTTCTTGTTTTGTCTAGGGGGTTCTATGACAACACTTCTACAGAACCGTGCTATATGTCCATAGTTATTACAACTACAACATACAATGTTATTCTCTTTGTAATTCGATAACGGGGCAAATGAGTTATAATTTCTACTTGAAACTCCAGAAGTACTTCTGCCATTGTCCCATTCATACCTATTTCTTGCATGTGTCCTACACTCCATTGCTCTATGCTCACAATGATTACATGAAAAACAATAACCAAAGAAAGAATGTTGGAACCTGGTCATATGTGCCTGCCTTGGAGGAAAGAACTTTTTGAATTTGTCCTTGTCATCTTTTGGAGTGCTTGTTTTTTGTGGGGCTTGATTCTCTTTCTTCTTGTTGATAAGACTTTTGAGAACATTTGCATAGCTTTTTGTCTTTTCCTCATTTACCTTCTTTGGTGGTGTTGTCAACTTGGAGCTGCGCCCTGAATCGAAAATGTGCACGAAATGGCCAGTCCTCTATCCGGCTGAAACAATGGGATCTTCTCACGAGGGTGGGTGCCTCAACGGTGAGAAGAACCTCTAGAGAAGGCTGGTTCCTGTATGATGTATCAATGAGGATCTCTACTCTATGCTGCGGACTACCATGGAAAAGGGAGAAGGAAATTAAAAGGGGAAATCCTGCCTAAAATGGGTGATACACCAGAAGTTTGATCCACTCAACTTGGAACCTTGAACACTGAACAATCAAGGGAAAAAGAAGACCTTAGACTTAATCAATCACTTATTCATAAATATTTCATGAAGAGGTTCGATCCAATGACCAAAAATATGAGGGAAAACGATGGAGAGAGGTCCGATACAAGACACTTTGCAGCCACCTAACATCCATTACAGCTTCAGCAAAAAACAATAAAAAGCACTGAACATGACCTGCATAAGGATAATCTAGCAACTAGGTATGAATCAGAATTTGGGAAGGGAGAGAAATCTATCACTTATGCAAATTGCTGAAGAAATATACACTATGCCAGCACTTGAAATATGAAAGTATAGTCCTATTGATTGAAGAGGTTACACAACTCACCAATGGCAGAGTCTGGTCTAGCCAAGAGAGGATTTGGATATTTTAATCAAGGCTCAAAGCCAATTTATAGAAAATTACAAGAGGCCAAAGATTGGCGTTGAAAATTTGAAGAGAAGGATTAACTAGGCTAGCTCAAGGCTCACTTGGCCTTTCAATAAAATATGTTTTCTTTTTGTCTTTGCATGAAGCTCCTTGCGCTTGGGAAAGTGAACTTGCCTTTGTTCTGAACCGCCCACCTCTCTTTGCATGGAAATCCATGTCAATGTCAATTTTAGAACTTCTACGTGAGCTGCTTGATGCTGAGTTGGAACGTTTGAAAGCTGAGTTAACCGTTTGGTAAGCTGAGGTGGACGAAGAGATCATTCTCCTTCGAATTGGAAAGCTCTTAGTGGATGCGGCGTTTAACAATTAGGCAACTCTAAATCTGGAACAGTCAACTTGACATTCGAATTTGGAACTTCGGTTGGACTCTCGGATGCGTGGAGTTGACCCGGAGATGAGTGGGACTTCAATAACCAGTCAACTGAAGCTTTGACCGGTGTTCGAAAATAGCCCCTGCTTGCATGTATTTTGTCCTATTCTGGTCTGCCGGTTCATGTCTATTTCTGGCGGGATTCTATATTTGGATGCATTTTTATAATTATATCTGGTCTATATTTTCTCCATTGGGCTTTGCTTTTGGAATTTTGGCTTTACCCCTGTTTCAACGGTTACTTCCCGCAGTCAGAATTTGATGGCTAGTGGGACGTCACCCTTTGGCATTTATTCCTTCGGAATTATCTGTTTGGCAATTTCCTTTGGACTTCTCTTATTTCCTCTTTTGCACAGTCCAAAAACTATTACTTTTGAGTGTCTCGGCTTAATTCCTTCGGATTTTATGGAAAGGGCCTTGTCCGAATTTCTTCGGACTTGTTGTCCAAAGAAATTCTTTCAGACAAAAAACGTGAAGGTATTCATTCTCCGTCTATGTCTTTGTTTCAACGGACTTTTCTGTCGGCTTTTTGCAAGGGCCTCTTCCTTGTAATTTCCCCGAATTCCTTCGCTTTTGCCTGTTGTTCCTCTTTTTCTTCGGACTTTCAGCTTAAACCATTCCTTCGGACTTTGCTGTCTTCTGTGATTTTCCGAATTTTTTCGGACTTTTTGTCCAAAGGAACTCCTTTGGACAAAAAGTCCGAAGAAATGATCCCTTTGCTCTTTTCCTGCGGAATGCCCTTCGGGAAAAGTCATAGTGGTCCTTCCTGCCCTTCGGGATTATGAAATGGACTTTTTCGCGGCCATTTCTCCGAATTTCTTCGGACTTTTTGTCCGAAGGAATTCCTTCAGACAAAAAGACCGAAGGAATTAGTCCTTCACTTTTGCCTTCGACTGCCTTCCGAAAAATTGCCCTTCAGAAAATTTGCAATGGTCTTGCCACTGACCAAGTGCCCTCCGCAAGGGCTCGTGTCTCTCATCTGTGCCCTTTGGAAAAATTGCAGGGCACCCGGGCTTTTTGCAAAGGTTTTGAATTTGCTCCTGAACCTTCCCGAAGGGTAGGTGCCCTTCGGGATTGTTGTAAATGACCCTTCCGAAGGGTCTTGGCTTTTCCTTTGTTGACTTTGGTGGACTTTTGGATTCTCCCTGTTTGGCTGCGGGTATTCCCTTATAAATTACCCGAAGTATTCCTTCGGACAAAAAGTCCGAAGGAATTACTTCCTTTGTTTTTTGCCTTGCGGACTTTTCTTCTTAGCACTTTTCTGAGGTAAAACCCTTTTGATGAACCATTCCTTCGGAATTCTCTTGTTGTAGCAAAGGGCCCCTTGCCAAGGAAAACAATGTATTCTTCCTTCCTTGGCTAGAGATGTGAACTTTTTAAATAGCAAGAGACAATCTGACTTGTGGAAGAATTGTCAATAGGTGGCTCTTTGTGATCTTTGTTGGCCATCTGATTTTCTTTATATCTAAGACCAGTCTTTATAAATGGTGACCTCTGCCCATTTATGATATCATCTAAGATCTCGGTACTCTTTTCAAATTTAAGGCTTCCGTTTAGCTTGGTGGTTGTTTTCTCTAGTTCCTTCCTCGAGGAGACAATCTTGGATTCTAACCTCTCACAATTTTCCTTTTTTTTTTTTTGCTTAATTGGATTCGCATCTCCTCTTCAATCCTTTTTGCTTCTTCAAGTTGAATCTTGAGGTTGATGATAGTTGTTTCAGATTCCTCAAGGTCTTGGGACATTTTTGCTCTTGAATCAGAATCCTCTTTTCATATTTTTGCAGCTTCAATTTTTGCTTCAAATTTATTTTCTTAAATTGCTTGATCTCGCTTAAGGCACATATGAGTTCTTCTTCAAGATCTACCTCTCCTTCATCTTCGACATCTTCCTCTTCCAAGGTGTCTTCACTTGTAGAGACATCATTTTTTTCTATAGCTATGAACAAAGTTTCTTCTCTGTCAGTGTTTGATATGTTCTCATCGCTTTCCTCAACTGAGCTACTATTCTTTTTGGAATAGAGGCTTTTCTTGTGCTTACCAAACTTTTTCTTATATTCATTTTGTTTGAAGCTTTTCTTGTATTGAGGTTTGCTTTCTTTCTTATTCCTTTCCTCATTATGATTTTCCTCATCATCGCTATCATCCTTATGTGTACACTTAGCAACAAAATGTTCTATTTTACCACAATTAAAACATTTAAAAAGTAGCTTACCTTTGCATTTCCCTGATCCTTTCTTAAATTTTCTTACAAAAAGGGTCTCCTTTTCATCTTGTTCATCACTGGTGTCATTGCTTGATTCAGGGTCTTTATTCTTCGCTTTCTTGGAAGCTTTAAAAGTTGCTTCCTTCTTAGATGGCTTTTCCTTTTCAGTTCTCATTTTATACGCCATGAGAATCCCATGCAACTCATCCATTGTTAATGAGTTTAAGTCTTTTATTTCTTCAATAGCTGAAACTTTTGCATTAAATCTCAAGGGAAGTGACCTTAGCACTTTTTGAACGATCATGGATTCTTCAACCTTTTCGCCGAGTCCTCTAATGGTGTTAACAAACTCATCCACACGAAGAAGATATGCCGCAACATTTTATTCATCTTTCATTTTCAAGCTCTCGAATTGTCTCCTATGAGTTTTGAGTTTTGCTTTCTTCACTTTCTTGTCACCCTCATAGATGCTTTGAAGTTTGTCCCACATTTCTTTTGTTGAATCGCATTGCATAATCTTGACAAACTTTGATTTTGATAAGCCACACAAAATAGTGTTCATGGATTTGGCATTATTCTCACTAGCCTTCTTTCCAACTGGATCCGTTGGTGGAGTTGTTGGCATATCTATTCACTATTTTTGTCAGATATTAAAACCAAGGGCATTAAATAAGTACGCATCTTTATACTCCAGATTGCATAGTTTGTTCCGTCGAACAATGGAGCCTTGTTTGTAGAGAAACTTTTTTGTACATGATGACTAGCCATGTGTGCTCCCGGGATCTACCTTCCAACGGTTGGACTGATTCTAAATGAACCGCTCTGATACCAATTGTTAAACACACGATACACTGAGGGGGGGTGAATTAGTGTTTAATAAAACTTTAACTTTTAGAAATTAATGTTCACAAAGAAAGCATTCACACAAGATCTAATAATAAAGCAACACAAGATTTACGTGAGAAATCCTCTCTCGGGAAAAACCACAAAGCAAAGCTGCTTGGATCTACTGTCCAAATCCAACAGTAAAATAATAATCCTTTTACAAAATTTCGTACGCACCAACCTACTTGAAGACACCAATTCCCACCGCCAAGCACCGACTTAGCAAGAGACACCAATCTCTTTGTTCTGAGGCACCGACCTCCACTGAAACAATCTTCCATCTTACTATTGTTGCTTCATCAACGAATGATGGCAAATTCAATCTCCTCTTCTTCTCCACAAAAATTTGCTTATGCTTGAGTGATGGAAATAATTATTTCTCATATATTTTTCAATCTTCTATCCGCCTTATATAACCTCCTAAGGCTCTTCACAAAGGAGGCGTCCCATCAAAGAGGCACCCTTTTATCAAAAGGTGTGCATTTAATAAAATTTTAATTAATTCACTAAGTGGGGTGATTTCCCCAAGGCAGCCATATATCAAGTGGATCGGCCCAACAATGATAGGCTTTAGTACATGTCTTAAGAGGGGGGATTTTAGCCTTAAACAATCTTCCTTGAGCACGTATTTAAAACTTCTTTAATGCTGGTCCCTTCATCATGAAGCACTGCTGCAAATTAAATATAATTCCATTGCATTAATGACACTTCCGTTGGCAATTCCGTTGACTTCTGTTACATTAATTATAATGCCATTGACATCAATGACAATATTCCAACACCTATCTCTTGTTAGGACTCACAATCCACCCTCATCCAACTTGCTCATGCAGAAAATCTGAATACATATGTTCACACGTAAATTCATTACTATGCCTCTTATCCCTCTCCATTTTTTTATCCTTGCTTTTTCCTTTATTTTTAATTTTTTAATTTTTTAATATAGCTTCTTTTACTGGGCTAGATGTCCAGAGTGCCTTCCTTGACAGGGTAAAATACCTTCTCAATGCTCGGAGAACTTTCTTTCATAATGACTTCTTAATTGGCTGCCAAATCAGTGTTTTTATTTCCATCCCTTCTGATGTTGGAGAAAGAAATAGAATTAAAATTGTCGCAAATCTTGCAAGCTTCTTGAATAATCTGGCCTAGCTTTCAACCTCTGCATTTCCATTTTTTTGTGGCATTAATCAAGATCGAGTTCCCTTTCACTCAAAGATCAGTTGAAACTTTACTTTTGGCTATTTGAAGACCTTTCAAGAGGGACAAAGCTTCTGCTTGATTATGCGTCTCTTTACCAATGTAAAAGGAAAGAGAGGCTGACCCTGATGATCATCGAACTAACCTCCTCCTCCAGCTAAGCCCAGGTTTCCCTTTGCTGCCCCATCAAAATTAAATTTGATGCATCTGAGAGAGGAGCTTTCCACACAACTTTGCCCTTCTTGGTCTTTTTTCTAGAATCAACCATTTTATCAGGGGATCAATAACATCTTTTGGTACTTAGAGACCCATAAACATTATTTCATTCTACTTAGACACAAATCTATCGATGTTGCAGAATCTCTGATCTTGTTCTAACAGAAATGTAATTCTGTGTGGAAGCTGGAATGACTTCTTGAAGCAAAATATTAAAATGATTAGGATACACCGTTGTTTGAGGAGAAAGGTTGTTAGAAGACTCAGATTTCCTGTATAAGATTGGTTTTTGCAGCTGAGGTCAAAGGACAGAAGACGGGTTGAGTAGGTGGAGGAGCAGGAGATTGATTAGGTTGCGAAATGCTTGGGTGAAGATCAAGGCGCGAATGGAAAATATGGCCATATTGATGGCAATTCTTGCACTATAGGGGTATGTTTTTATAATCAATTGGCTATTCCCAAACACTGTTTACCAACAAGAGCTCAAGTTTTCAGGGAAAGGGTTTTTGAAGGTCAGTTTTGATACATACATTCATAATCTAGTACAGTCTGCTGCAAAGCGAGCTCAGATGCTGCAGCATATACCTCGATACTATTACCGATTTACTGGAGAGAAGCTTAACCCCAAAACTCTATAGGAAGAGTAAACAGAAGAATCTAGACAGGAACAAACAACTATTGGGATATTTTCAGTAGGATTAAAAGCAGGCCTTTAAATGTCATTAATGGACCAGCCTGGTTCATAAACCAGGTCCCTCCTTGAAATATTGCATTCTTATGTTCTTTGAAGGAAAAAACCAATGTGAAATAACCCATGGGTATGATCATAACATCAAAATAAGCAAGTAATTTCCAGTTGATAGCAATTCAATGCCGTAAAGATTTTATCTTTAGATAAAGAGCCATTAATTAGCATAGCAAACTCCTTTCCTTCAGTGCCAAATACATAATTCTACATCTTCTAAGAGCATATGCACTTTATGAATGGTATTTGCAATCACGTAAGAGACATTTGATAATCTGAGAGGCCTAGGGTTGAATAATTACAGAATGAGCATGTTTTTGCAAAATTACAGGAGTTGATTTCTAGAAGACTGCAATGTGTCATGCAAAAATTGAATAATAATAATGAAGGAAGAGCAGAGGAGGCGATAGCCTCCCCTTGAGTTACAAGGGGAATCTGAAATATACAGGAAGAACTATGTACAGGTTGTAGCTAGAAACATAAAAGAAATGCTGAAAATTTAGAAAATCAGAGCAAATGCGACAGCATTCATTTAGCAATATGAGACACATTGATTCTTATTGCCTTGCCTGGTTACTTAGTGGTCCCATGAAGGGGGCATTCTAAAGTCTTCTCAGCAGGTGCTGCAAACAATTTTGTGGAACATTTACAGATTATGATCTCATCGAAAATGAATATTTTATCTCTTCTCAATGTTTCTAGGATTTATTTTACTAATTTATGTAAAAATTATTCTGAAAATATCACCACCAGGAATAGACCACATCTAGACTATCATTTGTCAATGAACATCCCTAAAAAATCTCTACATCTCCTGCAAAGTTCTTGTCCACCTTTGCTAGCATCAGCTGAAATCCTTGTTCCTAAACAGTAACTGCTCCAAATTTTCAGGAAGGGATTTCTCTCTCACGGGGCCACCTGCTCCTATGAGAATAGGAGCAGTTGCCCATCCACGGGACTCTGCCCTTACTCTCTGACACCTTAATTGTAAATGGACAGCTTGCTAGTGTGTCCATGATCTGTATGATATGTTACATCTTTGGTTTTCCTGTTAGTCTCAGGATTTCTCTGTCATAAGAAAGATCTTCTATCACGTGGGCTAACATTTTTAATCTGGCATATATTTTTGGTCATAGTCATCTCTAACTCTTTGAGGATACCAACACTAGTCATCTGGCCCTTTGATTGGGTATTTTGCAATTTCCTCAATTAATAATTTGTTATTTCTGTTTTAGTTGTTTGGCTTTGTCTTTTTGATGCTGCAAGGTGCAAACCATTGGAATGGTATTGTGTTTCATGGACTGTCCCCCCGTACTTGGGCCCAATCACAAGATACATGGCCGATAACTATAGTAATTTCACACACACCCTACATGAGTCAGTAATTAAACACCATAGGTATTGAATGAGTGGAGACCATCACCGAACCATGTCTAGTGAATGGGCATCCTTTGTCATTCATTGCCTTAAGGTATCATCAATTTGGGACTCACACCTAACTTTAACTCTATCTCTATCACTTAACCGAATTAAGATAGCAAATAACTCCACAAAGAGCAATTCATAAAATTCATTCTATCGTTCTTTCGCTTTCATCACAACTCACTTGATTTGGTTATTGTCCCTTTTGGAACTGGTAGTCGCCCAATTACCCAACTAATACGTGTCTTCACAAGTACCCATTCGATTGAGGTTGTCATTGCAAAGCTATAGTAAAGGTGCACGGGGTCTTATTGTCTAGCCATTGTACTCAGCATCTTCACGGAGAATTCAATTTCATTGGGTCCATGTTGGGGACAGCGGGGCAGTCGTTACACCATTTGTGCAGGTCTCTACTTATGCGACAGGGAATTTCACTACCTTAGGACAGTTAGAGTTACTGCTGTCATTTACTGGGGCTTCCATTCGAAGCTACACTTCTCCTTCCAACCTTCTAGCACCGGGCAGGTGTCAGACTCTATACATTGTGTCACCACTTGTTAAAGTCCTGTGCTTTTAATAAACAGTCGCTACTCCCTGGTATGTGCCGCTTTCCCATGGATGGGAACGCACCTTTTCTCCCATTTCGTTATTGACCCTTATGGAATAGTTTGTCGCCCAAATTACCCAACTAACACGGGTCTTCACAAGTACCCAATTATCCAATTATCACAGGGTTCATGGTTTTCATCAGTACACCCAACTATAATGGGCTTTCATGGGTTTACATCAGTACCCAATCAATGAACTATCATGGGTTTACAAAACCTAAAAGGACTCTCCAATTTGAAAGCTAGCAGAATGTTATCAATTAATACTCTTATTAATCTGAGTGCAACCGTGCCATTCCATGACCTTCTCTTAAGGGCCTTGTGCTCCCCAATCCCTATGAAACTCGCACCAATTGTGCAGCCTTGCGGTACATTTGTGCACTCATGTAGTGCTGAGCAACATCTTGCGCAACTCCCAGACGTTGCATAAGACCTCCCGAGCTCAGCGGAACCATGCTGTATTCGCATACCTCCTTTGCACCTTTGTGCATCATTATTGGGCATATTGCCTTTGCACAATATCTTCAGCATACCACAAACACATGGAAACTTCATGTTGCATTGCACCATGCCAAGTGGCACTTCTAGAGCTTGTTGGAGCATTTGCCATGTTGGAGCATTTGTCAGCATACCATGCACTTGGGAACACAACCACCAACCATTCACCCTGCAAGAAGGCGAATCTTCAATTGTTAAAGAATATGAAACATTTCCTAACCGTCTTTTTGTAACTGCTTTCTTGTAATGATATATTGTAAGTTGTTCAACCCTATGGAGAGGGATCAAGAATGATAGTGTGCCTTGGGTATCTAACATTGAATGCTCATTTGTAAACACATTCCAATCTAGGAAATTCAGTTATGGAGTGGTACCCCCTTTTGATGACAGGAACCTTTACTCCCAACCTTGCAACATAATGTACACCTATTTACCATACTCTATTCTTTCTCATTGAATAGAAGTAGCATTATTTTGCCGAGTTCTGCATTCAAATGTGTAACGGTTAATTATTGTCACTTTTTTCTATTGCATATTCTATAACCCATAATATTGCCAGCCAAATTACAACGTTGTCCTCCAAGCTGCCATCCTGGGCCCCATGGTTTGGATCATTGGCATCAAAGCAAGAGCTTTAATTTCCTTGTAAACACATAAGCACATTAGTAGAAAGGACATCCACTGCGTTTTGTTTCAACACCACAACATTGGATAAATGGATTCGACAATTGAAGGCCTACTTAGTCAACTACTTCAGTGAATTAGAGAGGATCATCTTCGCAACATTGAAGATGTCCATTTCAGTGTCTCACCGGTGGCAAACCTTCAATGCACAACGTGAGAAAGACTTCGAGCCCATTGAAACTTGGATTTCATTTCTCAGCGTCATGCAGAAGGAGTATTACCCCCGCAAGCACTACGAGGATGAGTACATGAGGTTCCAATAGTTGTGCTAGCATATGGAGCAGTTTGTTGAAGATTACACAAATGAGTTCCATGATTACACCGCACATCTACATGAGGACACAACAAAGCAACTAATGATGTTTAAGTACATCAATGGACTCTCACCTTATATCCGTGTTAAGGTGGAGTTTTTGACCTTAGACACACACAGGGCAATCATACCACAATGACGCCGAGATCAAGGCTAAGGCAAAGATGAAGCAATTTTTTTCCTCTTCATCTAGTGCTGTGCAAAACATGCCGCACAAAAGAGAATAACAAAAATCAATTGTACAACATTGGAAGGTTCCATCACCTTTGACATTAGATAAAGGCAAGAAGAACCGAGCTAACAAGCGATGCCATCGGCATTGCACAAGCTCACACAATGATTTTGAATGTTGCGCACAACAATCTTTGATTGTGGAATCGACATCAATTCCCACCCATGATATGGATGTTTAGGAAGCTTAGGATAGGCTTTTAGCCTATAGCTTTTATTTTATCCTGAGTATGTTACCCACGTGTAAGTGATTAGTTATAGATAGATCCTCATGGAGGTTTTGTAGGAGATTCCCTATTCATTAGGAAAGTTATATTCCAGTTCCCTTTCTCACGCCAAAAATCTCAAGAAAGGGATAAGTGTGACTCCCTTGTTTATAGGTTTGTTAGTTAGCTTGTAAAGGCCTATTTAAAGTCATCATTTGTAAATACAAATCAGTTGGAACCTTGCAAATTCACTTCCACAGTCAAGCTTGTAGTTTCATTTGGTAGGGATTATTTGTCGCATGTCTCATATAAACCCTTGATTGCTGCTTAGCTTGTTCTCGAGAGGATCGATTGCTCATTGAGTATGTGATCCTCATCAGCACAAGTAGAAGACATTGATCCAAATGTGACTTGTCTGAATACCAAGATCACTGTGATAGACACCTTTGAGGAATGAGAATGCCCTCCCATATGAAGTCTCTAGTCAATGGTCAACAACTACATGTTATCATTGACAGTGGTAGCTAAAAAAAAATAATTGTGTAAGATTCAATCCAATGTATAGGTCTTTCCACTGAAGCACATCCTTGTCCATATTTTGTGGGATGGCTACAACAAAGAAAAGATATTCAAATTCAACGACAATGCACTTTCAAGTATGCAGTCAAACCTATGAATGACATAGTCACTTGTGACGTCGTGGCACTAGACGTTTGTGACATCTTGCTTGGAAGATTGTATGTCTATGACCATGATCGTACCTATCAAGCTAAGCCACAACAATGGATCATCCATGCCAGAGACTGCATCTTCAACATTTTGGAGTCACCTTCAAAGACCAAAGTCACTTTTGTCTCTGCCAAACAATGCCGCAAGCTCATTTCCAACACATAAAAGTTCGACTCCTCATGGTTTGTTCAGAAGTCCCTCCACAATCGAGCAAGTATACATTGGCAACATGTCATTTCGCACAATCCTCACAACAACAACAACTCGACAAGTTACTATAACAATATGGATATGCCTTCGAAGAATCGAAAGGCCTTCCCACACATTGTGAGGCAAAGCATCATATTGATTTTGTTCTAGGAGAGCCCCTCTTCTGAACAAGCCAATGTACTGCAAGTCCATTTAGAAGAATGATGAAGTTCGACACAGATCCAAGAGCTCTTTGATGAAGGCAAGATCAAGCCAATCTCTTTTCCTTTTGGCAACCCGATAGTTGTGGCGCTAAAATAAGATGGCACATGGTGCTTGTTATCGAGTATTGCATGCTCAACAAAATAAGGATGAAGAATTGGTATCCATTGCCTTGCATGGATGACATCTTGGACCAGCTACGAGGTGCACAATACTTCACCAAGATCAACCTAAAGTCAGGTTACCATCAGGTACCGGTCCCTCTTGAAGATGTTTGGAAGACAACATTTAAAACAATGGAGGGATGGTACAAATGGTCGGTTATGCCCTTTGGCTTGACCAATGCGCCATCAACATTCATGTCCCTGATGAACGACATACTCAGGATTGTCACCAACTCCGTCATCGTCTACTTGGATGACATCTCCATCTCTAGTAAGACTTGGGAGGAGCATGTGGAACACGTCTCACGCGCCTTAGATACATTGCTCAAATACAAGTTGCAAGCCAATTGAGAGACATGTACATTCGGTGCCACATAGATTTAGTTCTTGGCTACATCATTGATTGTGTAGGCATCCATGTAGATCTAGAGAAGATAAAAGTAATTGAAGATTGGCCAATTCTATGCAATCTTAGCAAGTTGATTTTCCTTGGACTTACTAACTTCTGTTGTAGGTTTGTCCATTTATCACACATATTAGGCCTCTCTGCTAGATCATGAGTGCAAAGTTTGCATTCCACTGGACACCTGTGCAATAGTCCACATTTGAGGAGCTCAAGCAACACCTTTGGGTCGTGCCGGTTTTGGCAATCCCTGACATTGTCCACCCCTTTGAGATCAAGATTGATGCATCAAGCTTTGAACTCAGTGTAGTACACACTCAACATGGACATCCAATCACTTATCACTTAGAGACATATTCAATGGCATGGTTCAACGCTACTCCACCTATGTAAAAGAGTTGGATGCGATAGTTCACATAATAAAGCAATGATGCCACTACATCTTAGGCAAGGAGAATCATTCACTCAAATTATAAGCTACTTCAGTTCCTAAATACATAGAGTAAGTTGGAGAATGCACACCACATGAAGTG
The DNA here is from genome assembly GCA_037957365.1 of Torreya grandis. NCBI lineage: Eukaryota > Viridiplantae > Streptophyta > Pinopsida > Cupressales > Taxaceae > Torreya > Torreya grandis. Next base: position 2,373,495 of record JARHVA010000014.1, read on the forward strand.
GATGACATACATGCATCATTTTTGTTTGGTGATCAAGCACAAGAAGGGAAAACCCAAAAAGGCAACAAATTGCCTCAACTGCCCTCCAGTTCAGATGCTCATCACAGTGTTTGACACACATGGCCACAACTTTTTTGACTAGGTAAATCTTTACTTGGCAGACCATGACTTCGTTGAACCCTACATTGCCCTTGCGCGGGGTGAACATGTTTGTGATTTCCACACGTTCGACAAGCATCTCTACAAGCTTGGGCATTTTTGTGTTCTTAATGGCATGCCTTGCCAAAGGCTCATCTGGGAGGTGCACTACACTAAGACAACATGATACTTCGGCGATACCAAAATATTGGCAGTGCTACAACACTTATACTAGCCTCACATGTGCAAAGACATTGAGTACCACATCAAGTCTTGTATTCCTTGTTGCATCACCAAGCTCCCAAACATGAAGTTGATGTGCTACACACCTTTGTCAGTTCCATGTTGGCCTTGGGAATCTATCACAATGGATTTCATGATTGGCTAACCTATGACAAAGCAACAAAATGGTTTTGTGTTTGTTGTAGTGGATAGGGTTTCGAAGATGGCTATCATGGTTGCTTGCAAGGAGATCGTCAATGTGCAAGAAACCATGTGCTCATTTTTCAATCATGTTGGGTTCGCTTCGGACTACCAACATCCATTGTGTCTAATTGTGATCCAAGGATTGTCAGGCACTGACATACATTTTGGAAAATGATGGATACACAATTACACTAGTCTACAACATTTCATCCTTAGATGGAAAAATGAAAGTTTTCAACGACACACTTGTTCATTTATTGCGCATGTACAACAATCCACATCCGCACACTTGGGTTCCAACTAGGGACATTCCTAGACATTTCTTACATGTGACATCCGGAAAAGGGAAAGGAAGTGGACAAAGCACAAAATTTTTTGCAACACATCTGACATGTTCACCAACAGGTTCAACAAATACTCTCGCGCCAACAACATAAGTACAAAGTGCGCCATGAAGCACATCACACACCTCATGAATTCAAGGTGGGTGATAAGGTTTGGTTGCATCTATAGAAGGAACCAAGGGTCCTCATAGGAAGATCAAGCCTTTGTGATATGGCACTTACACCATACTGCGTGCAGTTGGAGAAAACGCATTTGTCCTTGAGCTTCCACATTACTTGGGTTTTCATCCGTTATTCAATGTGGAACTCCTTACGCTACACTTTCCACCTTTGCTTGAGCCTACAACAACTCAACATCCTTTTGACTTCAGTCCTGAACACTTTCAGACAATGCCAAAAGGTCTTGGACACACATTGGTTGTTCAGAGTGGTCAATGCAGTCCAATATGCCGATTAGGCTAAGCTGTACAACCTTCAACTACTTAAGGCTTAGTTTCCGTAGTTGACCAAAGACGTGATGGGGCCCATTGCTCCTCAAGAAGAGGTGAATGATCCGAACATAGCTGTGCTGGTCCACACTCTTCTCCTAAGGGCCTTGTGCTCCTTGACCCCTGTGACATCTTGTGCCACCCACACAACCTTGTGGTACCTTTGTGCACTTCTGTAGCATCAAGCGGCATCCTATGCAGCTGCTAGACATCGCGTAGGAGCTCCTAAACTTAGTGGCACCATGCAATACTCGCACACCTCCTTTGCACCTTTGCGCGCTCGCACAATGTTGTCAGGCATATTGTGGAGCACTTAACCTTTGAACATCATATCTGGCATACCATAGGCACATGGAAGCTTTTCATTGCTTCGTACCATGCTAGGTGGCAGTTCCAGAGCTCGTGCCATGTTAGAGCACCTGGCAGCATACCCTGCGCCCAATAACCCAACCACCAGCTGTTTCAATTGCAAGAAGTGCAATTTTCAATGGTTACATAAGATGAACCAATTTGTAACCGTCTCTTTGTAATTGCTTCCTTGTAAGCCATTTGGCCTAAGGGGAGGGATCAAGAATGTTAGCATGCCTTGAGTATCTAGCATTGAATGGTCATTTGCAAACACATTCTAGCGTGGGCAAATCAGTTAGGAAGTGTTACCTCCTTCCAATATTGGGAATCTTTTCTCCTAGTCTTGTTGCATATTGCACACTGATGTACCATACCCTATTCTTTCTCATTGAATAGAAGTAGCATTATTCTGCTGAATTTTTCATTTGACTGTGCAACGGTTAATTGTTGTAACTGTTTTCTATTGCATATTCTATAATCTGTAATCTTGCAAGCCAAATTACAAGGTTGTCCTCCGTGGCACCATCTTGGGTTTTGTGGTTTGGATCACTAATCCTTTGGACATTTGTTCCACAATGTGATGAGTTCAATCATCTATTTCAATCGCACTAGGATGCAGAGTGAAAGATCCTTTCATCGGTGATATTAGGAAGATCACACAACACCCTTTTCCCAATAACTAGGCTTAAATTACGGAGTCCACTTAGAATGAGAGCTATCATAACAAACATCAGAAAACAATTCAAAACTTGTGTGGGGCATGTAATGCAAAAGCCATTTACAAAATGGAAAGAGAGCAACTCAAAACTAAATAGTTAAACGGAATCTTTCAAAGCACCCGCAACCGTATAGTTGAATCAGGAAGCCATGAGTGGTTAGAAGAATTTCCTTGGAGTAGAACACTGCCTAGTGCAAACAAATTTCCCTTGCAGCAGAACTGAAACAGGTATATGTTCATGCAAGACATGGAGCACACCAAGACTGCCAATTACCAAACCGCCACGAGCATAAATGTTGGTGTATTCTATCAAAATTGTCTCACACTGTGCCCAACATCTGATCATAGGGGTATCCGGTAATAGATTAATCCTGATTGCAAACAGTGAGATAGAGGAGTATCCAATATCCAAGCACGGGGAACTGCTCAACATCGAACCACAAGTTAGTGTGTGTGCAAATACAGGGAATCCCCCCAATTATGTGAGGCCACACAACAAGTTTTGCGCTAAAGAGAAAGCTGGAAAACAACAGTTTCTACTCAATGAAGGTTGGTTCTAATAGTCTAGAAGTGGAACAGAAATTTAAAACTCTATAAGAAAACTTTTGATGTATGCAAAGGCTTAACATCACACTACCATAGTGTTTGATCCTATGTTACCGGACCCCTTTGAAAACCCCTGCCACCACTCACGACTTCCCCACCATACTTAACAAGAATGGGTCTGATCCTGATCCCAAACTGGAATCTCCTTGTCAACGTACTGGATCCTTCGGAATCTCCGGGCCCTTCCCAGAAATATAAAAAATGCTGATGGTGTCTCCAGCACGATACTGGGCTGTTTATAGGACGATTCTAGGCAACTATGCTAAAACTTAAAAAAACAAAAAACAAAAAATATGCACATAGCTCTGGTTTTGTGCATTCTGATGATATTTTGAATTATCAATTATGTAGTGTTTTGGTAGGTTTTGTTTTTTTAAAATTTAGTGTTGATTATGCACATAACATTGATATCATGGTTAATTTTATTTATATTTTTTATATTTTATGTGCTGAGAAGGGTCACTTTTCTTTCCTCAGAAACCCGTTGCCAAAGGAGTTTCTTGATTATTTTTTTTGATATTTGACAAGCAGCCTTGAGGGGCTTTCATTACAATGAAGTTGAAAATTGGAAGTATGCACAATACAAATTCTATGATGTTATTTGAGCAAGTAGGCTCACACTTGCCACACCAAGAAGCTAACTGGTTCTGGAATTTGTCTAGGAGATTATCCTATAGGAAAGCCCTCCCTTTGCTAGTAAATAGTGGAACACCCAAGTACTTGCTTGGGAGATTTCCTCTTTCAAATCCCGAGTGCTACCCTAGGGCTCCTTTTTGCCTCATGTTGATATTAAAAAATAGAAATTTAGATTTACTTGCATTGATGTGTCGGGCTGATGCCACTGTATCCACGAATTGATGTGGGATAGAGAGATCAAAGCTGAGATGATAGCTAAGCCTTTGATCTGACGAGTACTCCCTGCAGCTGCCAGCGTGCTCCCAAGGGACTCCACTAAATTGATGAACATGTAGGGCGAAATGGGTTCCTTGACCTAATTCCTTTGTGTGCTTGGAAGAATGCAACTAGGCTGCCATTTACAAGAATCATATATCTAGGGACAATCACACAACTCCATACCTAGTTGCAGGAATCTTTAACTGTTTTCAGTTTAACCCCCTCTTGGTTTGTTTCTTTCCTTTTGCTTTTGCATTTTTGTGTTTAGTTACTTTTATAGTAGTTTTTCTCTATCGTATTTGGTTATACTTTCGAGTCTTATTGACTTCCTTTGCTCATTTATGGACATTAATTTATTTTCTTTCTTTAGAGAATCCAAACTTTTCTAGGATCTTCCTCAAGAAGATCCAGGCCACACAGTCATAAGATTTGCTAATATCTAATTTGATGATCAAACCCTTAACTTTGCCTTCCTTTAGGGGATGGGGCAGCTTGTGGGAGATGACTATTGCAGCCAGTATTTGCTTTCCCTTAATGAATTGGGCTTGCTCATAGGAGATGCTTTGGGGGAGGATCACTTTTAGTCATTTAACCATTGCCTATTTGATGACTTTATACATTGTATTATAGAGCCTAATTTGCTTGGAATCTCCAAAATTTGTTGGGTCTATTTTTTTGGGAATAAGATTGATGAATTTGTAATTGAGGTCCATGAGCACCTTGGTTGACTTTCATGAGTCATTCATTGATTGTGTCACCTCTTTCCTAACAATCTCCCTAATAGGCTTGGAAGAACCCTGGGTGGAATCCATCCGGTCTTGGGGATTTACCTTTTGCATCTTGAAGATCACATCCCCATCTCCTCCTCTTTAAAAGGTTTTTTCAGGGTTTTATTTTGTTCCTTAATGGTTATCTCCAGAATGTGGCGAAGGAAGAGGTTCTAATTGTCATCCTGGCAAGGGCCTTCAGCAGATAGACAACTCTGGAAGAGAGATACTGCCTCATTTTTTATATCCTCCAGATCCTCTATTAGGCTTTCTTTGAGAAGAGGTAATAGAGCGCATTCGATTGGCTTGTATTCTAACCACAGACTGTTGAAAAAATTGTTGTTTTTGTCTTATTTGTGCAACCAGGTCTTTCTATACTTCTGCCTCCTAAATATCTCCCCTCTGGCATATTTTTCCTCTAGCAGGGTTAAAGATGCCTTTTTTGCCTCTAAGGTGAGGTCATCCAACCCCTTACTTTCGATCTGAGTTTATGACCTCTAGTTTTTCTAGGTGTTGTTTTTCATGAAAGATGTTCTTGAAGTGCTGAACATTCCAGTCCTTCAAACAATTTTTCAAATAGTACAGATTATTTTCAAGGTTGAATAGTTTGGAGCTTGAAATCCTTGGGCATTCCCTCACCATTTCTGAATTAGCTCAAGGAATTATTGGCTCCCCAATCACATCATTTCAAATTTAATAGGGCAGTGGGTTGAAGCGTAGTCTGTGTGAATCGAGATAGAGATTGGCGTACGACGTGTCTTTGAGATGTTCAAAATGACAGATTCAGTGATCCAATCCTCATCGAACCAGTTAAGAGAAACTACAAACCAATTGATTTTGTCTGCAATGTTGCAAAATCCTGCTCTGTTGTTAGTCTATGTGAACTTCCTCTGTTTTAGTTTTATATCTATTATTTGGTTGGTTGAGACAAAATGTGAAAAGTCTCTTTGGGTTTCCGGTCTCTTAGGAAATTCCTATTTTTTTCAGTAGTTGACAGGTTGGCATTGAAATTCCCACACAGTAAAACCTTCTCTTGATGGGAGCTAGCCATAGGGTCGAGATTTTTTCCTTCTCCTTTTGAGGATTGGGCCATTTTGGCCATAATGTTTATCATGAACATGTATAGCCTCTTTTTCATGGATTGAACTTTGCAGCACAACCAGTTTCTTCCTTTGGCCATAGAGGAGCATTTAACATTCCTAGGGTTCCAAAGAGTGCACAGACTGCTTGGGGCCCCTTTTGCTCCTACAAAGGTGCATTTCCACAATTTCCACCTTTCTAAAGTCCAGTCCCTAGCTTCGTCTTTTGACAACTTCAATTCTTGGATTAGGAAAATATCTTGCCTTCTAAGTTGTTGCTGATGGTTAACCAACTTTCTTTACTTAGGGTCGTTTGGGCCGCTAACATTCCCAGAGAGACCCTTCATTTCTGTGGTGGAGGAATTTTCACCCTCTTGTTTTCCATATATGTAGGCAGTGTTTGTTGAGTTCTATAATCTATCGCTTCTTATGCTTCTTGCAGTCACTCTAATCCAGAGTTCCTTCCCCTTTTATTTCTATCGTTCTTTGGTTTTTTGGTACTTTTTGTCTAGGCTATTGACCATTGCTCCACTTCAATTTCTCTTCCTTTGTGTCATACCTCCCAGTTTCTAACCTGTTTTAATCTTTAAACTGCTTGCCTAAGTTGTTACGTGATTAAGTGGGAACCTTCAACAACTCCAAGGGTTAATGTTCCTCTTCTGAACTTGCTGGGTTTGGAAGGTGTGTGTTGGGCATGCTTGATGTTACTTCTCTTTCCTTGCTATCCCCTCCTAGGGTTTGAATCCTACCCTAGTTATTTTTTCAACATTCAATGTTGGGAGATTGGTTTTCCTTGCTGTCCCTTTCCTCTTCTGATTGACCTGCGAATGCTTTTGGTGATTGAAATAACTTATCATGATTCTTGTACTTAACTAATCTAGCCTTTCTGTTAAGATATTTTTCTTCCTCTAGACTTCTTTTTCTTTTTATTTATGCCAGTACTAGGAAGGGTTAACTTGGGGGCGGGTTTTATTAAGTGACCTTGTTCATGGCACTTGTTGCACTGAAACGGGAGGTTTTTAATATTAAGGGGTTTTGTCCACAATCTTAACCATAAAGAAATTGTATTTGTTCAGGAAGCGGGGCTGAAATGTCTATTTCCACACAAATGTGTGGGTATGTTTGTAGCTTCTTCTGCTTGGTTGATTCTGCTAATATGACGAACTTGCCAATGAGATCTGTCTTTGGTGGATTACCTTAGGGATCCAGATCTCCAATGGAAGGCTATAGAGTCTTATCCAAAGTAGGATCTGCATATTTTTTCCTAAAGAGGGATCAAACGCAGTGCCCATGGGCGCATGTATAATTTCATTTTCTTAAAAAACCATGGCTCCCTAGTAAAGGTTTTGTTCAACTTTTCCTTTGACTGAAAAATCTCAAGGGAAAAACCCCGGGCCAGTAATCTTGCCTCTATTTTCTGGATGGGTCTTCCCACGTTGAAGGAATCCACTCTGTTAGGTTTTCGATTGCTGGACACATCCCTAAAAAATGGACCTTTGCTTTCTAGGATAGAAATCTCCAATGCCAGTAGGTCGTCCATGATTTCCAGAGTGAGGCTCTTCCTCGCAACCAGCAGAGTTGAGCCATGGAAGTGCTTCCAATACGCTATCTAGGTTTGCTTCCATCCTTTACCCTATGTCTTTTAAGAGATATTATGTCATCCTCTTAAATATTTCTCGGAAGGTTGGATAAATATTTCCTCTTATTACATTTTTTTTCAACTCATCTATTATAGAAATAACTCTGTAGTGATAATAGGGTGTCTAGTTTGCCATGGATCTGATACCATGTTAAACTATGAGGTAATGCATAGCATAGCTGTACAAATATAATAATCACTTAGCATTCATTATTTGAAGAAGCTTGAATTTTAATCGAAATAACATTTTAATAGTCTGGAATAATGTTATACAATAACAGCTTGGTCAACAAAACAAACAATGAAGTATTGCATGTGTAAGGTTTTAATATTTTAATCATGTCTAACATTCATTATTAACATTTTTCTGGGTCCGAACATTAAATGTCATCATTAAAGCCAGCATGACCGTTATGGGTCTAGGAGCCTGTATTTAAAGTCGGCATACTTATAACATGCTATTAAAATTGGAATATGCATTTTGTGTAAGCTTACTGTTACACGCAGTCAATCTAGTTGTTGAAATGAGGATACAAATCAGAACATTTTATACAAGTCTGAACTAAATCTTGATTATTACTGGCTTGCCTATATACCACAAATTTTGGAGACATGTATGTATGTATTATTATATATATGTATGTATGCATGCTTATAAATGCTGGTGTAGAGTAAACTAAATGAACAACATAGTTCAGTAGTGTCTACCGTTTCCTTTCGGTATAACTATAGATTATTAGAAGTTTAAATTGAGATGCAATACAATATGACAAACTTCTTTTTCTGTTTGAACAGGGGTTATTAGTTATTACATTGACTAATTGAATTTTAATCATCAAGAAGAACATTCAGTTAGATTTTTAATTTTTGTGGGATTTGGCCTGCGTGTATATTAAGTCATCTCAAGATGACCTCCATGAGTAGTCATTACTCCAATTCCATTTTTCCTCTATGTATGTTGGTAAATCCCAAGGGAAGGGGACCCATTTAGCACACATGCACCCTTAAGCATTGTTTAGTAGGGGGAGGAGCGGTGCATGAAATCCACCACTTTGGGCTTTCTACCCTCTAGCCTTTTTTTCCATTGGCAAAGCTTTTGGAGCGTGTAATGCCTTATAAGTTACCTTTGTCTCACGATTCTTATCAATGTGGGATTAACCCAATTACAACCCAATATTGTATGTGTTAAATAATTGAAGGCTTCCGTGGGGATTATTAGTTAGATTTTTAATTTTGTGGGATTTGACCTATGTGTGTTTAAGTCATCTCAAGATGACCTCCATGAGTAGTCATTACACTAATGACATTTTTATTCACGCATGCTTGTAATAATCACAAAGCAAGGGGACCGCTTAGCACACAAGCATCTTTAAGCATTTGTTAGTTGGGGGGAGCAACAGTGAATGTAATTCACTGTTTTGGGATTTCTACCCGCTAGCCTCTTTCCCTATTGGCAAAGCTTTTGGAGTGTGTACTATCATATGGTTTCTTTTCATGAAAGAGTCGCCTCTTTTGAATCCCATGTTGCTTGCAGTAAGAAATTTGAAGGAACTTTACACATGCTAACAGGAAAAGATAAATGTTGGTATGTTCTGTTTTTGAATCAACTCTAAATTGCTTCTATGCTTACCTGCAATTCAGAAGATACTCCATCATAAGATTTACTTTTCTAATGTTCCTTCTGGATTTCAATGTCTATATGAATATTTCCGATTATATCCAGACAACTACTCAAATCGTACATGACTATCTCTGAAGAACTAAATGTACAATACGATACCATAAGAAATGCTAACAAAATTACATGGGGAGTCTCTTGGTGAAATATGTTCAAAATCGTGCATATGTGTTTTTAAATCTTCTCCCAAATTTTTAAATTTGCCACCGCCTCTTAATCTTGTAACTCTCATTTGCATTATACCTGCTATTTTTACCAGGATCATTAGCATAAAAACTATAAGTAAAAATGCCCCTAGTTTCCACTATTGAAGGATTTATGATTCACAAAGGGTGATCCCCCTTGGAAAATTCAGACGAATATATCTGAAGGTCCAAGTTCTCATTTTAACAGAGTCAGAACTCTTTCAAGCGGAAAGTCTAATGTTAACAAAAAAAACCAGATTAGATATTTAAAAAATCATTTTGTCTGAATCGGAAATTTATGAACTTTGCTGCACAACCTAGGCTGAAGCTTGTTTCTTAATACATCAACTTTTTGTTCCTGAGACTTTGGATTTTCATTGAGTTTTCAAAGTCTATTTTTAACCCTGAGTTATGGTTTTGGCTTTGCTGCAAGATTTTATAATATTATGACCATCAAAAAGATATGGAAATGGTCTGTTTCTATGCAAAAATTACTCGGGGAAGCATGTCCCAAGTTCAATTTGTTATTTGAGCTGATCTGGAAAGGACTTAACAATTTGTGAATTCCCATGTTTTAGGAGGACTATTCACACAAACTGCGATCATGTTACAAGGATTTGGTAAGTTTTTCGGGCCACATCAAACATGATTTTCTGTTTCTTCAAAAAAGTGGAGTAACTCAATTTCTAAACTGCAAATTTTGGGAGGCCTTGATCTTGTGTGGTCCTTGTGTTAATGCCTTTACCTAATTAAATACGTCTAATCTGTAGCATGTTCATGCATTTGTATACACAGGTAGATGCAGTTTTGAATATGTCTAATGCCTCAAAGTCTATGAGGACTTACGTGAAAGGATCTGCTGGTAGCCCACTTGTTGAATTTTGCAATGATTTTGGTCTTGATGGTGATTATGGAGACGGGGGAGGCATTGCTATTTTCTCATCTTTATCCATTCAATATTTTGGTATGCATTTTAGTCCTTAGTAGTTGACTGGTTCATTGTTCCCTTGTATGTTAAATATGTGGATAAGATAATCCTGCAATTTCATTGCAAGAGACTCCGTTAAAAGAAATTTGGTGTTTTTGGCTGTGGCTTTGTTGATCTGATCGTACCAATTAGATAACACAAATTGTGGATACAATAAGTGAAGAATGAACATTAACCAAAAGCACCTCGGTAAGGGGGAGCTACATACTGCATAACATAACACATTAAATACTTATTAAGCCTGAGCTCACAGGATAGTAACAGTTTCCAATTTTAAGAATTATGCATTGGCTATAAAGGAACCATGCCATATGGTTAGTTGAGGGAGCAAATAAAACATTTTTTTTAGGTCTAGTGCTTAGCAGAGAATTGGTCAAGTGTGGTCTGTATGAAATTTAGGTGGGTAAATTACTTTTGTAATTTCATTACAATGCAGTTGACGTTTTGGCTGATTAGCTAGATGAAATCTCAGTAAATAGTATTCAGACTTATTAGAAAGGGAGCAATATGGAGGTTTGCCCAAATAACATTTTGCTAAGGTATTAAGTTCAAATAAACAGATCTCTGCTGTAGGCACTGTTGACAAATTTGCCCCCCACAGGCCAAATTGTCACCATTACCATTTGAAACTTCGTTGACCATGACCATTTGCCTTGAAAACCAGGTCTTAACCCTTGAGAAATCGAGGAAAATCCACTTTTTGTGCAGGTATAGGTGTATTCCCATTAGGAATGATCATTTCTAGTACTTATAGAGCAATTCGGGTTTACCAAGGTGCATGTCTTATTAGCTTTTATAAGCTGAAGCAGTCGATAAGCCCGATTGGGTCTACAAATGCAATTACGTGTGGATTGGGTTTTGTGAGGTAGTTGTCTTATAAAGTTTTTTAAGTAATGGCGCTTGTAAAGCCCGAAAAGGTCTTGGGCAAGTGATTTCTTTTGGAGGGCTTTTTCATTGGCAAGGTGGACTTTTCAAAAGTTCCGAAGGGTTATTAACAAAAACCTCGAAGGGTATGTGTCCTTGCGGGGGGCACTTATGTAGCGAGGTGGCCTTTACAATTCTTCTGAAAGGTATGTTTTAAGAAGTGACTTTGCGGAGGGCATCTGGGTGTTGCGGAGGGACATTTACAATTTCCCCGAAGGGTATGTGCCCTTGTGGGGGACACTTCAAGTACGAAGAAGACCTTGGCAAAAGTTTTGAAGGACAAAATCAATTTTTCTGAAGGACATCTGCCCTTGTGGAGGGCACCTTGTTCGGTGCATGACCATTTGAAAAACCCTGAAGGGCACTTTCAAAGGAAGACATACCCTTGCGGAGGGCACTCAGGCGGCGAGAGGACCTTTTCCATTCTTCCGAAGGGCACTTTTGGAAGCAACATACCCTTGCGGGGGGCACTTCAAGAACAAAGTGGACCTTTCATTTTTCTCGAAGGGTCATTTTCAGAAACCCTGAAGGGTATATGCCCTTGCGAGGACACCTCAAGCGGCGAGAGGACCTTTTCCATTCATCCGAAAGGCACTTCTGGAAGCAACATACCCTTGTGGGGGGCACCAAAGCCAAAGACATGACCTTTTGTAAAAGCCCAAAGGGCACTTTTGGGAAATGGAAGCCCTTGCGAAGGGCACCTTCATAAAGCAAATGACAAAAACAAAGTTTGTGAAGGGCACTTGCCCTTCGGGGAAAGACAGTGCAAAGACGGATTTCCTTTGGACTTTTTGTCCGAAGACAAAAAGTCCAAAGGAATTTGGGAGGACAAAAGGCCCGATGACCAAAAGCGAAAGGCACAAACGAAAAAGAATTTCCTTTGGATTTTTTGTCTGAAGGAATTCTGGTTTTCAAAAAGCCCGAAGCCCGAGTTCGGGACAAAACGAAGCAACAATTACACGAGGCACAAAGACAAGAATTCCTTCGGACTTTTTGTCCGACGGAATTCAGGAGGGACAAAAACCCTGATAGAAAAGACAAGGCCAAGACAGAGAACAAGCCACGGAAGAAAGAACAGAGTCCTTTGGACAATTTGTTCGAAGGACATATACAAAAAGCTCGAACCTGATTGCGAAAGCCATAAACAGATAGAACACATAACAACGGAAGCACATATCGAGACGAAATACAGATAAGAGTCCATGAACAGAAAAGCTGCTCGAAAGCAAGACTAATGCAGAAAAGACAGATACAGTAAATACAGACAAACGCAAAGAACAAAATCTGTGGGAAAAGATGACCCAGAGAATCAAAACACAGATGTTAGACACAGAAACCCAAGAAAATACAAGATGAGCATGCAACAACCATGAACAAGAATAGACACGTCCAGATTTGACCATTCTAACACGTCACCTTCAGTTCTTAAACTGAGGCTCGTTTTGCATGAGGACTCAAGTAGTGGAACGTTGGAAGGCTTAAACAAAAGAAATTCCATGCACACACTCTCGTTTGCCTCAAAGCTTGAAACATTCCGGTGGTTCAAACGTAATTCTTAATTTGGCATTTGCGTTGATTTCATGCAAAGGGGAGACTTTCAAACGTTCTAGCAGTTCGAGTGGATTTGACTACTCTTGATTTGGAGTTGACTGGTTTTCAAGTCAAGACATCTATTTGTAAATTTCATGCATCCAAAGCTTGTCTTCTTTTTTCAACGCAAAAATTTTTCATGCAAGACAAAATAGACTTTTGTAAAGGTTGAATTGGTTTGAGTTTACTCCCTCTCTATTTTCCAACGCCAATCTCTTGGCATTTTGTAATTTTCTATATTAATGGCTTTTCAGCCTTGTAAAAATCCATCCCTCTTGGTAAGACCGGACTCTGCCATTGGTGAGTTGTGTAACCTCATTAATCAATAGGACTGTACTTTCAGATTTCAAGTGCTGGTATAGTGTACATTCATTCAGCGATTTGCATATGTGGTAGATTTCTCTCTCTTCTCAAATTCTGATTCGTACCTAGTTGCTAGCTTATCATGTTATGCAGGTCATGTTCAGTGTTTTATGTCTTTTGCTGACGCTGTAAGTGGATGTTAGGTGGTTGCAAAGTGTCTTGTATCAGACCTCTATCCATAGTTTTTCTTTACGTTTTTGTCATTGGACTGAACCTTCTCATGAAATACTTATGCATAGTGCTCAATGGAAATCAAAGGTCTTTTTTTCCCTTGTTTGTTAAGTGTTCAAGGTTCCAAGTAGGGTGGATCAACATTCTGGTGTATCACTGTCATTAGGTAGGATTTTTCCATTTCCATGGTAGTCCGCAACACATAGTAGAGATCTTCATTGATACATCTTACAGGAACCAGCATTCTCTGGAGGTTCTTCTCACCATTGAGGTACCCACCCTCGTGAGAAGATCCCATTGTTTCAACTGGAGAAAGGATTAGCCATTTCAGCACGTCTTCGATTCAGGGTGCAGCTCCAGGTTGACAACAGTTTTTGGCACGCTTGGTGGGACCAATTGGAGCTGGTCTTGGTGAAATTACAGTTGAACAATGTTCATGAAATATTTGGTGTTTTCGAGTTCAAATCAGTTACTTCTAATAATCCGGGCATAGTTTCAAGTAAGTTTTATTTTTACTACAATGAATGAGTTTTGATGGCTATGTATGAAGAGAATTCCCATGCTCTGTTTCCTTATCAGCCCTATAATGAATCATACCAGCCTTGTTAGCAGTTGTCAAAACTATGATGAATCTTATCAAGTTTCCCATGCTCCCTATTATCAAAAGCATGACTCTTACCATCCTTGGGAACCATATCAGTTTAAGGACCAGATTCCACATTCCCCATATGGATATGATGTTGTATATGAGCAGCCTTGTCTTCAAAAGAGAATGAACGAGATCGAGCTAAAAATTTTAGCATATGTAAGAAAAGTTTGTTCAAATTTTCAGTATGAAGAAGTGAATAGTCTTTTCCAAAATGTGCCTAATGATCCAGTGAAGATAAATGAGTTGTGCATCTTTGTATTAGAGAAGTTGGAGGTTTGAGAAAGGCAGAAAATTGAGTTAAGCCACTTGCCCACAGAAGGTTCTTATGTTCCTTGTTCTTATGAAGTTCTTAACTATGTTTCGTCTTTACCAAGGGAGCTTCCTAGTTGGAGTCAAAAGCCTATTCAAGAGCCAACTCATATGCCTATTAAAGAGCCTATTCGTGAGACTAAATCATCTTGTATTCCCTTTTCATCATCCTTCATCCCTCAAGTTCAAGCTGTCCATGAGGACAAGGAAATTTCAGACTTTGATGAGGTGAAGGTGGTTCAAGAAAAGCAGCCTCATGAAGAAAATCAGGTATCTATGATAGCTTATGTAGATATTTCTCGCTATTTTGAATTTTTTCAGGGATCTACCATGCCACTTTTAGAGCAAGAACCTCTTATTTGTGAGCCAAGTGAAGAGGATGCAACCAAAGAGACAAAAAAGAAAGGTGATTTGAGTGATCAAGAGGAAGAAATCACAGTTGGGACACCACTTGGTCATGACAACAATGATTCAGCTTTCCATGTTGCCAAAGAAGAAGAGTTGCAAGAGGTTTCTCAAGAGATTGCAGCAGCTGATATAGATGAAGTAAAAACAAATGTTTCTTCACAAGGCAGCCATAAGGATAATTCACATACAACCATTGGTGAGATGGAGCATACTCTTGAAGAAGCTGATCATTGGCAGCAGCTGTACCATGATTTCATGAACGAAATTGAGGAACTTAGGATGGAAGATGTTGGTGATGAGATAGAACAGCATGTTGATGATTCATTTAAGGATTTCACCAATGTTTTGGAGCTTCGAGAAAGCAACACTATTATGGATTTTCCAAAACAAGATGAGCTGGAACTTGAGTGGATAGATGAGATGCCATTCTCTATAGCAGATGAAGACGGAGCAAGCGCAGCAGATCAAGAGATTCCATATGACTCTATCCAAAAGGTAGAAATATGTAATCAGCATATTTCAAATGGTAAGGATACTGATGTTTTTCATGTCCTTTCAGTTGATCATGATGAAGAAGCCTTTTGGGATGACTTAAAAAGTTTTTGTGCAAAAGTTGATAGTCCATCTCCACCCCAAGTAGAGGTTATTAAATGTCTTGAAGAGAGTACTGTTGCAGCTGTTCACCAGGCAGAATTTAAAGACATGTTATAGCCATGTTTGGATGCTTATCAAAGATCTAAAGACGTTGACAAGGTGCCATCTCAAATGGATCATAAGGAAGATGCCAATCCGAGTGTACCAGCTGAATTGCCAGTACAATCATTGAATGAGAATGTACCAGATTATGATCAGCCAATGAATAAGGCAGAAATTGTAGTCTTAATGAAACAAAGAAGAATACGGGAGGAAGATGATTGGATCCTAGATTCATATCTTCAATCCTTGCATATGAAAAAGGAAGTTGGAGGCCTAACTGTGTCATCCAAAGCACATGAACATACAACTGCTCCTATCAACAAGAAGAGTGCTTCAGCAAAAGTTATGTTTGGTAAATATCATGCTTTGCAACTTGTGCCATCTCTTGAAAGGAGTGAGCTCACGAATTTCCCTTTTGATCTGGGTGGATCATGTTGTGTATTAGTTTGTTGAGTTAGTCTAGAGTAGTTTTGCTTTCCTCCAAGTGCTGTTCCAGCACATTAGTTTAGCTTGTTTTCCAATAAAGTGCTTTTGCACACTTGCTTTGTTAGGTAGTTTTCCTTGTTTTTGTGTGTTTCCTTTTCGTTCGTTTTGGATCTGAAAGTTGTGTCCTTTCAAAAGCAAGGTTGTATGGCCATTCATGTGTCAGTTTTCAGTCATTGTGTGATCTCAAGAGTTTATCTATGATCTGGTCCTTAAGCGTAACATGCATGCTACCCAGTTGAGTCGCCAAGAATGTTGACAAATTTGCCCCCACAGGCCAAATTGTCACCATTACCATTCGAAACTTCGTTCACCATGACCATTTGCCTTGAAAACCAGGTCTTAACCCTTGAGAAATCGAGGAAAATCCACTTTTTGTGCAGGTACAGGTGTATTCCCATCAGGGAATTATCATTTCTAGCACTTATAGAGCAATTTGGGTTTACCAGGGTGCATGCCTTATTAGCTTTTATAAGCTGAAGCAGTCGATAAGCCCGATTGGGTCTACAAATGCAATTACGTGTGGATTGGGTTTTGCGAGGTAGTTGTCTTATAAAGTTTTTAAAGTAATGGCACTTGTAAAGCCCGAAAAGGTCCTGGGCAAGTGATTTCTTTCGGAGGGCTTTTTCATTGGCAAGGTGGACTTTTCAAAAGTTTCGAAGGGTTATTAACAAAAACCCTGAAGGGTCATTAACAAAAACCTCAAAGGGTATGTGCCGTTGCGGGGGAAACTTATGCAGCGAGGTGGCGTTTACAATTCTTCAGAAAGGTATGTTTTAAGGAGAAGTGACTTTGTGGAGGGCATCTGGGCATTGCGTAGGGACGTTTACAATTTCCCCAAAGGGTATGTGCCCTTGTGGGTGACACTTCAAGTACGAAGAAGACCTTGGCAAAAGTTTCGAAGGACAATAAATTTTTTCGAAGGACACTTGCTCTTGTGGAGGGCACCTTGGTCGGTGGCAGGACCATTTGAAAAAGCCCGAAGGGCACTTTTAAATGCAGACATACCCTTGCGGAGGGCACTCAGGGGGCGAGAGGACCTTTTCCATTCTTTCGAAGGGCACTTCTGGAAGCAACATACCCTTGCAGGGGGCACTTCAAGAACAAAGTGGACCTTTCATTTTTCCCGAAGGGTCATTTTCAGAAACCCCGAAGGGTATGTGCCCTTGCGGGGGACACCTCAGGCGACTAGAGGACCTTTTCCATTCTTTCGAAGGGCACTTCTGGAAGCAACATACCCTTCTGGGGGGCACCAAAGCCAAAGACATGACCTTTTTTAAAAGCCCGAAGGGCACTTGTGGGAAGCAGAAGCCCTTGCAGAGGGCGCCTTCATAAAGCGAAGGACAAAACCAAAGTTCCCGAAGGGCACTTGCCCTTTGGGGAAAGACAGCCCAGAGACGGATTTCCTTTGGAATTTTTGTTCAAAGACAAAAAGTCCGAAGGAATTTGGGAGGACAAAAGGCTCGATGACCAAAAGTGAAAGGCACAAACGGAAAAGAGTCCGAAGGAATTTGGGTTTTCAAAAAACCCAAAGCCCGAGTTCGGGACAAAATGAAGCAACGAATACACAAGGCACAAAGACAAGAATTCCTTCGGACTTTTTGTCCGAAGGAATTCGGGAGGGACAAAAAGCTCGATAGAAAAGACAAGGCCAAGACAGAGAACAAGCTACGAAAGAAAGAACAGAGTCCTTTGGACAATTTGTCCGAAGGACATATACAAAAAGCCCGAACTTGACTACGAAAGCCATAAACAGATAGAACACATAACAAAGGAAGCACAGACCTGGACGGAATACAAAGAAGAGTCCATGAACAGAAAAGCCGCCTAAAAGCAAAGACTAACACAAAAAAGACAGATACAGTAAAGACAAACAAACGCAAAGAACATAATTCGAAGGAAAAGATGACTCGGAGATTCAAAACACAGATGTTAGACGCAAAAACTCGAGAAAATACAAGATGAGCATGCAACAACCATGAACAGGAATAGACATGTTCAGATTTGATCGTTTTAACATGTCACCTTCAGTTCTTAAATAGACGCTCGCTTTGCATGAGGACTCAAGTAGTGGAACGTTGGAAGGATTAAACAAAAGAAATTTCATGCACGCACTCTCATTTGTCTCAAAGCTTGAAACGTTCGGGCAGTTCAAACGTAATTCTTAATTTGGCATTTGCGTTGATTTCATGCAAAGGGGAGACTTTCAAACGTTCCAGCAGTTCGAGTGGATTTAACTACTTTTGTTTTGGAGTTGACTGGTTTTCAAGTTAAGACATCTATTCGTAGATTTCATGCATCCAAAGCTTTTCTTCTTTTTTCAACGCAAGGAATTTTCATGCAAGACAATAGATTTTTGTAAACGCTGAGTTGGTTTGAGTTTACTCTCTCTCTATTTTCCAACACCAATCTCTTGGCTTTTTGTAAATTTCTATATTAATGGCTTTTTAGCCTTGTAAAAATCCATCCCTCTTGATAAGACCAGACTCTGTCATTGGTGAGTTGTGTAACTTCTTTAATCAATAGGACTCTACTTTCAGATTTTAAGTGCTGGCATAGTGTACATTCATTCAACAATTTGCATACGTAGTAGATTTATCTCATTTCTTAAATTTTGATTCGTACCTAGTTGTTAGCTTATCATGTTATGCAGGTCATATTCAGTGTTTTATATGTCTTTTGCTGAAGCTATAAGTGGATGTTAGGTGGCTGCAAAGTGTCTTGTATCAGACCTCTCTCCATAGTTTTCTCTCACGTTTTTGTCATTGGACCGAACCTTCTCATGAAATACTTATGCATATTGATCAATTGAAATCAAAGGTCTTCTTTTTCCCTTGTTTGTTCAGTGTTCAAGGTTCCAAGTAGGGTGGATCAACATTCTGGTGTATCAACGTCATTAGGTAGGATTTCCCCTTCAAGTTTCTTTCTCTCTTTTCCATGGTAGTCCACAACATAGAGTAGAGATCCTCATTGATACATCTTACAGGGACCAGCCTTCTCTGGAGGTTCTTCTCACCATTGAGGCACCCACCCTCGTGAGAAGATCCCATTGTTTCAACTAGAGAGAGGATTAGCCATTTCAGTATGTCTTCGATTTAGGTTGCAACTCCAGGTTGACAACAGGCACATCTCTACTGTTGGACTTGATGAACTTATTTGAATAGTTATTAAGTTCTACGTTGCAGTAAAATGTCCCAGCTGCCCCTTGTTTTTGCCTTGGAAATGTTTATGGTATAGAAACTTGTCGAAAACTCTCGAAAAATGTACTGGAAACGTCCGAAAACTTTTCAGACGTTTCCGTCATGTACCCAGGTGTTTCCAGTGGAAAAACAATTGACCATATAAAAAAAAAGCTTAAACATTAAAAAACCCTAATCTTATAAATTACACTATTTAAAATCTATATAAACACACTTAATATAAAGAAAAAACACATACTCTCATCATTGCTGTTTTTTTACAAGAGCAAGGAGGAATTTAGGAGGCAGCATTGCAACAAGGAAGAGTTTGGAGGCAGCCATTGCAAGGAGGAGTTTGGAGGCAGCCATTGCAACAAGGAGGAGTGGAGTTAGTGGGAGTGGCATTCATGATTTTGAGGACAATCTAGATGATTTATTCTAGATGTGAATGTACATTTTGTCTTTGAAGTTTGAATGAATACCATATTTATAATTTATTAAGTGTTTTATCTTTTATGGACTAAAAACGAGTATTATGCATTGTTTTTTTATATATTTATATTTTTTATATTATATCATCTGGACATTTCCGAACCATTTGTTTTTGAAAATCCACGTTTCCGCGTTTCGTACCCTTTTCCGTTTCCATTTCCTGGCAACGTAGATTAAGTTTGAGCTCAACAAGATGGTAACACCCTATATAAATAAATGCAATTAGAAATATAGAAAATACTCCCATTGGAGCAGTTGAAGGAGAGAGAAGATTTATTGCAAAGGTATTTTCAGCTTATATTTTGGCAACCAGTCCCCCTTCATCGTCTTTAAGGTGCTCATGGGGTTGAAGCAAATAGAAGAACTTTGCAAGAATTTCCATCCTGCCTTAACGGTCATTCCTCGAATCACATTTGGATTTATAATATTCTCACCAATTGTTTAACCCTCGAGCCTTTCACTTTATTCCCCTACCACAGTATTTACCTCCATTTCATCCTCCTCGTTGGGTCATGACTCATAACTGCATTATTGTATACTATCAAACCTTCCACTTCAATGTTCCTTGTTCCTTTTTCCTTGTTTGACCTATTCCATTAATTTTAACCAAGGTTTTGATGTGCAAACCTAACCTTGTAATATAGTTTCCTCATCACTATTAGGGGCTGCCTTTGGCATACCTGCAAACACACATCATACGAAGATATGACATGAATGATTAGTAATGTTCAAGAGTAAATAAACATGGAGACGTATTATGGTGATTGAGCATCACCAAATCTCATCCCTAATGGGCGTTCAACATTCTTTTCGTATCCTTTTTGGATACTATATCTTTCTAATTTAGGACATTGATGTCATTTTAGGTTCATCATCCCAAACTGTTGATATTAGAATTAATGTTTTAAAAAATTAGGGCTCAAGTCCCGAAAACTGTCAAATCTCTTTTGTGCTGTGGTTAATGTATGCCAAAGGGAAGATAAATCGCTCTAAAAATATGACAAATGCTAGGAATACTGATCCAAAAGTTTGTTTAAGTTGGTAATAAAATTAGAATAAATAGTGTATGGGGTGTTGGGTGAATATTTTGTCAATCAGCGTACTGATAAAAAAAATAGGTTTGATCAACCACAGCAGGAAGATTGGTCGGCCAGTTGTGCAGGTTTACTACATCAACAGGGGACAAATCTCTCCTCTCATCAAGGGGAGGTTCCCTATAGATAGGTAGGAGCTATATACAATATAAATAAGCAGAAAATAACACATGGGGGCAGAATAAACCATCCATCTCTCTTCTTTCAGAGATGATGCTCACAAACAAAGGAGAAAAGCTTGGTGAAAACACTGAAGGCACTTCTCTTCTTTCAAAAGTGTTTTTGCAAGAAACAGCAAGAGTTTCTTTTAGGTAGTGAAAGTAACTGGTGACAAAGGGCGCAGTAACCAGCAGGATGAAACAGAACACAAAGTTTCCACTTCAACTGCCCAAAGAGTATAACACAAAGGATAGTGGGGGCACAAAGTCGTCCCAGAATCCTCAACACAGAAATAAAGGAAAAACACAGACTGAAAGCAAATGTGAAAGTGCAAAGTTTTTTCACAGTTGGCTTCAGGACACCTCCCTTTTTACCTTCACTAATTCTGCTTGTCAAATTAAATAAATAAGAATGCTTCTAGGAAACAGACAGAACAATTTCCTAAAGTAGCACAAGCCAAAACAGCACAAAGTCTGCAAACAACTTGCTTTCTCATTCAGATAAAATAAAATGAAATTACAATTTGAGCTCAAAGTCTCAGTCTTCTTCTTTCAAATGGGCAGAGTTTCGCTCCTGTAAAAATGAAAAGTCTCTTTTACAAATGAGAGATATTACAAACTTATAGCAACTACGCAAGGATTGGCGCTTTTTTCCATGGGACGGCCCATGCTGCAGTCAATGTCTTCAATGCGCCTTCAGTCCTGTCTGGAGAGACCATGCTGAGAACAGTGCGCTGCCATAACTATGGCGTGTCCCTTCATCTAATATGTCTCTTCCTTGTATGGACCGTCTGGTCCTTTTCCAATTTGTCTTTACTTCATGGAAGAAAAACAGGGCGCGTCCTTGGTTTGGTGCGCTCAGAAGTCTACTCGATCCATTGTTTCACCTACTGGAAATAACTCTTTCGAAGAAATTTTTGGTTCTTTGCATTGATCTTCTCTTCCCTGTAGCAATTTGAGTCTTCGGGCTCTTTTTTCATTTAATCGCTTGGTTCTTCCTTTAAGTTCCGCGCTCTATTTGAATTTCCACGGATTTTCCCTCACTTCAAATTTGACGTCTGAGGGGCCGTCAGTGGTCGCCAGCTGCTTGAACCATGTTGAACCTTGAACCCGTGAACCTATGAAAGTTCATTGGTTCATTCTGTCTCTTTTGTTCTATCGTTTCTTTGCTTAAGCGCTTCTTTGCTCTCTAGTTGAACCATCCGTTGAACCACTTGTTTGCTGCGTCTTTCCTTGACTGAGACCGCCTTTGAATTGCTTGAACCTGTGAACCATTGAACTTTGAACTCTTTTGGTTCAAGGTTCAATCGGTCCATTGGTTCTGCCCGTCGCTTGTTCTTCCTAAGCTCTTTGATCTTTATCGCGCTTGGTTGAACCTTTGAACCTGCGAACTCGTTGAACCATTTGGTTCAATGGTTCAATTGGTTCATTCTTTGAAGCTCTTTGTGCCTAAGTCTTTGAGGATTCCTTTCTGCGTCTTTGTTCAGCCTTTGTAACGTCCCGAAGGGAAGGTGTCTCGTCGGGTCTTTGGAAAAGGTCCTTTTTCTGACGTCAAGTGTCTCCCGGAAGGGTATCTACCCTTCGAGATTTTTTGGGCGGACTTCAAGCTTCAACTTTCCCGGCGGGTTCTTACTTCTTCGGCAGGGTTTTGGCTCTCGGGCTTTTTCCTTCGGGCTTTTCCTTCGGACAAAAGGTCCGAAAGAAAGCTTCTTTTCCTTAGCCGTTTGTTCCTTTCAATTTCTTTGGGCTTTCTTCTCGAGTGAATTCCTTCGGCCTTCTTCACTTAATCATTTCCATCGGACAAAAAGTCCGAAAGAATTGTTCCTTTTGGGCCTTTGAACAAATCCGAAGGAATTCTGTCTTTTCTTTGACCTTCGAACCAATGTTGCCTGCCCTCCGCAAGGGCACTTGCCTTTTTCGCTTTTTGGCAGCCCCTTGAACCTACCGATTGAACCAACTTTGGTTCAATTGTTCAATGGTTCAATCGGCTCATTCTTCGTTATTTGGCTAAGTCTTTTTAATCTTTTGCACCAAGCGCGTTGAACCAACTTGGTCGTTGAACCCATTGAACCTTTGAACCAAAGTGGTTCAAAGTTCAATGGTTCAAGCTTTTGTTCTTTATCATTTGCCGATTGAACTCTTTTGATTGAACCGAGGCACTGAACCAATCCTGGAAATGACTAAGTGTTAGAAACTTGTTCTTTTGACTGAACTCGCCTGCAGAAGCTTTTTAACCTGTTGACCCTATGAATCCCTTTACGGAAAAAGCTTGAAAAATGAGGAATTTGAAAGCTCAGAACAAATTTTGAGAAGGGAAGAGAGAAATTTTGGTCTGTGCAAGGCCAAAATAGTCCGTAGGTTGTCCCAAAAATGAGTGGCATTTTTCGGGGACAACATGGGGCATGCATTTCATTAATGGGGTGGTTAGATGATTAGGTGCTTAGGTGATTTGGGAGGTTTTTCCTCTCGAAGGATTTTTATGGCCCACATTTTGTATTGGAGAAGTGTCGGGGCTTCTAAGCCATCACCATGGTCTCTATATAAGTTAAATTTTTTTAATAAAATCTCCATTTTTATTATTCAATTTTGTGGCCCACATTTCAACATGTGGTAGTAGTAGATCTTGGCTTTGGTCTGTGAGAGAGATGATGGAATAGTTTAGATCGGTTGAAAGTTGTAAGGATAAACAAGGCCTGGGAAGAAGATGGAGGAGGAAGATGCACATTTCATAATGCGATAATTTTTTTATGGTGGCACCAGAGATTGCTGCAAATTTTCCAGCAAGGGAGTAAACAATTAGAAAAAATTAAGAGTTTGAAGGAGTAGGTGGGGCCCAACATTTATCAAGGTGCAGATTTTAAAGTTCTGTTTTTTTTAAGACATCCTATTTATTTGCTGTGGTGTGGACAAAATTTGCCTGAAATACTTGCCTTAAGAGGAGAATGTCAAATTCAAGACATTCTAGAATTTTTAAAAGTTTTGAGGTATGCATATTCAATTTTTTAGCTGGGTATGCATTTTAAAATAAAATCCTTTATTTATTTATTTTGAAGTTACACTAGAAAGGGGCGATAAAGCAGTTGAGTAATATATTTTAAATGGCTGCATAGAGGAGTTGGAAAATGTATTTTATGTAAAGACATTGTTATCCTAGAGGTCACAAGTTCAAAACACATCATCTATGTATTTTCTTAAAGTGTATCTTTTTCATTCCTGGAAGAAGGGTTTTTTCATTCTTGGAAGAAGGGTTTATGTAGAAATTTTGAAATATAGGTTTCAAGTGGATGTGTGAGAAATTTTCTAAAAATTCTTTTGTAAAAAGCATCATAAGCCTAAAGGTTCTAGGTTGAAATCCCAATCTCTCATAATTTTGCCTAAAAATGCAATATTTTATTTGGAGAAATAAGTGGATATTAGGGATGTTTGATGTATGAGATTTTTGTACTTGGGAGAAATAAGGAAAAATAATGTTATAAAGGATGAAATAGGCTTCGATAGAAAAAGGCATGGCAAAATTATGAAATTTTAAAAAATGGGTCAAAGAAGGAGATGTAAGGGTAGTTTCTCAGTTGATTTTGTTTGAGATTTTCACAATGTGGAGCCGATTGACGATACAGAGTTGTATGTACTTCTCATCTCTCTTTTGATAGGGTGGAAGGTGTTTGATCAGCCTTCAAAATGTGGGTTACTGATGGTCCTTCATGGAGTAAGACTAATTAGTTACTTTTTGTATGGGTTTGACAAGGGTTAGGTTAGTTGAAGCATGCCATAGATACTTCATACTTCATGTATAGGTTCAAAGAAGGCAATAGTAATCATTGTGGCTGGAGCATTTCAAGGAAGTTCCATGCTATGGGTACAAGCATAGGGATCAGAGGATGATGGCGTGTGCTAAATACTCATCATCATGGTTGTGTTAAATATTGTCAAGAGGTTGTAGGATCGTAGTAGGCACATGGCATAGGAGGTTAGGCTACGGGGGAGGTAGTAGACATGTCGACATAGTTTGATAAAAGTATAGGGTACAATTTGCAAATTGCGGTGACTTCATCGGACAACAATGTTTGTTCCAACATACCCTTTTTATCCTTTTTTGGATCAAAAGGGGGTTTCTTAGGAATATTAATCCAAAAGTTTGTTTAGGTTAATAATAAAATTAGAATAAAAAGCGTATGGGGTATGCATCTCATTAATGAGACACCCCCATTAATAATTGTGTTATAAATCAAATAAAGTATCATAGGTTATATGATTAGGTACTTAGGTGGTTCGGGAGGTTATTCCTGTGAAGGATATTTATGGCTCATCTTTTGTATTCAAGGAGTGTCGGGGTTTCTAAGCCCTCATCATGATTTCTATGTAAGTTTAAATTTTATAATAAAATCTCAATTTTATTAGTCTATTTTATTGCCCACATTTTCGACAACAAAATGACTTGGATTTAACCTATATTGATATATGCCATTAGATGCAGACTTGCTGATGGCACAATGTTAACAATGTGGAAAATTAAGAAAATAGGGTCAAAGCAATTACTTTGAAGCTTTGACCAAATAGAGGCATGCTATACATCTTTAGAATGCTCTTGACACAGTTTCATTGTGGATATTTTTCATTCCTTGATTAGGCATTGGATTTAATTTTTGCAAAGTTTTTTTTTAATCAGATTTGATGGCATCAAGTGTTTGGTGCCATAGAATTTCCTCTGGGTCTATTAGGCAAAAAAATCCAACATGGTCTCATATGCTTCTCCTCTCTTTATTCCACGGTACCAAGTTTGAACCACAAACACAATGTTTTTCTCCTCAAATGCTGCCTCCAATGTTTCCTTGGTCTCTCACCCACTGAGAAATAGACTTGAACTTTGATAGCTTGATGAGATTAGGTAGGGATCATATGCTTTTTATAAGCCTTTAAGAGTAGTTGGCATTTTCTAATGACCCTAGCCGCCTTATTATTCTTGAAATGATATTTTATTTTGTTTACTAACTCTTCATATGACTATTAATAGGCCTATTCCATTTTTCATTTGCCTTTTTATTATTGCTATTTAGAGGCTCTATATATCTTCCTTCTTTTTGTTGAATGAAGTCTAATTGTGCAGGTCCCAATTTTTGTGTGCTCAAGGGATAAATATATAAAAATTTCATAGAGCTAGGCTAAGTTCTCGCATTGTATGATTTTAGTTTGGATCTATTGATCAAACATTTGCATTGTGTGTTGTTGATGTTTTCCAATTGGACTGACCATTACCAACCCCATGGATTTGAAGGGACCAAGCCAAAGCATCTTGAAAATTTCCAATCTTGATTTTTCTTCAATTGCTGACAACTGCTTCTCCTAGTCTATGCTTTCAATCTTGCAAGCTTTATGGGTCAATGATATAAGAACTTTGTTGGTGGCATCGACATGTCCATTGGCTCTCATATAATTCGGGCTTGGAAAGAGTGAAGTATCTTGATATTTGACAAGAGGTGTGTGATAGTCTTGTTCACAAAGTGATCACCCCTATCACTTTAATGTGCTGCAGTATGTCAAATTTCATTACAATTTGGTAATAGAGGATCCTTGTAGTGCTTCTCATAGAATTATTAGGCAATGCTCCCGCTTCCACCCACAACAACGTATTTGCACTGCTAGAGTGACTTTGTTTCTTGAACCCGCCAATAAAATCTACCACCACTCAAATAATTCCTATGACTTTGACAAGTACAAAGGCATAAGATCTCTCTTCAAGGGCTTTCTATCCTCTAATAGGTATCACATTTTGGAGCCCATTCTTTGGCATTTCGAAACAAGGTAGACCACCAAACTTTGGCCAACAATGGTATCAGGCCCCATGTGACCTTCTGGAAGATCCTCATGGGATTCTTGCAATATGCTACAAATCTCTTCTATAGCCCCATATTGTACGACACCATGTTGATCAGTTGAAAAGTTTTGGGCTTGGTCATTCTCTTCCTCCTCTTCATTGGCTACATGTCCTTTGGGAAACTTGTCGTTGAAACGAGTTCCCTATGTGCTTATATTGTGAAGGCATAATTGTGATTTGAGATCACTTGACTTTCGTAAAGTCATTGTTGGCCATTTTTTGGCCCACATATCAAAGTTTGGCTAAGTATGAAAAAGGTAGCTTTTAGGCAAGAAAATGATAAGTCTTGGGAGGACTTCGGGTTTTCCAGCAGTGACAACTTCAGGTTTTTTGAAGGCACAGTGCAAATCGGGTTTCCAGCAGTGCTTAGCTTCTAAATGTTTTTTAAGTAGAAGTAATTCGGGTTTACAAACCCGAATTACTCATAGACAGTGTATTTTGGGTTCTCCAAGGGGCACTACTTGATTACTTCATAAGTTGTGAGTGGTCAGAAGCCCAAAATAAGTAAAGGGGCTTGACAAATCCGATTTGGTCTTGAAAAATGGTGCTTCTTGGGTTCTCCAAGGGACGAGTCATTTTTTAAAAAAATCCGAAGGGCACTTTCAAAATCCAAAGGGGCTTTTTAGGGCAAAAGGGACCAATCAATTTTTTCGAAGGTACACTTCAATTTTTTCGAAGGGCTTTTTCTTCTCCAAGTGGACAGTTGCAATTTTCCCGAAGGGTATGTTACCCTTCAGAGGGACCATTTCATAATTCTCGAAGGGTATCTTTCCCTTCGGGAGGATCATTCACGGGAGTCCGAAGGGACACATAGAAAGCCCGAAGGGTCTCTTATCCTTCGGGAAAGTCCATTGTGAAAAGCCCGAAGGGTAATTTTGAAGACAGACGCGGAGAACAAGTCCGAAGGAATTCCTTCGGACAAATTGTCCGAAGAAATTCCTTCGAGAGATTTGCCCGAAAGAAATAAGCCAAAAAAGAAACCCGAGACTAGGTGTCCAAAGGAAATGACAGGCCAATGGACGTCAAAATCAAGATAAGCGACTAGCCGTTAGAAGTAATCAAGTTTGAAAAGCCCGAAGTCTTAAGGCTTGGGAAACAACAAAGTGAGAAGACTTCAAGATGGACAAGCTCGAAGTAAGAAGACTTGAAGAACCCGAATTACTCTATGCAATTACTCTGCATAGAGTAAATTGGGTTTCTCCAAGTACTCTACTTAAAAGGTTTTATTAGTGAAAGATCTGGGAAAGTCCGAAGTTGGAGAGTCAAAGAACCTGAATTACTCTACATAGAGTAAATCGGGATTCTCCAAGGGCTCAACTTAAGCTTGGTCCAACAACGCGAGAATCATGATGCAACGAATGGAAGGCTGCCACGTGGTGTAATTGGAGCAGAAAGGGCCAATTAGTAAAGGACAAGTGGCACAAAGATGTTTAATAAACACGGGGGAGTCCGAGCGGTTGGTAGCTGGAAGTTATGAAGGCTCTCATCTGCCATGGTTCATTGCCCGCAATCACCGTTTGACGCTTAAATGCGTCACGCCAAGAAGAAACATTTCAGCTGCTCACAGCATGACTTTTTAGACGTGCCAAAGAAAGTCTTAAAGACGGGAGGGGCTCAAGAGTATTGTCTAGTGATCCTGAGCGACACATTAAGGGGCAACAAGAAAGTGCAACATTAGATTTCCTGCCATCGGCAACTTCTTCTTTCTTCCCCATTTTCTATATAAATAGAGGCCTTCGTGCCAAGAAAATTATCCCCGGATTGGTGATAGAATCACTCTGCAGAAATTGCTTTGTAAAAGACTCTTTTGAAGCAATACAAGGAAGACTTTTCTATTTCTGATTAAAACAAGTGTGCACATTTGGTTTCATTTTGTAGAATGTATGATTGTTATTCATCACTTGCGATTTCTTTCAGCACCTTGCTTTTAGTCCTCTCGATTTTGTGTAGGATTGCGTGAAGTGTCTGTGTCTCGAGCTCCTTTTAAGTGTGACCAGTTCATAGTGCCTCCCCTTAGACCTATTTTGTTATCCTTCAAAGTGTAAGGCTTCTCTTGAACCTCTATGCAAAAGCTCCATGCCTATGGCCTTGAGACAGAACCAAAATAACCTGTGTCCTATTTGGATTCATCAGTAGGTGGCTCTTTTCCCAGACCAAGTGGATCACTTCTTTTGGTGCACACCTCCCTTAGCGTAGAGTTTATTTTCAGTCATCCTCCTTCCCCTTTTCCTTAGCAGACAATAGATTTTAGTGTGAGATCAAGAGCTGAAGTGAAGCACCTGAGGAACTAGCCTCATAAAAAAGTCTAGAGGTTCAACCTCACCATAGGATACCCACATCCTGAGGTTGTTCCCATGCTTGTAGCTGGAAGTGAGGGAGCCTGAAGAACTCTCTCACAAGGGTGCAATTCCAAGCTATAACAATTATCCATTATGTTGGGCAAGTCTCCAAATCTGATCCTTGACAGTTGGTTGTCAATCACATGCCTTTTGCTTGGTCATGTCACACTTTTGAAAGTGAATTCTTGCAAAAACAAAAGCAATTGGCTTACGAGCCCCTGAGCCCATGAATGACTGGCTTATTAACTAAATATGATAGCATTAGCGGTCCATGTATGTTTTGAATATATTGGCCAACAAATATTGTTGAAACTAGAAACTTCTATATTGTGTAAACCATACTTGGAAATACTTGGCTTGCAAAATAAATTGGGCGCTGCAACTTGCATTTGATTTCTTGTGCCAATGCACATTCAATTACAAACTAGAGTGGTCAATGTGCACCTAGAACTCCTTGTTCCAACCTAGATACTCCAAAATTGGTGCCCTAATCAGCCTCACCATTGATTCTTCAAAGGCTTTCTGATGTGATCTCAAATTTTTGTACTTGTAACATGTCTTCACTCATGGTCCAATGGATGAGTGCACAACAATAATGAATAATCCAAGAGGGATTTTCCTCCATGTTTGACATGGGTGACTCGCTCATTAGATAAATAACTTTTAGTTGATTTTTGTCAAAATACTTGGAAAAAGGGAAAATAAGTAAGGATTTACTAGAGTGCAAACTGGCAAGACGGTGCAAGAAATGCAATAATGAATATAGTTTCCTTTTTCCCTAATCAAGAAGTTTTGCCACATCTGAAAATCCCCAATTTGTTTTCAAAGACTAGTGGCACACAGTTCACTGGAAATTCCAAGAGATTCACAACCCTTTTGGAGTTCTTTACTAACTTGGGTGGAGCTGAAGATTTCTTGTGATTCTTCCATTTGAGTGGCACACAGTTCACTAGATTCCAAGACGAACACAGTCTTCTAGAGACTGTCCCACAACGTTAAGTTTAAGCTAACAAATAGATTGCATGTAATCATCTATTGTACAATCTAGAGATAATTTTTTTTATCTTGGATTACAAAAATAGCTTGGAAGGTCCCTTGAAAAGTATTTGCATTTCAATTTATCTTGCATGCATAAATTCATCAATTATGAAATAATTATTGCACATTACTTCACCATACACTATTTTCTTCCAAAAATAACAGGTACAAGAAATAGGACTTAAGAAAAAGAAGTGCCTTGGAATAAGAGGGGCAGAAGCCTTTTTTCATTGATTGCCAATCTTTTTATGCATTGAGTGTTGAGTAGTTGCACTAACTGTTGACAATTCTTCCACAGGTCAGATTGTCTCTTGCCATTTGGAAAGTTCACGTCTCTAGCCAAGGAAGAAATAATACATTGGGTAATAGGTAGACCAATTGAAATAACTCATTTGCAAAAGCCTTGGCTACAACATGATTTCCTTCGGGCAAAGAAGGCTTGATTTCACATAGCTTCGAAAAAGTTCAAAGGACATAAGTCCGCAGGAAATAATCCTAGAGTAAGGAGAAGAGAACAGATATCCTTCGGAAAAAAGTCCGACGGAATTCCTTCGGGCTTTTTGTCCGAAGGAATACTTCGGAGGATTTGTAAATAAAGAACCCGCAGCCTCCCAAAAGGTCCGCCAAAGAATAAAGTGCCCGAGGAATAATTCCTTCGGACAAAAGTCCGAAGAAATCCGAGAGAGAAGTCAGAAAATCCAAAAAATTCAAAGGAATAAGGACCCTTGCAAAAAACCCGGGTGCCCCAAAAAAAGCCCGAGTGCCCTACAATTTTTTCGAAAAGCCACAGATGAAGGACACAAGCCCTTGCAAAGGGCACTTGGTCGGTGACAGGACCATTCCAACTTTCTTGAAGGGCACAGATGAAGGACACAAGCCCTTGCGGAGGGCACTTGGTCGGTGACAAGACCATTCCAACTTTCCCGAAGGGCACAGAGGAAGGACACAAGCCCTTGCGGAGGGCACTTGGTCGGTGGCAATACCTTTGCAATTTTTCCGAAGGGCTTTCTGCCGGTGGCCTAAAAAGACAAAAAATACCTTCAGACTTTTTGTCCGAGTTGGCTTCGGACTTTATTCTGTCGGGTTTTTGTCTTTTGAACTCTCTGAATTTCTTCGCACTTTTTGTCTGAAGGAATTCCTTCGGACAAAAAGTGCGAAGAAATTCGGAGAGTTCAAAAGACGAAAACCCGACAGAATAAAGTCCGAAGCCAACAAAGCAAAGGAAATTACAAAGGAAGCTATCCTTCAGAAAAAAGTCCGAAGGAATTCCTTCGGAGAATAAAAGGGAAATAAAGCCGAAGGAAAGAAAAGACCAAGGATAAAGTCTCGGACTTTTTGTCCGAAGAGCGAAGTCCGAAGGCGGAGAGACAAATTGTTCGCGGGAAAGTGGGACTAACAAAAGATCCGAAGAAAAATCCAAGACCAAAGACAAGTTCGCGGGAATAAACCCAAGAGCAACGTATGCACAGAAACAGAAACAAAAAATAGATAGACAGAAAATAAATTCAACCTGAATTTATCTCACTCAGCAAGATAGTTTTCCATGCAAGCACTTTCGTCTGTCTCAAGCTCGTAACGTTCCAACAGCTCAACCAGAGTTCCAAATTCGGACGTTGAGTTGACCGTTCTAGATTTAGAATTGACTAATTATTAAACGCCACATCTACTAGGAGTTTTCCATGCGAAGGAGAATAATCTCTTCGTCCAACTCAGCCTTTCAAATGTTCCAACTCAATGTTTTAAACTTTCCAACTCGGCTTCCAATGAATCAAGTCAGAGTTCTAAAATTGACATTGGCGTTGGATTTCATGCATGATATTATCATCTCATACTTTCAGACATTCCAACAGCTCATGAAGAAGCTAAAATTGACATTGGTGTGGATTTCCATGCAAAGAGAGGTGGGCGTTTCAATAAACAAAGACAAGTTCACTTCCTCTAACGCCAAGGAACTTCATGCAAAGACAAAGGGAAAACATATTTTATTGAAAGGCAAAGTCAGCCTTGAGTTAATCTAAGTTGACCCTCCTCTTCTTTTTTTCAACGCCAATCTATTGGCTTTTGTAATTCTCTATAAGATGGCTTTTCAGCCTTGTAAAATCCATCCCCCTCTTGGCAAGACCAGACTCTGCCATTGGTGAGTTGTATAACTTCTTCAATCAGTAGAAGGATTGTACTTTCAAATTTCAAGTGCTGGCATAATGTATATTCATTTAGCAATTTGCATATGTGGTAGATTTCTCTCCCTTCCCAAATTCTGATTCGTACCTAGTTGCTAGCTTATTGTATTATGCAGGTCATGTTAAGTGTTCTTTATGTCTTTTGCTGAAGTTGTAAGTGGATGCTAGGTCGCTGTAAAGTGTCTTGTATCAGACCTCTCTCCATCGTTTTCCCTTATGTTTTGGTCATTGGATCGAACCTTCTCATGAAATACTTATGCATAGTGGTTGATTGAAATTGAAGGTCTTCCTTTTCCCTTGTTTGTTCAGTATTCAAGGTTCCAAGTAGAGTGGATCAATATTTTGGTGTATCACTGTTATTAGGTGGGATTTCCCCTTAAAGTTTCCTTCTCCCTTTTCCATGGTAGTCCGCAGCACAGAGTAGAGATCCTCATTGATACATCTTACAGGAACCAGCCTTCTCTGGAGGTTCTTCTCACCATTGAGGCACCCACCCTCGTGAGAAGATCCCATTGTTTCAACCGGATAGAAGATTGGCCATTTCATGCACGTCTTCGATTCAGGGCACAGCTCTAGGTTGATAACACTAACTTCTAACTACCTCTTTTGCTTATCTTCATCTGGGTGCGACACTTATACCTTGAAAGGAGCATTGAGTATGTGCATGTCTTTCTATTTGACCAACATCCTAGATAATATTGGTTTTTTAACATTGTGAGTAGTGAATCACTCATAATACACGCTCCTAGGACTTATCATTAACATATGTAAACTACATGGTTTAAAATTAGAGCTCTCAAGCTTCCATATTCCATGTCAAATTAAAAGAATGAAAGCTTCTAGAAAACCTGAGTATTTTTGATGGATTGACATTTCAAATCACCCATGTGATTCATCATTAGGATCAAAGTGAATGTAAATTGCAGATTAGGGCCCTATATAGAAAAAAAATTGCAGACTAGGGCCCTATATAGAAAAAAAATTGCAGACTAGGGCCCTATATAGAAAAAACCATGAAGCTTTGAGATGAAACTAAGTGACCTACCTAGGGACTAGCCATTGAGCTAAATGGTCTATCGGAAAGGGACTATTGAGACGACCTCTTAAAAAGATGAGACGACCTCTTAAAAAGATACGCTCAAATAAAGAAGCTGAGGGATGGGTCTATGTAAAAAACAAGGGAGGAGGGGCAGGCGTTGGACCACAGGAAAGGATCCATTGATTTATTAAGTGAATCCAAAAATCAACCTAAGGCTTTAAAGAAACACTAGGTATATTAAAACAAAAAAATGGATGAAAAAAATTGATCGATTTTTTTTTGATATTTTTAATTATTATTAAATTTTATTTTGTTATTATTATTATTAGTTTTTATTAAATTTTAAATTAAATAATGTAATTTTCAATATTCAGAAATCAAAAAGGAAAGAGGAAAAAGGGTTGGAAGGGAGGATGGGGGAAACAACATTATTTTGATAACACATCTACCTTGAGCTTGTTAATAATCGGTCTCAAGAGTGATTGAGATAGAGGCCTTCATTCCTATTCAAGTTAGGGTGTTTGCTAATCTCTACTGCTTCCCTAAGTTTTCTTTTGAAATAGTCTCCTCTTTGGCAACCAAATGTGCCAATTCTAAACTAATGCGGGGTTTAATCTTATACGTGTGCTTTGCCAACACTGGCTTCTATAACCAGAAATGTCACTACATGTTTATAACTTTTACAAATATAACAAAAAATGTGACCATATTGAAATATTTTTTTCTTGTCAAGTGGTGTCAATTCAGGAGATGTGTGACATGGAATGGGGTGTATGATACGGGAATGGAATCTTCGTCTGTTAGTCCCCCTGTATGGTGTGGAAGAACCCCGATGTCTGGTTGAAACATGATTCAAACTAAAACTTGCAGTAATTTTGAAGAAGTCATACTGAAATCTGAAATTAGGTTGTATCGTAGTCCTGATCATCAAAAAGCCCTCAGAACCAGCTTCATACCTCATTTGACAACACTGAATACTGGTGTATGTGAAAGTTATGGGAAAACAAAAATTATGATCAACACCTTCAAATATATTTCATTACCCTTTATGTAAGTTGGTCCACCTTTGATAATGCGGTGCCACTAATGAGATGGTGCTGTCTGAGGTGGCAGTCTTGATTTTATGTCTGTGTTAACTTCAATGTTGAGTTGGTGGGTTAGGTGGTGTGCATGAGAGCATGTACCATCCTTGGACTTGAGTAACCCAAGCACATTACATGTAGATTTTAACTTCTTAAAACTTTGTTACACTTGGTATTCTTCTTATCTTCGTATTTTTCAAATTTACATTTGGACCTAGCTTCTTGGGATCAATTTTACACTCTTGATTCCTAGTATTTTAAACACTTGACGCTTAGTTACTTGACCTTCGGACTTTATGTTTATACTTGGGAGTTCAGGTAGTTTAGAGGGCTGACATTATTTTCCGTACAGCCAAATGCGCTTAAGACTTAGATTCTCTTACTTGACTGCATTGGCCACTTAACGGTATATAATTAATTCTATGGGAGATTTTGTTTCAGAGAATTATACCTAATATTATACACTTGACACTTGGCTGTTTATTCTGTTTTTTTTTGTGAATCGGGGAGATTTTACTTGAGTGGACATTTGAAGCTCTTTCCTTGAATGCCCGAAGATGCCTGAAACCGCAAAGATACTTGGACATACCTTCGTCGAATTGAGTTTTTTTGATATATTCAGGAATTTCGGGAGATTAGGTTTGCTAGGCAGATTTGAGTTCAAGGCCTAAATATCATGACTTGACCTATCACCCGAGTTTTAAGCTTAAAAATATTTGTGTTTTTGTTGGGAAGTCTTGTTCAATGACTTTGATTTTTGGAAGAAATGGGAACCTAACACATTTTATGAAATATACCGAACACCCAAACTCTTTTTGTGAGGGATTATTAATGGGCCCACATAGACTCAACGAGGACTTGTCAACAATAGGTGAATGTTGAATGCGTAGTTCAAAGAGTCTCTTCCAACTCTTTAAACAAACTTCAATCTTTTGAGAGCATAAACTGACACACGAAATTGCTTCATTTCATATCTTAACCAATGCATAACCAAATTCCAGACACCACACTAGGGAAGTTTCATGTCTACCATTCCACAGTCCTCATAAAAATGTATCTTTATGATTGTCTACCATTCCACAGTCCACATAAAAATGCATCTTTATGATTACATTCATCGTAATGAACTCACCCTACTGCATTTAAGGTTTCTTGAAAATTTTGGAAGAGTAGAATCAGACACATTAATCATCTCATTGCATCTAAAATAACTATAAGATTAGATGGATTCAAATCCATGCCAGAAGCATCAATTGCATAAAGCTTTATGGCATCATGAGAAATATTTGTTGCTTGCCCAAAATAGAATGTACTATTTGCATGCATTATAAATTGTGCATTTTGAAGGGCGTCACTTCACCAAATGATGAAGGTGATGGATGCTCTTCTACAAATGAGCTTTGGTATTGCTTTAAGACACTCAACATTTAAAGAGCCACTATTGTGCAACGAGTTACTATTGCATCTCTTATCTTCCATTGTGCCAATTTGACATCCAATCCTTGATCTTAATTTCACAATCACCCTTCGTTGATGATTTCTTGTTCTACCACATTCTATAAACATTCACTGGGCCAGGCCGGCCAGATTGCACAAGCACAATATGGATGTGGAAATTCACACTCAGAAAGTTTTTCCTTGTTATTGATTTTGCAGAAAATGTACACAGCCAACTAGCCAAGAGAAAGCACATTCCAAAATTGATTTGAACTCATAAATTTTTACATCCACTGTTTGGAAGAAATAGACAAATGCAGCACTCTTTTACACTCTACTCTCAAAATAGAATTACAAACACACAGTCTACACCTAACTTGAGTTCTGGACAGTTTGGCAATCTCTCTTGCAAGCTGAAATTACTCAATTCCTTGCAAGCTTCCCCCGCTTCGCTAGCTTCCCTTCTGAATTTCAACAATTTCTTGGGAAGGTGAAATGCTTCATCTTTTAGCCGTTAAAATATCTCAACTGCTGAGCTGAATCCTGAGCATCACATGATCAAAATGACTTGATGGGTCTTGTTACACATCGTGGTTTTCAATTGACACTTTTCCAGAGTAGATCTGACACGTCACTAAAAGACGATTTTAAAATTTGGGTCTTCTTTGCAGAATTTGAGATGGTAGGAGAAGGTGTGGCTAGAAGATTGCTGATATGGTATTGGGAAAAGTTCCATCATGATGAAATTACCCATGAGAAAGCAATAAATTATATGAATGCCCACGGGTGTCCAAAATTAGGTCGAAGGGATTCAAAATTTACATACAGCCACAATAGAGAAGTACTAGGGTAAGAAGACCCTAGGTTTTATAAAATAAGTTTAAAACTAAACACTAAGAACCAAAAAAATGTAATCCTAACAATAGGGGTAAACCAGAGCGGTTAAATCTCGAACCATAATGTTGTTCTTGTTGTGTTGAAAGTTTGCAAGAATATTTTTCTTTAATACTTTAATTTTTTGCAAGTGCTCGACTTGCTGCGTTAAATGGAAAAGTTCCTCGAAGAAGTTAGAAGAGCCTGGCAACTACTCGAGGAAAAGACTTGCTGGGGCAAAAGACATATCAGGAACTTTGATTGCCTAGTGTAGTTACAAAAAATTGTTATACCTAATTTTTTTACCTAGAAAATGTCTCGACTCTCAAATCAATTGACGAGTACAAAAAACTAGAAAAACAACAGTGAAAAACCTGATAAGGATTTTCTTCTGCATCTGAGAGTGGTAAATTCCTTGCCACATAAATGATTGCTTGTAGAATTTTGTCAAGATATTTGGAAAGAAGGGGAAAAAAGAAAAAAGGGGAAAATAGGAGAGGAAATGAAGAGACCACAAAACTGCAAGATGGTGCAAAAAACGAGACAATGTATATATTCTATTATTTTTGAAATTTTCCTTTGCTTGAACTAGTAACTTTAGCCATAACTTGGAATCCCCAAATTTGTTCCCAAATACAAGCGGCACATAATCCACTAGAAATTCCAAGAGTTTCACAACACTATTGAAGTTCTTTACTATATTTGACAGATATAAAGATTTCTTGTGCTTGAATCTTGCATAGAAGTGGCACACAGTGTGTTGAGTGAATATTGTCACCAACTAACCGATGGGCAAAATAGGTTGTTTCAACTACAGCATAAGGAGATTGGTCGGCCAAGTGTGCAGGTTTACCACATCAAAAGGGGACAAATCTATCCTCTCATCAAGGGGAGGTTCTCTATAACTATAAGGTACTTATATATATATATATATAAGCAGAAAATAACACTCAGGTGTATGACAAAACCATCCATCTCTCTTTTTTCAGAGATGATGTTCACAGATAAAGGAGAAATCCTAGTGAAATGACAGAAGGCACTTCTCTTCTTTCAGAAGTGGTCTGCAGCAAACAGCAAGAATTTTGTCTGGCAGTAAAAGTAACTAGAACAGGGTGCAACAACCAGCAGACTGAGATGTAGCACAAAGTCTCCACCTCAACTGCCAAAGAGTGAAATACGAAGGACAATGGGGGCACAAAGTCGTCCCAAGATCTTTTACACAGAAACAAACAGAAAACACACACACTAAAGACAATTGTGGCAACACAAAGTCTTCCCACAGTTGGCTTCAGGACACCTTGATTATTTCCACTAGTTCTGCTTGTTAAATGAAAT
This sequence comes from Torreya grandis, assembly GCA_037957365.1. Lineage (NCBI taxonomy): Eukaryota > Viridiplantae > Streptophyta > Pinopsida > Cupressales > Taxaceae > Torreya > Torreya grandis. The sequence continues at coordinate 2,411,504 of JARHVA010000014.1, forward strand.
GGACAAGAATGCTTTTAGAAAATAGACATAAGAACAATTTTCTAAATAACACAAGCTATCCAACACAAAGTCTGAAAGGTCACTTGTTTTCTCATTCAAATAAAGAAATATGATTGACAATCTGAGCTCAAAGCAGGAAAATGCCTTTCAATTTGGGCAGAGTTTTGCTTCTATATCAGAGAGATCTGTTTTGCATAAAATAAGAGATTACAATATATAGCAGCCAAGAAAGACATGGCGCTTTGTTTCATGGAAAGACCCATGCTGCATTCAATGCCTTGAATGCATTTTCAGTTCAGTCAAGGGGGCCATGTTGAAACAGGGCATCGGCCTTGACTTTGGTGTACGAAAACATCTCGAATGTCTTCTCTTGGGCATGGGTCGTCTGGTCTGGCTCAAAATATGTACGTGGCTGTCCACTTCGCCTTTACTCGATGGAGAAAAACAGGGGCGTCTTTGATTTGTCGCGCTCTTTGATGTCCACCTGGTGGACTGTTTCACCAACTAGAAATAACTCCTGCGTAGATATTTCAGTATCTCCTGTAGCTTTCCTCCTCTTAACGCATTTTATCTCTTCCTCGTGATTTGAGCTCTCGGGCTATCTTTTCCCTTTCTGCTGGCTCTTTCGGCTCATTCTTCAGCTGGTCGCTGAGTTTGTTCTCAGGTTCGCGCCACATTTGAAAATCAACGGATATTTCATTACCCTGAATTTGACGTTCGTGGGGACGTCATTGGTCGCTGGTCACTTGAACCACATTGAACTTTGAACCTTTGGACCATGAGAGTTCATTGGTTCAATGGTTCGAACGGTCCTATCGGCTCCTTGGTTCAATCGCTTCCTTTCCTCCGCTTGAAGCTTCCTTGAACTTTTGGACCTTTGAACTTTGAACCATTTTAGTTCAAAGTTCAACGGTTCATTCTCTTTCTCTGAATCCTTTGGTCCTTCGAAGTTTCTGGATCCTTTTCTTTTATGTTGAACTCGTTGAACCTTTGAACTCTTTTGGTTCAAGGTTCAACGGTTCATTGGTTCATTCTTTGTTCTTCGAATCTTTTGTTTTTCTAAGTCTTTTGAACTCCCCGAAGGGAAGGTGTCCCTTCGGGGTTGAGAATGGTCCATTTCGTGGTCGCCGAGAGTCCCCCGCAAGGGTACCTACCCTTCGGGGTCCTTCGGGCGGCCTTGTTCTTCAAATCCTTCGGACAAAATGTTCGAAGAAAATCTTTCCTCTGCCTTTGCCGCTTTCTGTCGGGCAAAAATGTCCGAATGATTTCTCTTGTAAAATTTTGCCGCGAAAAATCTTTCCGAAAGATATCCTTTTGTTCCTTTTGTTTGAACCGACTGATTGAACCGACCGATTGAACCAACAATGGTTCAACTGTTCAATGGTTCAATACTGTGTTTTGCTCATTCAATTGACCGCTTGAACCAACCGCTTTGAACCATTCGTTTGAACTATTCGATTGAAACAACTCTTCGAACTTTTATTGAACTCGTTGAACCTTGAACTTTTGAACCATTTTGGTTCAAGGTTCAACGGTTCGACGGGTTAAATCTTTCTTCATTTCTTTAAGTCCTTTGAAGCCGTTGAACTTTGAACTTGTCGAAGCGCTTAATTCTTTTAAGTGTGCCGATGTCGTTGAACATTTGAACCTGTTGAACCTGTGAACCTTTGGAGGCGGGCTTCAATGGTTCAATCTTTTATTTGAAGCCCGTCGATGAGTTTTTTGGTTGAACCTCGACGTTGAACCAGCCTTGAAAATGCCTAAGTGTTGGAGCTTTTTTTTGAGAAACCCTGTCTATTGAACCTGCGAGTCCCTTAGCTGAAAAAGCATGAATAATTGAAGAATTGGAGCACTCAGAACATTTTTTGAGAAGGGAAGAGAGAATTTTGGTCTTGCAAGACCAAAATAGTTGATATGTTGTCCCTAATAATGAGTGACGGATTTTATGGACAATAGTTGGGGAGCTTTCTTCAGTCAAAATTTTGAAACAGTTGAGGAGAGTAGAAACCAGAATCTCCAGTGCCTTTAAGTATGCCATTGGGCTACGGAGTCATGTTACTCAAAAAGAAAGGCGCAAAAAAAAACGAAAATGAACAACACAAAATAGAACTAAAGCCTATACAAATATACATATGTACAGATGATCTTATCTAATACTTCAATAATTGAAGTGCTTCAGATGCTGTCCATTGTGAGGCAGAGAAAAGAGCGTGCCATCTTGATACTTCAGTAGGAAACTGTTTTCACCAGAGCTGATGAATAGCGAACGGGCCTCTCCATAGGGAATCAAATTTCCCATGCATTCCCTTTGGTTCTCTTCTCTTGTCCTATAACAGATCTTGATCTCCAATTTGGAAATCACAGATTTTTGCTTTTTGGTCGAAGAGCTTCTTCACCAGACTTTGATGCACAGCAATTCGGTCCACCACCATAGTTCGCTGCTCATCCAGCTTAGTCAGGCACATGATCTTTTTGTCGATGGAGCTTTCATATGTCTGATCTTCGACCGCCTTTGTCAATTTCAATGCTGGTAATTCCAGGGTGATTGGTATCTCTGCATTGAGACCATACAGAAGTTGGAAAGGTGACATACCTATCGCCCTTTTGGACGTGATTCTATCTGCTCATAAAGCATCAAACAATGCTTTATGTCAGGTTCGTTGGTTGTCATCTACCAGCGTTCTGATGATGGTCACCTGGTTTTTGTTGCTCGATTCTGCTTGGCCATTCCCTTGTGAAAAATAATTAGAGGAGTGGGAGAGGGTAATCCCATAATAAAAACAGAACTGAGTGATCTCATGAGAAGAGACACAAGCTGCATTGTCTGTCACAATCTTGGTTGGGACCCCAAACCTGAAAATGATATTTTTTTTGAGGAAGTCGCATACTACTTTCGAAGTAGCATGCTTGGCTGGAATAGCTTCCACCCATTTGGTGAAGTAATCTATCGCTGTGAGGACATAATCATGTCAAGCGTTTGAAGATGGGTTTATAGCACCAATAAAATCAATCTCTCATTGCTGAAATGACTCTTTTATTACCACTGTGTTAAGAGGCAGAGCAGCTAATTTGGGTCTTCCAACGAACTGTTGGCATAGTTCACATCTTCGTACCTATTTGTATGCATCTTGAAACAGAGTAGGCCAGTAATACCTGGCTCGCAGAATCTTATGGGCAGTTATAGGCGCAGAAAAATGTCCTCCACAGGCCAGATTATGAAGACTCCAAAAGTTGGTTCTGCTGCTCTTTATTCACGCAGCGAAGGAACACCCCATCGGGGTTTCTCTTATACAGATCGTTGTCTCACAGGATAAAATTGGCAGCTTTTAACTTAACAGTCTTCTTTTCTTTACGAGATGGGTGAGCAGGACACTCACCATCGATAAGAAAATGAGCAATACTCGAATACCACTTATTCGTGGTGGAAACAAAAAAGACTGTTGGCGTGTCTTCAATTTTTGCTTCTTCATGCCTTGTTTCTTTTGGTCTTTTATCAACAATCAATTGGCATAGACCCCTTTCCCGCACAAGTGTCGTTGGTTTGATAACGAGATCAAACACCTGGATTCTAGCAATTCAATTGCCTCTTTTGGTTCCAAACTCCTGCTGAATTAATATGGATTTGACTGTGGTATCAGGAACCAGGGCCATAGTGTGTGAATTCAGGGTGTAAAAACGGAAGTGCTTTACTACCTTTACCACCGCATAAGCATGCTTCTCCAGATTTAAATATTTTAGTTCATGAGCTTTGAGAGGACAACTCATGAAGGATATGGGAGACTCCACACCTTTGTTCTGTTGAACCAGAATTGTCGGAAGTGTGTGCTCGAAAGCATAACTGTACATGGTGAAATTTTTGGTATAATCTGGACAAATCAGAATTAGGGCATGGGCAATTGCTATCTTAATGTCTTGAAATGGTAATTTGCCTTTTTCAGTCCAATTGAAAGTGGCCTTTCCCTTCATCATGTTTACAATGTAGGGAGTCTTCTTTGCGAACTTGGGGATAAACTTTCGTAAAAAATTCATCTTTCCGAAGAAAGAGTGAACTGCAGTCTTACTTGTGGGCAGAGTAAGCTCCTGGATGGATTTGACTATTTTTGAGTCAATCTTTATGCCTTCTCTGGATACAATGTGTCCGAGAAGTTTCTCTTCTGTTACCCCAAAAATAGATTTCTTGGGATTTAGAGAAATGCCATTCTGGCGGCATCGTTCCAGCACTTGTTGCAAATGGCGCATATGATTCAGACGATGCTTGGAAAAGACTGTTAAATCGTAAAGGTACACCACAATGAACTTACCCATTTCGTCTTTGAAAGCAAGGTCCATTGCTCTTTGAAAAGTGGCGCCAGCATTTATCAGGTCAAATGACATTCTTCGATATGCAAAGGTCCCCCAAGGTGTGGTGAAGGCAGTCTTATGCTGTTCTGCTTCACCAACTTCAACTTGATTGTATTCTAAAAAACCGTCTGATAACATCTCTGAACCGGTCATCGTCTGAAGGACTTGATCCATGATGGGCAGAGGGTAGTTATCCTTTAAGGATGACTGATTCAAATTTTTGAAGTCCACACAGAGGCGAATTTTGCCATTCTTCTTTCTCACAGAAACTATGTTTGCAATCCATGTGGAATGATGGATTGAAAAAATTATTCTAGCGTTCAACATTTTTTGTATTTCAGATAGAATAGTACCTGATATCTTTGGATTGTAATGCCTGGATTTTTGCTTGTAAGGCACCGAATCACTCTTGAGAGGAATTTTATGGCGAATTTTTTCAGGGGCGAGCGACTTCGGATCATCATAGGAGTATGCCAAAACATCCATGTAGTGGCGAAGCAGGACAGTAAATTTGAGTCTCTCCTCCGGAGTGCTGTTGGAATTCTTCACCTACGTCTGAACTTGTTTCAGAGGCTGATTCAAGTTTTTGAGGCTCACTGCCTTTGAAGTGAAGCTGTTCAAAGCTGTCTTTTTGTTCCAGAAAAGCGATGATTTGGTTGTCGCCATTGAACACTTGCCAATGATGGGCATTGTCAGGGACACTTGGTCGAAAGACCAGCTCGATAGTGTACCTTTCTCCTTTAAAATCTGAGTGAAGAACCAAAAAGTTGCAAAAACAGCTAATACATCAGCCTGGTCATTGAATTCCTTGAGTATTGCAGAGATACTGAAAGCATCAAAGCTTTCAATTTGATCCCAAACTAGATTGCGGTAATGACGCAATCTTTCATTCTTGGTTTGATACAGGTTTCTCACCTGACAAACCACTAGCTCAGCATCTCTTTTGGCGTGAAGGAGTTTGACGCCCCTGTCATGAGCGGCCTTTAATCCGAGCAGCATCGATTCATATTCAGCAGTATTGTTGGTATTGCTGAACTGTAATTTGTATGAAGGAAAAATATCTCTTTGAGGAGATATTAGAACAATCCCGGCTCCAGAACCGGTAGAGGAACAACTGCCATCAAATTTGAGAATTCACACCATCAGAAACTGATTTTTCCTTAGATTTCTCTTTAATTGGAGGGGAGGATTCTTCTGCACTTGCACTGCGTCTTATCAATTCTTCTGCTGTTTTGTCTGAATCGATTGTCAGGTTGTCACATTCAAGAATTTCATCAGACGCCCCATGAACCTCTTTCATTGATAAGAAGTAATTACCCACCCCTGAAAACTCAAACAAAATTTGAGCTTTAGGCGCTGAGGTTTGAGTAACAACATATTTTGCTTTCTTCTCAGGGAGCAATCTCTGCATGACGCCTTTCACCGGAATTCTCGCTTCAGACAGGTCCATGCTCAATTTTTCACCATCCTTGCAGAAATTTCACCCAAGAAGAATGCCGTAGGACGTTGGGACGTCGGCCACCAGGGCTGTCATTTTGATCCTTTTATCTGGGAATGCCGCAAATGCAAATTGGGCATCCTTGATTTGTCCCAGTAGTGGCACTTGTTTGTTCTCTATGGAGAAACATCTCCCAAAGGTCTTGGTTAGCGTGAGTCCAAGAGATTCTGCCACTTTGGCAGGCATGACATTGTTAGATGCACCTGAGTCTATGATGCAATTGTTTAGCTGGTGTCCATTTATTAGCAAAGAGACAAAATGGTTCTGTCTTCCCGGGAGTAGCAGGAGTAATGACAAGATTGTTTGGGGTGGATGTGGGAGTCACGTTTGGAACCGCTGGTCCTGCAGAGATGGTTTTATTATTTACACATTGGACCAACTTATCCAACTACTCAGGGTTGGATTGCAGGAATTCAAATTTAGATATTTGAATTTTGGTTTTATTGACATGGTCGATTATATCAAATGTTTGAAATGAATATGAACAAGGGAAGGCAGTTGATCCTTTTAGTTTTAAAAAAAGGGGGTACTGATTTGCGAAAATGAAGTTGAAAGTGAAGGCATACTTGAGGTACTTACTTTTTTAGCGGCCACCGAGTCCTTTGATTGAAAAGGCAGAGTGGTTCTCCGCTTAGCAATTGAAATTGCTCGTTGAGGTTGCTCTATTTTTTTCTTATCAGCTTGCTGGACTGACTGGTTCTGGGACCGGGTGAATATGGCGTATGATCCATCAAACGCTTCACCTTTACTTCTAAGTTCATCATGGTAATTCAAGAAACTAATGTTGGAGTCGCTCTCTGATTCTTCTTGATTTTCTACGAAGAGATCAACGTCATCTTCTGGGTTCAACTCAAGCTGGAAGGAGAAATCAGATTCCGTTTCGAGATATCCAACTATTGAATTGGTTGGAGGTGCTTCAATGGCCAATTTTTCCTGTGGGGGAGGAAGACGATTTGGCTGCCCTTGATTTCTGGCAGCGTTGCCTTGATACGAGTGATTGGGGAATGTCTTCCTTGGTATATCTAGGTACGAAAGAGGAGAAGACATCCCTTGTGCCATTTGCTTTCTGAGAGCTAGCAACTCATTTGCCAGCTTTTGCACCATTAATTCAGTGGTGCCTGTAGATGGATATTCAGATGATGAAGAAGATTTACTTCTGTTAGGATCTCTCCTTATCTTCCCTGTCAAGATGAGATCATCTTCCACCTCAGTAGCCAAGTCTTGAGCAGCAGCAAGGTCTATGTGGCCAGCTTTGAGTTGATGAAGAAGCATTTGAGATTCTCAGCTGTTGGCTGAGCAATTGTAGGGATCCTGTTCCTCAACTTGTCGAACTTGGCTATGAAGTCCCTCATAGGTTGGTGAGGTTCTTTCTTCATTTGTGTGAGCTGAGCCAGCAGGGCATGCGCATCTTCTGTAGGCTTGAATCTGGCTTCGAATTTGGCTTTGAGGGTGTTCCAGTCAGTCACTGACCGAGTTTGCAGATGGTAGAACCAGTCTGCAGCAGCACCTTGTAATGTCTCCACAAATAGCCTGACTGCTACGTCTTCATACTCCACACCTATCATGCCGTAGGCTATGCTGAAGGCTGCAATATGTTCATCAAGATGAACTCTCCCATCACCAAAGAATTTGGAAAAATTCTTCCTTGAACTGCATGGTAGCTCATGTAGAGGTGGAGTTAAATTGAGTGGGCCAAAAGAGTTACTCCAGGGGCCTTGAATTGCCATGATTTGATTACTGAAGGGAGGGATAACAAATGTCTGAGGGGTATGTATTGACAAAGCTCTGCTAACAACAGAAATGAATGCTTTCCTTGGTAATGGAGACCTGACTTTCGTAGGAGGAAAACCCCTGGTTCGTTGAAGGTGAGATGGTGAAGGGAAAGGATTAAAATCACTTTGCTGTACCAACTCGAATACAGGGTCAACAATACCTTTAGCTCTCTGGCTTCGAGTATATCATGGATCTTTCAGAGTGCAACACTAAAATGGATAAGGATAGGGACTGCTTCAATTTGAAGCTTGAGGCTTCAAACTGCACAAAACGTTCTCCAGCGGAGTCGCCAAGAACTGTTGGGCGAATATTTTGTCACCAGCTAACTGATGGGTAAAATAGGTTGTTTCAATCACAACATAAGGAGATTGGTCGGCCAAGTGTGCAGGTTTACCACATCAAAAGGGGACAAATCTCTTCTCTCATCAAGGGGAGGTTCCCTATAACTATGAGGTATTATATACTATATATATAAGCAAAAAATAACACTCAGGGGTAGGACAACACCATCCATCTCTTTTTTTTCAGAGATGATGTTCACAGATGAAGGAAAAATCTTGGTGAAATGACAGAAGACACTTCTCTTATTTTAGAAGTGGTCTGCAGCAAACATTAGGGATTTTGTCTGGTAGTAAAAGTAACTAGAACAGGGTGCAACAACCAACAGACTGAGATGTAGCACAAAGTCTCCACCTCAACTGCCAAAGAGTGAAATACGAAAGACAATGGGGGCACAAAGTCGTCCCAAGATCCTTTACACAGAAACAAACAGAAAACACACATACTAAAGACAATTGTGGCAGCACAAAGTCTTCCCACAGTTGGCTTCAGGACACCTACCTGAGTACTTCCACTAGTTCTGCTTGTTAAATTTAAATGGACAAGAATATTTCTAGGAAATAGACATAAGAACAATTTCCTAAATAACACAAGCTATTCCAGCACAAAGTCTGAAAGGTCACTTGTTTTCTCATTCAAATAAAGAAATATGACTGACAATCTGAGCTCAAAGTCTCAGAAAAATGCCTTTCAATTTGGGCAGAGTTTTGCTTCTATAAAAGAGAGATTTCTTTTGCATAAAATAATAGATTACAATATATAGCAGCCAAAAAAGACATGGCGCTTTGTTTCATGGAAAGGCCCATGCTGCATTCAATGCCTTGAATGCATTTTCAGTTCAGTCAAGGGGGCCATGCTGAAACAGGGCATCGGCCTTGACTTTGGTGTACAGAAACATCTCGAATGTCTTCTCTTTGGCATGGGTTGTCTGGTCTGTCTCCAAATATGTACGCGGCTGTCCACTTCGCCTTTACTCGATGGAGAAAAACAGGCCGTGTCTTTGATTTGTCGCACTCTCTGATGTCCATCTGATGGACTATTTCACCAACTAGAAATAACTCCTGCGTAGATATTTCAGTATCTCATGTAGCTTTCTTCTTCTCTTAATGCATTTTATTTCTTCCTCGTGATTTGAGCTCGCGGGTTATCTTTTCCCTTTCTGCTGGCTCTTTCGGCTCATTCTTCAGATGGTCGCTGAGTTTGTTCTCAGGTTTGCGCCACATTTGAAAATCAACGGATATTTCATTACCCTGAATTTGACGTCTACGGGGACGTCATTAGTCGCTGGTCGCTTGAACCACATTGAACCTTGAACCTTTGGACCATGAGAGTTCATTGGTTCAATGGTTCAACGGTTCGGGCGGTCCTATCGTCTCCTTGGTTCAATCGCTTCTTTGGTTCAATCGCTTCCTTTCCTCCGCTTGAAGCTTCCTTGAACCTTTGGACCTTTGAACTTTGAACCATTTTGGTTCAAAGTTCAACGGTTCATTCTCTTTCTCTGAATCCTTTGGTCCTTCGAAGTTTCTGGATCCTTTTCTTTTCTGTTGAACCTTTGAACTCTTTTGGTTCAAGGTTCAACGGTTCATTGGTTCATTCTTTGTTCTTCGAATCCTTTTTTTTTTTAAGTCTTTTGAACTCCTCAAGGGAAGGTGTCCCTTCGGGCCTTGAGAATGGTCCATTTTGTGGTCGCCGAGAGTACCCCGCAAGGGTACCTACCCTTCGGGGTCCTTCAGGTGGCCTTGTTCTTCAAATCCTTCGGACAAAATGTCCGAAGGAAATCTTTCCTCTGCCTTTGCCGCTTTCTGTCGGGCCTTTTAACATTCCTTCGGACATTTTGTCCAAAGGATTGCTCTTGTGAAATTTCGCTGCGGAAAATCTTTTCGAAAGATATCCCTTTGTTCCTTTCGTTTGAACTGACTGATTGAACCGACCGATTGAACCAACAATGGTTCAATGGTTCAATACTATGTTCTGCTCATTCAATTGACCGCTTGAACCAACCACTTTGAACCATTCGTTTGAACTATTCGATTAAAACAACTCTTCGAACTTTTATTGAACTCGTTGAACCTTGAACCTTTGAACCATTTTGGTTCAAGGTTCAACGGTTCAACGGGTTAAATCTTTCTTCTTTTCTTTAAGTCCTTGGAAGCCGTTGAACTTTGAACTTGCCGAAGCGCTTAATTCTTTTAAGTCTGCCGATGTCGTTGACCCTTTGAACCCGTTGAACCTGTGAACGTTTGGAGGCAGGGTTCAATGGTTCAATCTTTTTTTTGAAGCCCGCCGATGAGTCTTTTGGTTGAACCTCGGCGTTGAATCAGCCTTGAAAATGCCCAAGTGTTGGAACTTCTTTCTGAGAAAGCCTGCCTGTTAAACTTGCGAGTCCCTTAGTTGAAAAAGCTTGAATAATTGAAAAATTGGAGCACTCAGAACATTTTTTGAGAAGGGAAGAGAGAATTTTGGTCCTGCAGGACCAAAATAGTTGATATGTTGCCCCCAAAAATGAGTGACGGATTTTGGGAACAACACAGCATACTAAGAATCCAAGAAGATCAGTGTCTTTTTAAGATTCCTCCACAACTTTAATTTGTGTGAGCGAATAGATTTCATGGAATCATTGCTATAATTCCATTATGGCTACAAAATAGATTGCAAGATCTTATGAAAAGCATTACTTGTTCCAAGAATTCTTGCATGCATTAATTCCATGCTGATATGATAATTGCACACGTGCACTTTGCTTCCAAGAATAAAAGGTACCAAAGTAGAAAGCAAGAAAAAGAAGTGCATTGGAAAAAGTGAGACTGAAGCCCTTTTTTGTTTATCATAATTCCTTTTATATGTTGTTTGGTGGTTAGTTACGTCCATAGTTACAAAACTCGTGAAAATTTGACAAAAGCTCGTAAAACTCATGAGTTACAGTGAAGGGTGAGTAATTCGGCTGTTACTCATGTGGTAAGTTTCTGCAGAGTACCTGTGTGTCAGCGGAGTTTGTTTTTTTAATTTTTTTTTTCTATTTTGTTTTTTCATTTTTGTTCCTTGCTATGGAGTTGTAGGATATTTGAACAATTTTTGAGAGACTGACATCTTTTGCTGGATTTTCAAAATTTACATACAGCCACAATAGAGAAGTACTAGGGTAAGAAGACCTTAGGTTTTGAAAAATAAGTTTAAAACTAAACACTAAGAACCAAAAAAATGTAATCCTAATAATAGGGGTAAACCAAAGAGGTTAAATCTCGAACCATAATGTTGTTCTGGTGGTGTTTAATGTTTGCAAGAATATTTTTCTTTAATACTTTAATTTTTTGCAAGTGCTCGACTTGCTGCTTTAAATGGGAAAGTTCCTCGAAGAAGTTAGAAGAGCCTGGCAACTACTCGAGCAAAATACTTGCTGGGGCAAAAGACATATTGGGAACTTTGACTGCCTAGTGTAGTTACAAGAAATTGTTATCCCTAATTTTTTTACCTAGAAAATGTCTCGATTCTCAAATCAATTGACGAGTACAAAAAACTAGAAAAACAACAGTGAAAAACCTGGTAAGGATTTTCTTCTGCATTTGAGAGGTAAATTCCTTGCCACATAAATGATTGCTTGTAGAATTTTGTCAAGATATTTGGAAAGAAGGGGAAAAAAGAAAAAAGGGGAAAATAGGAGAGGAAATGAAGAGACCACAAGACTGCAAGATGGTGCAAAGAACAAGACAATGTATATATTCTATTATTTTTGAAATTTTCCTTTGCTTGAACTAGTAACTTTAGCCATAACTTGGAATCCCCAAATTTGTTCCCAAATACAAGCGGCACATAATCCACTAGAAATTCCAAGAGTTTCACAACACTATTGAAGTTCTTTACTATATTTGACAGATATAAAGATTTCTTGTTCTTGAATCTTGCATAGAAGTGGCACACAGTGCACTAAGAATCCAAGAAGATCAGTGTCTTTTTAAGATTCCTCCACAACTTTAATTTGTGTGAGCGAATAGATTTCATGGAATCATTGCTATAATTCCATTATGGCTACAAAATAGATTGCAAGATCTTATGAAAAGTATTACTTGTTCCAAGAATTCTTGCATGCATTAATTCCATGCTGATATGATAATTGCACATGTGCACTTTGCTTCCAAGAATAAAAGGTACCAAAGTAGAAAGAAAGAAAAAGAAGTGCATTGGAAAAAGTGAGAATGAAGCCCTTTTTCGTTCATCATAATTCCCTTTATATGTTGTTTGGTGGTTAGTACGTCTGTAGTTACAAAACTCATGAAAAATTGGCAAAAGCTCGTAAAACTCATGAGTTACAGTGAAGGGTGAGTAATTCGGCTGTTACTCATGTGGTAAGTCTCTTCAGAGTACTTGTGTGTCAGCGGAATTTGTTTTTTTAATTTTTTTTTTCATTTTTGTTCCTTGCTATGGATTTGAAGGATATTTGAACAATTTTTGAGAGACTGACATCTTTTGCTGTGATACAACAGACTTCTGAGTCGTAGATGTCAATTGATATGCCTCAACAATGCGAGAAGGTTTGAAGCCTTGTGAGGCATCATCTGAGTCTGAATATGCTGTCATTTCCAGTTATATTAGAACCTGTTGCTGCAGTTGTAGCAGCCTCAGAAGATATATTAGAGCTTGTTGCTGCAGTGACGCAGTCGCAGCAGCTGCACATGCATTTTTGTTGGCCTTTTTTGTCTCTCCCCTATGCCATATCACAGCCTAACTATTGTTCATTTAGAAACAAATGAAAAGCACATCAAAATTAAGAAATTTAGGAAGTTATTTAATTTTTTTACCATTAGAATGTAGTAAATGCCACTGCATTGTACTATTTTTTGGTCGAAAACTAATAGATTTATACCTTTATGTTTTCTAAATTCATTTTTTATGCTTTTTAACAGTATTTGCATTTTAATTTTCCTAGCTTTTGCCGAGTCTGAGTTTTTGAATTATGGTTACATCGACCACCTTGTAACTACTTCTTGCTTATATGTAATGCCCCCTTCTTAGGATTAGTGCTGTATGAAGGCCCTTAGCCTATTCTGTGGTTTTCCGTAGGCTAAGGGGATGAGGAGAAAGGAAATGTGGTTTTGGTAAGCTAAGTTAGCCAAAAAGTAACTTATTGTCGGCAACTTATGTTTAAATTTAAAATAAAGGGGACTTTTCTAGTTGGAGTAAGTCAACACTTAATTATAAATTAAAAAGTCACTTTATGAATTATAGTAAATAACCCTCCACTTGGAGAACCCCACTTTGGAGATTGAGTTGGGAAAAGGTATAAAAGAAGATGGAGGGGTTCATTTGTGGGATCCATGATTCATCTCACTTGATTTTGTGAGTTGAGCAATTTTGCTTGTACTTTGAGGATGAAAACCCTCTTCAACAATCAGTTCTTGGGGATGAAAACCCTCAACTTCTGCTAGTGGCTTCATTCAGGGGTCACGATTGAGCGAAAGTCAGTGAACACAAGCTAGAGCATCAGTTTTTGGTTGACGTATCAACTAGAGGGCTGTTTGGGGCTGACGACTTGTTGGAGGGCTCTTTGGCACGTTGACATCATCTTTTGTAGGGCTGACATCACTCCAGGGAGCTGGTTTTGAGGGCTGTTCAATGTGTTGTTTCATCTTGGGCTTGCCCAAGGCTGTTTCATGCTTGATACAACATCAATTTCTCAGCTGGTTGGTCTATTATGGTTGAAATTGCATTGGTATGATCCACTATATTTTAATTAATTTACAGCTTGAAAGTATTTTATAAAAAAATCAGATTTGAAGTTGTAAGGATTCTACTCTTGAAATAAATTAGTCTCTTAATTGTCGGAGGGTTTCTGTGGATTGTATTTTTTTCTATAATGTTTTATGGATCATTTTCAGAATTCTGTACTTTCACATTAGAGTTATAGTAAAATTCCAGAATTTCATTAATCTGCCCTAAAAGGGATATTTCATTATCTTCATCTAGAAGTGGCACCAGTACCTTGAAAGTAGCACTTATTACTTGAATCACATGTTATTTGACCAACCCACTTAAAGCTTGGAGTCCACTAATGCCTCCCTTGTTTACAAGACACGTGCCTTTTTTACGAGACCCATGTTATCTATTTTAAAAGGGGACGTATAACTTCCTAGATACTATTGACCTTTTAACATTTTGAACTATGACTAACTCAAAATACAAGTGCTTATGACTTATTATTAGCACATGAGCGAATGAGGCGAAGAAGCCCTTTTTCATTTATCATCATTCTTTTTGTACGTTGAGTGGTGGGTAGTTACATCAACTACCTTAATCCCCTTTGCTTATCTTCATCTAGATGTGATACTTGTACCTTGAAAAGAGCACTTAGTACATGCATCACTTTCTCTTTGACCAATAGATAAATCTTGGAGGCCATAAATGCCTCCTTTATGTGACTCATGTTATATAATTTTAAAGGGGACTTATAACTTACTAGATAAAATTGGTCTTTTGACATTGTGAATTGTGACTACCTCAAAATACAAATGCATGGGGCTTATTATTAGCACACTTGCAAAATACATGTTTCACAACACCAAAATGTCCAACTCAAAATTTATACAATTTTTGATACAAATATAATAAGATGACTATATTGAAGATTTGTTCTCCTTGTCGACTGGTGTCAATTTATGGAAACCCACGATGTGCCATAGGTTGCATGATATGGGACTAGCATGTTGCTTTTTAGTCCAAGAAAAAGAACTCCCTTCCTAGTTTAGGGTGTCCAAGTGGCATGCCACTTGAGAAGGATCCTTGATGAATGGCCTATAACACCACACTTGGCCCCAAAAGGATAATAGTGCATTGATGTCCTAGAATACTTCCATTTGCATCAACACTCAATCCTTGTCCACCACTCAATTTTTGTCCAAATCCTCCTTCAATCTTGCTCCGCTCAAGATATAATCCATTAACCTTTCTTTATGCAAAGGAATCTTTTTTAAAATTCAAGGCTAGTTTAGACAACCCACATAGGTGCATGCATTTTTCTAGGGCTTCTGGATGTGACTTCTTGGGTTTATAGATGGACCAATGATCCAAAAAAACCTTGAAATTTGCTGTAGTCAATTTCTCAAAAATATGCAAGATAATCCTCTGAAAGGTTGTCAATGCATTACAAAGTCTGAGCAACTTTGGTTTTGTACAACAAAGGTAATCTTAAACTTATCTTCCTTTGTTATGTGTATCTAGTTATAGCCATAAAAGTCATCCCAAAATGAAGAGATTTTATGACCAACCACTTTGTCCAAAATGTAATTGGTGAAGGGTAACAATCCTTGATGCAAATATAAAAATTGTGACTATATCGAAGTATTGTTTTCCTTGTTGAGTAGAGTCAATTCCTGGAGGCGATCCATGACACACAAAATTAAGTACAATATTAGTCTAGACAAAAGGAGCTCCCTTCCTATTTAGGGCATCCAAGGGTTATGACACTCGGATGAAAATATTGATGAGTACCATGTATGTAACATCCCCATTTTGGAATTAAAATAATATTATTACTAAAATAAAAAGTATTCTTAAATACTTAAAATAAAGTAATAATAGTTCAATTTATTTTTCACTTAAGTTGGGACCTTTTGAGGCTCATGAGTACTTAAGGCCAAAAAGTAAATTTTATAAGGAAGCTTGTAATATATCTTTTTTAGAAGGAAGGGTAAACTCTCCCTCTCTTTTGGGCGCTGCATTTGGAGGAGGGATATAAAATGAAAAGAAAGGTTCTTTTGAAAAGGTTATGTTAATTTTGAATATTGAATTATTGATCAACTATGTCAAGCTTGATCATCACAACTTGAAGATGAAAACCATCAAGTGTGACAAGGGTTTGGGGATGAAAACCTCCATTCCTACATTCAGGGCAACTCTATTCAAGGGCTGTAATTGCACTTCAATTTTGTATAGTTGTATGCAAGTGGATCTACAAAGGTGTTTTTGGAGAGCTGAAAGTTCATGAGGTGGGCGAACTTAGTTTGAAGAGTTTTGTTCATTTTGGAAGAATCTAGAGCTATAACTAGGGTTTTTGTAACTTCGGAACTACTTTTGAGGGACTTCCCATGGAGGAAATTTTTTGATTCTAATTTTGTTTGGAAGCTACTATTTTTGTGATCATTTTGAGTTAACATTTGCATTGAAGTTCTAAATATTTCGAAAGATACGAATTTTTGAAGTTTCAGCTGATTAAGGCAAATAATAAATTCTTGAGGGCTGAAAATAAGGTAATCTTTATTCTGAAAATTATTTTAATATTTTTCCAAGTGGGGTGATTTGATTTGGGGAACTTGGAGACCTTGTTGAAGGGATAAAACAAGGGTTTGAATCTCAGAGTTGTTTCTCTTATTTTTTCTGAGTGTGGCGACTTGCTTGGAGGGGCTAAATTGGCTATTGGCAGCCCTAATTTGTTATTTGGAAGCCCTAATAAATTGCAGGGATTTTTGTTATATTTTTTGTGAGTTTGTGCAAGGGATTCAAGGTTGATTGGGTGGGAAATTGCAATTATAACAAGATCTTAAAAAACAAAATTATTGCAATGAATTTCTAGCCACATCGTCATTCTATATTGCCACAAAAAGAGGTATTTTATTGTATTTGCATATTCAATAATTATTGGAGTTATTATGGACTATTATTGCTTGGAAAATGGGATATCTATTGCTATTAGGGTTTGTTGGTTTTGAGGGCAACATTCATATTATTTTCAGTTGTGCATAAGGGTTTGTTGGAAAACCCCAATTTGTCCTAATTGTCTAATTTGGGGACATTACAATGTAACACCTTGCATGACCCTAAAAGGATCGTATTGCACCATGGTCCTAGGCCACTTCCATCCGTATCACCTCTCAAATATTATGCAAACTGATCTTTAATCTCAATCTGAAAATGATACAACACAACAATGGTCCATATTGAACTAGAATGGAACAGTTCTTTGGATTCAAGGGCAAATTTTTCCACCCACACAGGCACATGCATTTTGTTAGGGCTTCTAGACGTGACTCCTTGAATTCATAGAATTACTATTAATTTTTAAAACTTCAAAATCTGTTGGTCATTTTCTCAAAAATATATAAGACGATCCTTAGAAAGGTGGCCACTGTGTTACGAATTCTAAGTGAATTTTGTTTGTACAACAAAAGTAGTTCTCAACTTATTTTCCTCTACCATGCTTATTTGGCTGTAGCTGAAAAAATCCATCCAAAAATGAATAGATCTTATGCATCGTCATTTCCTTCACAATGGATCTGGTGAAGAGCAAAAAAACAATACTTTCATAGTGATGACATTCATATTTCGAAAGTTGATACACATGGATCTGTGGACACTTTCTTAAGGCTAATTATAATGGGTGTAACCCACCCATTGTATAGACTTCAAAAATAATCCCTACCTCAAGCATCTTATCAATATTAGTGTAAACACTCTACATACTTAAACTCTCTCCATACTTAGGTTTCATCTGTTAGGGTCTTTGTCGCATTTCCTTCGTGGCTAACACCAATGATATTCTTTTCACGTCCAGCTCTGGTGGCATCCCTCAAGGTGTCTATAGGTACCACACAAATACATATTTATAATCTAGGAAAATCTTAAAGGTTTTTTGCACTAATGAATTCCAGTCATTAGCCATATTAATCATTTGTGGGTTCCCTTTTGAACACAAATTTACTTTCACAGTCATTTCTCGCATATTTGATACCACCTTGGAAAGAAAAATAATGAGCAAATTTGTCACTAACATTAATGTATCCAACCTATAATTTGTCTTGTTCCTAGTGTGCTCTACATGCTTGATGTCAAAAATTGCAATGTCTTACATGAAGAGTTTGTGGTGAGAATAGTATTGCTCTTGATTTTGTCTTGAGACAACCCCCTAGTGGGTCTTCATCAAGGCAAAGACATCCAAGTGAAAATATTTCATAGTCTTCCATTTGTTAGTGTAGTAGTCTACTTATTGATTTCCTTTTGTCTTTGAAACATTCTTCCAACTCCGCGACTCCTCTAGCCATTGGATTTATCTCTTGTTGGTTAGAAGCTTCCTCATTAAATTCTAAAGATCCGGCTTCCTTGGCGATTGCCTTGGCCCTCCAAGTCTATAATAAATTTTACTCCTATGCATTTGGTGGATAATATGGTTTTTTCCTAGTTGTGGTCAACCTTGGCAAGTCTCACTTGGGCTTGATTGAGCAAGATCTGAAATGCTGGTTTGTGCAAGGAAATAACCATCTAGTCCCATGTGAACAACTACGTGGTGAGTAATATTTTCTATGTTGCTACCACACCCAAAGGCACGATGCCATGCCGACTCTCTCTTAGCATTTGAATGTAGGTAACTACAATGTGGCTTCCCCAATAACTACCAAATCTCCTCTAAGAGTATGCTTAACCCTCTATCAAAAAAAAATGCAACGTGGACGGCAATAGGTTTTTCACCCTTCATTGTGAGCACTACTATATTGACCACTAGTTCACTACTTATGAGTAAGGGTTCCGAGGCCTCATGTTGTCGATGGCTTCATGAAACTTTGAGATACTCTGAAACAAATTGGTCATCTCCAATAGTATAGGCATCTATTGTACCTACTATGATTTCTCCTTGTTTGATTGATTACTTGTTGAAGTCAACGAGGCTAGCTGCTGTCTCATTGAAGTGAGTATAAGTATTGGTTACTTAGGCACTGGTTATGGTGTTTGATATTGTTATTTACTTGTTAGGGATTATTGTATTTGCTCTTGGTGAATTCTCACCTTGTTTGAGAAAAACTTGTGCTCCCTTCTACATCATATTGTATGGACACTCTTTATTTGAATGGTCTACTACGAAACGTATATCATGGTACATGTTTGATGAGGAGCGCACATGTGGCCTCTAATATTGCAAGTTTTGCACCAAATTCCTTTTTTTTAGTCTCTTCTTGCAATTTATTGAACATGCACACAATGTCCTTGTGCTGTGCTTCAATGGATGCAAAATCTTATTTATTATCCTATCTTTTACATCCTTGAATATTGGGCCTTGAACTTGTAATGTCCCCTTTTCATATAATTTTAGTAATTAATAAAATTGCCCGAATAGTGATTTTAATCATTCAAAAATATAAGACAATTTAATTAATTATTAAAATAAAACTATTTTGGATGTTTATTCGAATTACCGGAAAAGTGGTTTTAACCATTTGAAAAATTAAAGTAATTTTAATGATTATTCCAAAGGGTTTTATAATTAATAAATTGCTTGAAAGTGATTTTTATCACTTCAATTATTAGACAATTTAATTAATTATTGAAGCAAGGACCTAATATAAAATAATTATTTAATTTGCCAAAAATCAATTTTAATTACTAATTTATTGAGGCAAGTTATTTAATTAATTCAAAAAGGCGTAAAGTGAAATTAAAAGGAATGTCGGCTTGGGAGCTAAGTAAAGAAAATGAAAAGATATCCTAAAAGTTGGCAAGAGAGGGTTATGAGATATTTTACCTCCCCAAGGTGGTTCGCCCTCATTTGGAAGGTACAAATACAAGGTGAAGATCACAATTGAAGATATGTAAAATTTGATATTGTTTCTTCATGCTTGAAAAAGATATTGAGATGCATGCCCAATAGGTGTTAGCAGATTTGGAGCTGATTATTCTACAAAAGGTGTCTTTTGATACCACCTATTGCTAAAGGTGGATTTGTTACTTGCCTTAGAGTGGGACGATTTGCTTTGAGAGATTATTGAGAGGGTTTGGTGAACTATTTGAGGTCCATTTGAGCATAATAATTCTAATTATTATTTGTATTAATTTTACAAGTGGAGCGACTTGGTTTGGAGGCTTGTGGGAGTGTTTAGAGATCCTTTTTGGGGTCTATTTGAGCAATGTAATATTCTGGAATTTATTAATAATTTTCCTGAATATGGGCGTAGGGTTTGGTGAAGATTTGATGAAGTTTCGGGGCTCTAATTTGCTAGAATATTAAATAATAATTTTTAGATTATTATTTAATTTATTGATAGGGTTTTCTTGATCAAATTCACTTGTGAAAGGTGGGATTTCGCCTAATAAATATTCAGCGATTTTTTCTATACCTTGGTGACTTGGGTGACTAGCTTGGGAGGACTTTCGGACCATTTTGGATGCCCTAGGGGATCGCTGGAATTTTTCCTTGATTTTTGGCAAATGGCATAATTTTGATGAGGGTTTGAATCAAAAAATAAGCAAGGAATAGCAACTTTATTTGAGATAAAATTCATATTTTTTCAGCGATCATAAAATAGCATTTGATTCACAAAAATTGGCAAAAAGTACATATTTTCCATTTTTAATTTATTGCTCATATTTGCAAGTATTCAGGTGGATTTCGGGCAAATTAGTGGCTGGAAATTATCTACACATCTCTTGCATATTGGTGCCTAGGATTTTTTGGGGTTTGGTAAGGGTTTTGGATCATTTCTTGCATGCTTGGGTTTGCTGATTTTCAATTTTAGAATTCAGAAAATTGTGGATTTTAGGGGAAACCCCTTGTTTAATTTGTCCCATTTGGGGACATTATAGAACTTGTCTTATTATTGCTTTCCGGATTCACAACTCGATTTTAGGTGGCAAGAGGGACTATCTCCATCTGTCATCTAACTTTGGAAGTAACCCATCTTTGAACCACTTTTTCTTTAATCCGTCTACATGTGTACTTAAATTTTTATGAGATGTTTTTTCAATCTACAACTATGTGTGTGGGCATCTTGTTCATTCCTTTTTGAGTGTTGTATATCTCTGACACAATTTTCTTATCATCATTCTGTAGTCTAACAACATGAAGTTTCCTTTAATGCTAACCGAGTTTGAAAATGAAATCTCGTGTGTTCCATATGCCAATTAATTGCTATCCCTCTGAAGGTAGATGACGATGACCATAGCCAACAACCTTCTTCCATTGGCCCATTTATCATCCAAATGGCCTCACCGATTTTTCAGAGTACAATGTCTAAAAGGGTGTCTTTCCCGTCTCCATATAACTTAGGCAATTTTTGTTAATTAGACTTGGGTGAACTTGCCATTCTATTTTCTCTTTTTTGTAAGTTGGTATGATGATGTTTCTCACCTTCTTTGGTGCCCCTCAGTTTGCAAGGCTTTTCTCTTCTAATAAAATATTGTTGCACACTTCCGCGCAAGAGTCCTTTCTTGAGCAACGCCATATGTGTGTCGCTCCACACTCCTATTGATCCTTGAGTAATACATTGAACTTCTTTTTGCCTCCTTGGTTGGCCCAAGATGTACGTACTGATTGCTTGGTTATGATTTGGGAATTGGAGGTAACAACTCCTTTTCTTCATGTCTATTTTCTATATGGCTTTTGGGAAATTGTGCCAACCTATGATTGTTCTCATGATATGCATATTCTTCCTACATGAGAAGGGGTCTTCTGACTCATTTTCTTTGGACTTACATCGACCTAAGGGGGCACCATAAATTCTTTATAGTGAAGCTGGTTTGCACTTCATCTAGAAAGGGCTAGTTTATGGCTTCCACCTCATGCAGCGTTTGCTTCCTCTCTTGATATTCTGCCAGTCGCAGGGACTTGAGTTCCTACACTCCCTAAATCCGGTATCTTCTCTTTGATGCACATTATGTCTTCTATGAGTTAGAGACCGAGGTCATTTACTCTTTGATGTCACATTATTGTTCTTTTCCTCACAATTTTCCATTTTATCTTTGTTTGTTGCATCTGCGTTCGACTTCTTGATCATCAAACAATCCTAAGTGGATTGGCCATCAAACAATTTACAAACTTATTCCACCCCAAGTTATCCCTGACTTGATTGAGCGTAACTTGGGTGTGTTTTTAATGATGCATACAATATCTGATTGCAATGCCCCAAAGGAAACTGAAAATTTTGGCCAACTGATCTTTCTTTTGTGATTTTATTTCATTTGATCCCACTCCCTCCCCATTGATGTCTCTATACCATGCCTTTAGGAATTTTTCTTATTTGTTTCTACGGATCTCTTCAGACAGTAGACAGTTATCCCATGACTGTGGCTAATGTCTATGAACCCATCTTCACTCGACAATGATGCCGAAATGTATTATAGTGGAATAAACAATTTTTTTTTTCTGGATAATAAAATAAAAAATATATTTACATAGAACACAACCATTATCATTTACATACCAATGATAAAATCATGTACAAATCATAGAAAATGGAATTATTCTCATTATCATCATTAGGTAATGTAGATTTCCCTAGAATACATGGACTCTAACACTTGAACAAATATGAGTAATCTCCCTCAATGATTGTTAGAAGATTAACATATAGATGAAGGCCATGTTGGGTATGTTGGTTGGTGGGAACGTGTGTAAACAATAAAGTAACACAAATATATGCATAGAACACAAACATTATCATTTACATAACTAGGATAGAATTGTAGGCAACTCATAGAAAATGGAACTATTCTCATTATAATGAGATGTAATGTACAATTTACCATAATCCATGGATTATGACATATGGAGAAATAGAGGAAACTACCCCAATGAGTTTTGAAAGATGTATAGAAAAAGGCCATGTTGTATATGTGGGTTGGCGGAAATTGTATAATTATTCCTTACATAACAACTCAGCATAATAAAAAATTAAAAGCAGTCACACATAAATTAATTGAAAATTAGTTTCATGTCTGAACACAATGCCATATGTTTTATTGATAATAATTTAGTAATTAATGGCATACCAAACAAAAGTATCATGTCTTAATCTCCACCTATAGTTGGCCATCGTGTGGGTGGTTGGGAAAAGTGTTGACCTGCTATGATACCTACTGATATGGACTCTCTTACTAGAGACATACACACAATAAAATACCGATACGTAGACCACACAATTTATCTATTAAAACATGACAGCTTTATGATGAGTAGAGCCCATCACCAAACCACATCCTATGAACAAGCATCCCTTGACATTCATTGCCATAAGGCATTACTAATTTGGGATTTTAACCAACTTCACATGCTCATTCAAAATTGTTTTAAATGTAAATCAAACATGTTTTCACAAAAGTACAATTAATGTTTCATTTCTGCTAAGATTGAATATTGGTTTCACTATGATCCCTTATAGGATTTATAGCTAAAAGTTGGTCACTATCCCTTATGGAAAACTCCATTAAGATTGTCACCATCCCTTACAATAGTCTTGGCTAATTATCCCCCACTATTCCTTGCAGTACTGCTGGCTAAAAGCCTACCACCTATGTCACAAGGTTCGTCGTATTTTTTGGATAAAATGTGAAATTCGCCGATTTTCATTCGGCAAAAAAAAATTTCGCCAAAATTTGTAGGGTTTGCCGTATTTTTTTGACCTGCACTTTTTTTCTGCATATCTATGGGTCTACATGTTGAACAATTCATATGGTTCGCCATATTATGTATACATAGATGCGGGATTGTGTGTACATAGGGTTTGCCGTATTATGTAGGTAAGTCAAGATTGTGACTAGAGCTGTTCATCGCTGCCAAGGACGTCCCTGTTGGTTCCGTCGCTGGCCTCTGGTGCTGTGATGTTGCTGGTGCTTGGGCCATGGTTGGACGAGGAGGAGCGCGTTGAAATAATTTTTAGGAAGGGTTTTTTCTTTTTGTTTGACTTTATGTTTTTTTAAATAAACTTTGTTTTTAGTTTTTTTACTATTTATTTTTAATTTGTTTTTATTATGTTTTTAACTTTTTTATTTTGTTTTTATTTTGATTTCCATTTATTTTTATTTATTTTAACTTATTTATAATTATTTTAATTTTAATTAATTAATTTATATTTTGTTTTTAATTAGTTTAAGTTATTTATAATTATTTTAATTCTAATTAATTAATTTATATTTTGTTTTTATTTAGTTTAACTTATTTATAATTATTTTAATTTTAATTAATTAATTTAGTTTTTTACTTATTTTCATTTTTTTCAATATATTTATAATTATTTTAATTTCAATTTAGTTTTTTATTTATTTAATTTATATATATAATTTAATTTATGTTTTCCTATGGTTCGAACTTAATGGTGATTTTTTTTTCAAACTTTATCTACTAGCGAGCTTGAACCGATTTTAATCCTCATCGAACTCAAACTCGAACTCAAACCTTTTGACTTAGCCTACCGCAATCTCTTACGGGATTGTTTACTCATCATTTGCCACTGCCCATTATGGGACTCTTGAGAGGGTGCCAGTATCCATTATGGGAGTATTGAGAGTCTACCACTATCCATTATGGGACTATTGAGAGTCAAACCCACCGTCCATTATGGGACTGCTGGCTCATAACTTTCTGCCATCTCTTACAGGACTGCTGGCTAGAGGTCTTTGTCATTACTGCCAATTTGTCACCATCCCTTATATGACAGGTGTCTAAGCATTTTGTCATGATGATCACCATCCTTGGTGGGATTGTTGGCTTATTATGAATTTTGCCACTTTCCCGTGTGGGATTGTTGTCCTAAAACTTAGCAACATTAGTAATTATCTTTAATAGTAATCAACCTTGAAGTAAAACAATCAATTTGTAATATATTTAATTAATTTCAGCTTTGGAACTTCAATGGGGTCAACATACCTTGTAAATAAATAGGAAACTGTAAATTGTGCCCTTAGTCAATGTTAGAATCTCAGTGAACTGCCAGTTTTCCTTTTGATTAGTGCACTGACATAAAGTCAATGCAACATTAGAAATTCAACACAAGAAGAAAAATTCAATATGGTAACACTTTTCTCATGAAAGGTTTTGTCAGGCATAAAAATCACTGAAATTTCAGAGTCATTACCCAAAAGTTGATAAGAATAATGGTTAGTGCTAGGGATAATGTTGTGATTCATGTTGTCCTCTTTTTCGGATTATGCCTTTGGATTTTCTCTAACGATATGAGAAATTCACAGTTTGAGTGATAATTGTCAAGAAAGGTCACCGTTTGATCTAGAAATATGCAAATCATTTTGTAGAACAAAAGACGGAAAAGCTGGAGGAAAGTAACAAACTGCAAAGAATAAAGGGGTGGCACTCTCTAGACTCGAAGCCACATGTATCTAGATTTCTCATTGGAAGGTATCAATCAAACCTTAGATTGGAGGGGGTTGAAAATGAAGTAGAACACCACCAAGTCTACAAACACAACCCAATCATCGGGCTTCATGTCTGAAAGTCGAGATTTAATGGTAGACAATAACGAGGAGGATGATTCATTCTGGGATTTCATGGGTCTTAGTGATAAATATAAGGTCTGAGGAGACAACATTGTGGAAGCCTGGAAGGTAACTGGAGAAGAGCATGCTATGCCATTACATTTCCAACAGGCAATGGAAAGACTACCACAACTTACCAAAACATGTGAATGCTAGTAGTTAACAAAGACGTAGTGAACGATTTTACTTTACATTTTAAAAATGTGAGTAAGTTGATGGATTGAACAAGTTTATAAGGTTCTCAATGTTATTTTCTAGACAAGATGAAAAGATTGATGTTATTGGAGGACCATTAGGTCTTTAGACACTCATCAACTAGACAAGGCTCGAGTCCTTCACTAGAGTTATTTTTGACTGATGGGTTCGATACAGACTTAGTTTGATGAATTTAGGAATATCCATGATTTATGAAGTCAGGCAATTATTAAGGTTGGGGAATGAATTTCAAGTGTAAGAAAATTATAAAGTTTGTATACCATAACACCTTTCCAGTATTCCTCTTAAATATTTCTATCATTCATCTTTTGGTTTCATGTTTAAAATGCAAGGACAAGTAATACGAAGGTACCTTTTCTGTACTGAATTATTTCTACGATTCTTGGTCAATTGGTTCACCTTATAGAATATCTCTTATTTCATTACGTTCTTTGGTAATAATATTTATAATTTCATTATTATAAAGATTGTTTCTATGATTCTTGGTTAAGTGGTTCACCTTATATAATATGGCTTATTTCATTACGTTCTTTGGTAATTAAATTGTAATTTCATTATTATAAATAATGCCATACTGAATGTTTTATAATTTGATTTATTCCCAGAAAAGTTAGGAGAGGAGTTGGTCGAAATGTTCGTGTTAGAATTGAAGGTTAAGGTATTTGTGAACTACGCTTAAATATTTTATGTGCTTTTGTTCTTTGATGTGCACCTTTTTTTTTTGTTAAAAAAATAGGACATGCAAGTTTTCTGTTTTAAAGTCAAAGTTTAAAAGACAGTGAAGGTAAATACTTTAAATGTGAAGGAAGGTCGAATTTGTTATTTTATTTCAATTTGTTATACCATATTGTTTTAGTTGATAGGATACTCACATGTGCCTTTATTCTATAGTTTGCGTATTGGGGTATAAGTTCACTCTATTTGTTTGGAGCATATTTATGATATTGATTTTTTTGCCATATTCCAGAGTAGGGAAGGTTTGCCAAATCTCATGATTTCAGAAGCGTTCGAAAAGGTTATGAAAAAACTTTGAAACTATGAACAAATATATATAACTGAGCATAGCACTATCAAGTTGCATGCAACAAAATAATTATTTAACAAATATTGAGAAGGGACATTCGTCAGTGCTAATTGGATGCAATAGTTAGAGTGGCACTAGTCCTTCATAGTCTAGGGCATAGGCTCAAATGAAAATTGAACATATAAAAGATCAAAACCTATCATATGATCTGATTTATGACCACTGTTTAAACTATGGGCAATACAAAATTGTTATAACTGAGCTTAAACACAACAAAGTCACATGCAACAAGATAATTACTTACAAATATTGGAAAGAGATATTCTTTAGTGCCAATAACAATCCAAAATCTGATGCATTATGTAGAGTGGTACTAGTCCTTCATAGTCTAGGGCTAGGGCTGAGGGCTCAAATGAAAATTTAAACATCTTAAAAATCAAAACCTTGTATGTGATCTAATTCATGATTGGAAGTAAATTTGTGATGGCATCTGATCTAATGCATTAACATCATCACTACAATGTCCTGGATTTATATCTTCTTCATTTTATTTAAAGCATTGGTTATCCAACATTTGCAAGAATTAATGTACTCAATCATAAATTGTTGTGGACAGGCACAAGATCTGAAGGTTTTGAGCCTATTGTAGGTTATTCTTATTAGTGGGGGTTAAAATCGTGCACTTGAAATTCTTTTACATGTTGAAGCATTGGGATACTGACCAAAGATTCACAAGGCTATACAACTCAAGGAGTAGAAACATTATGCTTTAATCATCATGTTGTCAAATGTATCCCCATCTTACGGTTTGTTATGATATTTCTTTGATGCGAGGTAGAATGTAAACTCAAACAGCAGTAGCAGATTTAATTGAATTTGAAAATAAGAACAAATCCAAAGAGAGTGATGCAACAATACCAAATGAACTGATATAACTGTAATAGAAATACTAGCCACTTTGAGTGGGCAACCTCTAGAATGCAGAAGAATAAGGAAATAAAATATAGAATTTGACTTGTGAAGATTTAGAAGAGAATATCTACCCCTTTTTATAGACATAATTGGGTAGGGGCAACTGCAAGGTCCTAATTAGGTTGGCTTAATTAAATTAAGAAACATCTAGAAAGTAACAATAGAAAAGACAAACATTGTGTACACAACTAGTCGGCTACTCCATAACCTTAATACACCTATGAAGATAGAATAGCATACCATTGTGTACACCCTTCAGAAAATTGTTTCCTTCAATGCTTGTTAGCAACTTTGAATATTTCTGCATGAATTGCTCGCCTGCCTACATTGCATCTTCTATTGACAGGTTCTTCCAATTAATTAGAAATTCTGAGATGGCTTGGTTGTGCAATCGCTTCAGCCTCTTCTCTATGATTGCCTCTGATTCCATGATGAATTTCCCTTCTTCATTTGACCTTGGAAATTCTGACTGGACTAGAAGTTTGTTTCCAATGACTTTCTTCAAACAGTAAACATGAAATATAGGATGAATTTTCGAAGAGGGTGGAATCTCCAATTTGTAAGCTGCACTACCATTCCGATGGATTATTTTGTAGGGACCCTAAAATTTGGTGCTAATTTGTTATTTTGTCACTTCAATGACATTTTTTTGTAAGGTTGTAATTTAAGGAAGAGCCAATCACCTTCTTCAAAATGCCTCACTTCAGTGTTGTTTTGATTTTGTTTCATCTTGTTTTGAGCCATAACCAAGTTTACCTTGAAGATTTGGAGAATGTCTTGTTGGTGTTGAAGATGATCCTCAACCGCATGGGTTTTGGGATAACCCTGCAAAGAAGAAGTAGATGGTGGGGGGTAGCCGTAAAGGGCCTCAAATGGATTTATCTTTGTTGAAGCATGAAATGTGGTGTTGTACCACTATTGTGTTATCGAAAGCCATTCAGACCATTGCGATTGTTTGTTTTACGCAAAGCAATGAAGATATTCCACCAAATGTTTATTTACAATTTTTGTATGTCCATTTGAATGCAGATGATAAGAAGAGTTGTGTGCTAGTTTTGTTCCCCATGCAACAAATAGGTCCATCTAGAAAATGTTGGTGAAGATGGTGTCAGGTCTCTGTCACTCAAAATGATTTTGGGAGTTGCATGGAGTTTTTGTACCCTGTCCATGAATACTTCTGCAACCGTACTAGCTTCAAATGAGCAAGAGAGCATAAAAAGTGTGCATACTTTAGTAAAATTATCCACTACTACCAATATTACATCCATGTTTTCTGATTTTGGCAACTTTTAGATGAAATCCATTGATATTTTCGCCCAGTGTTGTGCTGGAATAGCTAAACGTTGTAAGAGAACTAGAGTTTTGACCATTTCTCCTTTATTTTGTTGGCATACCAAACATTCTGCCACAAATTTCTGTACATACCCCTGGAGACCTTCCCAAAATAAATCCTTCTTTTTGTGATGATATCTCTTTAAAACCCTGAATGTCAACCTATTGGTGATTCATTCATTTTGGATAGAATATTGGTTTTCAATTGAGTATTTTTGCATAAAAATAGTCTGTCTTTATACAATACGAAATCTCCTCTCCAACATACTTATTTGAAGATGAGAGGTCCTACTGAAAATGTTGAACGAGTATCCTTGTTGGAATGTTTTGTTGCCATGCTAATTGTGTTGTTTATACCCATAGATTCAAATCTTTCCGTAAATTGGCGATTTATCGTGATTAGAAGGCAAAATAATTTATCTTTGCAAAACTCGCGATTCGCTTTTTGGCGATTAATCAGGGGTTTTCGTCGAGTAATCACAGTGATTACTCAGCAAAAATTGTGACTATATATTGCTGCGACTTGCCGAGTATGGAGAATAAAAGCCTAGGTCAGAAAAAAAGTGATTTTATCAATTTCTCTACGTGTTTTCTTTGTAGGTTTCCTCTATGTTTTTATCAGCTAGCTGCAGATTCATGGCAAGATTTAAATCAGGGTTACATAGATCTGAATATCCAGCAGTGAAAGTTTGAAACATTAGCTACGCCTCACTTGGGTATACCATATTACGGCTAGATTTGAATCTATAGGTCACTTATATAGTCATAGATATTTGATATTACAGAGTCCAAACTACAGTCACATCAAGGCTTCAAGCTCAAGTCCTCAATTTGACAGTTACGACTCACTTCAAGGCTTCAAGTGATTGTCAAGTCTGATACAGTTATACATACTCATAGTCAAGTTTGATACAGTAATACATACTCATAGTCAAGTCTGATACAATCATACATAAATATTTGAAAATTGATATTACTGTTTAAAAGTTTACATATTATTGTTTACATATGAATGAAAGAAAGCCATATTCAAGTGCAATTTTCAAGCATATTACATATTGCCCAATGTACTTTGAGTCTAGGGTACAATGATTAACATTGAACTTTGAATTTGAAGTTGAACTTTGAAGTACATACTTCATTTTCAAGCCTGAAGGAAAAGAATAACACAATCATACACTATCACAGCGTACAACATACAACAACAACCACATGTATTTATTTTATTTTTCATTATCTTTTTAATATGAATTATGATCATTGATATTCACTTCATCTACTTCTTCCTTTGATTAACAGTTAGGGTTAAATTCTTAATCATTTTTTATATATAGGGTTTAAGCTTGTTACTTAAGAATGGCATGGCATTAGGTTCAACAGCCCGTCGTAATCCTAAGTCCAATGACTCTTCTTGGAAGTATTGCGAAACAATGATAGAGGGCAACTGTGTTATATGCAATTATTGCGGGATGAAGATGACTGGAGGTGTTTATCGATTGAAATACCACATCACATGAACGTCAGGGAACGATGTGGCATTGTGCACACAAGCATCAGTTGAGGCTCGAAGAAAGATAGTTGCTTGCCTTGCAGATTATGCAGAGAAAAAAGAGGAAAATTGACGCTCTTGCAGCTCTAGTGAATGTGAGGGTAGCGAGGGATGATTATGACATTGAGACCTCTTCTATTGCCCCAACTATCGGAGGTTGAGGTCAAGGATGAGGTTCATCCATTGAAGATAGTTCGGTTACTTTTTTTGTTTTGCGAAATAACTCTGAGTCACAACCTTCACTCGAAGGTACTGCTTGGAACTTGGAACTGCATAATGAAGCAAGGATAGCTGCAACAAACTTTTGATATTACAACATTCTTTTCAATGTGGCAAAAAGTCCATATTAGGATAATTTAGTCACTGCATTGACTGTTGTTGGGAGGAGTTCAAGGCTCCTACTACTCATGATTTGACTGGCCCATTGTTGGAGGATTTTGTCAAACATACGTAAGCAATTGTAGAAGACAAAAAAATAGCAAAAAAAAAGTGAACCATTTTGTCTGATGGGTGAATGGATGGGAAAAATTGCACATCGATTAAATTTCCAGTGGTTTCAAGTGGGCAATTGGTTTTCTTGAAGTAAATTGATGCCTCCTATCAAGTAAAAAAATTCAAACACTTTGTGTGACACGCTGGATGAGGTGGTAAAGGAAGTAGGTGTGTAGAATGTCGTCCGAGTTGTGACAGAGAATGTGGTAGCATATATAACAACATGGAGACTTGTTGAAGAGAGGCACCCTACACTCAAGGACATATGAAAGATTTCATGGGTGAAAAATTGTAATGTCCTCAAATAGGACAAATTAATGCAAAAGGGGTTTTCTCCAAAATCCACAAAATTTGATCTAAAAATTAGTAGACCCTAGCTTGAGAATTAAATTCTTCAAAACCATTATTTAATGCAAGAAACCCTATATGCCAAAAGTGAGGGTTTCGTAGGGAATTTTATACCAATAAAATAATCTGAAAATAAATAATAAATTTCAGATTTAAATCTGTTAGATAAATACCTCTCTTTCCTTATGCCACAATGATGAAAGAAAAATCAATTTTAATCGCCAATTTTCTACTGTTATGCGGAGGATAAAAAGTCCACTAATTTTAGATCTATCACTTCCAGCAACCCAAAAATTAAGAAAATATTACTATAGATGCACAAAAATATGGAGAAAAAGAATATCCAATTATTTTTTCGAAATTCTAAAAATTGTGCTTTTTATGCCTAAAATACTGCTGAAATGTTATAAACCCATAACTCCAAAAATACTTGGAATTTCTAATCAAGTGATAGCCCAAAACAAATCTAAAAATATAAGCTTTCCAATGAAACATAAATCAGAATTTTCCTTTCATGGGAAGGTCATCGAAAATTGCTTTGAAGTTCTGAAAACCCTAGTTTCTTGTAAAATAATTAAATAATAATTCTGAAAATTATTATTTAATTTTCTCCTTCAAACCCTTCACAAATCCATCCAAAACTTCACACCAATAATAAAAAATTTAGCAAACAAAATTAGAATATTAAATTTGAAATTTTAAGAACAAATAAGGCATCCAAACCCTAGATCCAAACTTCCCAAGTAGTTCGTTCCACTTGCAAAAATAATATAAATAATCAACAAGCTTAACATGCAAGAAAGGACCATGAAACCCTTACAAACTTCCACACAAATCCTTTCAAGGCAAATTGCCCCACTCCTTAAGGCATGAACAAAATCTCCTTAGCAAAGGTGACGTAAAGAGACACCTTTTTGTTGTATAATCAACAACAAATCATGGGTTACAGTGCCCACTCTTATTGAACATGCAGGTTCAACAATAATCTTCAAGCATGAGAATTTCAATTATCAAAATTAGCATATCTTCAAATGAGCCCTCATCTTCTTTAAATAGCCTCTTCTAAGTGCAGCGCCCAATTTGCAGGGAAGAGTTAATTTAAAATATTGAAAGTAACTCTTTATAATTTCACTTTAGGCCTTATGTGCCCATGACCCTTAAAAGGCCCCAACTTAAGTGAAATTTATAACACAAAGTGCTTTTTCTATTAATTACCTTTATTTTTAAGTATTTAAAAATACATTTTCAGCTAGTCTCTTGCAACCTCTCCCTATTCTCCACCAAAAATGGGAGAGCATAACCATGGATTTTATCACTGGGTTGCCCATGTCACAAGGTAAATGTGGAATGTTTGTAGTGGTGGATAGGTTGACAAAATATGCTCATTTTTTTCACTTCCAACCAAGTACAATGCCCCTTTTATAGCATAAATCTTTTTCAAAGAGGTATTCAAGTGGCATGGATTGCCCAAAACTAGCATAAGTGATAGGGACTACTGGTTTATGAGCCAGTTTTGGCAAGAGCTTTTCAAATTCATAGGTATGGAATTGCTTCCAAGCACTAGTTACCACCCCAAACGGATGGACAAACTGAGATTGTCAATAAGTGGGTAGAAGGGTACCTAAGGAATTATGTTTCGGAACAACAAACAGGGTGGAATAGATTGTTGTACATGGCAAAATTTTGCTACAATACTTCCTACCATGTGTCTAGTGGTATGTCACCCTTCAAAACTTTATATGGATATGAAGCTTTCGTTTTTTGATCTCATTTTGGAGAATAGTAGGGTGCCTGGGGCTACTGATTTGGTACAACAAAGTTTTGAAATTTTAGACCAGCTCAAGAAGAATTTGCAGCAACACAAAATCAGCAAAAGCTTTATGGGAATCAACATAGGGTAGAGAGACAATTCGAGGTAGGAGACATGGTCCATTTGAGGTTGCAACCTTATAAACAATCCTGCCTCAAACAAAGTGGAGCAGAAAAGTTGTGGCCACGTTTCTATGGGCCATATAAGATTCAAAGAAGGGTGGGTAAGGTGGCATATGACCTGGAATTATCGGAAGTAAGCAAGATCCGTAATGTTTTCCATGTTTCTTGCCTAAAAAGGACTCTTCGAAAATACATAACACTTTCCATTGACTTGCCATCTCTCGATGATGAAGGTAAGTTGGTTTTGATTCCAGAAACTATCCTTGAGGCTTGTGAGAGGAGGCTTCAAAATCGAACCATAACAGAATACTTGTTTTAATGGAAAGATATGCCTTTAGAAGATGCAACATGGGAAGGGGCAGCCATCCTTCAACACCCAAGTTTACAATTGCTTGTGGGTAAACAATTTTGGGAAGGGAGGATTGTAATATCCTCCTTTTCAAACCAGTCTTGGGAGAAAACCCTTGGCCTTTTTGCTCCCAAGGGCTAAGGAAATTAGAGGCAAAAATAGGAACATTTGAGAGCTTCAAGAGCATTTAATAGAAAAGCACTTTATGATTTCATTTCTAGTTGGGGCTTTTTTGAGGGTCATGGGCACTTAAGGCCTAAAGTGAATTTTATAGGGAGGCTTTTGTATTAAAAAAAAAAAAAAAGGAGATTCTCCCTCTTGATTTTGGGTGCTACACTTGGAGGTTGGGTATAAAAGAAAAGGAGATGTTCATTTGAAGGGGTTATGCATTTTGTGATATTGAATTGATGATCAAGTATGTCAAGCTTGTTCACAGTGACTTGAGGACAAAAACCTTCAAGTGCACTAAGGGTTTGAGGACGAAAACCCCTATTCTTTCATTAAGGACAACTCTATTCAAGAGCAGTAATTGTGCTTCAAATTTGCATGGTTGCATGGAATTGGTCTTACAAAGGTGTTGTGAAACACCACCTTGTTCAAAAGATTGGCAAGCACCTTGGAAGCTTGTTGGTTGCATTTTTGTAGGTCAAGGAGGCGAGCGACTTGCTTGTGAAGGTTGTTTGCTAGTTTTGGGAGCCATCCCTAGGGTGACGAATTGGTTGGAGGGTTGAAGACCCCTTTTTAGAGGGTTGTTTTGCTTCGAAACCCTCTTCTAGGGTTTAGAGGTATTTTTATCAATTTATTCCAGTTTTGGCAATTTGTTTGTGGGATAATTTGCAAGGTTTGAGGGCCATTCCATGTCATAAATTAGTAAAAAATTTATTATATTATTTTTCCAATGTTGGCAACTTGCATTGGAAGATTTTGAAGGCCTTTGGAGGGGCTAAAATGGGGGTATTTCATTCTAAATTATTTCTACAATTTTTCATAATTATTTGAGTATTTGCAAGGGTTACAAGGTAGAATTAAAGGAAACATAGTTGTACCAGCAAGCAAAAATCAGAGTTATCGGAAGGGTGATATTCAGTCATCATCATTTCTACCTTGCCAAAATAGATATTTTGTTTTAGCTTCATATTCAACAATTTAGGGGTTGCATTGGAGTGTGTTTGATTGGAATTTGGATTATTCTTCTCAGAAAGGGTTTGCCGATTTTAAATCGCAAAATCCTAAAATAAATTATAGAATTGTTAGGATTTGTGAAGAACCCTTGTTTTGGTCAATTGTCCCAATTTGGGAACATTACAGTTTTACCAAGATATTCTTCTTACTTTATTTTTACAGCTATGCTACAAATCAACTTCATATGGCACGAACCCAATCTTTTGGGAGATTGATGGGTGCTCCTTGAACAAGAACATCTTTTTCAGCTTCCTCTTGTATGGTTGATTCCTCCATGGGCTGCTTTCTCTCAATTTTTTGCTGCATTGATTGTTCTTATTTTTTCTTCAGCATTCTACTTTTTTTTTTTAAAAATATTTCCAAGAATTCTTCAAAGGTGTTATAAGATTTGTAGATGTCAAAATTCTTATCATATTCATCAATGGCAAGAAGTTTGCATTCATCTCTATCACACTGCTCTTTTAACTACACCTCCTGAATAGGATCTTTCTTTCATGCTCTTCTAAATGAAAATAATAGAAAACTGCTCCAATAGCTGATCCTTAAAACTTGGGTTCTTCATGTGTTCTTCTCCTTGCAAAAAATTTGCGCAAAAAGTTTTGGAAGGGGAGTTGATTGAGATCCGCTCATTAGTTAAAGAGATTCTTTCTCCTTGATTCACCTTATTCGGATTAATACCTTGCATGGCTCGGACTAATTCAGTCATGAATTTTTTCATTGTCATCTAGATTGTTCTTTCCAGATCTCTCTCACCCTGCCTGATTGTTTCTAGCAAAAAACTCATCTCATCTATTGGAACGCTCTTTTCTTTGTCCTCCATGATTTTTCGTCTGATCCATAGGCTTGCAAGATCAATGCTTTGATACCACAGAAATGTCCCTTCTAACTAATTCTCTGAATTCTTTTTTTTTTGTATTTTTTTCCCTAATACTGAGCATCAATTTAAGTATTAAAACAACAATGCTTAGCAATGATATTGAATATCAAAATTGAAATCTTTATTGCAATTGTCCGAATACACATAATACAGATGAAGCTATCAATTGCATAACAAATGTATTACAACCCAGCTTAATGATAGTAAATCAACAATTAATGACTATAGAAAACCCTTTCAGCCAAGGTTATATCAGTAGAAATACTTGCGAAGGCTCTGTTTGTGATTCCTGGGTGGTACAGTTGGCTGTAGATGAATTATAGGAGCAGGTGAGTGCAATGGGCTGATATAGTGGGTAAATCGGTGGCCAACAAAGTAGGGCATCACCCTCATAGGCTGACGATTCCATTAACCCCCCCTGAAGTCCATCTGAAATCCATGCGCAACTATCACAAGGGCATCGATTTGGATCCCTAGCTGGTACGATAGCCTCCCTAAGGTATGACAGCCTCTGAACAACAATAAACTCCGATAGCCATCTTTATAACTGCCACAAAAACTCTAGATATTGATAACAACCTACAACCAATTGAAAGATGAATTTAAACTCGATTTGTCAGCACAATTATGATCACTAGATGGAATGACCTCAATGGATAATAAGGTTTTTATCCTCAGATAGAAAAGTTGAACACAAGCTCCAAACTGAAATAGAGTTGAAAAAAATCAACTTTAATTGCCAATTTTTTACTGTTGTTTGGAGGATCAAAAGTCTTCCCCAATTTTAGATCTATCACTTCCAGCCACTCAAAATAATGAAAATATTATTGTAGATGCACAAAAATATGGAGAAAAGGAATATTTAATTATTTTTCCTGAAATTATTAAAATTGTGATTTTTATGCCCAAAATACAGCTGAAACTTCATAAATCCATATCTCCAAAAATATTTGGAATTTCTAATCTAGCGATAACTCAAAGCGAAGCTAAAATTATAAGCTTTCCAATGAAACATAAATCAGAATTTTCTTTTTATGAGAAGGTCACCGAAAATTGCTTTGAAGACCTGAAAACCCTAGTTTCTTGTAAAATAATTAAATAATAATTCTGAAAATTGTTATTTAATTTTCTCCTTCAACTCCACAAATCCATACAAAACTTCACATCAATAATTGAAAATTTAGCAAACAAAATCATAATATTTAATTTGCAATTTTTAGATCAACTGAGGCATCCAAACCTAGATCTAACCTCCCCAAATAGTTCGCTCCATTTGCGAAAATAATATAAATAATCAGCAAGCTTAACATGGAAGAAAAGACCCTGAAACCCTTACAAACTTCCACACTAATCATTCCAAAGCAAATCACCCCTCCTTAGGGCATGAACAAAATCTCCTTAGCAAAGATGGCGTCAAGAGACACTTTTTTGTTATATAATCAGCAGCAAATCGTGGGTTACAGTACCCACTCTTATTGAACACGTAGGTTCAACAAAATCTTCAAGTATGAAGAATTTTAATTATCAAAATTTGCATATCTTCAAATGAGCCCTCATTCTCTTTAAATGGCCTCCTCCAAGTGGAGCGCCCAATTTGGAGGGAAGAGTTAATTTAAAAATATTACTTATAATTTCACTTTAGGGCTTACGTGCCCATGACCCTTAAAAGGCCCCAACTTAAGTGAAATTTATAACATAAAGGGTTTTTTCTATTAATTGTCTTTATTTTTAAGTATTTAATTTTTATTTTATTTTAGCAATAATATTATTTTAACTTCCAATAAAAAGGGGACATTATTGCCCTCCCTTCCCAAATTTGCTTGCCCTCAAGCAAATGTAAGCTCATATGCCCAAAAACCATGTCCAAGAGAGAAGACATGATGTAGTGACTCCAAAGCCTTGATCTGGTGCTGGTCAAATGTGAGATCCCTTGCCAACACAAACTTATGCCTTTGATGTATTTTGGCTGATCCAAAATTTTTGCAACCTTCTTCTTTCTTGTTCTAGGTCTTTCCATACCTACACATGGAACAAATATGTTAGAGAAAAGTATAGTGTTTAACAACACTTTTGTGATCTCATCTTCATGCCCTGTTGACATGACATTAGATTCTCTTCTCTTGCTTGTAATCTTCTCATGAATTCTAATTTTTTGAAGAAGTTTCCAAACTTCAAACATGCTGGCCTGTATACTGCTGTAATCTTGTTTCTTTTTCCCTAACAATGGCTTGGAAATGATTGCAAACCTCTTTGGGACAATAAAAACAAAATCCCCTTTATTAGCAAACTGTAATTCATTGTCCCATGTGGTTGGGTGACCCTTAATGATTGAAATAGAAGTGAAAAGAGGGTTGTTCCCTTTGCAATCAACAGTCCTAATTTAATTTGCAGCAGCTGTTATGATAAAAAATCCTTGAACAACCTTTTTGTGACCATAATAAGAGGGCTGAAAATTCTTTATTTTTAGCCATAAATGTCACCAACACATAAAAACTCATCCCTTCCATGTCAATCCCTGTTTTTTGGGCAGCAGTTAGTGTGTCAAGCATGATATTAAACAAAAATACAACTTCATACCTAGAAAGAATTTGCGTTGAATCCTTTCCCTCATAAGTTTTGACATTTGCACATGTGCCAACCATACCAAACTGAATTTCCAAATTAGGGGCAGCGATATCAAATTTGCTTTGTTCGTATCCCAATATGAAATTAGTGAGCTCAACATTCTTCTTTTTGTTTGCAAATTGAAAATCTTCATAGCATACACAAGCAATAGGATCTACCCCATGTTTTTCCCAACAAAGCAACATGGACTTATGCCCTATATGAAGAAAATTAGAATTGCAAAACTGAACCAAATTCATAGGCGTAGCAAGGCTGCCCATAATTAAATTCATCTCATGGAAAAATAGTAGAGGATGTGTGCTCCTATGGTGTGCATTCCATGGTGTGCTAGCACCTTCTTTATACCGCATCAATCCTTCTTTATTTTGCAAGTATAGTCCTTCCATTTGTATAAAGGAAACAAGCTTAACCAAATTGGAAAACATACCTTGCAATTGTATAACACAATCACCTAAACTCATTGGTAGTAATCCCTTTATGTAAAATGAATGTCCTCTTTTTGGCTGCCCTTTGTTAGCTTCCTCACACATGTATGCATCATTAAACAAACCCCACCAATATTGAGTTTTATCCTTTTT
This sequence comes from Torreya grandis, assembly GCA_037957365.1. NCBI lineage: Eukaryota > Viridiplantae > Streptophyta > Pinopsida > Cupressales > Taxaceae > Torreya > Torreya grandis. The sequence continues at coordinate 2,450,166 of JARHVA010000014.1, forward strand.
TATATACTGTTGTACCTACCATGTTAATTCAATTTTTCTTGTGTACAAAGTTTCCCCAACATGGGTTGTAGCGTGCCAAATTTTCCCTCTTTTGTGTGGTTGGACTTGTTTTGTTAACTCAGAAAATTTGAACTAAAAAAAAATCAGATTTCTTACCACTTTTTCCAACTCTTCCCCTTGGCAATCAATTCTCATCTCATCTCTCAATATTAGTATGACAAAAATCAAAACTAGTTAAACTTAGCATTGTTGTTGTAGCGTTCCTTATTTTGCAAGCACATGGCTGTCGATTATGTCTCATAACAGTCCTATCATGGTTCCTTTCATCCTTCTTCCTCATACTCCTCAAATATCCCTCTATCATATTGATTGATGAAGATAAAAGAGCCTTTGTGTCATTCAAACCATGCAAAATATCCTCATAATCTCCCTTGTTAGCATAATACTCATGATGATCAAAACAATGCAAGAACAATGTATGATGGTGGTACAACAAATCCTTGCTATGAAGATAGTCAAATTGCTTACCCTTAGTGGCTATCCTAACAAACTGAAAATCAGCCAGTAGAGATCTGGAAGATGGTGCAAGATCTTCACTCTTAGATCCTTTGTTTACCACAAGAGATTTCCCTTTTGCTTCACTTTCATCTATACCTTGTGTACACATGTATGGAGTACTTTCATAACTCTTGCTAGCATCATAAACATCATTGATTTGCTCCTCATGTACTGCTGTTCCAGAAGAGATAGCTAGCTGCATATCATTATCCTCATGTGAAATTGGTGTTTTATCCACCAAACTCTCTTTCTCGACCTGTATATCTGAATTTTCCTCCCTTTGAGGTGTAGATTTCATGATTCCCTTTTCTGTCACATTACTAACATGCATGCAATCGTTAGAAGATAAGGAAACATTGTCAATTAATGAAATATTTTCAACTTGCTCATCCTTGCATCCTCCCAACGTAGGATGTATCTGGGAGGATCCACAATCCTCCTGCTGTTCCCTGGCCATATCTGGGTAGGATTTGTGGCTAGAAACGTTTTTTTATTGTTTATTTTTAGTTTCACTTAACAAAAAGTCAAATATGGACTTAAAAATAAAATTAAGTATAGGGGAAACCCTAAAAGCAAATTTCATGCTTGTTTTATATATAACAACCACCACATGATGATGCTCTCGATGAAGACATTGAAGACCAATATGAATATAATGAATATGCTGATTTGTCTTGATTTTTGTCCATACATTGTAACATTTTTATTATGTGCTTGTTCTAAGACTAATCTAAGTTTGACCATTGAATATCATGACATTTGACATTGAATTATTAATATGTTCTGTGGTTATTTAACTTATTTTGTTGACTCTACATATTGTGTGGTTATTTTGTTATATTTTTTATATTTTATTTATCTTTTTGTATTGCCATATCCAAATATCCAGGGCCAAGAAAAAATCACTGTATCCGCATACCTGAATCCCGTATCCATATCCGTATCAGTGCCAAGATCGGCTACTTAGAATAATATTACAATGACAAAAGTACATGATCTGATGACAGACTATAGTAGAACCACTAAATAACAGTTTATTTGTTTGTGCATGTTATATATTGTCTCCAAGTTGAGTTGATTCTATGCATTTTGAAAGATTCTTTTTACATTTTTATTTTTCAATTCTTAAATTGGACGAATCAATAATTCCTCAAAGACAATATTGCCTTCAGGATTGAATTTTCTGTTCACCCATATTTATAAATTTGATGCATTTCACTTTTGCATTGCCCTTAACAAAGAATTTTGCCAACGAGGTTGACTGTCAACAATGATGCTTCAAAAGGAAGGTGCTCACTAAACAACTTTTTGCTTAATCAGTTTATCATACTTGCAACGAACCATCAGAAGCTTCAATAGATGACATACATTGTGCATTTTTAAATAGAAAGAATCATATTTTCCACATTGAAATTACTACTATGTTCTCTGTTTTTTTTTAACAAAACTTGAATTTCGGCTAAAAAAGAAATTGCATTCCAAATGAGAAAGGCATCAGAAGTCAATAAAATGATGCTGTGTATTGCAGTGTAATTTTCAGCTGACAATTGACTAGCAACAGCATTTATCCTGGACAGCTGAACCATGTGCGCTGATCATACTCAGGCTGCAGTACATGAATATGAGACACAAACAGCATTTATCTGGATAGCTGAACCGTGTAATCTTATCATACTCAGGGTGTAGCACATAAAGATTAGATGTTTATCTATTTTTTGGATAATGAATATGATCTTTCCTTTTTCTTATACATACGAATCAGTAATGGTGACTAGATCTGGACACACTTAACATTCTTTTGGAGTATAATAAACTTTTGCTCAAAGCAAAGTGAGAAAAGAGCAACATATATAAGATCTGAGTTTCTCGTCTTTGGTAAATCATCATATCCTACAATGAGAATAGCATAACTCAATTTGATTTTGTTTTTAATTTTTTTTATGGTTTTTTGCTTTTTTAAAATCGAAACTGTTTTTTAAAACCAAAACTTGAGTTGCCACAGAGAACGTCTGGGACATCCCCAGGGCATCCCTCAACAGTCCTAGTGATGTCCCTAGACATCCTCTGCAGGTTCTGAAAAAACAGAATGTCCCGAGGATGTCCTCTGACTTCCAGAGACGTCCCAGTAAAAAAACCTCTGTATGGAAGCATGGATAGGACATTTCCTTGATGTCTATAAGTCCTAGAAGCATCCAGGATGTCCCGTACTGATCAAAATTAGGGCCACATAACTATGGTAAAATTAAACTTTGATGGGGCTGCAAAGGGTAACTGTGGCACGGCTGGTGGAGGAAGAATATTTAGGGATGGGAAGGCCAGTCAATTCAGGTTTATGAACTGCATATTGGTCATTCTTCCAATAACGAGGAAAAGAGTCTGGCACTTTTAAGGGGCCTAGAAATTGTGGAAGAAAGAAGGTGGAAGTTCTTGATGTTTGAAGGAGATTCAAACCTTATTATTTTGGGCCTTGCGAAGAAAATACATGGGTTGGGGGCTGAACTCCATCACACAAGATGCCCTGGTTATCATGGACAAATTGGACTTTGTTAGGGTGAGCATATAAGGAGAAAGGGAAATAAAATAGCAGACTTGGCTGCCAATAGGGAGATCATGTTACCTTGTGAAGATGGTTTAATTTTTAAAGATCGTAAAGGAGGCAGCATTTAGATGGGCAATTCATATCCATGGTATTTGATGAGTACTCTAGAAGCATTCTTTGGGGTTGATGGTTGTTGTGTCACACGTATTAGCTTTCCTGCCAAGCCTTGGTGTAATGATGGTATGCATTATAATCATAAGGGGATTGGGAGAAGGGCTGCCTTCATGTTAAGAGTTTGGCACTCTAGTTTGAATTCTCATCCTTTGGTTGTATGCAGTTGCAACAGAGTGGTGAGAACGAAAAATAACAATCTGGGCATTGCAGGATTTGAGGGCACTAGGAACAGAAAATCAGATAAAATTGCACTCTTCTTTGATGTTCTGTTCAGTATCTACTCAGTATTCAAGGAAATCATAGAACAATAGAGATTATTGGTAGGAATTTCTGTTGTCTTGTTTTCTTCCCTTTGTTTGGACTGGTCCAGCTGAAACTAAAAAATGGCCTGTAAATTAGGATGTTTGAAGTAAAATGGTTTCAAAGACCAATAATTTTGGTAGAATATTTGCTTGAGTTACCCTAGTCTGTAAGAATTGGGGGAATCACAGCTAGGATTCTAACTTTGTAAATTTGTTATCCTTTATCAAACGGTTTTGTAGCCCCTTGGTAACCAACCTGTGGGGAAAATTGGATTAGAGTGCAACCTCTGTTTTAGTTTGAAACATTTTCCGATTGAGATTTAGAAGCCCATTTTTTGTTTTAGTTGACTTCGGTTGGCACCCAATTGCGAAAAGAACTTCTGGTGGTCAGTGTGGGGATTCACTTTGTTCTCTCAAATAAATATTTTCTAGGGAAGGGAAATGGGTTTCCTCATTCCTCTGCATTCACTTGTTTATTCTCTCTTTGGCATGCCCTTGTCTTCATATTAGAAAAGCTCTTTTGGGATTGAATTCCAAAATTTTCTGCCAGCCACCATAAAACAGGGATGGTTTTGTGGGATTACTCTTTTTTTGGGTATCCCTTCTCTGCTGCCACAGTTGGGTTTCTGGACTATCCTTTCAAGCTCTCATGTTAAGTGAAGACTATTCTTCAATCCCTTTTTCTTTTTTCTTTTTCTGTTTCCTCCTGCATTCTTCAGGACTAAAGTTTTTTTTCCTTCCCAGCTGACACCTGTGCCACTGCATTTGACAGATATAATGCAAAAAATAGGGAATTTGGTGAACAAAAAAACAGGGCCAAATTTTTTTTTTGGTTAATATTTGCGATTTAATTCGTGGGCCTTTCCATAGGGTTTTGAACAACTTAATAGCTCATACGCGGCCACTTCCTTTACAATGTTTGCGCGGCCACCTGTCCAGCATTGGTAATATTTATTCACAACCCGTAAATTGTAACGGCCTCCAAGGGGAAATGTGTGTAATTAATAAAAGTGGTCTGCATTATGGAGCTCTTAATTCCTACTTCATGTTCAACAGCTGTGTCAGGTCAAAGGAAGCTGCTAACTGCTAGTTGCCCTTATCTGCCGGTCACACTTGCCACCCGAATTGGTGTCTGCTGGTAAATTTTCTGATGTTGCGGTGTTAAATATGAATATTTTTTATATTTCTCGTTGGAACTTCTTCAATAATGCGGGTGTGCCCTATTATTGTCTGCCATTAATATTTTGAGATTTAGTAATTTATAATTTTAAATAGTAATATAATATTATTATTACATTAATATTTTGAAATTTAATATAATGTATAATTTTAAATAGTTATATCATATTATTATTATCTAGTATTAATATTGTGAGATATAATATAATATATAATTTTAAATAGTTATATAATATAGTTGTAAATTATAGTATAATCATAGTTATATAATATATTTATAAATTATAAGTTATAGTTATATTCAATAGTTCATATAATATTAATATATATTTAATAGTTAAATTTTATATATATATATATATTTTAAATACATAGATTTAAAATGTATTAAATGTTTATATTTCTTTTAGTTGAATTTAATGACAAATTTAATCGCTGATTTTTGTAGCAACAATTTTTTTTATGAATTTTATCCTCCACAAATTCGAAGCCCAAAAATGAAGATCATTCCATGGAAGGCAGACAGAAAGTATGACCAAGGGTTGCTGCTAGAATTGCAGCCCAGAGACTAGGCAGAGACATTGTAGGATGCAAACCAAGAGGCCTGCATACCCAAACTGCTGAGGATGGAAGCTGCGTTTCACAATTCCATGCATGCACTGATAAGCATAGTCACATGGTTCGGCCGGATCTACACAAAATCCGGCCGGATCTGAATTTTTTGGCCAACCCAGATAAGTTCATCCAGGTTAGCCCTGTTTTTTTTCAAAAAAATAATTTTGCTTTATTTTTTATTTTTTAGGTTTTCTGCACAAAAAAGGGCCCAGAAACCATAAATATAATATAATATTAACATTTTCTATTATTTTATTAATGCTTTTCATTGTATTTGTTAGTTTTACATATTTATAAAACTATGCTCCCATATATATATGTATTTATCCCAGATCGGATTTTTTTGAATTTTTTCAAGAATTCTGGATTTCCGATTTTTTTGCCCTCCCGAACGGATTTGGATTTCCGAACCTTGTGACCATGTTGATAAGCGACTCCAGTGTCAAGGACCGGATTAATGGGTTTCTCAGAATGAGAGCAAAGATTAATAGAGTGGGAGATGATAGGATTGGTGCTCTTGCTAGCAATTTGATAATTGTTCCAGATGCCACTGTCACATAGGAGTGCATATGAAATCTCTAGGGGGATGGTGATTATTTCTTTGGTTGTGGCTCGGAAAACGCCTACTCACTACTCAGGGATTCAGTGGAATATGAATAGCATTTAGAGACAGACTTCTTGCTGAAACTAGAGATAGGCTGAGGATTGTTTGGAGAGTGTAGCAAGACATGGCCACCTCCTTGGATGTGGACTTGCATGAGGAACTCACCCACCCATACACTCCCCATTGTGTTACATCAGAGTATGCCATTGATGTGGATAGTGATGGGGATGTCAATTCTGTTGATGGCGGCATCACTACAGTTTTACTCATGGTTTTTTCTTTCTTTTGTTTTAGTTATGATTCTTATGAATATAGTCGCTAGGAGATGGGTACGGATACCGGTACACCATTTAAAAAAATAGAAGACAGGGACGGGGAGATGACAAAATATATCTTTATGTATGTATGTATGTATGTATATGAAAAACTTAGAGAATTATATTATTATATATTATGCAATGGCCGTGGCACTATAGAAACTAATGTAAAAAAAGTTAAAACTTTGTATTTATATAAAGATTTAACAATTGTAAAAAAAAACATTAAATAATAAATATTAAAATTTAAAAACAAAACTATTAATTTTTTTTATAAAAACCTAATATTTAATATTAAAATTATAAATATTAAAAACTTAAAATAATAAATTGTTAAAAATAAAAACTTAAAACTTATGCTATATAATTTTTTAATATTAGTATAAATATTAAAAAATAATAACTTAGAACTTAACTTATATATTTGATGTTAATATAAGTATTATACTGTTAAATTTATAATAAACAATGAACATTTAAAAAAAAAGTAAAAACTCATTGCCATTCATAGCAATGCAGGAACTGCTGCTGCACAACAATGCGTAGGCATTGACATTCACAGCAATGGTAGTGCCCTTCACGACAATGTAGGCCTATTTAAAAAAAAAACAAATAGTGTTCACAACATTGACTGGGCAATGCCCTGCACTCCGATGAACAATAGTGCCCTACGTGTTGCCGTTCACGGCAGTGCAAGCCTGCAATTTTTTTTTAAAACAAACAACGTACACGACATTGACTAATTTCCGATTACCAAGTGATGAGTTTGTAAAAATGCATTTTGTAAGGTACGTGATTTTTTTACCGGAAAATGGTTGGGAGATGTCAGAAATCTCCGGTAGAGATGTCTTTGGGTATGGGAGACGTCTCCATACCCGACTTCCTTATCGGAGACGTGTCTTGGTACCCGAGACGCATCTTGGTACTCGAGACGCATCTTGGTACCCAAGATACGTCCCAGGGGGTGGGAGACATGTCTCCCTGCAACTATGGTTATGAATCATGAAAATTGCTCCTATGAATACTTATGATGTGTATATTGGAGTACTAGTTTTTGCCACACTGTAGCAATACAATACTGCTCCATAAAAGACCTCTACCATGACTGTTTTGCTTAGTTGTTCTTGATGATTTTGAAGGATGAGCAAGTGATCATATATACATAACTTAGCGTATTTTATCGATTGATATATATATATAAGTTGCTTGCATTTATTTTGGTATATGTGGGGTATAGTTATCTGACTTTTAACTCTTTATTTTCATTTGCTTTTGAATGTAGTATGGATAGCAGTGTCCAAGTAATTGGGAACTACTAGTAGGATTTTCGTGGTCATTTAAAATTAGTTGGATGGTAATATCCTGACAAATAGAAACTTACTATTGGGGGTGTGGTTTTGGTCTTAATGTTTCTAGTTAATTTTTAATGGATGACTGGACTTGGAAAGAATCTTCATGTATTATATCTTTTGATTTTTTCTGGATTGGGGCACCGATCTTTCCTCAAGGACAATTAGCCAAAAAAAGCCTTGAAAACAATTTAATTCTTTTTTTATTGGGCAGCTAGAGGCATTAACTACTTTGGAAAATCCTCAACATATATTAATTGTTGTTTGGAATCATGTCAGAGAATTATTTGGTAGACAATTATGTTCATTATTATAACGATTTGAGGTTGGATCTTTTTCCAAGCTTAGGATCTTCTGTATTGCGGAAGGTAGTTGTATCGCTCCATTTATCCAATCAGGAGTTAATTTCTTTTATTTGCTTAGAGCAACAAAATATATTATTTTGGATATTGCTATGTCCCCTTTTCATAATTAAACCAATCAAAAGACTCCTAGCCTATTCTTTATTTCCCGTAGGTTAAGGGATAAAATGAAAGAAATTTAATAATAATGTTTTAAGTTGTCCTAAATCATTTGTAATGTCCCCATTTTTTTGGAAGTTAAAGTAATATTATTGCTAAAATAAAAAGTATTTTTAAATACTTGAAGTAAAGGGAATTAATAGAAAAAACACTTTATGTTATAAATTTCACTTAAGTTGGGGCCTTATAAGAGTCATGGGCACGTAAGGCCTAAAATGAAATTATAAGTAATATTTTAAAATTAACTCTTCCCTCCAAATTGGGCGTTACACTTGGAGGAGGTTATTTAAAGAGGATGAGGGCTCATTTGAAGATATGCAAATTTTGATAATTGAAATTTTTCATGCTTGAAGATTTTGTTGAACTTGTGTGTTCAATAGGAGTGGGCACTGTAACCCATGATTTGTTGCTGATTATACAACAAAAAGGTGTCTCTTGACGCCATCTTTGCTAAAGAGATTTTGTTCATGTCCTAAGGAGGGGTGATTTGCTTTGGAAGGATTTGTGTGGAAGTTTGCAAGGGTTTCATAGTGTTTTCTTGCATGTTAAGCTTGCTGATTATTTATATTATTTTTGCAAGTGGAGCGAACTACTTAGGGAGATTAAATCTAGGGTTTGGATGCTTCAGTTGATCTAAAAATTGCAAATTAAATATTCTGATTTTGTTAAATTTTTGATTATTAGTGTGAAGTTTTGGATGGATTTGTGAAGGGTTTGAAGGAGAAAATTAAATAACAATTATCATAATTATTATTTAATTATTTTATAGGAAACTAGGGTTTTTAGATCTTCGGAGCAATTTTCGGTGACCTTCTCATGGAAGAAATTTTTTGATTTATGTTTAATTGGAAAGCTTATATTTTTAGCTTCGCTTTGAGCTATCACTTGAGTAGAAATTCCAAGTATTTTTGGAGTTATGGGTTTATGAAGTTTGAGCTGTATTTTGGGCATAAAAATCACAATTTTTAGAATTTTGAAAAAATAATTGGATATCCTTTTTCTCCATATTTTTGTGCATCTACAATAATATTTTCATAATTTTTGAGTGGCTAGAAGTGATAGATCTAAAATTGGTGAAGACTTTTTATCCTTTGAATGGGAGCAGAAAATTGGCAATTAACGCTGATTTTTTCATCATTTTGTGGCATAAGGAGAGAGAAAGGTATTTATCTAAGGGATTTAAATCTGAAATTTATCATTTATTTTCAGATTATTTTATTGGCAGAAAATTTCCTACGAAACCCTTAGTTTTGCATCTAGGGTTTTTTGCATTAAATAATGGTTTTGAAAAATTTAATTCTCAAGCTAGAGTTTACTAATTTTCAAATCAGATTTAGGAGAATTTGGGAAAAACCCTTTTTGCATTAATTTGTCCTATTTGGGGACATTACAGTGGCATTAGAGCACCGATCTTGTCCACCTATAAGGTTTGGTTGCAAGTAGATAAAAAGATTTGATGTTATCATGGAAGAAATGACTAAAGAAAGGCTCTACAATGCAGGTAGAAGGCTAGGGGACCTATGCCAACCAGTGGAGGATGTAATCAACACCTTAGAAGAAATAGAAAAGAGGTTATGCAAGGTAAATCAATCACAATATGAGTCCATGAAGTGGGTGGTACAGCCCTCAAAGACTTACTTGGTTCAACATGAACTCTTGAAAGACACAGATGAGGAGGTAAGGCTAGTGGTTACTAATTGCATTTGTGAGATATTGAGACTAACGATTCAAAAGATTCCCTATAGTGATGAAATCTTGAAGGAGATACCCTCATTGATGGTGGAAAGCTTCCAAGGTCTCATTGGGGACAAGTGACATTCATGGGTTAGAAGGGTCAACATCATGGAAACTATGACTTCACTTAGGTTACATAATTTGATGTTTGATTTAGGATGTGATGAACTTATTGTTCTAATGTTTTAGCATTTTCTTGCTATTGCTTATAAGAATCCTTCAAGGAATATTATAATGAACATGCAAGAGATGATGACTATGACACTCAATGAAGGTGAAGATATTTCCATGACACTATGGGCTATTGTGTTGATAGGTTTGAAGGTGGAAGAAAATAAATTTCCCATTGCACATCCGCTGTTTAAGAATGTTACAAATAATTGTGAGGAGAGCTTAAGGCCTTATGAGATAAAGGAGCAAGAAGAAAAAGAAAAATCAGAAGTTTGTTGGCAGCCATCATGTGAATGTGTGGAACCTCAAAAATTTGAATTTTTGGAGCAGTAAAGAGGGCTGCAAGTTGATGACAAAAAAACGAAAAAAATCAATGTGCAAGGAAGCAAGGATGAGCAAGGTGAAAACACTTCATTAATTGACAATGTTTCCTTATCTTCTAATGATTGCATGCATGTTAGTAATGTGACAGAAAAAGGAATCATGGAATCTACACCTCAAAGGGAAGAAAATTCAGATTTATAGGTTGAGAAAGAGAGTTTGGTGGATGAAGCACCAATTTCACACGTGGATAGTGGTATGCAGCTAGCTGTCTTTTCCGGAACAACAATACATGAGGAGCAAATCAATTATGTTTATGATGCTAGTAAGAGTTATGAAGGTACTCCATACATGTGCACACAAGGTATAGATGAAAGTGAAGCAAAAGGGAAATTTCTTGTGCTAAACAAAGGATCTAAGAGTGAAGATCTTGCACCATCTTTCGGATCTCTATTGGCTGATTTTCAGTTTGCTAGGATAGCCGCTAAGGGTAAGCAATTTGACTATCTTCATAGCAAAGATTTGTTGTACCACCATCATACTTTGTTCTTGCATTGTTTTGAATAACATGAGTATTATGCTAACAACAGAGATTATGAGGATAATTTGCATGGTTTGAATGACACAAAGTCTCCTTTATCTTCATCAATCAATATAATAGAGGGATATTTGAGGAGTATGAGGAAAAAGGATGAAAGGAACCATGATAGGGTTGTTATGAGACATCATGGACAACCATGTGCTTGCAAAAGAAGGGACACTACAAAAACAATGGTAAGTTTACCTAGTTCCTGATTTTTGTCATACTAATATAGAGAGAGATGAGATGAAAATTGATTGCGAAGGAGAAGAGCTGAAAAAAGTGGTAAAAAATTTGATTTTTTTTGAGTTCAAATTTTCTGAGTTAACAAAACAAGTCCAACCACAAAAAAGAGGGAAAATTTGGCACTTTCAAGGCACACTACAACTCATGTTGGGAAAACTTTGTACCAAGGTGCATTTTGAAAATTGTCGCACAAGAAAAATTGAATTAACATGATAGGTACAATAGTATATAAAAAGGGATAAAACTCGATATTGGTAGGGTTTGTTTGATGATGCATACATGTGTGAAGAAGCTAACAAAGGGCAGCCAAGAAGAGGACATTCATTTTACATAAAAGGATTCCTACCAATGAGTTTAGGTGACTGTGTTATACACTTGCAAGGTGTGTTTTTCAATTTGGTTAAGCTTGTTTCCTTTATACAAATGGAAGGACTATACTTGCAAAATAAAAAAGGATTGATGTAGTATAAAGAAGGTGCTAGCACACCTTGGAATGCACACCATAGGAGCACACATCCTCTAGTGTTTTTCCACGAAACGAATTTAATTATGGGCAGCCTTGCTAGGCATATTAATTTGGTTTAGTTTTGCAATTCTAATCTTCTTCATATAGGGCATAAGTCCATGATGGTTTGTTGGGAAAAACATGAGGTAGATCCTATTGCTTGTGTATGCTATGAAGATTTTCAGTTTGCAAACAAAGAGAAGAATGTTGAGCTCACTAATTTCATATTGGGATGCGAACAAAGCAAATTTGATATCGCTACCCCTAATTTGGAAATTTAGTTTGGTATGGTTGGCACATGTGCAAATGCCAAAACTTATGAGGGAAATGATTCAACGCAAATTCTTTCAAGGTATGAAGTTGCTGTATTTTTGTTTAATATCATGATTGACCCACTAACTACTGCCCAAAAAACAGGTATTGACATGGAAGGGATTAGTTTTTGTGTTGGTGACATTTATGGCTAAAAATAAGAAATTTTCAGCCCTCTTATTATGGTCACAAAAAGGTTGTTCAAGGATTTTTGATTATAACAACTGCTGCAAATTAATTAAGACTGCTGATTGAAAAGGGAACGACCCTCTTATCACTTTTATTTCAATCATTAAGGGTCACCCAACCACATGGAAAAATGAATTACAGTTTGCTAATAAAGGGGATTTTGTTTTTATTGTCCCAAAGAGGTTTGCAATCATTTCCAAGCCATTGTTAGGGAAAAAGAAACAAGATTACAGTAGTATACAGGCCAATGTGTTTGAGGTTCGAAAACTTTTTCAAAAAAATAGAATTCATGAGAAGATTACAAGCAAGAGAAGAGAATCGAATGTCATGTCAACAAGGCATGAAGATGAAAGCACAAAAGTGTTGTTAAACACTATACTTTTCTCTAACATATTTGTTCCATGTATAAGTATGGAAAGACCTAGAACAAGAAAGAAGGTTGCGAAAATTTTGGATCAGCCAAAGTACATCAAAGGCATGAGTTTGTGTTGGCAAGAGATCTCACATTTGACCGGCACTGGATCAAAGCTTTGGGTCACTACATCATGTCTTCTCTCTTGGACATGGTTTTTGGGCATATGAGCTTACATTTGCTTGAGAGCAAGCAAATTTGGGAAGGGAGGATTGTAATGTCCCATTTTTATTAGAAGTTAAAGTAATATTATTTCTAAAATTAAAAGTATTTTAATAAATACTTAAAAATAAAGACAATTAATAGAAAAAACACTTTATGTTATAAATTTCACTTAAGTTGGGGCCTTTTAAGGGTCATGGGCACGTAAGGCTTAAAGTGAAATTATAAGTAATATTTTTAAATTAACTCTTCCCTCCAAATTGGGCGCTACACTTGGAGGAGGCTATTTAAAGAGGATGAGGGCTCATTTGAAGATATGTAAATTTTGATAATTGAAATTCTTCATGCTTGAAGATTTTGTTGAACCTGTGTTCAATAGGAGTGGATACTGTAACCCACGATTTGTTGCTGATTATACAACAAAAATGTCTCTCTTGATGCCATCTTTGCTAAGGAGATTTTGTTCATGCCTTAAGGAGTGGGGCGATTTGTTTTGAAAGAATTTTTATGGAAGTTTGTGTAAGGGTTTCATGGTCTTTTCTTGCATGTTAAGCTTGTTGATTATTTGTATTATTTTTGCAAGTGGAGCGAACTACTTGGGGAGCTTAGATCTAGGGTTTGGATGCCTTAGTTGATTTAAAAATTGCAAATTAAATATTCTGATTTTGTTTACTAAATTTCTGATTATTGGTGTGATGTTTTGGATGGATTTGTGAAGGGGTTGAAGGAAAAAATTAAAATAACAATTTTTAGAATTATTATTTAGTTATATTACAGCAAACTAGGGTTTTTAGATCTTCAGAGCAATTTTTGATGACCTTCTCATAGAAGAAAAATTTTGATTTATGTTTCATTGGAAAGCTTATATTTTTAGCTTCGATTTGAACTATCACTTAATTAGAAATTCCAAGTATTTTTGAAGTTATGGATTTATGAAGTTTCAGCTGTATTTTGGGCATAAAAATCACGATTTTTAGAATTTCAAAAATATAATTGGATATTCCTTTTCTACATATTTTTGTGCATCTACAGTAATATTTTTCTAATTTTTGAGAGGCTGGAAGTGATAGATCTAAAATTGGTGAAGACTTTTGATCCTTCGAACAACAGAAAATTGACATTTAAAGCATGTTTTTTTCTTCATCATTTTGTGGCATAAGGAGAGAGAAATGTATTTATCTAAGGTGTTGAACACACCTATCCACTGAGAAGGGGTGAATCAGTAGATCTAAAACTAGTCCATTTAGAATCTTTTACAGAAATTATAATTTCATGTGTAAATCAAAGAACAAATGCAGAAGTCATACACACAGAAACACATAACATCAGATTTTACATGGAAAACTCAAAGGGAAAAACCACGGTGAGAATCAGCTGCTAGAATCTACTGTTTTAATTCAACCTCACAATAAAATGTCTTACAGGCAAACCTCACTAGTTACATTTAAGGACACCGATTCTTAGGCGACACCAATCTCTTTACTGAGCACCAACCCAGTTTGTATATAGGCACCAACCTACTTGAACTATGGAACTATAACTCCAGTGTACAAGATGGATTCACAAGTGAATCCAGTTCAATGTTCTTTGTTACAAGTCTAATCTATAACTGCTCACCTTCTTCTCATTGTCTGTGTGCTCTATCTTCCTGCTTGCTTAATCTCTGTTTGCATGCCTCTCACTTTGTATCTGCGTACATTTGGTTATGCTTTATTCAGATACACTTCATTCCCCTTCCTTCTCTGCGTTTTACTCTATCTGCATATTTTTTTATCAACAACGCTTTTTCTCACACTTGAAAACGCAGTGGCAGCAGTGACAACAGACCATAAAGTCCTCTTGAAGTCATTTATATTGAACTACCTTTTAGGGTTTTTCATCTTCTCCTTGTGTTCACACCCAACTGCACTAAACCGGTTTTCATTAAAAATGGCTTATACTTGCACGTTTCTCGTGCCTCAGTTTATGCGTCACTTTGCAATGGTCAAATCTCTTTTCTTCATTTGATGACTGCTTAGTTTATCTCATAAATGCGTAGCTTCCCCAAAAGAGATTGATCGGTTGGATCGATCAGTCTCAAGCCCCATGTAGACCTTTTCGAGCTCACCGTTTGCCTGGTCCTGTCTTTAATCGAAGATTTACTCATTTTGTCTTTGGTGTCAGTCACCGTCTATTTGAGTTGTCCGCTGTTTTCCCTGTTCTGTAACTGTCGATTTTTATCTCGTCTCTCGATATTCTCTTGGTTCGCTTTCACTCCTTTCTATTCGGGCTTTCTCTCCTTCTAGCTTTTCTTATTTAGGCTCTTTCTATCGAGTTCATCTTCTTCATTTCTTTCTTGGGCTCTTCTATTTCTCGGGCTATTTTTCCGAGTTTATCTCTCTCCTTCGGGCTTTCTTTTCTTCAGACTTTCTGCCCACCTCTCTTTTTGGTCTTCGGGCTCTTTTTCGAATTTCTTTAGACTTTTCGTCTGAGACATTTCTTCGGACTTTTTGTCCGAGTCTTTTCTCTCGGGATCTTTCTCTGAAGTTACCCTTCGGGTTTTTTACAACGGTGCACTTGCCCTTCGGGCTCTTTCGAAACTACCCTTCAGGGTTTTTACAAAGGTGCACTTGCCCTTCGGGCTTTCTGAAAGGTGCCTTTCGACGACTTTGGAAAGGTTCATATACCCTTCGGACTTTTCGACTTACCCTTTGGTTTTCTTCAAAGTGTCCTTCGGCCTTCAAATGTTTCACATACCCTTCGGCTTTCTTCAAAGTGTTATTTGGCCTTCTTCAAAGGGTTCACATACCCTTCGGCTTTCTTGAAAGTGTCCTTTGGCTTTTTGAATGTACCCTTTGAATTTTTGTTAAGGGACAGTTTTTCGAAAAGGGCTTGACAATTTCTCTGAAAGAATTGTCCTTGCCATTTTTTCCAAAAGAATTACTTCAAAGGAATTCTTCAAGACTATTTCGGGTTTTCCATCCTTCTTGACTTATGTACGTACGAGAAGTAAAGCCACTCAGAAATCCTGATTGCCTCTTCTAGACCCTTTTAGGTTTTTGACATTACTTGACTTATCAACTTGAGAGAAACAGTCCCTTTTCAAAATCCCGATTACTTCATCTAGATCCTTTTGGGTTTTTACCTCTACTTAGCTTATCAACATAAAAAGTAACGTGCTTGCAAATCCCTGATCACTTCTTTGCTGGACCCTTTCGGGTTTCCCACATTGCTTAACTTATAGTCATAAGAGAAGTAAGATGCTCCCGAAACCCCGATTACTTCTTCTCTAGACCATTTCGGACTTTTCACTTTGCTTAGCTTATAATCACAAGAAAAGTAAAGCACTTGCGAATCCCTGATCACTTCTTCGCTAGACCAATTCAGAGTTTTCCCATTGCTTGACTTGAGAAATAAAGGGAAGTTAAGTCATGCCAAAACTCCGATTTGCGTTGCTTGGCTTGACCCGTTCGGACTTTTCATCCAACTTGACTTGACAAGATTGTGAAGTAAAGGCATTGGAGAAACCCGATTAACACTGCAAGTTTGTTCAACTCATCTTTTGGCATTAATGCAGAATAACACCTGCTTCCTTTGACATCAATGACAATATCACAGATATCAATGATTATTTCCAACATAAGGGATTTAAATCTGAAATTTATTATTTATTTTCAGATAATTTTATTGGTAGAAAATTCCCTACAAAACCTTCACTTTTGGCATCTAGGGTTTTTTGCATTAAATAATGGTTTTAAAGAATATAATTCTCAAGCTAAGGTTTACTAATTTTTAGATCATATTTAGGAGAATTTGGGGAAAACCCCTTTTGCATTAATTTGTCCTATTTGGGGACATTACATCATTTTATTTTATAACATGGAAAAAAGACACTTATGTATTATTATTATAAAAGGGGCCAAAAAGTAATATTCATTAAGTGGGCCAAAAAGTAATATTCATCTAAAAGTGTTTTAAATCGTTTTAGGGTTAGGGCAATTGGAAAAAGAGAAATTATAAAAGAAGAGCTAGGCCCAAAAGGATTCATCATTCGTTATTCATCTTTGAAATAAAACTCTATTTCAGGTTGGAGCTTTATGTGTTCAACTTTTCTATTTGAGGATAAAAACCCTTTTATCCATTGAGGTCATTCCATCTAGGGATCATAATTGTGCTAACAAATCAAGTTTAATTTCATCTTTCAGTTTACTGTAGGTTGTTATCAGTACCCAGAGCTTTTGTGGGGATTATAGAGATGGCTATCGGAGTTTATTGTTGTTCAGAGGTTGGCATACCTTAGGGAAGCTGCATACCAACTAGGGATCCAAATCGCTGCCCTTGTGATAGTTGCGCATGGATTTTAGAGGGATTTCAAGGGGGTTAATGGAATTGTTAGCCTATGAGGGTGATGCCCTACATTGCTGGCCACCGATTTACCCACTATAGCAGCCCATTGCATTCACCTACTCCTATAATTCATCTACAGCGAACCGTACCACCTAGGAATCACAAACACAGCCTTTGCAAGTATTTCTATTGATATAACCTTGGCTGAAAGGGTTTTCTATAGTCATTAATTGTTGATTTAGTATCATTAGGCTGGGCTGTAATACATTTGTTATTCAATTTATAGTTTCATCTATATTATGTGTATTCAGACAATTGCAATAAAGATTTCAATTTTGATCTTCAATATCATTGCTGAGCATTGTTGTTTTAATACTTAAATTGATGCTCAGTATTAGGGAAAAAAAATACAAAAAAAAAAGAATTCAAAGAATTAGTTAGAAGGGACATTTTTGTGGTATCAAAGCATTGATCTTGCAAGCCTATGGATCAGACGAAAAATCATGGAGGACAGAGAAAAGAGCGTTCCAATAGATGAGATGAGTTTTTTGCTAGAAACAATTAGGTGAGGTGAGAGAGATCTGGAAAGAACAATCTAGATGACAATGAAAAAATACACGACTGAGTTAGTCCGAGCCATGTAGGGTATTAATCCAAATAAGGTGAATCAAGGAGAAGAAAGCTCTTTAACTAATGAGCGGATCTCAGTCAACTCCCCTTCCAAAACTTTTTGCGCAAATTTTTTGCAAGGAGAAGCACACATGAAGGACCCAAGTTTTAAGGATCATCTATTGGAGCGGTTGTCTATTAGTTTCATTCAAAAGAGCACGAAAGAAAGATCCTATTCAGGTGTGGTTAAAAGAGCAGTGTGATAGAGATGAATGCAAACTTCTTGCCATTGATGAATATGATAAGAATTTTGACATATACAAATCTTATAACACATTTGAAGAATTCTTGGAAATATTAAAAAAAGTAGAATGCTGAAGAAAAAATAAGAACAATCAATGCAGCAAAAAATTGAGAGAAAGCAGCCCATGGAGGAATCAACCATACAAGAGGAAGCTGAAAAAGATGTTCTTGTTCAAGGAGCACCCATCAATCTTCCAAAAGATTGGGTTCGTGCCATATGAAGTTGATTTGTAACATAGCTGTAAAAATAAAGTAAGAAGAATATCTTGGTAAAACTGTAATGTTCCCAAATTGGGACAATTGACCAAAACAAGGGTTCTTCACAAATCCTAACAATTGTATAATTTATTTCAGGATTTTGCGATTTAAAATTGACAATCCCTTTCTGAGAAGAATAATCCAAATTCCAATCAAACACACTCCAATGCAACCCCAAAATTGCTGAATATGAAGCTAAAACAAAATGTCTCTTTTGGCAAGGTAGAAATGACGATATGACTGCATATCACCCTTGCGATAACTGTGATTTTTGCTTGCTGGTACAACTGTGTTTCCTTTAATTCTACCTTGTAACCCTTGCTAATACTCAAATAATTATGAAAAATTGTAGAAATAATTTAAAATGAAATACCCCAATTTAGCCCCTCCAAAGGCCTTCAAAATCTTCCAATGCAAGTTGCCAACATTGGGAAAATAATATAATAAATTTTTGAATAATTTAGGACATGGAATGGCCCTCAAACATTGCAAATTATCCCACAAACAAATTGCCAAAGCTGGAATAAATTGATAAAAATACTTCTAAACCCTAGAAGAGGGTTTCAAAGCAAAGCAACCCTCTAAAAAGGGATCTTCAACCCTCCAACCAATTCGTCACCCTAGGGATAGCTCCCAAAACTAGCAAACAACCTCCACAAGCAAGTTGCTCGCCTCCTTGACCTGCAAAAATGCATTCACCAAGCTTCCAAGGTGCTTGCCAATCTTTTGAACAAGGTGGTGTTTCAAAACACCTTTGTAAAACCAATTCCATGAAACTATGCAAATTTGAAGCACAATTACTGCTTTTGAATAGAGCTGTCCTTAATGAAAGAATGGGGGTTTTCGTCTCCAAACCCTTGGTGCACTTGAAGGTTTTTGTCCTCAAGTCACTGTGAACAAGCTTGACATATTTGATCATCAATTCAATATCACAAAATGCATAACCCCTTCAAATGAACATCTCCTTTTCTTTTATACCCAACCTCCAAGTGTAGCACTTAAAATTAAGAGGGAGAATCTCTCTCTCTTTTTTTTTTTTAATACAAAAGCCTCCCTATAAAATTCATTTCAGGCCTTAAGTGCCCATGACCCTCAAAAAGGCCCCAACCAGAAATGAAATTATAAAGTGCTTTTCTATTAAATGCTCTTGAAGCTCTCAAATGTTCCTATTTTTGCCTCTAATTTCCTTAGCCCTTGGGAGCAAAAAGGCCAAGGGTTTTCTCCCAAGACTAGTTCGAAAAAGAGGATATTACAATCCTCCCTTCCCAAAATTGTTTGCCCACAAGCAATTGTAAACTTGTGTGTTGAAGGATGGCTGCCCCTTCCCATGTTGCATTTTCTAAAGGCATATCTTTCCATTACACCAAGTATTCTGTTATGGTTAGATTTCGAAGCCTCCTCTCACAAGCCTCAACGATAGTTTCTGGAATCAAAACCAACTTACCTTCATCATCAAGAGATGGCAAGTCAATGGAAAGTGTTATGTGTTTTCCAATCCTTTTTAGGCAAGAAACATGGAAAACATTATTGATCTTTCGTCCTTCTGGTAATTCTAGCTCATATGCCACCTTACCCACCCTTCTTTGAATCTTATATGGCCCATAGAAACGTGGCCACAACTTTTTTGCTCCACTTTGTTTGAGGGAGGATTGTTTATAAGGCTGCAACCTCAAATGGACCATGTCTCCTATCTCGAATTGCCTCTCTACCCTATGCTGTTCCGCATAAAGCTTTTGCTGATATTGCGCTTGTTGCAAATTCTTCTTGAGCTGGTCCAAAATTTCAAAACTCTGCTGTAACAAATTAGAAGCCCCGGGCACCCTACTATTCTTCAAAATGAGATAAAAAAACGAAAGAGCTTCATATCCATATAAAGTTTTGAAGGGTGACATACCACTAGACACATGGTAGGAAGTATTGTAGCAAAATTTTGCCATGTACAACCATCTATTCCACCCTGTTTGCTGTTCCGAAACATAGTTCCTTAGGTACCCTTCCAACCACTTATTGACAATCTCAATTTGTCCATCCGTTTGAGGGTGGTGACGAGTGCTTGGAAGCAATTCCATCCCTATCAATTTGAAAAGCTCTTGCCAAAAAATGCTCATAAACTAGCAGTCCCTATCACTTATGATAGTTTTGGGCAATCCATGCAACTTGAATACCTCTTTGAAAAAGATTTATGCTATATAAGGGGCATTGTAGTTGGTTGGAAGTGAAAATAAATGAGCATATTTTGTCAACCTATCCACCACTACAAACATTCCACATTGACCTTGTGACATGGGCATCCTAGTGATGAAATCCATGGTTATGCTCTCTCAATTTTGGTGGGGAATAGGGAGAGGTTGCAAGAGACCAGCTGGAAATGTATTAATTCCCTTATTCTTTTGACACACTACACACTCCTGAACATGTGATAGAATATCTCCCTTTAAGTCCTTCCATGCAAATCTTTCTCTCGCCTGCTTGTATGTCTTGAAGTACCCTTGATGACCAGCCATAGTATTGTCATGAGCAGCCCTTATAATTTGGCGTTTTAATTTGGAGAAAGGGATTAAAAGAAATCTGCCCTTATAAAAAGTCAGCTCCTCATTCACCTTATTGTTTTCGTCTACCACCTTACCTTCCAAAATCTCTGTAGCCCACTTGTCCCTTGCATACTCGGCTATAATTACAACCCTCCAATCTACTGTTAACTCACTGAAGGAGTACAAATAAGGCCTTCTTGACAAGGCATCAGCGACATTATTTTGACCTTTCACATATTCAATATCAAAATCATAAGATTGTAATTTACTCTCCCATTTTTGTTGCCTATCATTCAAATCAGATTGTGTGAGGAAGTATTTGAGGCTATTATGATCTGTTTTGACCACAAATCTTTCACAAATCAAGTATTGGCTAAATTTGGCTAAAACATGCATGATAGCTAACATTTCCTTGTCATACACTGAAAATTTCCTTTCCCCTTGAGTTTTCTACTCTCAAAAGCAATGGGATGTCCTTTTTGCATTAGGACATCCCCCATCTCTTCCCTTGAAGCATCACATTCCAATGTGAAAAGATTTGTAAAATTGGAACAAGCACGGGGCAAGAACTCATCACCTCCTTGAGTCTCTGAAAAGCCTCTAAAGCGGTTTGGGACCACACAAAGGCACCCTTCGTTGCCAAGTTTGTAAGGGGGGCAGCAAGTTGAGAAAAACCCTTCACAAACTTCCGAAAATAACTACATAACCCAAGAAAACCTCTCAATTGAGTCATAGAAGTGGGAGGTGGCCAATCAAGTATGGCTTGAATCTTTTGTTGGTCCACTTGGACCCCTTGAACATTAATTACATGTTCCAAATACAAGATTTCAGAAATAGCAAACTCACATTTAGATATTTTTGCAAAGAAGGTTTGTTGTTCTAACATTCCCAACACAATGTCCAAGTGATGCAAATGCTCCTCCCAAGTTTTGCTATACACCAATATGTCATCAAAGAACACTAGCACAAACTTCCTCAAATGTTGTTTGAAAATGTGATTCATGCAAAATTGGAAGGTAGCAGGAGCATTGGTGAGACCAAAGGGCATGACCAAAAACTCATAATGCCCATAGTGACAACAAAAAGCTGTTTTTTGCACATCTTCCTCCCTCACACAAATTTGGTGGTAACCAGTTTTCAAATCTATTTTGAAGAAGTAAACCGTTTCATGAAGCTTATCAATCCTAGGTATGGGGTACCTATTTTCGATGGTCTTTTTGTTCAACAATTTGTAATCAATACACATCCTCATGGTTCCATCCTTCTTCTTCACAAGCACCACCGAAGAAGTGAAGGGGCAATAACTAGGTCTTATGTGCCCCATCTCAAGTAGTTCTTGGATGGCCTTCTCAATCTCCTCCTTATAGATCCATGGGTGGTGGTAAGGGGTAGTAATCGCTGTTGTTGTGCCTTCCTCTAACTCAATTATATGCTCAAACCCTCTATCAGGGGGCAGCCCATGCGGTATGTCACCAAACACTCCCTTGTGTCTATCTAGGATGGCTTGGACATCCTTTTGATGCAATTGTTGATTCGAATCAAACCTTGTATTATGCATAAATAACTCAGTTGCCCATGCAATCTGCCCTTTATTGAAAGTGCTCTCTATCCTTTTGGAGTTCGCCATCATGGGTGTCCCATTGCTTAAGCCGTAAAGAGCAATTTCCTTGTTGGCTGCCATGAATTTCAGTTTTAAGTCTTGTAAATTATGAGTGTACTCACCAATGGATTGAAACCATTGGGCTCCAAGCACAACATTGAACTCCCCAAGGTCTGTCACATGGAATTTACCTTCAAAAGCATATTCACCCATGGTGAGCTTCAATCCCAAGGTGCTGGAAATACATGGAATGGAAGAGCCATCCCCCAAAATTACCTTAAGTCCACCATTTTCCTCGGTGGGCAGCCTATATCTTGCAACCACTTCAGCATCTTTGAAGTTATGAGTGGCTCTATTATCCATTAGCACGGTCAACCTTTTGCCTCTAAGAGTCCCTTTCACATGGAATGCATGGCATCTTGAAGCACCGTATAGTGTGGCAATTAACTTTTTCTTTGGCACATGCTGGCTGTCCTCTTTTTTTTTGTGCAAATGCTCTTCAAATTCGGGCTTACCTACCTCCACATTTTCCTTTTTTGGCCCAGAAATTTCTGATTGTCCTCCTCTTTGTGACTGCCCCTCAATTTCAGTTTTGCATGCCTCAAAACTTTTTGAATTTTCTGAGTTTGCTGATTTTGAATCCAACTGGTTGCTTTTCATAAGAGGCTCAAAATTTACTGAATTTTGATGCTCAAACTCCCCATGCAATGACCTATCCATGCCAATCTAAAAATTTGTTTTTGGCTGCTTGGTAACCATCGATTTTTGATGACCAATGTACTCTTGTAGTGGCTGCCCTTTGTATAATTGGAAACTAGTCTCAGTTGGTTGCATCAACGGCTGCCCTTTATACAATTGGAACTCCCTGTTTGGTGCCATTAATATTTTTGATTTCGGTGGCTCTACCTTCTTACCAAACTCCTTAATGATCCTCTCACAAAGCTCCTCATATGTCTCAATGATGACATGCCCTTGTGTTTTCTATCCACAATGCCACTATTCATGGGCAGCCCCATCCAAATGTTGGATGACGAAAGTTAGAGCCTCCTTTCTACCCCTAGGCCTCAAGTCAAGGTATTCATTTACCTTGTCCACCCAAGCTCTTATTGAAATACCTGGATCCCCATCAAAAGTTGGGAGAACTATTTTCGCCAAATTGTCATGCATGGCTATGTGCCCATGGTGCCCTTTTCTTTGTTTCAATGCTAGCCATTCTCTGAAGCTCCTTCCCCTTCTAAACCAGGGTGTATGTGTCAAATACTCACCATAATATTCCATTAGATCCCAACGAATTAAAGGCTGGCCCTCCATTTCAAGGAGCTGATTCCCTTCCTTTCCCTTCACTATTTGAGGAAATGTAGCCATGGTCCCCATCAAACGATCTTGGGCCTGAATAAGAATCTCAACCCTGGCCTTGTCCATGTCATTGTTTGACATAAGTATTTGAATCCCACATATAGCCAAGATATGGCTTTGGTACCACTGTAATGTCCCCAAATTGGGACAAATGACCAAAACAAGGGTTTTCCACAAATCCTAACAATTCTGCAATTTATTTCGGGATTCTAAGATTTAAAATCAACAAACCCTAGTTTGGAAGAATAATCCAAATTCCAATCACACTTCAATGCAACTCCAAAATTGCTGAATATGAAGTTGAAACAAAATACCTCTTTTGACAAGGTAGAAATGGTGATATAACTGAATATTATCCTTGCAATAATTTTGATTTTTGCTTGCCGATACAACTGCATTTCTTTCTTCAATTCTGCTTTGTAACCCTTGCAAATACTCAAATAATTATGAAAAATTGTAGAAATAATTCAGAATAAAATATCCCCAATTTAGCCCCTCCAAAGGCCTTCAAAATCCTCCAATGCAAGTTGACAATATTGAGAACATAATATAATAAATTTTTGAATATTTAGGGGCATGGAATGGCCCTTAAACCCTGCAAATTATCCAACAAACAAATCGCCAAAGCTGGAATAAATTGATAAAAATACCTCTAAACCCTAAAAGAGAGTTTCGAAGCAAAACAACCCTCTAAAGAGGGGTCTTCAATCCTCCAACCAATTTGCCACCCTAAGGATTGTTAGAATTGAGAATGCTTCTCATTCATCTCGGATCTGTTCTGTAAACTATTACCACATAAATGACATTTCATACATTATGCACACAGACAAGTCTCTTCATTATTTTCTCATGAAAATAAAATACAATCTGTAGCCTTTCTTTCTTCCACACTATGGTCAAGGAGAAGTAATAGGAGTGTCTATTAAATATGTATCATAGGTTGTTACACAACAAATAATTTGTTGTGTGAAACCAATATTAGTTGAAATAGAATATTTGCATGCACAAAATAGGTGTGCAAATATTCGACACAAAAAAACTAATTAACTAACTCCTAATTAAGCTTAACTCCATGAGTGAGTTTTAACGCTTACTCCAACACCCTCTCTTAAGCACAAAATAGGGAGTAAGAAAAGAGAAAGCAAATAGATTGAATGGATCCAAACAACAAATCCTGATCAGGTACCCATGTTCAAATCACAGTGAAATACAAAGTGTCCCTATGGTAATCAATCCATCTTACCAAAGTACATGGATGTCGAGTCGCTGTAACCGCCAAGTCAAATAGGAACTGGTACTCTGTACAAGGCTCACTCTGTAAAAAACACTGATCACAAACTGGGGAAAAAGAGTTACCATGGATGAAATGTATCACCGCAAGGTACTAAAAAACCAGTAGAACCACAGTGAGAGTGAAGAGAAAATATGCGGCAAGGCATCCCAAGAAGCACGACTGAAAATTCAACACAATCTTGCAGTAGGTGCACTCAATGGAATGAAGCCCATTGGACAAAAGATGCACTCAATCAACTACCTCCAAAAGAAAATGTGGTGTGCCAAGGGCTAACAATGAGCACAAACCTGAAGCAATATGTGCACACACCCCCCTATAATGCTAAAGTGGGTGTAGTGACTCAAAAAACATATCTTTATGAGTGGGCCAATCCCACTACAAAACACTAAAATGTTGACACTGGGTTGCACCAGACCAGCTACTCTTCAGAGGGAGATCAAACTCCATAATAAATTTGAAGGAGATTGTCAACATCAAAGGTACAGATATAAATATCTCAATAATGTCCTTGGTGGTGATGGGATAGTCAACAACTGAAGAGTAAAGTGCTTAACATGGAGCATACAAACATAAAGAAAAAAATTCATGACTCTCAGTGTGACCACAAATAAAGGTCCCGTACAACAACAATATCACCAAGTGACACAAAAAATTCCACAATGTAGTTAGTAATAGATGACATCTATGAATTGAGAGATGTAGGCTCCAAAAAACACATCTGCCTAACAAAACGCTCAAATATCCAATGAACATCAAAAGGTAGGAGGAATAATGTGCGGTCGAAGACGCTGAGTGGTGGATGAACCTCGCCTGTAGAGTCCTCTTAAAGAACGTTGTCGACGTTGCCAAGAATGATCATAAATCCACCCCAAATGAACACGAATGGTGGATGAAGATGCCTGCATATGTGTGGGTGCAAAGTCCACAGTAGAAGAATGCGAGGTAACATCCAAAGAAGTGTCAGGTAGATCATGTTTGACCAATGTAGTCTCAGGTTTCTCAGGGCTGAGTGAAGGAGCAAAAGAGCCCATATGTAGCTCAATCCTCACAAAGAGTGGAGCGAACAAAAGATGGAGCTCTATCAATAGATCCCAATGAAGATGAAGCACTTGCATCATCACTAAGGCCATGCTGAGCAATCCACATAATAGGTTGAATATGGCGAGCAATGCCCTATAGAGGCTTCCCAATGCCTACAAGTCTAGTAGTGTGACCCATGGAATAAAGCATGCGGGAGCCAAAGCCAGTGGTATGCGGCTCAAAAGAAACAGACATATGTGTAGATGGAACTGGAGTGGGATGTGCAGAGTGGGCAACAATAATAGGCACAAAAGTTTCATCTACAATAATAGGAGCAACATGAACAATGGGCTGCTCAGAATCTGGTAGATCACACTGTAAAAGTGCATCAAGTGGATGTGTACCAGATTCAGTACATGATGGGGTATTAGACTGATGCTATATGCCAACGAGCTTCTTCTACAGAGAACATATGAGGGCATCCTTTCCATGAATCAGAGAGCGCAGAAGAGAATTTTGCATCATGAGTTTCCTGTTTTCTTCCTGAAGTGCTAGGAAAGAGGCCATATGATCAATAGATTGCTTAGGGCTTGGTATGGCACTGACAATAGTCATATCAAAATAAAAAATAAGAGCAACAACCATTGTATCAGAATGTGCATCAGTAGGTGGAGAAGTTGAAGGTACCTCATCCAAGTGACCACCAGTAATCAAATCTACATCATGAGCAGTAGGAAGAGGTGGTATAATTGTCTCATCAAAAAATATGTCCTCACTAACATGGAAAGAGGACAAGAACTAATAGGAGACGGAGATGCCAAAGAGTCATGCAAATCACCGTCAAGAATCACACCCGCACAAATGGGAGATGGTAGAGAAACAATGTCACCAACAGATAAATCCTCACTACAAGAGGAAGGTGAATGAAGAGGAACATGTGGAGGTGAAGTTACCTCATCAAACAACGCTGAAAGAATGTCCCATGCTTCCTTAGGTGACGTGGCATGTTCAATATGAGTTTGCAAACTGTCATAAACATGGAGGCGAAGAAACAAAAATGCCTCCTTTTGCAAGGATGCAAGCCATACAATATCGTCCTCCTTTGAAAAATTGGGAAATTCACCAATAACAACTCTCCATAATCCCTTCATCTGTAAGTGCATCTGCATTTTGGTTTTCTAGGTGGTGTAGTTTGAAGAACTAAGGGGTTCAAGCATACATGAGTCCATATCTGAAGATGGAAAAACCAATAATGGTGAAAATGGTCAAAGAGGGACGTCGGTTACCACTGAAAATGCGCTCGCAAGTACAAAAGTGGCTCAAAAGAGGACAAAACACTAAAAAATGGGACGTTGGATTCCACCGAAAATATGCCCTGTATACAAGTCACACCAAAAAATGAAGTGTTTTGTGAGGGGGTCTAACCGCTTGTTAGACCGGACCTCACCCTCCGTCTTCAAAAAATGAGGATGAAGAGTGGTATCCCAACAACAAAAGTGGCCTCAATAATTAAAATGGCCTTCAAATTACAATAATACCACCTTAAAAAAATGTCTCCCCTCTACAATAAGACCAACCTATTAAACAATGGAACCCCCCTTTTACAAAAAAAAATTGTGCATCACTTTTAAAAATATATCAATAATAAAATTTGCCTCAAAAAACAAATGGAGGTCAAAAAATAATCCCCCTCTTACAAAGTAGCTCCTCTCGCTATACAAAAATCACCGCCATTAAAAAAAACCATTACTTTGAAGATGACCCCCTCTTAATAATTGGACACTACTGTAATACAATGTCACAACCTTATAAGAAAAGGTCCCCAAAAAATTTCCATCTTTTAATAAAATCCTCACTTGTAAAAGAAAAATGCCCTCCAAAATCTTTTGGAAAGAGCAAAATAAAGGGGGTTTCGACCATAAGACCTCCTATTAAATGGAGGTTTTTATAAAAGAAATAGAGGCCATCATGCCACTTCACAAATTCACCTGTTTGAACATAACAAGATTCTATTTAAATTTGAACTGAATTGATAAAATCAATTGAAATAAATAAATGAGAACCTTGGATGGCATGAATAGGTTGACAGTGACATTGGTCGTTGGCCGAGTGATGTGGAGAGAGTCATGCTAAACTTCTATCATCATTACGCCACCAATAGTATAGGTGGAACGAGCATGTTGCCCTGCGAGAGGCTTGTGGCAAATAAGTCGAGGGTATGCCGAAGGAAGGAGAACGTGGAGGATTCGGTGCCGCCGAGTTTCAACTCGTTGATCCACTATACAGGTGGTTGGTTTAGATATACTTAACCATTGATTGAATGAAGGTAGACAAAGCTTCGGCAAACCAAGTCAAATGCAGAGATAATGTATGCAAAGATACATAAAATTTTGATGCGAATGACGCAGAATCAATTAAAAAATGAACAGAGGCCACAAAGGAATTGTTGATAGAAGAAAAAACAACAGGCCCATGTTAATGCAATGGTTGTTGGAGGCAATCTAGGAGGTGCATTCCACTTCTATGTCCCCCATTGTTGTGCCCTAGCAAGCTTTGTCAACAACAAGTATGATTCTAGTACGACAATGGCTGAAATACAAGGAGTCACGAGGCTCGTCATGCAAAGTGCTGCCGACAGTGGAAGGTGGAGCAATACATTGTAGACTGCCATAAGAAAAATGGTTTAGCAGAAAAACTGAATGGATCGCCCAACTGTAAGAGTTTAAGATAAAGATTTCCAATGCAGTACATAGAAGGACCAACAAAAAGGTTGAGCTTTTGAAATAGAATGGCTGGCTTGTGAAGTTGAATGGCGAGCCGTGTATGGAAGTCAAGCTCCAAATGAAAGTTGAGCCATTTATAAAAGCTATAGATTATAACCAACAATGCCAAATCTCCCAAAAAATTGAATGTATGGCCTGCGTTGAAGGTAGTTGGAGTGAATGCGAGTGGCCTTGGTGGAACCGGGTGCTGATAATCAATCATTTGAACGACTAGCGGACTTGACTAAAATCAAGTACCTTTGCAATGCGAAAAAAATCATTTGGTGGAGACCAACGTACAATCTAATGCATTGTCGTCGGTGCCAAAGACGATAAAAAAAAATAGTCTTCTGTGTAAATTTGATTTGATGCAAGGATCCAATGTTGAGTTTGGTGGAAGGACCGAGCAAGGGTGCTAAAAAAAACTCAAGTTGAACGTTGTGGAGTTAAATGAGTTGGCTTTAATGAAAATATCAATGCACAGAATCTCAAACCTATTGATTGAGCAAAAATAGTTTCTGTTGGAGAATATTATGCCAGAGGAATCGAGCTTAAAGGAAGACCAATGCAATGCCTTTGAACCAAATATGAAACAAAAGCAAGGCAAATCGGAAGTACAACCAAGAATAGGAGCTCAAAAACATGTATGGCTAACACTTGGGTGGGCAAATCGCTGTATGGTTGGCACTCAAGACTGATTAAAATTTTGACAATACAGAACTCTACAAATTCTTTCGCTGTGCCATTGAGTAATGGTTGCTTGAACCCTGCTCTGATACCATGTCAAAATTGAGAATGCTTTTCATTCATCCTGGATCTCTTCTGCAAACCATTACCATAGAAATGACATCTTAGACATTATGCACACAAACAAATCTCTTCATTATTTCCTCATGAAAATAAAATACAATCCGGAGCCTTTCTCTCTTCCACCCTTCGGTCAAGGAGAAGTAATAGGAGTGTCTGTTAAATAGGCATAATAGGTTGTTACACACAATAAATAATTTGTTTTGTGAAATCAATATTAGTTGAAAAGGAATATTTGCATGCACAAAATAGGTGTGCAAATATTCGACACAAAACAACTAATTAACTAACTCCCTGTTGGGTGAATATTTTGTCGACCAGCTAACTGGTGAGCAAAATAGTTTCTATCACCACAACATAGGGAGATGGGTCGTCCTGGTGTGCAGGTTTACTACATCAACAGAGGACAAATCTCTCCTCTCATTAAGGGGAGGTTCCCTATTAAATACATAGGAGCTATATACAATATAAGTAAGCAGAAAATAACACATGGGGGCGGAATAAACCATCCATCTCTCTTCTTTCAGAGATGATGCTCACAGACAAAGGAGAAAAGCCTGGTGAAAACACTGAAGGCACTTCTCTTCTTTCAAAATTGTTCTTGCAAGAAACAATAGGAGTTTCTTTCAAGTAGTGAAAGTAATTGGTGACAAAGGGCGCAGTAACCAACAGGATGAAACAGAACACAAAGTTTCCACCTCAACTGCCCAAAGAGTATAACACAAAGGATAATGGGGGCACAAAGTCATCCCAGAATCCTCAACACAGAAAGAAAATGAAAAACACACGCTGAAAACAATTGTGAAAGCGCAAAGTCTTCTCACAGTTGGCTTCAGGACACCTCCCTTTTTACCTTCATTAATTCTGCTTGACAAATTAAATAAATAAAAATGCTTCTAGAAAACAGACATAAGAACAATTTCCTAAAGTAGCACAAGCCAAAATAGCACAAAGTCTGCAAACAACTTGCTTTTTCATTCAGATAAAATGAAATAAAATTACAATCTGAGGTCAAAGTCTCAGTCTTCTTTCAAAATGGGCAGAGTTTCGCTCTTGTAAAAAATGAAAAGTCTTACAAATGAGAGATATTACAATCTTATAGCAACTACGCAAGGATTGGCGTTTTTTCCCATGGGACGGCACATACTGCAGTTAACGTCTTCAATGCGCCTTCAGTTTTTGTCTGGAGAGACCATGCTGGGAGCAGTGTATTGCCATAACTATGGCGTGTCCATTCCTCTAATATGTCTCTTCTCGGTATAGACTGTCTGGTTTGTCCCCTCTGACGTTTGCGCAGCTGTCCATTTGTCTTTACTTCATGGAAGAAAAAACAGGCCGCGTCCTTGGTTTGGTGCACTCAGAGGTCTACTCGATCCACTGTTTCACCTACTGGAAATAACTCTTTCGAAGATATTTCTGGTCCTTTGCATTGATCTTTCCTTCCCTGTAGCAATTTGGTCTTCAGGCTCTCTTTTCAGTCAATTGCTTGATTCTTTCTTTAAATTCCGCGCTTTATTTGAATTTCCACGGATATCCCTTTAAATTTGACGTCCATGGGACCGTCAATGGTTGCCAGCTGCTTGAACCATGTTGAACTTTGAACCCGTTGAACCTTTGAAAGCTCATCGGTTCATTGGTTCATTCTGTCTCATTTGTTCTATCGCTTCTTGGTTCAATCGCTTCTTTGCCCCTTGGTTGAACCATCCATTGAACCACTTGTTTGCTGCTTTTTCCTTGACTGAGGCCGCCTTTCAATCTTTTGAACCTATGAACCATTGAACTTTGAACTCTTTCGGTTCAAGGTTCAATCGGTTCATTTTGTGTCTCGTTCAATCATTGCTTCTTTTATTTTTCTAAGCTTTGGTTGAACCTTTGAACCTGTACACTCGTTGAACTTTTTGGTTCAACGGTTCAATGGTTCAATCGGTTCATTCAGTTCATCATTTGAAGCCCTTTTTGTCCAAGTCTTTGAAGGTTCTTTTCTGCGTCTTTGTTCAGCCTTTGGAACGTCCCCAAGGGAAGGTGTCCCTTTGGGTTTTTTAAAATGGTCATTTCTCTATCGTCAAGTGCTCCCCCGCAAGGGTACTTATCTTTCGGGATGTTCGGGCGGACTTCAGGCTTCGACTTCCTCGGCGGGCTTTTGGCTTCTTCGGCGGGCTTTTGGCTCTCGGGCTTTTCCTTCACACAAACAGTTTGAAAGAAAGCTTCTTTTCCTTAGCCGTTTGTTCCTTTCAATCTCTTCGGGCTTTCTTTACTTAATCATTTCCATCAGACAAAAAGCCCGAAAGAATTGTTCCTTTTGGGCCTTTGAACAAATCTGACAGAATTCTGTCTTTTCTTTGACCTTCGAACCAATGTTGCCTGCCCTCCGCAAGGGCACTTGCCTTTTTGGCTTTGGGGCAGCCCCTTGAACCTACTGATTGAATCAACCAATTGAACCAACTTTGGTTCAACGGTTCAATGGCTCAATCGGTTCATTCTTCGTTATTTGGCTAAGTCTTTTTGATCTTTTGCACCAAGCGCGTTGAACCAATTGGTCGTTGAACCCGTTGAACTCGCCTAAGTGTTGAGAGCTTGCTTCTTTCCTGCAGAGTCTATAGAAATCAACATGCGAAGCTCGTAGAACTTGGCCTGCAAAGTTCGTAGATTTCTGGAAAAACTTTGAAAAATGAAGAACCCGAATGCTCAGAACAATTTTTTGAAAAGGGGAGAGATGATTTTGGTCCGATGAACCAAAATAGTTCATACGTTGTCCCAAAAATGTCACTCATTTTTGGGGACAACACTCCCAATTAAACTTAACTCCACGAGTGAGTTTTAACATTCACTTCAACAGGGATGGCTCCTAAAACCAACAAACAACCTCCACAAGCAAGTCGCTCACCTCCTTGACCTGCAAAAATGCAATCACCAAGCTTCCAAGGTGTTTGCCAATCTTCCGAACAAGGTGGTGTTCCAAAACACCTTTGTAAAACCAATTGCATGCAACCATGCAAATCTGAAGTACAATTACAGCTCTTGAATAGAGCTGCCCTCAATAAAGAACTGGAGGTTTTCGTCTCCAAACCCTTGGTGCACTTGAAGGTTTTCATCCTCAAGTCACTGTGAACAAGCTTGACATACTTGATCATCAATTCAATAACACAAAATGCATGACCCATTCAAATGAACATCTTCTTTCCTTTTATACCCAACCTCCAAGTGTAGCACCCAAAATTAGGAGGGAGAATCTATTAAAAAAAAAAATACAAAATCCCCGTTATAAAATTCACTTTAGGCCTTAAGTTCCATTACTCTCAGAAATGCCCCAACTGGAAATTAGATCATAAAGTGCTTTTCTATTAAATGCTCTTGAAGCTCTCAAATGTTCCCCTTTTTGCCTCTAATTTCCTTAGCCATTGGGAATGAAAAGGCTAAGGGTCTTCTCCCAAGACTAGTTCAAAAAGGGGGACATAAAAAAACCCCAAATTCCTAAGCCTCTAGAATGATGAAGTTGATGCAAATTTCTCAAAAACATCAATAGAAGAAGATAAGCACTTGGACCATTCCTATGCTGTTAGTTCAGATTATGAAAGGAATGTTCTGATCCAAGAAACATTTTAGAGTGACTTTTAGAATGATTCTACTGATAGGCATGCACTTGAAAAGAGTATTTTAGTAGAGGTAGTTTTGGAGTTCACAAATTCAACAACTAAGGGTAAGCAACTTAAACGAACTTCGCGATTATAGTTTAGGGCATGAAAGTATTGATTCTAGCAAAGGTTTGATATCATTGCAAGGTTGTTGCCATCATGGAAAGTACCATAAGAATGGAGAGAAGGTGAAGAAGACAACTCATAGCAAAGGACAAATAGATCCTTTCACTCAAGGTTGTCTACTCATAAGAGTATGGTATCCAGGTGATTGTTTGAGACACATGATACTGAAGTCCAAAGTGATGCAAGCAATGGGTTTTCACAAAAGGCAGCACCTAGTTAGTTCATTGCCTGTCCATAGTGCCATCATTCCATCTACTCAAGGAGTTCGCAATGTGTTTGACTTCATTGGAGCTGTCAAGCATGTTAAAAAATATATTTTGAGGGAGGTCGTTGATGGCTGAATATGTGATGCTTTGTAAGCAAGTCAAATATCTCAGCTGCAAGCCAAAAATCAATAGCTGCAACAACAATGCATTCATTACCAACAAGGTATGGTTCATGCATGGGAACCATAGAAAGGTATGCCAAAACAATCGGTTATTGTTTTACAAGTTGGGTTGATTGATCCTTTACTCCATCCTTTTCCTAGAGGACCATATAAAATTGTGCTAGTGAGACTAACTAGAAATCAAATTCTAATTGCTTCACAAATATGTGTGTGTATTTTGGAGGAACCAAAGGAAGCATTCAAGTTATCTACTTGTAAAGAGGAAGCATCATGGAATGCATGGATTACAGAGCATGCTCAAAATAATTATAATAAAGAGACCCTGAGACTCATGAGTCCATTGCAAGGTCCGAAGGCATGTCATCTCACATCTGATAGTGCTCTCGTGACAATGGAGCAGCTCAATTACAAGGTTGTCTTGCTCGCAAACTTCTCAAACTTAAACAAAGAGAAGCTGCAGCTATTCTTATTCAAAAGCATAGTTGTAGGTGGCTACTTCCAAGTGCATACGCACTCCTTCGTTTTGCAGTCATTGTTGAACAAGCTAGAAGTCGTACATCTTTTGCCCATAAAGAATGTAATATGAAAAATCAAATAGTAGCTGCGACTAATTTAGAAACAATGGTGTGTACAAAGCTCGTTCATATTTCTGCAAATTGCGTACAATGACAATTGCTTTTCAATGTGCACGGAGATGTAGGGTTGTTGCAAGGGAAACAGGTGCTCTGCAAGAAGCAAAGAACAAGCTTGAGAAGAGATGTGAAGAACTCACTAGGAGCTTGAAGCTTGAAAAGTGATTAAGGGCTGCTGAAGAATCTCAGAAATTGGAAGTGACAAAGCTATAAAATGCATTTGAAGAAATGCAAGAGTAATTAAGTAGAGCTAATTTAAATTTTTTACAACAACAGGGAAAAGCAATAGCTCTTCAGAGCCAACTTGAAATTGCTACTAGAGAATTATCAACACTTGAGAGAAGCCAGGTCAAATTTCAGCAACTGATAAAAGAGAATGAGCAAATTAAGGCTTCAATAGATTTGATTGAGAAGAAACAATTAAAGACAGAGATAGAGTTCATAAGAACTCAAAAAGAATGTGAGGAATGGCAAAGAAAGGCATAGGAAGCTGAGTTGAAGGCCTCTAGAACAAAGCATAATCTACAAAGATTTGAAGGAAAGATTGCTAGTGTTGATCATGAGAAGCAAGTGCTTAGGCAACAAACTATAGTGATTTCACCAACCGGTGGGCTTACTAATGTTGGAAACTCTGTCATTAATCGGACAACTTCTAAACTTTGCCAACTTTCTCATGGAGACCAAAGATTTCGCTTTGATTCACCCATGCCCTCTCAAATTTTTGAAGAGTTCAACCATACACCGATAGAATCTAGACACTCCAGGGTAATGGTTGAAAAGCAGCAGGAAAATACAGAATTTATTCTAAAGTATGTCACATAAAATTTGGGTTTCAGTCATGATAGACCTATTGCATCCCATATCATATATAAATGCCTTCTTCATTGGCATGCATTTAAGGCTTGAAGGACAAATACGTTTGAGCATTTAATTCAGGCTATTCTCTCAGAAATTGAGGGTCAAGAGAATGGTAATACTTTCCCTACTACTCATTTGGAGGTTTTAGGGATTTTTTTTTTAATTGCAATGAAAACAAAGAAGCATTAACATTTGCAGCTTATGTTAAGCAATGCATCAAACAGAATAGTAGCCATAGTATATAACCTATTAAAAGATGGGGCGGAAATTGTTTTTCCCATTAGCTTTATTCAATGTCAAAGCCACAACCTATAGGTAATTCTGAGCCTTATGAAAGAACAAGATTGACAGAAATTTTCATAGTTGCAGAGGTGTCTTTTAGTGCAGAATTTTCAGCTCCTAGTTATATCATAGTAGTGCAGCTAAGGCATGGTGTCGAGATCATTTTCCACAGAAGGCAGCCTCCAGGGAAGCTAGAAGTTGCGGAAACAAAACAAACAACCGAGTTGGGTATATATGAGGAGTCTAAGAGCTTTGCACATGACTAGGGATCAACAAGCAAAACAATTTGAGAATGAAAAGGAAAAAATATATGCATCACATGAGGAATTCAGAACAAGGAATTGCAAATTCCCAAGGATGAGTTGGTATTTAGGAATTACAGAGATGGTCATTTGGAAAGAGCCAGAGTAGTTGAGATTGCAATTGTTTGAGGGCAAACAATTATGGGAAGAACGGATTGTCATGTCCCATTTTCAGAATTAAACCAATTAAAATACTTGTAGCCTATTCCTTATTTCCCATAGGCTAAGGGATAAAGTTAGGGAAATAATATAATAATAATGTTTTAAGTTGTTTGAAGTCACTTTATTTTATAACATGGAAAAATGACATGTATTATTATTATAAAGGGGGCCAAAAAGTAATATTCATTAAGTGGGCCAAAAAGTAATATTTATTTAGAAGTGTTTTAAATACTTTTAGGGTTAGGTCAACTGGAAAAAGATAAATTATAAATGAAGAACTAGGCTCAAAAGGGTTCTGTTGACAATTCTTCCACAGGGCAAATTGTCTCTTGCCATTCGGAAAATTCACATCTCCATCCAAGGAAAGAAAGAATTCATTAGGAAGAATACATTTTCTTTTGTGAGGGCCTTTGCTACAACAGGAATTCCTTCGGACGACTTTTGTTCGAAGGAATGGTTCATCAAAGAAGGCTTCTGCTAAGGACATAACTTCGGAGAAGTGCTAAGGACATAAGTCTGCAACAAATACCAAAGGAAAGAGCCTAAGACAAAGGAAGTAATTCCTTTGGACTTTTTGTCCGAAGGAATACTTCGGAGAATCCAAAAGTCTGCCCAAAAAAACAAAAGCCAAGGTACCCTTCGGAAGGGTCATTTTCAAGAAACCCGAAGGGCAGGGTACTCTTCAGAAGGGTCATTTTCAACAATCCCGAAAGGCACCTACCCTTCGGGAAGGTACAGGAACAAATCTGGGACCCCTGCAAAAAACCCGGGTGCCCTACAATTTTTTCGACAAAGGCGCAGATGAGGGACAAAAGCCCTTGTGGAGGGCACTTGGTCGGTGCCTAGACCCTTGTAAAAAAATCCGAAGGGCATTCTCAACAGAGTTCAAAAAAGGTACAAGGATTAATTCCTTCGGACTTTTTGTTCGAAGGAATTTGGAAAGGTACATGCCAAAGGCCCTAGCAAAGCCGACAGAGCAAAGTTCACATTCTCAACAAAGAACAAAGGAAAAATTCCTTCGGACAAAAAGTCCGAAGAAATTCGGATTTTTGAACCAAACAAAAAAATCGATAGAATAAAGCCAACATAAAAGGGAGCGCAAAACAAAGGATAGCTTCGGACTTTTAGTCCGAAGGATTAATTCGGAAAATAAAGCCTGAGGCAAAGAAGAAAATTCCTAAGGAAAGGTAATAAGCCATAAGTTCGAAGGATTCCTTTGGAAAAGTTGCAAACAGAAAATTCCAAAGGAAATATGGAGCCATAGGGCGAAAGAAAGTCCGCAAGAACAAATTCGGCAAAATTGGCAAGCATAAAGCCGAAGGAAATCAAAGGTAAAGTAAACAGAAAATTTCGAAGGAAATAAGAAGACTAAGGGTGAAGTCCCGCATGACGTCAAATTTTGACTGTGAGAAGCAACCGTTGAAACAAAGGTAAAGCCAGAATTCCGAAAGAATTAAACCACGGGAAGTTGACCTCAGATTAAGCGATGGGAAGTTGAAAAAAGGCCAAATGGAGGAAATATAGACTAATACATCCAAATATAGAATCCTGCCAGAAATAGACATGAACAAGGAGACCAGAATAGGATAAAATACATGCAGGGAAGGGCTATTTTCGATCGACTGGTCAAAGCTTCAGTTGACTGGTTGTTGAAGTCCTGCTCATCCCCGGATCAATTCATGCATTTGAAGGTCCAACTTAGCTTCAACCGGAGTTCCAAATTCGAATGTCGAGTTGACTGTTCTAGATTTAGAGTTGCTAATTGTTAAATGCCACATCTACCAAGAGTTTCCCATGCAAGGGAGAATGATCTCTTCAACTCAGCTTATCAAACGACCAACTTAGCTTTTCAAACGTTCCAACTCGGCATCAAGCAGCTCACGTAGAGTTCTAAAACTGACATTGGCATGGATTTCCATGCAAAGAGAGGTGGGTGGTTCTGAACAAAGACAAGTTCACTTCCTCGAGGGCAAGAAGCTTCATGCAAAGACAAAAAGAAAACATATTTTATTGAAAGGCCAAGTCAGCCTTGAGTTAATCTAAGTTAATCCTTCTCTTCAATTTTTCAACGCCAATCTTTGGCTTTTTTAATTCTCTATAAATTGGCTTTCAGCCTTAATTAAAATCATCTCTCTTGGCTAGACCAGAGTCTGCCATTGGTGAGTTGTGTAACCTCTTCAATGAATAGAAGGATTGTACTTTCAGATTTCAAGTGCTGGCATAGTGTACATTCATTCAACAATTTGCATAAGTGGTAGATTTCTCTCCCTTCCCAAATTCTGATTCGTACCTAGTTGCTAACTTATCGTATTATGCAGGTCATGTTAAGTGTTCTTTATGTCTTTTGCTAAAGCTGTAAGTGGATGTTAGGTCGCTGCAAAGTGTCTTGTATCAGACCTCTCTCCATCGTTTTTCCCTCATGTTTTGGTTATTGGATCGAACCTTCTCACGAAATACTTATGCATAGTGGTCGATTGAAATCTAAGGTCTTCCTTTTCCCTTGTTTATTCAGTGTTCTAGGTTACAAGTTGAGTGGATCAATCTTCTGGTGTATTACCTTTATTAGGTAGGATTTTCCCTTAAAGTTTTCTTCTCCCTTTTCCATGGTAGTCCGCAACATAGAGTAGAGATCCTCATTGATACATCTTACAGGAACCAGCCTTCTCTGGAGGTTCTTTTCACCATTGAGGCACGCACCCTCGCGAGAAGATCCCATTGTTTCAACCGGATACCGGATAGAGGACTGGCTATTTCATGCACGTCTTCGATTCATGGCGCAGCTCTAGGTTGACAACAGGTTTATCATTCATTATTCATCTTTGAAATCAAAACCCTATTTTAGGTTGGAGCTTCTGTGTTCAACTTTTCCATCCGAAGACGAAAACCCTCTGATGTACAGGTTTAGAGGATGAAAACCCTTTTACCCATTGAGGTCATTTCATCCAAGGATCATAATTGTGATGATAGATTGAGTTTAATTTCAAATTTCAGTTGGTTGGAGGTTGTTATCAATATCCAGAGTTTTTGTGGGGTTACAAATATATCTATTAGAGTTCATTGTTGTTTAGAGGCTGCCATACCCTAGGGAGGCTATCTTACCAGCGAGGGATCCAAATTGCTGCCCTTGTGACAGCTGTGTAGGAGTTTCAGAGGGATTTCATTTGTGTTTTTAGGGAATCGCTAGCCGATGAAGGTGATGCCCTACCTTGCTGGCCACCGATTTACCCACTATAGCAGCCCATTGCATTCAGCTGCTGGTATAATTCATATGCAGCCAGCTGTACCAACCAGGAATGAGAAACACTGTCTTTGTAAGTATTTTTATTGTTATAACCTTGGCTGTAAGGGTTTTCTATAGTCATTAATTGTTGATTCAGTATCATTAGGCTGGGCTGTAATACATTTGTTATTGAATTGATAGATTGATTTGTATTATGTGTATTCACACAATTACAATAAAGATTACAATTTGATCTTCAATATCATTGTTGAGCATTGTTGTTTTAATATTTAAATTGATGCTTAGTAATAGGAAAAAAAATGCAAAAAAAATCAGAATTCAGAAAATTACCTAGGCAAAACCAATGCAAAAAAAATGCTTAGTATTTTGATCTTTTCCATAGGCTTAGAGACATTGGCATTTTTGAGGCTCTTGTTGCTATAATGCGCCTTTATGA
Source organism: Torreya grandis (assembly GCA_037957365.1). Classification (NCBI taxonomy): domain Eukaryota; kingdom Viridiplantae; phylum Streptophyta; class Pinopsida; order Cupressales; family Taxaceae; genus Torreya; species Torreya grandis. Next base: position 2,489,881 of record JARHVA010000014.1, read on the forward strand.
GGATGTTTTGGGCCGTCTACGCACTTCGGCTGGTTTTTTTGATTTTATCAGGAGTACTCTCGGGGTTAAGCAAGGCTGCCCCCACGTCTCCTACCTTGTTTGGTATCTACATTGATGAGTTAGAGAGGTTTCTCAAGGACCATATCCAGGAGGGTGATGGTTGTCTTCTTCACCAGGTTTTGATCTACATTCTCCTCTTCGCGGACGATGTGGTCTTCCTTGCCTCCTTCGCGGAAGGACTTCAAAGACAACTGGACGCTTTGGCCCTCTTTTTTGATCACAGACAGTTGACAGTCAACCTTGGCAAAACCAAGGTTATGATCTTCAATACATTGAAGATCTCTGATTTTCATTTCTTCTATAGGGGGGAGGAGATTCACTTATCTGCGAGTCCTGTTCTTTGGACCTCGATTCAGTCCTCGGCCTGCTCTTCAGGGCCGTGTCAACAAGGGGTATGGCTCTTTGGCGATACTAGAGAGACAGTGTTTCTGCCATCATTTCCAGGACATCTTATCTAAGATGTCTCTCTCAAACTCACTTGTTAGGCCCATGGTTCTCTATGGATCTGAGGTTGGGGACCCTCCCTTCTTGAGTCGGACTAGGCTACTGTGGAGCGAGTCCAGAGCCTCATACTTCGGTGTATCATCAGGTGCAAGGAGACCATTCTTCACAATATCGTCCTAGTTGAGTTCGGGGCTCGTCCTTTTAGACTGGAGACTATTTTCAGCCTTGTGTCGCTTTTATACCGCATCTAGGGGTTTCAAAATTTTCAAATTCTCTAGCTGGCAGGGACAGATACATCTACCTCGCCTAGTGCTCTTCTGAGGCTATCACTCTTTTTGATCATGGTGGTCGCTCATGTTGCTAGTATGCCGGAGTCTCTCAGCTTCTTGGATCTCTTGGGATCCAAATGGACCACCTTCCACCATTCAAGTACTCCTTGGACGCTCCTGCCCACCTACTGAGCAAACAGGTTTTGCACAGAATTATCAGAGATGACATTTATAGACAGTTCATCTAGTACACTTGGACCAACCCTCCAGGGGGGTTACGTCCGAAGATGGCCTTCTATGCTACGTAGTTCCTTGAGGTCAACGTTGGGCTGATTATTCGACCTACATATATTTCCCGGCATTTGTTGCAGGCTCTTCGCATATCCTTAGGTCAATTCAGAGTTGGCTCTCACAGACTTCGGGTGGAATATGATCACCGACTGGACCACTCTAAGAGGATTTGCTTGCTTTGCTCACTCCAGGAAGTTGAAACTGAAGAACATTTCATTTTCTGGTGCTCCATCTACTATGAGATCAGAGGGAGATTCCATTGCCTGTTTTGAGAGCGCCCATCTTTTGCAGCTTTCTTCATATACGACTAGAGATGCCTTTCTATCTTTAGGAGATTCTCAGAGTCCGTGATGAGACCCTTCACTCTCCTTTCAGACAGACAACGACTAGACAGATTACCTCCTTTGTGGTGCTCCCCCCAGAGAGAGGTACCAAGTGGCATCTAGACACAAGTGCGGACCCCTAGACCCAGTTTGTCAGGACTTGGGGCACTACCCCCCACACCAGAGGCTTCCAGGATGACACTCGTCGAGGGGCCCCCAAGCGGATGATTAGGGCTCGCATCTCACCTAGACACAAGCATTCCAGACTTTCCACAGCGCCAACTACTGGGCACCGACATATCGCCAGTTATTTTCAGTCGGCCTTGGATGCTAGGTGAGGGTGTTGGGGATGGGCTCCTCCTCCGCCTCCCTCCTCTTTGGTACTCTCCACCCCTCCTTTACTCTCTTGGCCTCTTCAGCCCATGCTGCTTCTTCTTCTCCTTCCTCTTCTTTTTCTCCTTCTATCTTTCTTGCTATTGTTGTTTTTGGACGGCCTGTTTAGGTCTACCTGCTGGGTCTTTTGGCTTTGTACGGTGCAGTCCCATTGACCTACCTTTGTGGTCATTTGTTGGACATTAGTATAATTATCTTATCTTATCTTGTCTTATCTAAAAGGAACGTTTTCGATATTGCCATTTTTCAAATTTAGATTGAAAGGGATAATTTTTTTTTGAAGAGGTTTGGAATGAAATTACTATTTTTGATTTGTACTTATGGTTAGATGTATAATCTATAGCCGTATATAAAATTAGATGTATAATCTATAGCAGTATATAAAAAATTGCATACCTGTTACATGTTTGCCTTGATTTTGGGGCCCAGATTGGGAGGCAAGGGAAACACATATCATATCTCGTTTGATATTTATCCCTAGAAGAGGTATGATGCACAAGTTTGGGACTCGCAGTAGTTAGCAATTCACCTTTCTATATATTTTTAGCCTAAAAAAATTAGATTTGCTTAAAAAGAGTAATATAATAACAAAATTGTATATGACAAACAGTACAAAACACGCAATATATTTGGAGTCATTTGTATTATAATAATTGCACAATGAAAGGAATATCTGGGTTTTGACGCTCTTTGAAACTCCAGTTGCTGTTTCTAAATCTTTGCCATACCTTTAGTTTTGTTTAATTCATTTTAGTTAATAATCACAATAGTTTTCAGAAAAATTAGCACGTGACATGCATGCATGTATGTCTTTGTATTCTGAATTTTATTTTGCAGAATTAGATTTCAGTTTAGTTTTCCTTACAGGGGTGTTGTGTTGTTTCCTGTGGTTGGATGGATTTATCAAATGCAATGGACATTTTCTCTGCTTTCTGCAGTAATTTTTAACCCATTATATATATAAGACAAAAGAGCAAGAGGAAGCGATGTATCTGGAATGACTTTGTAAGCACCCTCTGCTGCGTCTGAAAGGGATTTTACCAATTATAAAAATAAAAGATCAAAAGGAAGAAACACAACTCATTTGCAAAACTGTCTGTGATTTCTATCATGATCTGTGGATTCTTGCTTTGAGGATGTTGTTTTACAAATTATTTTTTAAGTATAAGACTCGTGTTCAGCATTTAATTTGTTTTTTTCATACACTAATTGATCCTTGCAGCGCCTGCTGGTAGTAGGTTTTCACTCCATTGTCTGTAATGAAGCTCAAGAAGTACATCCCAACAGTGTAATGAACTGGAGCGAAGAACTTTATCCTGGGGAATTTGACAGTGTGAAGAAACTCACTAATTTCTTTAAACTAGATTGTAGCACATTGCCACCTCGATTGAATTGGTTGGAATTTGATGAAAGTTTGCACAGACAATCAAAAGTTCATCCAAGAAGGGAGGTCTTGCAGGTAATGTTTCTGACCCTTGTCGTTGTTTAGAAGACAAAAAGATTGCTATTTCATTACTTTATGGATACATAGTATTCAATATGCACTCTAGTTTTTCAGAAAAGTTTACTTCATTGTTATACTTTTGAGATGTTTGGCTTAAAACATTTAAACCCTTTTTAAAATGCTGAATAAATCCTATACTGTTAGTAGTGTAGAATAGTATTGCAGAAAACCAGAACTTCTATTATGCTTTTAAAATGTTTATCTTGCATTATATGTCTTGCTCAAATGTTTTTGCAAGTAAATCTGTGTAGGGAAATATCGAATTAAAATATCTGTTACTTCTATGAGATCTGATATCAAGCAGGTAATGGAAGCATGGTAGGGTCCAAGAGGAGCCCTATAGTTGTCACGAAGCTCCATAGAAGGGCCAAAAAACCACTTAATGGGCTTAGGCACTAATAAGTGCAATAGATGTCCTTTGTTGGAATGAATGGTCATATGCACAGTCCAGATGACCCAGAACCCTCATTTGAGCTGATTCATTAGAAACGAGGTACAAAAGGCTATATAAAAACAACATTCCTCTTAACACATTACGGTATTTTCTCTCTCTCATAGCATATTAGTACAGCAGAACAATTAATATGGAAATCTGTTACAGCACCAACTTTTGGTTCCTAGTGAACAATGACTTAAGACCAGAAACTTGGTGGGAGAGCCTTCTAGATCCATTCGGTTTGCTTCTGGAGTTCTATATCAGTCCTAAGTTAATAGATGTCATTCTATTGCATCAAGATGCAGGCTATACATGAATACAAACGTCTGATGAGTCCAATTAAGGGGATGAATTTGGAATGGTTTTATTTGAATATTGATCTTCCACAATTATAGTTCATATTTGCATATTGGTATTTAATGGGAAAACTATTTATTTTGTGGCTAGAAATGATGAATCAACAATCCTTCCAATTCCAATATTATTGTAAAATATGATGGTTTAGGTTGATGATGGTATGGGCAAGGGTAAAATGAACAATCATCAACCATTGAGCCAATTAGAGTGCCCAAACACATGGAAGCAGAAACACACTCACATTCAAAATGGAAAATATGGTGTTATTCATTAATTTCTCAAACAAACTCAATATGTCAAGTATTTGGCAGAAATAAATAAACGAATCACTCTTCTACCCTCTACTCTTTTAACTGGAATTACAAACGCACTTTGCACCTATCTTGACTTTTGGAATTTCAAGCAATCTCTCTCTCAAGCTGCATTCACTCACTTCCTTGCAAGCTTCCCTCACTTTGCCAGCTTTACTCTTCGGGCTGAAAATAAAACGAGATTGGTGCAAACCAAACTTGTATTGCATTAACAAATGAAGAAGAAAAATATTACATTTATAACCACAAGTTGGCTGTTCACTTCGTCTCCTACAATGACTATTCGCCTTCTAGAAAAAGACAAAAGCTACTCCTATGGGATTAGTACATATTGTGTACAATAATACTACATCCCCCCTTAATTTGCAGGGGTTATAGTGAGACCAAGCATGCCTCTGACCTTTTCAAATTTCTCTCTTCCAAGCACTTTTGTCAAGATATTTGCTGGTTGCTTTGTAGTTGGACAATGCAGCAATTTCACATTGCCATCTTTCACATAGTTCTAGATCAAATAAAATTTTGTGTTGATGTGCTTGGTTCAGTCATGAAAAACATGATTCTTTGCTATTTGAATTGCAGAAGTGTTATCAACCACGAGAGGTGTTGAAGAAACCTATGTTACTTGCAAATCTGCAAGAATCCACCTGAGCCATATTATTTCTCTTGTTGCCTTTGAAGCTGCCATATATTTTGCTTCTGCTGAAGAAATGGTCAGCACTAACTCCTTTGACTTCCAAGAGATGATTGTTGTTCTTAAATTCATTGGAAAACCTGAAGTAAACTTCCCATCTTCAAATTCACCTGCATAGTTGGAATCTGAATATCCAAGTAGGTTGAAGTCTGTTTCCCTGGAGAATTTGAGCCCAAAATTTTGTGTTCCCTTGAGAAACTAGAGAACTCTCTTTGATGCTACCACCTAGTGACTTTCTTTAGGTTGTTACATGAATCTAAAAAGAACGCCAAGGACAAAAGAAATGTCTAGTCTAGTTGTAGTTACATATATTAGACTTCCAATAAGTTGCATCTTCAAAATATATAGGATCTTCTGATGTCAACTTCAAATTTTGTTCCATGGGCATACTGATTGGTTTACAGTTTGTTTTTCTAAATTTGCTCAAAATCTTAGCAATGCGATTTTGTTGTGTGATGAAATTCTATTTAGGTTTTTGAATCACTTCGATATCTAAGTAGTAATGAAGGTAACCTAAATCTGTCATTTCAAAACCTTTCATTAATTTTGTTTTGATATTTGCAGTGTATCTTTCATTATTTCTTGTGATGAGCAGATCATCCACATATACAACTATAAATGCAATCATTTTGTCAACTATTTTGACAAAAAGTGTTGTATCTTCAAATTCAAAATGCTTAAAATTCATGGTCAAGAGGTGCTCGGTGAGCTTTTCATACATTTTCCTGGGGCTTGTTTCAATCCATACAACGATCTTACCAACCTGCACACTTTGTGTTCTTGGCCGTCAATTGCAAAACCTTCTAGCTAATTTTTGTAGATTGTTTCTTTGAGATCACTATTTAAAAAAGTAATTTTCACGTCTATTTGATGAACTTTCCATCCGTTTTGTGTAGCTAGAGCCAACAAAGCCCGAATAGTAGTCCATTTTATTGTTGGTGCAAAGGTCTCATTGTACTCAATCCCTTCTTTTGTACAAATCTCTTTGCGATAAGCCTTGTTTTGTGTTTGTCAAGTGAGCCATTTGTTTTGTATTTATTTCAAAAGACCTACTTGAAACCAATGTGTTTACAACTGATTAGAGGATCAATTAACTCCCAAGTTCCATTATTGACCAAAGCATTGTATTCACTTTTCAGTGCTTTTCTCCATACATCAAGATTTTTTTTTAGCTTGTTTGAATGAGGTAGGTTTTGAATCAAAAGCGACATTGACTTCTTCTAGAGGGTCATCCAAGGTAAGCTTTTCTATCTTATCTTGAATTTATTCTAGGACCTTGTCAAATTGCTGAGTGCTTGTATGTGCACTTCGAGTATTTGTTTTTCCAATCTTGTTAGGTTTGGGATCTTTCAATGTCTGTGTGGCCCATTTTGGCATCTCTTTTTGAGTTGCTTGCTGAATAGCTGGTGCCTCATTTTCTTGATCTGAAGCTCCATTTTTTTACATATGACCACCTATTGATGAAGTTTCATTTTCTTCCATAGGGGGAGTGGTGTTTTCAATTATAACAATCAATATAGATTCAACTGTTACCCAATTACAGGTCCCCTTTCACTATTTGGAATCTCAATGTTAATCTAAAAAAAAACATCAACTTTAGCATATTTTTCAATTTGATTCAATTGTCAACTTATGTTGGTTGTGTCCTTTGTTGTTTCACAAAAGACAACAATTCTTGTGACAAGAAATTTCTTCTTGTTCTCATCATATAGTTTATATGCCTTTGAGGATTCTAAATATCTCAAAAGAATGCATTTTCGACTCTTTTGGTCCAATTTATTCCTTTTCTCCTTGAGAATAAGTGCATAGCTAGTGGATCTAAGAACCCAAAGATGTCGCATTGAAAGAAGATGACTAGACCATACTTCATATGGAGTTTTCATTTGAATGGTTGATGGTGATTTGTTGCAGAGATACACTGTTGTTTGTGCTATTTCTGCCCAAAAATGCAGAGTTGCCTCTTTGAAGTACAACATTGCTTGAACCATGTTCATCATGGTTCTGTTCATCCTCTCAACTGCTTCATTTTGTTGAAGAGTGTAAGTGTAATGTCCCTTTTTTGGGCCAAATGACCAAATAAGGGTTTCCCCTAAAATCCACAAAATTCTAAATTCTAAAATTATCAAAATCAGCGAACCTTAGCTCAAAGAGATGCCTCAATAACATGCAATTTGCTTCCAAACCCTAAGCGCCAATGTGCAATAAATAGATAGGTAATTTCCAGCAATTAACTTGAGCAAATATCACTTCAAAATGATTCAAAATAAGTCACGAATTGAAAATAAAAATTTCGTACCTTTTTACCCCTTGGATGTGGATGAAAATCAGATTTAACCTCGCTGAAAAATATCTGATTATTTGCATAAAACAACAGCTGAATATTTACCAATTCTCACTAAAACCCTTGCAAAAAATCATGAATAAATTACCAATAATAGCCACACCAATTCAACACCTTTTTTGGGCCTTCAAAGTGATCAAATACCACTCTAAACCTAGTCGCCTTAGGTCAAAATTGCATATAAAATTCAGAATTAATATTCATTCTTCAACTACGGTTTTAGACCCCTTCAAACATCAAACCCTCAATCCCAATCAAGTCACCACACTTGAAAAAATTCATGCAATAAATATTAGCCACAAATTCAAACCCTCATAAAATTTGCCTAAAAATTAAAAAAAATAAATTAGAATTTATTATTTATTTATCCACTCGAAAAAATCTTGAAAACTTTGCCAAATCACATAAAAAGTCAATGCCACACTTCAACAATATTCATCAATAAATTCCAACAATGAAACTAGGTCAATTGGACCTCAAATCGTTCATGAAATCCACACAAACAAGTCACCAAGCAAGTCACCCTCCTTTAGGGCAATTATCAAATCCACCTTTGCAAAGGTGGCATTAAAAGACACCGTTTTGTCGAATAATCAACTCTAAAACTTGCAAACAATTATTGGGCATGCATCCCAATATTTCTTCAAGCATGAAGAATCACAATATCAAATTTCAGCGTATCTTTCAAAAGAGAACTCCACCATGTACTTGTACCCTTCAAAGGGTGGCGAACCACCTTGGAAAAGCCAAATACTTTTTTTTAACTCTCCTGACCGACTTTTAGAATATCTTCTATTTGTCTTTATCACTTACAAGCTGACATTCTTTTTTTACCAAAAAATAATATTAAATTAATTGCCTAAAAAATAAATAGTAATTAAAATTACTTTTAGGCAATAATCCAATAATTATTTCTATTAAATACCTTAGTGGTAAAAACCACTTTTATAAAATATTCTATTAATCAATTAAAATTGCCTTATATGAGCAAATGATTAAAATCACTATTCGGACAATTATAGTTAATAAAATAAAATCTCAAAAGGAATCTTTTAGTCTATGGGGAAAGTAAACTAAAGGTCTTCAATACCTGCTCATAAATGATGTTAAAATGGGGACATTACAATCCTCTCCACCCAAAATTGCTTGTCCTCAAGCAATTGCAAAATCCAAGTAGGTGTCCCAACACACCTTATTAAGGAATTTCCACCTTTACCTATTTCTCAATGAAAAAATCCTCGAATGGCGTCTTCATACTGCTGTATTTGTGCTTTGGGGGCTGCCCTCAAGTGCTAGAAGTGCCCTCATAGCCTTCCAAAGGCTCCATATGTTCCCAATTAACCATCTCTTTCAATACCAAGTGGAAGATAAGCAGACTCATTTCCCTTATACCTTCAAAGGGGGTGTTATGTGACCCAAAGTTGCAACAAAAAACATGAGAGAATATGATTACTTTGCTGCCCTGTGGGCAAAGACCTCCCAAATGATGGGTCATCACTATCCAACTATGCAAAAAGAAACCAGCAAGGTAGCTACCATGATGTGAGACCTCAAAGACATACCACTCACCATATACGGGCATCTTTGTGCAACCCATGTATCTTCTAAAAGACTGCTCCTTGTCAATCATCCCATGCATGCATGAGACACTCCAAAAGCTCCTCAATAGCTCCCAAACAATCATAAAAAATATCTGTTCATGCATGTATATCCCGGATTTTTCATGTTGACTAAATCTGAAATTGATATATGCATACTTTTCTTCATATTGAAATTTGAACTTAATGATTAGAGGGCTGTAATTAGACTTTCCAGCCTTACAAATGCCCTAAAAATTCACCCAAGTTTGGAGAAAAAAAACAACAATGAACTTCTTTTGAATCAAACCTTCGATAGGAGTGTCATGTAGATGCAATCCTCCTTGCATGAACCTTTTTATGTGTGCCATGTATCCTCTCATTGATTTTCCTTTATAAATATCTTTGTGCATATAAAGAACACATTGTAAGTCAAACAAAACCTTTCCTTCAACCATGAGAGGGTGCTGTACCTTTCTTACGCTCTTCCATTTTTTATCGTGTATGAAGAGTTCCCAACTATGAGCATTTTCAAAACGTGTTAGGGGCTGGAATATATCACAAAACTCAGAATTTTTCCCTTTAATGCATGGCTGAGTTCGCTTTTGCAAGTCTGATTTTTCTGAGCAATAAAAATCAGAATATATACATACCTACATCCTTCTCACTGAGTGCTGGTTTATGCTCAAAATTCTCATGTTTTCCCTTTCATAACCCTGCTGCGTTTGCATATAGAAGTCTGATTTTTGAGACAAATAAAAATTATCATACGCACACTTACTTTCTCCCTTATCCTTGGCATGGGGTGCCTTCCAAAGCATGTAGGGGGATGCCCCCTCATATACCTTTCCCTCTCATGTGGTAATAGACATAAATGACAAAATTAAGATTTTGACATGCTTACCAATGGGAACACGGATTTCTCATAGTGCTGGTCATGAAGTCTTATGGTGGTTCTTGCTCCACCTCTTCCTCCCAAACTGTTTATGCTCACACCATAATTACCAAACATAATGTTAGATGAAGATGTGGGACTCTCTTCATCATTTAAGCCATGCCAAATGACTGCCTTGCTTGCCACCTTTACAAGGGATCTCCCAAATAAACTTACACATGGAACAAACAACTTAGGAAAATCATTGGTGTTTAATAACATTTTTTTGATTCCCTCATCAAGCTCTTGGATCATGAAGTGTATCACTTCTTGAGGCCTTGACCCTTCCTTGCAATTTCCTTTCATTCAAAATCTAACAAGTGTGTTTACATTGATCTTGTCATTGCTGTAGCAAGTCTTTTCCTTCCTCAACCTTCCCCTTATAGTGGCTGGAAATTCATTCATATAAGTGTGAAACCCTTCAATGGTGTTGAGGTGTGAGAGGCGCACTTTCCTAGGGTCAATATTCATCATGGCAACAAGAAACTTTGGAGAAAACAAACTAAAAATATGAAAAACAACAGTCAATGAATTACCAACAACCCTTGCAATGACCCATGGGTCATAGCACTTGTCACCTATCACCACCTTCATGATTAACCAAGTTGTTCTTTTGGTAAGTCCACATAAAACACAATATAGGTGGGCTATACAAGGACTATAACAGCCATGAATTGTTTGTTCTTCCCTTGAAACAATGATACATACCTTGCAAGATTTGCACCTTGTGTTCTTCCTCTAGTCACAACCATTTTATGTAGCATATGACATTCAATAAATAAATTGTGATGCTTACCAATTTTATGGATTGTTTGCATGCCTTCTAACATGCCCTTCACCTTGTCCCTTTCCTTGGTATGATCCTTATCTTGCACTTTTTTTAGTTCACGCTCCTTGATTTCGTCCTCTTTTATCATCCACTTGCACCCTTATGGGCAGCCCATCAAATTCTAATTTTTTTGTTTCATTGGCTCCATCATATGAGTCCTCATAAAGGGCTGTCCTTTCATTCTTTTCCTTCAACTCTCCATGTAGTTTGGTACTCTCTTCCTCTAGATGCTCCACTATCAAATAAGGCCTCAATTTTTCCACACAATTAATTGCAACATTTTCAAACATCATATGTGCAATTGAATTTTTTTCTTTTCTAGCCTCAAACTTGTCAACAAGATAGATAATAATGTCTTGGAAAGATCATCACTCTCATTGAGTGTCAAGGTTAAGATTCTCTGCATAGAAACTACAACATTTTTGATAGGGTTCTTACAAGCAATTGCAAGGAAATGTTGAAACATCTTAACAATGAGTTCATCACACTCCATGTCTAACATCAAAATACATGACCCGGTTGAAGCCATAGTTTTCAGGATGTTGACCTTTCTAGCCAAGGAGTGTCTTTTGTCCTCTTTGAGACCTTGGAAGCTCTCCACAATCAACAAAAATATTTTTTTCATGATTTTATCATTGTAGGGAACTTTGGGAACTATTAGTCTTAAAACCTCTTTAATACAACTAGTAACCAAGAGCCTTACCTCCTCATCTTTATCTCTCAAGAATTCATGTTGAACCAAGTAAGTCTTTTAGGGCTGTACCACCCACTTCATGGACTCATAATGTAATTGATTTACTTGAGATAACCTCTTTTTTACTTCTTTCGAGGCACTGATTATATTCTCCACCGGTTGGCATAGGTTCCCTAGCCTTCTACCTGCATTGTAGAGCCTTTCTTTCTCCATTTCTTCCATAGCTTCTTCCTCTTCCCTGATAACACTGAATTTTTTTATTTTCTTGCAACCAAATCTCACAGGTGGACAAGATTGGTGCTCTGATACCACTGTAATGTTCTTTTTTTGGGCCAAAGGACCAAATAAGGGTTTCTCTTAAAATCCACAAAATTATGAATTCTGAAATTAGCAAAATCAACAAATCCTAGCTCAAAGAGGTGCCTAAAAAACATGCAATTTGATTCCAAACACTAGGTGCCAATGTGCAATAAATAGATAGGTAATTTCCAACAATTACCTTGAGCAAATATCATCTCAAAATGATCCAAAATAAGCCACGAACTGAAAATAAAAATTTTGTACCTTTTTACTCCTTGGATGTGGATGAAAATCATATTTAACCTCACTGAAAAATATATTATTTTTTGCATAAAATAACAGTTGAATATTTATCAATTCTCACTCAAACCCTTGCCAAAAATCATGACTAAATTACCAAAAATAGCCACACCAATTCAATGCCTTTTTGGGCCTTTAAAGTGATCAAATACCACTCTAAACTGAGTCGCCCCAGGTCAAAATTGCATATAAAAATTAGAATTAATATTTATCCTTTAATTAGAGTTTTAAACCATTTCAAACATCAAACCCTCAATCCCAATCGAGTTGCCACACTTAGAACAATTCACGCAATAAATATTAACCACAAATCCACAATTTATGAAGTCAAACCCTCATAAAATCTGCTCAAAATTATAAATAAATAAATTAAAATTTATTATTTATTTATCCGCTCAAAAAGACCTTGAAAACCTAGCCAAATCACATAGAAAGTAAACACCACACTTCAACAATATTCATCAATAAATTTCAGCAATGAAACTAGGTTAGTTGGATTTCAAATTGTCCATGAAATCCATACAAACAAGTCACCAAGCAAGTTACCCCACTCTTTGGCAATTATCAAATCCGCCTTTGCAAAGGTGGCGTCAAAAGACAACGTTTTGCTGAATAATCAGCTCCAAAACCTGCAAACAATTATTAGGCATGCATCCCAATATTTTTTCAAGCATGAAGAATCACAATATCAAATTTCAGCATATACTTCAAAGGAGAACACTATGTACTTGTACCTTTCAAAGGGGGTGAACCACCTTGAGAAGGCCAAATACTTCTTTTTAACTCTCCTTGCCGATTTTTAGAATATCTCCTCTTTGCCTTGATCACTTACAAGATAATATTCCTTTTTTACCAAAAAAAATATTAAATTAATTGCTTAAATAGTAATTAAAATTACTTTTAGGCAATAATTGAATAATTATTTCTATTAAATACTTTAGTGGTAAAAACCACTTTTATAAAATATTCTATTAATCAATTAAAATTGCCTTATTTGAGCAAATAATTAAAATCATTATTCGGGCAATTATAATTAATTAATAAAATAAAACCTTAAAATGAATCCTTTAGTCTATGGGAAAAGTAGACTAAAGGTCTTCAGTACCTGCTCATAAATGATGTAGAAATGGGGATATTATAGTAAGGAACTGTGAGATGATGCTTGATTCCATTTTGCTTGAGATAGGTTTTAAACACTTTTAATGTGAATTCACCACCATTGTCAGTCCCGAGTGTCCCAATGCGAAATTGTGCTTCATTTTCAATCATTGTTCGAAACTTTTGAAATTTTTTGAAGGTTTCTTATTTTTGTTTCAAAAAGTATATCCAAGTGATTCTGCTGTAGTGATCAATGAACAACATGATGTACTTATGACCATTGGTGGAAAAATTTGGCAGAGAACACAAATCAGAATGAACCAATTACAATTTTCTGTCGGTTATTTATTTTGGCATTTGAAATGGTTCCCTTTCGTGTTTAGCCAATATGCAAGCTTCACAGTTTTCAATATTTTTGAACGATGTTGGCAAACCTACAACACCCTTCTTTTGCATAGTGCGAATGTTGTCATGGTGAGTGTGGTCAACTCTTGCATGCCATAGAAGACTTGCTAGCATTCCTTCTTTAGCGAGACGAGCAAAATTTCTTGGAATTGAATGCTCACCTCCTGAGTTTTTGCAATTTTCCTCCTCAAATCCATTCAGAACAATTGTATTATCATATTTTCTTGTGACCTTGGTAGAACGGAGTGACCTTCTTGTCAAATGAGCACTAGAGACAACAAGTTTCTTTTCAATTGAGGAAGGTATAAGACATTTCAAAGAATGAAATGTGGAAGCTTTAGTGACTTGAGTCAAATTGAACCTTTGCATTGAGGTTTTAGACTTGTTTTATTCGCTAAATATACTGGACCACCAATTTCTTCATGAAACTCTTTAAAGAACTCCCTTTGAAAAGCTATGTTTTGTGGCACCAGTGTCTAGGACCCAAACATTATCCTAAGTTGAACTTACCGAAGCATTATTTAGTTCATCTGAGATGGAAAATACGCATTCACTTGAAAATTGATCTGAGTTTGATTCTGAGCTTTTCTTCTTTTCCTTTTCTTCTTTTTTGTTTTCTCTAGGCTTGAATCTTGTCCCATGATGTTTTGCATTCATGGGTCTCATGACTCCCTTTTCTTTTACATTTGTAAAACAAATATTTCCGTTGTTTTGCTTCTTCTGATGTTGACCATTGTTTTTACTAGCTTTGCCACCTCACCCTTTAATTTTCCCTTTCCCTTTATCATTTCTATCATTTTTGGAAGAATTGCCCTTTTGATTAGCATAGTAAATGCTTTCTCTTGTAGACTCAATCTTTGTTCCAAAGGTTTTTTCTCTCTTGGACGTCTTCAACAAATTGCTTTCTTGCAAAGACTTTGAGTAAGTTGAATATGTAGGGAGAAGAACTTTTATGAAGACAATCATGTATATATCAATCTTTACACCAGTAGCATGAACATCATATTTGATAGCTCAGATTTCTGAAGTCAAACTCGTGACATCACTATTCTTCAACTCAAGGTTGAACAATTTCAATTACAATTGTATGAACTCATATTTTGAGTGAGAATCATATAAGTCCTTCAATTTGCATAGTGCTTCCCAAGGAGTGTTGTACACCTGTATGTGACGAAAAACTTTGCCATCAACTGAGGCTCTCATCAAGGCCAGTGCTTTTGAATTCTTGTGCTTCTAGGGTTGTATTTCATTTGCTTCTTTTGGTTTAGTTGGTTGTGCATCTCCGTCACAACTGTTGAACCACAAGTCATTGAAGATGAGAGTGTTCTCTACTTGTCTTGACCATTCTAACTAGGCGCCTTCGGTTAGTGTTGTGTCAACAATTGTTTTGATTAAGTGCATTTTTGCTGTTTAGGGAGATGGATTGGCTCATTTTCTATATACGACCAAAGCGATACACCAAACCTTTCAATACACTCACCTTCTTATATACTTGATGGTACGTAGAAGAAGCTTGTCTTTTCTTTATACCAGGGGATACATGAAAGAGATGTTAAAGCATGTGAAAGCAGAATAATACGTGATACTTAAGTAAGACGTGGAAAAGATTCGTTCGATTTATAACACTTAGCAAGAAGTCCTTGTATATGGGCATGATAACCTTTAATACTGGGAATTTATTGCTTTCAATCTTTGTGTAACAATAAATACAAATAGGTGACAAAGGGAAAATGAAAAAAAAAATGTTTTATCCTTATTTCTCCTCGATGATTTGTAGGGACAATGCCTCAAACGCCATTGTTGCAGCTATATTAGGTTATAGATGCAATAGTTCAATCAAATAATATTACTTGTAAACGCAAACCAAATGCATCATAAATACCGAATACTATGATGTTTGCAATATGTTTTGTTTTTCAAAATTTGTTTATTTTGAAAAAGAATATTTTTTGATTTTGAATATTTTGCAAAAAATGACTTGTTTATTGTTTAATAAGTAAGAAATTAAAAAATTCCCATATTGATTTTGTGAATATCCTCCAATGAAAATTATATGCTTTTATTTTCAAATTAAAAGCATGAACAAATATATGAACTTAAAATTTTTAATGAAACTTAGCTGGAATAACTTGGGAGAGAGAAATAAAAAAGGTCGTGCCATACTCCACCTAATGTAGGGCGACGTGGAGAGAGCAAGAGATTTATATGCAGCTCATCAAACACCACTTGGAACGCCTTGTTTGCTGCTTTCAAATCAGTTTTCTCCTTGCATTTCAACGCCTCATTCCAGCCGATGAAACTGACGCCTTCTGTAGGAGATTGCAGCTGCCTTCTGATTGATTTAGTCAGCGTTGGAATGCCTCACAATTATATTAACAATTGAATGCCTTTCTTAATTACTCTGACGCCTTGCAGGTCTGGACAATGAGAAGTGCCTTATTTCAGGCTGACATGTTAGTTCTACTCATGAAATATTTTGTTTAGCTTGCATAGGCTGAAGCGCCAATGAATAGAAAAGAGCTTTGCATTTATAATGAATTTGAAACACCACTTAACCACAAAAAAATATGCAGGCCTTAAGGCTGAAAGTTAGATTAATGGACAAAGGAAAAAATTGAAAAACCTCATGCTCTGATACCAATGTAAGGTTAGTTTGGACTGAAAATAAAACAAGATTGGTGCAAACTAAACTTGTATTGCATAAACAAATGAAGAAGAGAAATATTACATTTATAGCACCAAGATGGTTATTCACTTCATCGCCTATGATGACTATTCACCTTCTACAAAAAGACAAAAGCTACTCCTACATAATTATTACATATTATTTACAATATTACATAGGGAAGCATGACCCAAAAAGATTATGGAGGGAGCTACATAAACAAATAACACAAACAAAAATTAACATTACAACACATCAGTGGTTGAAGTATTCAAAGTAGTACGAACGTGAAAAGGAAAAGGACAGCCCCGCTCCCTCCGTGCGCCCCCAACGCCCACAATCAATGTTAAATAATTTTTTTTCACAGTTAGAGACATCTAACAAGGGATTAAAAAGTTAGCAATAGGTAAGGTCCAAGACATAGATGGTCTTCAAGTAAAATATCTAAAATGGAGAGAAAAGGTCCCTATCACTACATATCAGAGAAATATTTAGTGGGGTTATTTAGAATGGCTTCCTGATTGAGTGGATAACTAGCCTAACCATACCTTTGTTCAAGAGTGGGGATGTTAATAACCCTTTAAACTATTGAAACATTATGGTTAATCTGCTTTTTGCAAAAAATTCTGGGAGCATGGTAGAAAATAGAACCAGTAGTCGGGCTAAAGAAAACAGAAAGAGAGTAAAAAGTTAAGCATGTTTTAGACCAAAGTATTCAACAATAGATTATTGTGTCACACTAAGATAGTTAAAAAGGTTTGGGCTAAAAGAAGGTGAAGCTTAATGTTGTTTCGTAGATTTCAGGAAAACATTTGATACAATGCCAAGGAGCAAATCATGGAGCAAAATGGAGGAACTAAAGGTCCTAGTACGCTATAGGGTAACAATCCATAAACTATATGAGCAAGTCAAGGCCAAAATCAAAATGTAGGAAGGGTTGTTTGAGTGCTTTGGGAGCGACGTAGGTATCAAACAAGGCTTCCCTTTGTATTCCACTTTGTTTGGGTTATATATTGACAAGCTAAAAGAATGGATAGACAAGTATGGGGGTGGATGGGTTCATTTGACCAAATATGCAGTGAAACTCCTCTTATACACTGATGATCTAATTCTAATTGTTGAATCAACTGAAGGCTTGAGAGACCACTTATAGGTCCTATAATGTTTCTTTAAAGTGGTAGGGATGCGGGTTAACATCGGCAAAACCAAGATACTGGCCGTCTCCCTAAAAATAAAAATAAAATATTTCAACGTCAAGTTCTAAGGAAACCTCTGCTTGAAATGGCATCGTAATACAAGTATCTTGGTCTATACTTTCACAACAAACTCAGCTGGGACATGGGTAGAATGAACATAATACAAGGTGGATGAAAAGCTCTATACTCACTACAAAATAGGTGCAACAATGCAGAGCTGTGGGGTTGGAAGAGCACTAAAGTCTTATTTGGGTTACTTGTCACCTTGATGGTCCTATATGGATGTGAGATATGGGGCAGTGACACTTCCAGTTTTAAATGGAGGCAAATACAAAGGATCTAGAAGTGCTTAATTTCAGTATGGAATACTATTTCGAAATCAAGGCTTCAGTTCCCTACGAAATACTCGTAAAAACAAGAACTTTCCCTTTAATGATACAACTATGATCATGATATTGTGCTACTAAACAAAATAGAAAACATGGAGAATGACAGGTGCCTAAAGTAGCAAAGGAAGAAGAGTTAAATAGGAGAAAGAGAACATGGATGAAACAAAACGGCAAATGGATCAATAGATGAGAAATTGATATAAATGAATGTCCAAATCTTAACAATGAAATACAAAGTTTTGTGAATGAAAAAATTAGAGCAATCATGTGGAGAAAGAAACAAGTAGGAAATGATGACACTATCTTACAAAATTCAACCCGACCTATGAGCATCACAAAAAAAACATAAATAGGGGCTGAAATCAAATGGAAGGCGAAGATACTCATAACTCAAATAAGAACTAGTTCCCACAGGTTTACATGTGAGACATGTAGATGGGTGAGCCCTAAGGAAGAATGTGGGAGCAAAGGATATATTTGTTTTACACCACATGGGCAATAGAAACAAATAAGTACTTCATCCTAGAGTGGCCAATCAACAATGACATCTGGGTTAGGTACACAAAAACATGGAGAGTAGACACCATGTTGGAGCTATTTGAAGAGATGAGAATAAAAGTGTTGGGGCAGTTGTTTACACAAATTAGTAGGAGAAGGAACAACCTTCTTAACAAAACAACCCGACCCTCAATTTATGCATCATCACGCTGTTGAGGTAGTTGTAACATATTGTGGCTCTTTAGACTGTTGGGTGTTGTGAACGTAATTGAAACCATTTCATTTCATACTTTCATTTCTTCCCAATTTGGAAAGCCCACATCTCAGGGTTGGATTGAATCTTTATCTAGAAGGTTTTTGTCCGTTACTGGAGGGAAGAATAGGTTGTGGGGAAGATGAAATGATTCACCTTCCCAACTTGTACATGATCCTGAGTCTTGAGATAAAACCTAAGCTATACAACTCTAGATGGATGAAATGTGTTACATGCCCAATTTGATATCCTAACACATGTCGAAGAATAAACATGTGATGTGTAAATATTTTATTACCTAGTCACTCAACATGGTGTCCCAAGTGAGTGACCACAAATCAGCTTCGACATGGAGTCACAAGTGGGAGACTACAAAATCAACTTCAAGATGGTGTCATGAGTGAGAGACCACAAACCATAGATATTTTGATGACACCATTGTGTTCCTCTCAAAAAAGTATGTGGTTTGAAATTAAAAAACACTCAATTCTAAGTCTGTATAAGAATATCATGGTCTCTCCACTATGTTGCAGGCGACATATCATGAGATCAGTTTCCATGCAGTGTTTGTTATCACTTAAATATGTTATTGAAACCTTTGACGATGATCCAACCCTTGGCCGTTGGAAAACAACGAAAGTGAGGTAATAAATTTAAGAAAACAATGGATTGACAGTTTCATTTTGCATTTGAGAGGGGTGGCTCCCTCATAGGATTTGTGATTTTTGGTTTCTTATTCACTATTTCGTGAAAGTGAGAAAGGGGAAAAATTGATGGACAAGGCAAAAATCATGAACTTGTAATTTGTGAGCAGAATAATGACTAAGCGCTGCTCTTGGAGATTGAAAGAGATTGTAAAATGGGAAGAGGCCTTCTTTCTTCAGAGGTTGTGGCAGAGTATAGGCGATTGATCTTGTGTAGAAGACAAAAGAAAATCACAGGGTCCCAAAGTCCTACCAACATTGATTACCTAGACATGATCCAGAGCTCACCTTTTGAAGATTTCTCTGACACAGTCTAACAACACTCCAAACTCTATCTCCAAATCTCCCATCACAAGGTCCAACAAAGTATATAGATGCCTGTGGAACAATAAATGATTCTTCAAAATTATGGACTTCCCTTAATAGAAAACTTTATTGATTTTTATTGAGAAAAGTTAATTGACTCCATATGCAATAAAACATTTCATTTCTCGCATAATATTTACTTCCACAACCCTTATTGAATAAAAATCAAATTTCAATTACATAATACATACAATAAAGCACACAACACATTGCTCTAAATAGGAACATGAAAATTGCAAAGTAAAAGACAATCACATTCTGTAAATTACATAAAGAGAGAAGAACCTCATTTTATAAAAAAAAATACAAGAGTTTTTATAGCACAACACTGCAAATTTTCCCACCTTTGAAGCCCGGCCAACATGGGAGAATTATGCCAATGATGTGGACCCCTTAGGCTATGACAATTGAGTATGGTTTTAGATACACCTAATTGTGGTAAGGATATGCCCAAGAGGCACTTATTATTTGAACCCTAATTGACCTAGTGATGAAAGAAAATACCCTCTCTAGTATCACGGCAAATTCCACTGTGATTAGTCATCATCTAAAACCCCTAGTTTTCCCGTAGTAAGTCTAGGAGGCCTAGGAAGCACTCATTGCTTAGGAGGAATGATTGAGTCATCTTCCTCAGTCATACCCTCCAAATGAATAATTGAGATGCCCAATTACCATAGTTATTCCCCCATATGACCATTCTAGATGACCAAAGACCCCTTTTGGAGCCTTGAAACACATTAAAGTTGCAAAATTTATTAGGCTGACCAAAAAGATGCACAAGGGCATGATGTCATGTGTCCTTTTGGTTAAGATAAGGGCTACCCTGCGAAACAAGCCAAAACAACCATTTTTTGACTAAAGTGCCCTATTCAATGGACATGCAAGTTTTAAAAGCTTCAATCATTATTTTAGTGGGAAGAAATCCATTTAGGGATTGTTAACTGAGCACTGACGTATTCATGCAAAGAGCTTGCATAGTCTGATCCTTGGTTGATCAAGTTAACCATGCAACACCCATTTTGCACCACTAATAAAATGTCATGCAAAATCAATTAGTCTTTAAATATGCTTACCCATACTAGTTTTTTTTTTTTTAAAAGAAAAAAAAAACCAAAAATTATATTACTAGAAATAAGAAATTATCAATACAATGCCAAGCAATGGTATTGATAATCCATGATCTATCCTTAGACATCGAATAACATTAGAAGGAAGAAAGAGAGCAGATCATCATCTTATACATCCAGTGAACATAAATGAAGAATCTTTTCAATCTGATGCCGTTTCTCTGGAGACCATGTCAAAGGCAAAGGACCAAAATTAATCAAATTATGATGATCCAAAGCCCAATTTGCCAAAGCATCTGCCACCTTGTTTTGATCTCTAGGAACATGTTGGAATAAGATGGTCTGCAATTGTCTAGCGATACCTTGAATGTTATCCTGAATCCTAGCAATTTTCCAATTATTTGATCTTTGCCGTTCTTTAGCTGAAAGAAGATGGATAATAACCGTAGAATCAGATTCCACAATGCTTTTAGAACATCCCACTTTAGTTGCTTTCTAGAGAGCACACTAAATGGCCGTAATTTCAGCTACATTATTAGTAGCATAACCCAATTGATGAGCAAAGAAGAAAAGGGGAGTTCCCATAGAATCATGAGTTATGCCTCCAATACTAGCAGCACCCGGATTCCCTCTGGCTGCTCCATTAGTATTAATTTTAATAAAATCAAAAGGAGGCGGCTTCCAATTTATGAGAGTGTTTGGCACCAATATTTTGGTACTAGGAACAAGCTTCAATTTATGTTCCGGCAAATTAAGCTTGTTTATCATACTTTTCCATTTCCCAGGTAGGGGAGAAAGTAGTTTAACATTATGCTCAATAGTTTCCACTATATTACTTCGAATAACCTCCTTAACATACCAAATGTCTCTATGCTGAGATTTGAAGATTCGTCTGTTGCGCTCCTTCCACACATTCCACAACATAAGAGAGATAGCGATCCAAACACCTTTGTTAAGCACCTGAGTATCAGAGACCAAACATTTCCAGGCTCTAAAAGTTTCCACAAGATTCACAGAAGGAGACCAACTAATAGATAGCCAATCAGCTAAAGTATTCCAAAGAGATATAACAAAAGGACACTGGAAGCAAAGGTGAATTAAAGTTTCATCCGCTTCTTTGCATAGGGGACACCAAAAAGGTCCCACCATACCCTTTTTCATCAAATTGTCCCCAATAAGAATCCTCTTGTAAGGAAGAAGCCACACAAAGAATCTAACCTTAGGCCACAAAATCCACTGCCAAAGATCAACAAAAATATCCTTCCAAGGATGAGGCTGAATACCCAACAAACTTCTATATCGTTCAGCAACCGAATAACTCCTGTCTGAAGATTTCCCCCAAGCAAGGGTATCAGGATTAGAAGAAAGAGGAAGAATTCGATTGTGAAGGAGAGAGTGAAAAAATTGAATGTGGGTCGTAGACAAATTACCTTGCCACGAGGAGGGAGAAATCCACTCGGTTCCCTGAGATGATGTTTGCACATAGTGAGCAACCTTTGTCTTTCCTTTACTATGAATAATATTCATAATACTGCTAAAAACCGGATATTGTTCAATCAAAGTTGGGTTCCCATCCCACGAGTCAGTCCAAAAATTACCCTGATCTCCTTTTCCAATTTTCAAAAAAATCTGTTTTTTAATAATTTCTTCACCAATTTTAAGAACCGATAACACTGGAGATCCCCGAGAGGGTAAGGAATGTCGAATAAACTCATGCGGCATCATGCTCTCTGCATATTTGGCTCTAATATTGCTGGCCCATAAATGGCAAGGATATTGCAACAATCACCAATATTAAAGCCTTGTTATTCAACACACTTGATCGGAAACCCAAACCCCCTTCCTTTTTTGGCAAGCATAATGTTTTCCAACTAACAAGGTGCCATTTTCTATCCTGTTGAACCCCTGTCCATAAAAATTTCTGACTAATACAATCCAGCTGATGTAAGATTTTTGCAGGAATATTCAGAAGAGAAGAAAAGTAAATAGGAAAAGCCTGCAAAACCGCTTTGATCAAGGTAATACGTCCCCCTGAAGATAACCATCTATGAGTCTATTTACTGTATTTGTGGAGAACCCTCATAGGAAGCCAATTCCATTCAGTTAATCTTTTAGAATCCAATGGAATACCCAAATATTTTTGAGGCAACTCGCCCTTTTGAAATCCCAATTTATTCAGAATGTCCTAGTTAAAAGGAGGTCACCCTTGCCATTCCAACACACACCATTCCAAGTTGCAACATACTTAGAAGCACGTTGATTCTCCTTCAGAGAAACACGGGGTAGAATGGTGTTCATAGCAAAGATCAAGCTTTGCTCACACTCTTGTTTCAAAAAACTTATTTAAGTCGTTTCGAGCAAGATTAACTATCTTGAGGGTGGGAAAAATTTCTCTTGGCCCTTGAAGGCTGAGATTGAATCCTCCTTCTTAGAGCTTGCACTAGCTCAAGAGGCCACCTCTTTCCCCTATAGATCGGCTCTCTAGTTTGGTCTTAGGAAGTCAGCTGACGACGATGACTTTGCATGTGTGCCATTCCGCGAGGGGGGCCTGAGTAATTTGAGGGCCGCCACCTCTACCTTCTCTCTAGGAAAGGAGAAGCTAGGTCAGCGGGTTTCTTTTTTGTGATTTCCTCACGTTTTACAGTCTTAAAGTGATTTGTAGCTGTTTTTTAAATTTCTGATTTATTTTCTTGCATGATAGTTAGCTTTGCTTTCTTTGTACATAGCTTAGATAGTAGTTAGACTTCCCTTTAGTCTAGTTTGCTTAGTCTGAAGCCACTTAGGTGTCTAGTCTAGAGGGTCCATCCTGCAATAATGCATTGAAACTTGGTAGGCCACCATAGTTAGGTGGTATGGGTGTGCTTATGAATGGTGATCGAGCATAGCACCATTTGTCCCAATGCTGTACATGTGCTGCTAGTCACACATACATTTTTTTAAGAAAGTTAAATTTCTATTAAAAAAGTATTTACATCTGCCCGAGCCTTGGCCAAAAAGGGAATCAAAAGGGCTAACATTTAGACATAGATAGAGCTCTTACAATTCAGACTAGCCAAGATCCAAAGATCAACATATTAAAACAAGCAGAGAAAATAATCACTAAGCCACTATTAATCTAGACCTAGAAACAGGAAGTAAATACCTATCAAGATTCTATTCTGCACACTCTTGAGCCCAAGTCTGGAGTAGTATCACTTTGTTATTGGATACTGCTACCCAGGGGTGCCGGTACTGGTACAGTATGCCTTAGGTACAGGTACCGGTTTGATTCAGCACTGGATATTTCCAGGGTACAACTGGGCAGTTGTGAATACGTCTGGGTTCACCATGGGTGTATCCGAAGCTGCCCAGCAGTACTCTGGGCATATCTGACAGGTATCCAGGCAAAAAAATGTTTTTTTTTTAATTTTATCTTTTGTTTTCACTTGATAAAAAGTCAAATATGGACTTCACAAAACTATAAAAAAATAATATAAAGTATAAGGGAAACGCTAAAAGCAACTTTTACACTCATTTTATCAAAAGAAAACAACACATTTACGTCTCATTGCATTTTTACCCCTCATTGCACATTTGAAATATCCCGAGCCAATTTTTTTTTATTTTTTGATATTGGATTTCAACATTACAAATAAATACCGTTAAGGTTAGAAGATAAACCCAATTGTACTGAAACAACTCTGCTACTTTAAATGCTAGAAATGGAACTCAACGTCTAGTATGTGCTACCCAATCCAAGGCGGAGTTGGGGCGACCATAAGACGGAGTAAATTACTAACAAAGGAACTCTACGTCAAGTATGTGCTACCCAATCCAAGGTGGAATAAGGGGCTACCATATGACGGAGTGAAATTAATAACAATGCTTTAATTGAAATACTGAAGAATGAAACTACTCCACACCCAGCATGTGCTTGCTAACCCCAGAAGGGAAAGTAGCTACCATAGGGCAGAGCTCTACACCCAGAATATGCTTGCTAACCCCAATAGGGAAAGTAGCTACCATAAGGCGGAGCTATAAACTAATACAATAACTTAATAGAAATTGAACTTTTGAAATCAGCTTTGAACAAATAAAGAATGGTTGCCAGTACTACTGTCAGCTTACAAAATAAGAAGAATTTGCTCTTAGAAAGAAGAAAAACCAGCCACCTACTAAATTCTTCAGATGTTCATAACTCACACAAAACTTGTTCAATTTTCCTGATTTCTGTTGCAAAGTCTCTTCCTAGATATGTCGTCCAAGTTAGCATCAAAATTCTGATCAAATCACTAGATGCTGTCTTGCAAGCATGAAATGATGCCCTAGCTAGGAGGCCTTCATTCCCCGAAGCAGTTCCAGAGCCAAAGCGGCAGCATAACAATGTAATAAACCAAGATGAAGAAATGATAACCCAATGCCTTCTTTTATAGGCTTCAGTTGGCCTCCTTTGAAGCCTTATCTCCAAAAGTGGCGCCCCTTTCCATGCAATGATGGCGCCCCCCCTTCAAGTCCCCCTTTTAAAATAACATTAAGTTATTTCGACTAGGCCAAGGTCAACGTTAAAATATAACGTTATTATTATTTTTTCTTATTTAAGTGAAATTAACTTATTCCACCAAGACCGCATTCTGAAGCCCAAAATTGAATGAGTCAACTGAAAAGGAAAGTTAACTTCTTGCGACAATCCTGCTAGCTGCCAAAAATAGAATTTACTAAAAATAGTAAATTCCTGGAAATGCTCAGAAAACCGAAACAAACATACCTCCGCGAAGCTCTCGAAAAACCCAGAAAGAATTCGCTATCAAAACTTCGAGCAAGAACATCCTAAAAAATAGGAAACCCTCATTTGCACCTTCCGAATAGCCTACGGATTTCCAAAAATAGGCCAACGGTCACTGTGAGATCAGATTTGAGAAGGGGTCATTACAACATTTTCTTCTCTCGACGAACTTGGCTGTATCCGCACCTGCCCAGCAGTACCCTGGTTATATCCGACAAGTATCCAAGCCAAAAATGCTTATTTTATTTTGTTTTTTGTTTTCACTTGATAAAAGGTCAAATATGGACTTCAAAGGACTATAAAAAATAAATTAAAGTATAAGGAAAATCCTAAAAGCAACTTTCACACTCATTTATAAAAAAAAACATCTTTACCTCTCATTGCATTTTTGCCTCTCATTGCACATTTTCTCTCTTCATTTTTTCAATTGCTTAGGACTGAAACTCCTTCCTTTTGCTAATCCTAAGCAAGATGAGTACAAGCAAGGGGCAACAATGTGTTGGGATCTAGACCCAAATACTTCTGACTTGGATGTTTCCATTGCCTACCTTTCATTGCTCAACATGGAGCTAGCTGGTTCTTCACATGACCTACGTAGTGGAGCTAGTGAGAGTGGCACTGCTACTGCTTCTGATTCTAATGAACCACATGATGATGCTCTTGATGAAGACATTGAAGACGAATATGGATATAATGAATATGCTGATTAGTCTTGCTTTGTGTATACATTGTAACATTTGCACTATGTTCTTGTTCTAAGACTAATCTAAGTTCGACTATTGAATATCATGACATTTGGCATTGAATTATCAGTATGTTTTGTGATTATTCAACTTATTTTGTTTACTCTATGGATATTATATGGTTAATTTTCCTTATTTGGATATATTTTTAATGTTTTTAATATTTTATATATATTTTTTTACGGCCATACGGCCAAAAAAATTTCTGTACTGTCATTCCCGAACCCCATACCTGCACCTGCACTTGCACCAGTACAAAGATCGGCAACGTATTTAGTTGTCACCCTCCTTGGGGAGACACACATCCGTGGCCTCTTATTTGTTGACATTGCAGTTGCTGGGGCTGAATAGAACTGTTGAGGAGTCCAGTTTTGTATGGGAGGATGAGCTTGGGACTTATGTATGACATGAGTCCATTCAGGGCCTTCGGATGTAGCCTCAGTAGAGCTTTTATTAGGCATAGCTTATCACTTTGGATTGGGCTGCTGTTCTATCGTTGTTGCAGATATTCATACAACACTCTTTTGGCCTTATCAGTAGTTCTGAGGTGCTCAATAGTCTTCACTCTAAAATTTTGCATGGTGAAGATCTCCACTAAATGGAGGAGGTAATCTTTTTGGTGTTGATTGCATTCCTTTTGAGCTCGAGAACAGTTGACAAGGTGAGCAATGCACTGTTGTAAAAGGGAGATTTGAAGCCAGTTTTCATCAATTTTTTTGACAAGCTTTTTGAAATTGTCCTCAAATTTGGTGCCCACCAGCTGTATATTCTTGTTGCCCTGCATTGCCTTGGTAAGATAAACATCAAGTTTATGATTTTCTTACGAATCTTTGGACTTTTGAGCAGGTCCTGGAACTTTTGTTGTTGTTTTACCAGTATGAACAGAAGGGTTATCAGAGTTCTTGAATGAAAGACAAAGCCCTCTTATTATGACCAAACATCTGGGCCTCAAGGGGATGAGTGGGACTAGAGCTACTGTTAGCTCTCTCAATATTGTGAGGAAGGGTCAATGTAGGGGCAGGACCACCAGAAGATGGGGGGACATTGTGATGACTGTTCTGACCAAACTGCTGAAGGAGGTTTTGATTTTTGTACTCACATTGTGTAAATATCTGCTGCAAAATAAACTCTAGTGGGAGGAGTGGAATATTAGGCACATAAATCTTGGAAGTAACATGGCTAGGTTGAAAATGGACATTACCCGGCTGTTGAAGCTGACCTCTAAATTGCTACATACCGAGAGGCTGCATCTGAAGCCTTTGGGGCTCCTTGAGGCCCCTGAGAAGGGGGCATGGGCTCATCATCATCAATCCTGATGGGATGGACTTCATTGGCATTGGAGTTTGGCCTCATGTTGTGTATTTGAGGATTTGTATTGAGAAACTGTTGGCTAGATTTATTGCATAGCTTAAAACCTAGGTAGCCATGAGATAAATCTCCTATATTTAATGGTGAAGCTCTCATGTAAGATGCTTATCTGTCAAGGTTGTGAATACTAATAACTAATTTCGGGGGTATTACTTTAATCGCCTCAGCTTGTGAACCACAGCTAGGTAATTTGGCAGCAAGTAAGTAGCTGTGTTTGGGATTATTGCAGAAAAGGGAAATATATAGCAATGGTTACAAAAAGAGGAAACGTGCTTAGCAATAAATAGATTTTAGAATTTACTGCATCCACACAATCATAAATAAACAAGAAAATCACACTTTCAGCAAGAAAGAGAAGGAATAAATTCCACCTCAGATCCAAAATAACACAAAGTTCATCCTGAGATCTTAATAGAATGTTTAGCAAAATTCCGTAGACACAAAGTTCGCCAGAAATCTACTTCCCTTTATTCAATCCAGACTAGTTCACAAAATCACATCCAAGAGTTTCAACACAAAGTTTGAAATCTTAAAAATGCACAAGTTACAATAGCTTTTGCCAAAATGTTCTAATTTATCTGGTACAATCTGTTCTTCAATCAATACTTTCTCAGGCAATGAATTTATTTCAACTAGGGTCTCCAATTGGTATTCAACAATTCTATTTTCATTGTCTATTTCCACCATCAACTGCCTCAACTGAGTAAACTTGCTTTGCAAATCACCCTAGCTATCTGGTATTTCTTTGTATTTCTCTGTTGCTTTTTGAATGCTCTGCTCTATCCACTCATCAACAACCCTGGGTTTGTCTCCTATGTCTTCAAATTCTCTGATGACATGCTCATTGAGTTGCTCTTCCACTAGCACGGGCTGAGATGAATACTGTGCAACCTTTGCAATGATCTCACATAGCTTGGAGATTTGCTCATTCAATTTAGCTTTTTCCTTATCCATCTTGGAGAAGAGTGCATCTATTAGAGTCTGGGTATCTTGTTTCAGTCCTTCAATAGTAACTTTTCCCAGAGGGAATTTAGTTACTGTTATGTCTACTGCAGTCAATTCTCCCTTTTGTTTTCCCTTTACTGGAGTTGACATTTGAACAAACTTTTGACTAGAAGGTTCAATGACTAACTTTGAAGTCACTTTGGCAGCTTTTGACCTTTTACCTCTTCCTCCAAGGCTCTTGAGTAGTTGTAGATCCTCCTCTTCCAAGTTTATTACTTGCCTAGCCTTTGGAACTACTTGTGAAGCCAACCAAGATGAGAAGTCACTATTTGGAGGGTGAGAAGTGTCAACATGTACCACCATCTCTTGATTGGACCCCGTTGCATCAGAGGTTAATACTGTATCATAGCCTTCTCCATCTGCACCATCTAGAGAAAGTACTCTTTCAAACTTTGTCATTCTCTCCACCATCAACTGCTTCCTCAACTCTTCATTTGTAGTAGTCCTAGCACTGCTTTCTGCTCTAGTTACCTTTTCCGCCAATGTTTCTTTATGGGCATGAGAATCCCCCAAATATGAAGAAATGGTATCTGAAGGAGGAGGTGGGTATTTGGGTGGTGAGAAAGGAGGAGGGTGAGGTGATGAATCTATTTCTTTTATTGAAGGGAGAGTGAAAGATGCTGGCTTCAAAGGTGGAATAATTGTGATCTTTCGTGAAGCTTTCGAGGTGGGGTTTATTGGGGATGTTGAAGTGCTATGAGCTGATATAGAAGGAATTTTGTCAACAAGAGGTGCTTGTGAAGCAGATGAAGATTCTCGCGCGCTTGTTGCTTGAGATTTTTTATGCACTTCTAACTTTTCTAGTTTCTGGCTGCTCTCACCTTCATGTTTCCTCTTTTTGAAACTCCCCTGCCTTATTTGCTGCATTATTGCCTCATCCAAACAATGCCCCTTTTCCTGCAACCAATTTGAAGTATTAATGAGAACGATTGAAGTTCTCTCAATTGTTTTGGAACTAACTTTAATGGTTGGTAGAGGGGTCATGTCTCCTCCCATTTGATTGTATGGATCAAGTATCACATGGTCATCATCAAGAAGATTTTCAGGTATCCTTGCCAAACCAAAATTAACAATTTGCTTTATTCTTAATCTACTTAAGTCCCTTCTAACTTCAAATTCATTCCTGCAGTTCATCCAAAAGTCCTCCAATGTGGGGATGCGCATATATTCTATAGAGACCGTCTTTTTTGCAATCCCTTTAGGATCAAAGTTCATCCTAGCTTGGAAGGGTTCTTGCTCATAATGAAGAAACTTTTCTGTTTGGATATTTTTGGCCTTTTGGATACACTGACAATTATAATTACCAATTGTGATGGGGAAGTTAATTGCTGCCTTGTGTTGGTTCGCTTGCAAGTCATGTAATTCTACCAATTGTCTGCATAATTCCATTATTACCCATTTGTCATTGGGGTATCTTGGTAGCGTAAGTGGTGATCCTGAGAAACCACTAACCTTGAGGTAAGTGAAATCAGCAAATTGAATGAAGATGCAGCGAAATTGAGAGACAACCTCCCATGCCTCCTTGCTTACTCTGCTTGTTTTCAGATCATTGTTTAGCTTACAAATAATTTCATAAAAGAAGCCATCAGTTACTGTCTTGTATTTCTTCAAGTATTTAGGCAATACCAACTATGGGTGATACTCGTAGATAGGGTCTGTTGCTAACATCCCTCTCCTGTCCAGTTTGGAGAATATTCCTTCTGAGGCTGCAACATATACTAGATATGAAGTCATTTTGAAATCAAGCATCTATTAACCTCCTTGAGTTGTTCATCAGTGTTATTACTTATTATTTCAGCGCAATTGATCATTGCATTGGCTCTATTGACTTCAATTGTTCTGATGAAGTAATACATCCATGAGTAGAAGAATTTTGCATTTTTTCCTCCATTTATCCTGCACAACAACTCGCTGATGTCATTAACTTCTTGCACAAGATTTGATCTTTGAATGGTCTCCGGGAATCTAGATGGCTGCTTAAATTTCTTCAGATAGCTTCTATTCATGATATTTATACATTCCGCTGTGTTGCTCTCCCATCTATCAATGGCCCTTTGCATGTTGACATCAAGTACTTTGGATTTTGTTGGAATTTTAAGATAGTAGTTGAGGAATTATGTGTCCAGCCTTATCACTTTATTGCCTGCTGTGTCCCTGACTATTTTAGTTAGAGGATTGTAAAATTTGACACATTCTAAAACAAACTCTGGGAATTGGGCAGTACTTGGAAACGTTGCAACTCGAATGATCCCACTATTGACCATAGCTTGCATAAGGGGTGTCTTGCGGGTTGCCTTGGATTTGTCAATTAGTTCTTATAGACACATGCCCCATATTAGTATCACTTATTTCAGCAAGTTTAGACACTATACACGATTCCACTGGATAGTCCTTGTACTCATTCTCATATTGCCTGGATGTGCTTTTGCCTAAGATTTTCCTTATCATCTCTTTCTTGAAGCTTTTGCAGTTACAAGACTAGGATCTTCTTGTGTGAAAATTACTTCTCCTGACCTTCTTGCCTCTTCTGTCTCTGAAGATATCTCTTGTATATGAGACATTTGCCACAGCTTCCCTCTCATAAATATGTGCACAACTTAAAATGTTCCTGTAGAAAATTTGAACAAATGTGTAACTCAACATTTGTTAAGTTCATTCATGCATATGATCAATTTTAGTTTCCCGAGAATCATGTTATTATGAAAATTCAGGTAAACTTTCAGTGCACATAATGAGATGTGGGCTCAATTGGGAGAGAACAAAGAGTTGCTTTGGTCTACTTGCCTTTGCATGGCTGATTTGGAGGGCTGCCTTACTCATTTTTGAGTCATAAAAATTCTGGTTAAGCTTTCCCTTTGTATTGAGGACTTTTGGGGGTGCATTACTTACTTTATAAAAGAGAAATAAGTAATGACTTAAAAAAGTTCTGGTTGAGCTTGCCTTTGTATTGAGGACTTTTTAAAGTCACTTGCTTCACAAAAGAAGTAATCACTTAAGCCAATCCCGATTTACACTTCAATCTTAAAATAAAGGACTTTTTGGATGCATCGACTTATTGAATCAAAGAATAGGTGATGACTGCAAAACTGTCCGATTTACTCTTGCTATGGACTGCGTAAGTTTTAAGAGGAAAGACTTGATAAGAAGTGAAGTAATGCAGTCCTAAAAATCTGATTTGGTCTATAAGGTTAAAATAGCGGATTTTTGAAAGTATCGACTTGTTTGTGAATGGAAGCAAAGGAAATAAGTAATGAGGGTTTATAAACCCGAGCTAGCTTGAAAGGACTATGGAATTTTTGATGACTTTGACTTATTTTGAAAATAAGTAAAGACTAAATAAAACTCCGAATTGATTTTTGAGTGGGTTGCAGTTATGGAATGAAGGCTCGACTCATTTGTTGTTTTAGAACCAATAAATTTCTTGGAGCTGCATATGAAAGGAGCCAGATTTAAGCACTTCACTCACACCCAATCTATATTGAAATGGCAATGGAAAAGCATCGATTGGTTTCTTTTTTTTTTGGCAAAGAAAATAAAATGATTTTTAGAAAATTACAAACTAGATCTGCAGTTGATGTAATGGCCATTCAAAACCCTAGGCAGAGAAAAGATCAAACAATGGAGGCAATTGTCCATAATAGGAAAGAACAATTATGGCTTGGGTTTCCACAAAATTTTGGGAAAAAGATTACAACAAAATACAAAAAACCAAAACCAAAATAAAAAGAAAAACATCCCTGAAAGCAAGAAGAAATTGTTGGAAGAAATCTGCTCAAAATTACTCCATAAGCTAGTCTAAGGAAACTCTTATAGGGTGAGCTGCTCCAAAGTGATGTGGAGATGACTTGGAATGAATCTTTCATTTTCTCAACTCATTACTTTATATTACGGGCTTGGATGACTGCCTTGCTTATTTTAGGAAATGAAGTGAAGTTCCCTTGTAAACCCAATTTACATTGAGTTATAACAAGCGGGATTATTAGACAACTTTACTCAATTAAAACAAGCGTCTTAGGAAACCCACTTGGGTCTAGGATGAATGAGCTTTTGGCTTTTTTAATGATATGAGTGATTTCATTCCTGTGGGTATTTAGCGAATGTGACCCCAATATCTTTTATGACTTCTTGGAGAGAATTTTGAGCAAGTCCGCAAATAAAAGCATTAAAGCAAAACCAAAAATTTAAACTAAATGAGAAAGCGACAACATGACCCACAATTAACACAAATCAAAAAGACCGAATTTTTTTAAAGGGGTACTCCAAGATTTCCAGGTGAAATCTTGGGGACACCAGAAACACAGCTTTTAAATCAGTCTGTTTTCTGTGTTTTTTCAATACACTTGTAGGGGTTTACTTGAAATGTGCAAACACTTGCATTTATAGTACCCGAGTCCTCCTCATTGTCATTTCACAAGACAATTCCCTGTGCAGTTGGTGAATATCAAACTTGAAGGCTTTTTTATTATAATGACATTTAGGGCAAATATTTTTATCATATATAGCAATAAAAACAGCTTCCACAAATGCATAACTGTTCCGAGCATATGAGGAGCTTGATGACAACTCCTATGGAGTGCAAACACTAATAGTGTCAATAACACAATTCTGGGCTGAGATGGACTGTTTGTTGGTGCTGACATGGATATTATAAACTAAAATTTCATCAGAAGAGGCATTGATCTAGTCACATTTCGCTTCAATCTCCTCCAATGGAGATGAACGTGCATCAAAGTGTTCCATATTTATGGCATTGAAAGTAGCAGTATAACATTGATCAAACTGATGAAGTGCTTGACAGCTATTTTGCAAATCTAATACAAAGATATACCTGCAAACTGATTTGATTCTCCTTGTCTTAAAGTCATTTCTGTCAGCAGATGATAGTGTGTCTGCTTTTCATGAATATCAGCAGAGAGGTGGGTAAGAAGCAATAGTGGAGTGCTTGGCAAGTGGTTGATAGCCTACAGATGTGTGGTTGTGGATCGATGTGATCTGTTTAGGAAGAAGAGGGTTATGTTAGGGTCATGTTGAAACATAGAGAATGACATCGCGCTATGTCAATAGTAGTGAGAACCATGCTTGAATCCCCTTCAACCCAAAGTTTGTCCAACCTACATGCACGTGCTAATTTCATCCCATTGAAGAGGGCCAACAGTTCTGCTTGATTGTTTGTTTGTATACGTGATAACAAAGCAAAAGGTTACCATTACCATCTCTTATTATACGCACCCAGTCTTGCTTCACCTGGATTATGTTTTGAGAGACCATCAAAATTTAATTTATAGAATCTTTCAGGAGCTGGGGTCCATTTGGACTTGACATTGACTGAGAACCAATTTAACTTATAATGGAAGGTGATGTTGCATCCATTGGAGAGAATTGAGTCCTCCATGTTGGAAGAATCATATTGGCCTTGAAAGGATGAGATGTAAACACGTACAGTTGCATGAATGTGATTTTTGTTATGACGATTAATCAGCTCAATCTTGGTGGCCTTATTATTAAAAGTCATGCTATTGCATTCCTTCCACACATTCCAAATAGTGAAACCTGGGGTTAACCGATGAAAGAGTTATAGAAGTTTTATTTTTGTTTTGAATATGGTCAACTGGGGAGAATGATGCTCATGCTGGAGAGATTCAGCTTTCGGAGACGAAACTCGTCTGCCATTGCGGTCCATAATTTTTCAGCTAGTGGATATCCAAGAAAAAGGTGTTGGATAGACTCTGTGTTATTCTGGCAGTTGTTTCATCTGGATGGGCCAATCCACCCTAGTTTTTGAAGGTTATCCAAAGTGAGATGTAGGTGGTATACCAGCCACAAGAAAGCCTTTATTTTGGGCCACATCTGGTATGATCAAACCTCATTCCATTTATGATCCTCAGGTGGATGTGGATTACTGAGAGACTGATTGGTCGAGGAGACAGCATTCACCTATTGGAGTATTTGGCCAGACTAGCCTGTTGATTTGTGCAGTAAGAATGAGTGATCTGTTAGATAGTTCACGAAGGATTTCATATAACTGGACATCATATTGCTCATCCAAAGAGGAGATATTCTCTTTCTTCCATCCAAAAGTGTGTGTCAATTTCTTGATTGTAAGCAACAAGTGTGAGGTAGCCAGGTCCTTGCATAAGTTTCTGGAATTGTGTGCATATAACTCGGTTAAGGCCGTATTGCTATTCGAACAAGTATCTCAAAATGAAACACTTTTTCCATTACCCATGTGCCATGAAATTTTGCTGTTGAGCAATGATACAAAGTGCAATACAGTGGTAGTTACATAACCATCTCTAATTGCCAACTCAATCTTTTCAACTGCTCGTTTAAACGACTTTTTAATATAGCCCCTTTATGCACATCTTAACACATTTATTGTTATAATATAACATTTGCATGTTATTAATTATTCAAAATGATTTAACTAACAATACCACTCGAGTCACTTGATTTCATTCAAACTTAGAATTAAGTCAATTTTTGCATTTGGAAGTGGACAAATGGACTTGGGAGGGTTAAGGTGCATTGCAAAAGTGTCTCCCGACATCCGATTTTCAAACTATTCCTTGTACTTAGCCAATAAAAAATAAATAAACATTTGCCACTTGAAACATAAAAAACCTTGACATTGTTGAAATATTTGTAAGGCATGAGACACTGAAATTTATTAAGTGACATCACCATGTAGCATGAGTTAGACATAAAACTCACTTGCATACTGCATTCACATGAGCTCTTTTGATACAATGATTTTATACAATGATTGAACTCGATCTTTGACCATGGGGAAAACCTTGTTGAGCTTTGACACTTAGTGATTATTGGAAGGAGGGATAGCTCGGGCTACCTGAAAACTGTGTCTTTGACAATCTTCACACTCAAGCTGGATTTGTGATGGCGACCCTTAAAATTTGGTCTTGTTTGCAACCAAAGGGTATGTATAGGCATTATTTCCCATTTGACAAAGATGGGAAATGATTGTACTGAAGGTGCGAGATCTCATACCATGGAAAAAATAATGACACTATTACATTCTTCTTGAAAATTTATGCACTTTCGAAAGGAATGGCACTTGACACTATTATATTATTCTTCTTGAAAAATTGAGTGCCATTTGTTTTGAAATTGAATAAGTTAAAATTCCTTATGAAAAAGTTGTGACCTCTACAAGTTGCGGCTCTATGACAAGGTGTCGCAGCTAAGAGACCATCAAATGATCTCCAAGATGCTCATCAGAAGATGATTTGCAACACAGTCCTTTTATCAAACTTCAGAAAAAATGATATTCAACATGGTCCAAAAAATGCAGGATTAAATGTTTTTCCCAGGGATGTTGCATCAAGTAATGAAATGGACTAAGAATATTTCCTTCTGTATAAGGCTAAAATGCGTAGTCCAGATGTACCTGCAAGAGATATATCATATTGTATACCTTACCTACAATGTTGTAGTAGAGGCATGCAGACCTTATTTTTGTTATTTTTCCTTCCTTGTGCAAGTAAGGTGCAAACAGTGCTGCAGGTATCATGTTTATGGACAGAAATGCAGGAGAGGCATGCAAAAGATTATTGGTTGATCATATGGAATATTCAATCAGCTTGGAGAAGAAAATCATCTTTTATCATTATTGTATTATGTCCATTGTTGGGTCCCATATTTAGTCATCCATTGTATTGTAGGATTTGACATAAATATGTGACGGTGGATGATAGCATAAAAACTAAGTATGAGAATTGAGTTATCAAGTTGTTCTTAGTGAGGCCCTTAAGTATGAGATAATAAATAATCAGCTAATTAATAAGTGATTAGTTGGGAGTTAGAAGTTAGGTATGGGATAACCACCATGTGTTTGTGCATCGATAAAAGTAGAAAAGGAGGATGGCTTCAAGAAAGAGACAATCGATCCATCTTTTTTCCCATTGTAATTCTGTTTCTGAAGCTAATTCAAAGGCAGAAGGCTTCTTAAATTTGTGTTGAAATGTAAGGGGTTGGTGTCTCCTCCCAAAGAAGCCTTTGTAATTTTGGGACTACAAGCAGGCGGGATCCCCTATCTTGCATGGGAAAGGAGGAAAACCAACCCATTAGTTATTTCCTTTCCTGCAAGTTCATTTTTTTAACAGAGAGGCTATACCACAGGCTTCCTCTGTGAAAGAGTGTATACTACACAATTTGGTTCAAAGCCTAAACAAGTTTCCCGATCGATAAACAATGTGTGGGCAATTCTCTTGTTTTTCAACGTCTTTGATGCATTTATGAGCATTGCAGATTCCTGTTACTTTTGTTTTTATGAGATACTGGCACCAAAATTGGGGAAGACCTGCACCCACCTCCAATAATGTTGTATCCTTTCATGTGAATGATTATTTAGTGTAGACAATGTAAATATATGTCATAGTCTCATATATTTTTGTTGTGATGGTATAACATGTTTATGATACATCCTAGTAAATGCATGAATCTGATGTGTGCTTGGCATTATAACCATCTATTGAAGCCTAGTTCTAGGGGAAGAGCCAAGAAATCTATGGGTATGAGATACTTGAGGATAGTATATGATATGTACAAAAGCATGTAATGAGGCATGTATTAAACATCATTTTCTTTTGGATATCTAATACAATGGAAGAATACAAATGAAAGATGGAGAGGGAGTGATTAATGAGTTGGTAATGTCACCTCCTTTTCCACGTGGGAGTGCCATGATTGCAATCACACTCTTTACTGTAGGGTCAAGGGCTAAAAGGCCCTTGTGGGGTCAATAGGAAACAAAATCAGTCCAAGCAACTTGTTGACACACAAAGGGTATGCATCTCAATCTGTCATTTGTAGGAATGGTCATAGATCTAGACAGAGTTGGAATTTTCATCCTTGCGAACCCTGTGGCAAATTTGATCATTAAGTCTTCATGTTGGTTAGCCAGAATTCTTGTTCACATATCTTCCCAGCTGATACAAATGAATTGCATTTGGCTTAAAACCAGTTAGATACAAGTAGATTAGTTCAGTGTTAAGAGGACTTACATTGATTATAGACCAGTGTTTGATTTCAGAACCCAAACTTGGAAAATAGGGGCCGTTGCTTCCCAAGGAGGGGCAAATTTTCCACATGGTAGTTCAATGTATAGGAGCCTTTTCAACATGCTCTGCCCCCAACCAAATCATCCAGTGTTTCCCTTGCACCCACTTCTAGGTCAAGTTGCAATTCCCCTTGCAATCTCTCCGCACCACTTAAGGGCAGGGTGTGCCCCTGCTTACCCCACTCCCCTAACAACATTGAGGATTTTATAGTCGATAGCTTAGTCCTACATGACATGTCATTTTAGGTACCTGTCGCCTTTGAACGACACAATTGTTTGATGGCTTTTCGGATTCTTGAGATGAGTTTTTTTCCCATGAGACACTTAAACTGCACATTGCACACATAAATATATCTTTTGTAGTGGAACAAAGCATTGAGGGTATTGTATATTCATGGGGCTCACTACACTAATTCCTTTCCCCTACTCAACACCCCACTCCCTTGAATAGAGATTTCAACACATATCTTGTTGCTACAACTTCATACATGCAGCTTGTTCCTGTGTACAAGTAATCTACATACATACATACCTTGAGGAGCACGATTGTACACACACAACAAGGATCTGCGTTGTGCTAGATACCTAATATGTAGTAGGTTGGTTGGTGAGAAGAGGATCACTACTTTACCTATGTGGCTTATCTCGTATATAAAGGGTCTCATTGAGGGTGGATTCTTTGCGTGCTTTGTCCCCTTTCTATGATGTGTTTGGTTTCAAATCTCGGCTATTTCTTGGCATTTCTTGCAGTACAGTCGGCAACTGAGATATTGAGGTGTTTCTTGCGAGACGAGAAACTCCATTTTTCTTAGCGATTTTCATCGAGTAATCTCAGTGATTACGCAGAGAAAATCACCGAGAAATCCCCGTTTTGTCGGCAAATAAACAAAAAGTGGTCAATGCATTAAAAGTTAATAATGTACACGGATTTTTGTATCGTGTTTTCTTATTCTATGCTTAATATGTAGTTCGTCATTTGCCTTTTGCACAGACAGTAGACTGTCAAGCGAAAACGTGACTTCAAAGTTCAAGTTAAGTTTTATAGTGCCTTCATTGCAGTTCGTAGTTCGCCTGATGCCATTAATGATTAAAGTTGTTAGTGATACTGTAAGTCTGTAAGTGTAGTCTGTGCATAGGGCTATGGGTATACTAATTGTGTAGCCTGAGTCTTGTATATACTTTATAGTATAACTATATATTATATATATACACTGTATACTTATAGACTATTGATTGCTTTGATTCTTGAATGAAGGTAAATACTAAATAGTAAAACACAGAGTACAATATATAGTTACACAGACTGCAATATATAGTTATGCAGTTTTATACTCTATAGTATTTGGCAAACCACAATATACAGTTTATAGTGGAGGAGATTGTAGATTTAAAGAGGGAGGCAAAAGAAGCAATAGCATCTGGGGTAGCAGAGGTATTAGGAGGTGTTGGTGAGGATCTAGATGATACATTTGGCTTTGCTGATGATGTTGGCATTGGAGAGGAGGAATTTTTACCTTCCACTTCCATTAGACAGCCACATCAAACTTATTCTAGGTTCTAGAGATGAAATATAATATGTATATTTGATATTTCATTACTCTATGAGCATTGCAGTTTGTAGTTTGCAACTTTGTAGTATTGTTACTATTGTACTCTTTTTTGATCTCACATTGATAGAAAATATACTTACGAGCCTATGGCATTCTCTACATTCATTTCTGATGTCATTTAACAATGTTTTACATTTGATTTAAATTTATTTTATGAATTTATATGTTTTTTAAAGTAGCGATAAAGTTGTCGATAAATGCCGAGAAATTCCCGAGATCCGAGATTTGGTTCAAATTTTTCCCTTCTGAGAAATCACCAAGAACGAGATTTTGAACTATGGAATGGAGTGGGTATGCATGTCAACAGGAACGACAACACGGTTCCGTTACCTAACATTGAGAGCAGTAGTTGATGTTGGCCTCTTATTCAGAGGGAAATAAAAGGAAGTTTTTTGATTGGGAAGTTTTTCAGCTGGCAGAATTTCATCCAAGCATATCAGATGAGTTCCATGATGATATTGCAGAGTGGCCACGCAGATCTACTTCATTGATGAAAAAAGCATAGGAATCCCATGCATTTGCACAACAAAAGAGGGATGAGAGAATATTTAACTGAGAATATTTGCATAACCCCCAATATGTACACAACGTTTTGGTGGATTTGATGAGAGACAACATTATCAGTGAGCAGGTACAATCTAATGTCAAAGAATGATGCAATATGATATGATGCTGTTGTACTGCAATTAATGCACTGTGATATAGAAAGAATGATGATGTGAAAGAATGATGTCAGCACTTTTTCCAGAATGATGCCTTCTTTTTTTATGATTTTGGCATCTCCTTTCCATCCATTCAAGTCACGAAAGAGGTCCTAAGGGGGCTTATGTTTGGATGTCCAATTAGCTCATCCATATCGGCCACCACTTTATGCATTTATTGTCTTCTATGAACCATTTAATGCCTTTTTGGCCCTTCCATAGGGCTTTTCACCACATTAAAACCCCTGTTTGACAAAACCATGCCAGCATTCAATGTTTTAAATACTACTTTTGAGTAGTAATTTAATAATTTATCATTTTTTAGGTGCTGAAATATAGATGAACAAGGATAGGACTCCCACGGTTTTTGTATTTAATATGGAATTCTTGTATAATGTTTTTCATGAAATGAGGATGATGCCTAAGGGCCCTGTTGGGATTTAGAGGCAAACTATCTCTTCTAGGAATATAATATGTGTCTTGAACTTATTCAACACATCACAAATATGTTATTAGACAACCATACTGAAAGTCCAATTCTTTATTATTTTATGTTATTATTGTTTGCTCTATCAGTATCTTTATTAAGGGAATATTGATGTGTGCTTCATTGCCCACACTGTGCATCAATTTCACTTTAACTTTATCCCAAGCTTGCGAGTGGATGGAATTAATAAATGGCAATCTCCTATCCTATGTTTGTAATGACATCAGCTGTTAGGTTCCCAAGATGGTTGGTGTAGAAAAACCTTGAGACAAGACGATTGCAATGACATATTTTAATAAAATAGGTACACAATATACGAAGTAATCACTTAGATATTATATGTACACTGTTGAACTTGGTCACATAATAAAACTTTTTAACAGGGCCTATTTTAGAGCAGGAAACCACCATGCTATAAATTGATGTTGCTAGTTTGTTAATAAACAAAAATTATCAACAAAACAACAAATCTTCTTATGCACTTAATCATGATATCTAATAGCAAGAGAAACTAGAGACCAGTATAACAAGTGAACATGCTAAGTACATAAGCAGTATCTTTATTCACCTCACCACATGGTCACTTACTCTTCTTTGCCCATTGAACAAAAGACAGTGTGATATCTGTTTTGTTAACATTGTTGGATTGATGCAATATATGTTGCTTGTTTCACATTCAATGTCATAGCTTTTCACGGGCCTTGATTGTTTTAGTCCATATGCTAAGAAGACTCTGTTTGCAGGTATACTTGACAACTTGGCTGGCTGAGGTCAATGTTAAGAACTCTAGGTAACATTTCAACTTGGAACGTTAGTGGTGTCATTCTTTCCATAACACTTTGAATCCTTTTGTAACTAAAATAAAATTGAATATTTGAATCTAAGTTAATGAAATGACTAACCAAGTGTGCGTTATTTTCTATATATTACTCAAAATAGTTTATTTGTGTTTTTAGTTGTCATTCCTATATTAAAAATATTGGTGAGTTGTAATACCCTTCTTGCTTTGTATTTGTGTGGAAATTCATGTTTAAAAAAAAAAATCTATTTTACATGT
Source organism: Torreya grandis (assembly GCA_037957365.1). Classification (NCBI taxonomy): domain Eukaryota; kingdom Viridiplantae; phylum Streptophyta; class Pinopsida; order Cupressales; family Taxaceae; genus Torreya; species Torreya grandis. The sequence continues at coordinate 2,531,385 of JARHVA010000014.1, forward strand.
TATGGAATGATGTCTAGATTTAGCATGCTTAATGCAAATCAATTCTTTGGGATAAATACTTTGGAAATCTCTCATGAGACAGGGATAGTGAATTCATGTGTCATTTATGGAAGGAATTTGTATGAATGACTTATAATGTGTAGTGATCTACTCAAATTTTGTTTATTATTGGGATCCTATTTTCTAGTTTAAATATTGTTTGTTTTAGTGTATAGAGGTGGTTTGATACAAAATTGTTAAATGAAGGGCATGTTTTAGATATTTGGCAACACATATTTCTTATACCTGTTTTGCTATTAGTGTCATGAGTTGTTTGGGCTGGGTCATGCATGCTTACATTAAAATGAAAGGCTTAAGCTAAATTTATGCTTATGATAGGTGCCAACAGCACCGTTCCCATTTGTCCTATGAAATTTTACTTAGTTGCAAGCTTGTTGGATTGACTAGTGTTAGTTTTATTATCCTAGGTTTTTGTTGGGTGTATATATTGTTATTTTGAGCATAGCAACATTTCCATGCTATTGGAAAGGCTCCTAAGTGTGGTTAATAGCAATTGCGAAAAACCTCGGGTGCGGAGCGACCATAGTTGGTTGATGTTGCCCTCTTGCTAAGATAAATACCACTTCGGATAAGTTGCTTGTTAGCAATGCTGTGGCATGACCTAAAAAATGGCAATGATAAAACATTTTGATTTGTGTTAGTGTGCATTTTTATTTTAAACTCCAATAATGTTTCTTATGACTTCTATGTTAGGGCTATGTTAGGGCCAAGGCAATTCATTTAGTTGGGAACTATGGTCGACCTTATGAGTGATTTTAACCTTTATTAGGATTGTCATGATTTATATTTTAGGGAATAAAATTGATTTTTTTGTCTTTAAGTGGGTGAATTTTGTTTGTAATATCAATTTGGCTATGTTGTTGTCATCATCATGAATATTTACACTTTATGTCATGGTTAGACACGGGTTTGATGACTATTTGATAATTTTTAATTATCTTTTCCTCTTAATCTTTGGAAATCATCTCGTGTAAATGTAATTGCTTGTGATGTGTGGAGATGGTTTAACTCTCACATTTAGTATCACAATTTGTAGAGATATAGAAGGGTGTTTGTGTGGAGAATATACCTTTGCATGTGGAGGAAGAAGCCCCTAATGATCTGTATGAGAAAGTTTGAAATGAGCGTAACATGATTTATTCTAACACGAAAATTTAATGTTCCAATGTAGCACTTAACAAATATTAAGATGAGTTTGAATGTAGCCTTTTTCTTCCCTCTTTGTTTATGGTCTTCTTTGTTCTACTTCTACAGATCTACAGGCTTTTATAAAGTTTAATTCGGGGATTTCTCAAAGTCAGCTGGAACCTTTCCCAAGCATAATTTAAATTTAGCACATTCTATGCTCTGCCCTCATTCTGCTGAATCTTGTTTCATACCCAAACCATCATCTCTCCTTCCAGTGCAACCTTGAGCTGACTGGAACTAAAGTCTTCCCTCTGTGAGGTGGCCATATCCCAACAGGTTCAGCCACTTAGTCCAACCAAGGAGTCTCCAATGGATCTAATCACGGATCCTTGTCTTAGTCCTCAATCCACCAAACCCAAATTCAAAACTGCAGTAGCACAAGAACCATCTCCTCTTTGCAGAGAGGATCTCAAATCTTTTGTCCAAAACCACACCAAGAAGACAGTAATTCAGCCCAACCATCCAACGAAAAGTGACAATGGGAGCTACTTAAAAAAATCTACCCCCCAAAGATTTCTTTCTCCATGGAAGAAGTCAAACATTGACTCTAGATGTTCAAAGAATGAGCACTAATATGTAGATTCATGGGGGCATTCCCAAGACCTAGAACCTTGGGATATTGGGTACAAGAGCACTAGAAACCCTCAAGTATCGTAGAGTGGCTTATGATGCCAAAGGGTTATTTTCTAGCTGTTTTCCCAACCAAACAAGAGAGAGAATATTTCAAGGAGGCCCATGGCTCATTATGAAGGCTTAGACTATTTACGAAACACCGGACACCAGCCTTTAACCCATCATAGGATCTCCTGAGCATGGTCTCTGTATGGGAATGCTGACCGCTACTGCCTAGTGAATATTTGCAGAAAATGTCATTCAAAAAGATAGTATCTGCAATTGGGAAATACATTGCTGACTTGGAATTCACTAGGAATCCTACAGTGCTGAACTTTGCTTTGATCTATGTAAGCATAGATATCGACAAGCCTTTGCTAGACTGCCTCATTCTTGAAATGGGAGGAACAGAGTGGGAACAACCACTTGACAATGAGAACATCCCCTTTAGATGTTGGATCTGCCATGAGCATAGTCATCTCGCAAGAGTATGCCCAACCACATAAACCTTTGAACCCAATCATCCACCCCAACATGAGCACAAAGAGAATAAAATGCCAATCATAGCTTCACAACTAATAGATCTGCAACAATTCTGTCAGGATAGTCCCACAAAAGAGAACAAATTTCAAAAAGCGAATGCAAGAAAATAAAAGGAAAAGGAAAAGAGAAAAAAGAATCACCAAAACCCTACTAAGAAAATCTCTTTACTGCCCTTGTGGAATCTGAAAAACAACCATGGAGGATATATAGTCTCTCCACATCTAGCTTGTCCCAAGGAGACCAGTCAGTCCCATTTGCACACAACCAAGCACATAACATGCCAAGTTACTCAAACAAATCACTTTTGTGGCACAATAAAATTCACAAAGACCCAGTAATTGCAGCAAAATACTTCCATGAAAAAATTCTACGATCATGAATATGTTCCCTAGCAATTTGGGACATTGGGATCTGGCTCTGAAATCAAGAAAAAAAGGAAATTTGTTAACAAATTGATTTTATCAACTGATGCAGAATTTTTGGGCGGTACTATAACCAAACTTATGCAGATATGGAGACCGACCCTCAAACAATTAGAGTGCCCTATGGAGGCGGGCACCTTTGATACCCAACAGTCATCATAATGCAGATCCTCTCTTGAATGTTCATGGTCTAGGCATTCCTAGAAAATGTCTTTTTCTCAAGGATAAAAGCAAAGTGGAAGGAATAGATATGATTTTGCTTCAAAAAATATGTAGATCCACCTCCACCAAAGCACACAATTTCTCAGGGATTTGTAGATCAAAGTATACTCTCCAATGTAGCTCAACAGGAACACTCATTTATTGGAACCCTTCCAAGTATGCTCTTAAATCATTTCAATACTTTCCATGGGGTATTCATGTTGTTTTTATCTCGTCTGAGTTCCAGTGTCAAGGGGAAATAATTAATATATATATTCCATCGAAAAAAAAACAGCGATCACAATTCACACCTGGTAATCAATAAAAAATGGAAATCAAAGTTCATGCCTAGTAAACAGATTTAAAGCACCCCCTCTTTCTGTCCGTACAGCAGTACATTCTGTCTCATACCTTTTTCTCCTCCTCTCACGTCCCTACAATGTTTATGGCAGGTCCATGTGGCCTCTTCATAACATAGGGCCACTTCATATCAAACACTGAATGTACGGCCTTTTCAAGTAGAAATAAAGCAAATATAAAACACCATTCAATCTCTTCAAGCAGAAATACATGGCCGCCTTCTTGTGGCCCATTTTTAACATGCCTTGATACCAATTTTCACTCAGGAAAATTGCATAAATGGCACAGTGCCATATTATTTTATTAATAAGAGGCAGACTATTACATCATAGAATGCACACACACACATATTTCACAACTTGTATGCTGAATGTTAAATAAGAAATATTGGGACCCAACCAACCAACTAACCAACCACCTGACCAACTTAGTTAGTAACAGAAATATTAATTAACCCAACTGACATAACTTAAAACTTTAAACATATATTTTTCATTAAAAGAGATGTCTCACTAGGAGATGCATGCCTCATACAAACTAACAACATTTTGGATCATAAAACTCAACATATGTTCCCTTGTATCTACTATAATTTCTTCCACTCCTGGTCTTTGGAAGTGTTGCATTCCAAATAATAACAAAAAACAAAATTGCAAATAGTAATAGAATAAGTGATTAAAACAGAAAAAGTGGGGGCACTTACTCCCTCGAGAGTGGATTGCACTTGCAAATCTGTCTATAACATGAGTTCTCACACAATGGAGGCTTTGTGTTTGCATAAGCAGTTGAAATGGTGAACGATACATTCTTTAAGGTTTCTCCACTTGTTCTTTCAAAATCTCAAGAAACCCTAATTAACTTATAATTTAATCCTTCACTAACCCAAGGCACCCAAAATATAACATAATAATAATTTCAAGACTAAAAACGTATCTAGGGACACACATCCTATAACATATGTTGTGCCTAGGTACACAACATGCCCTTCCCCTTAAGGAACTTTGTCCTTGAAGCTAGTAAAAACTCCGAAGTTAAGCACGCTTAACCTAGAGTGTTACTTGGATGGGTGACCTCATGGGAACTGTTGACAATTCTTCCAGAGGGCAGATTGTCTCTTGCCGCTCGGAAAATTCGCATCTCCATCCAAGGGAAGAAAGAAATCATTAAGAAGAATACGTTGTTTTTCTTTGGTAAGGGGCCTTTGCTGCAACAGGAAGATCCCGAAGGGATGGTTCATCAAAAGGCTTTTACTTCGGAAAAGTGCTAAGGCAAAAATCCTCAAGGCAAAAGACAAACGAAAGGCAAAAGACAAAGGAAGAAAAAGTCCGAAGGAATACTTCGGAGAAATTATAAGAGAACACCCGCAGGCCAAACAGGGAGAAACCAAAAGTCCACCCAAATAAGCGAAGAAAAGCCAAGGTACCCTTCGGAAGGGTCATTTGCAACAATCCTGAACGGCACCCACCCTTCGGGAAGGTACAGAGAACGAATTCGGGACCTTTGCGAAAAGTCCGGGTGCCCTACAATTTTTTCGAAAATGGCACAACAAAGAGCCACTAGCCCTTGTGGAGGGCACTTGGTCGGCGAGAGGACCGTGGTGACTTTTCTGAAGGGCACATTTCGAGAGTGAAAGCAAAGGAAGATATCCTTTGGACTTTTTGTTCGAAGGAATTCCTTCAGAAAAGACAACAAGAGGCCCGTGGAAAAGCCAACGGCAAAAAATCCGAAGGCTTCGGAAAAGTTGAAAGGCAAAGGCAGGGAATGACTTCCTTCGGACTTTTTGTCTGAAGGAATTCCTTCAGACAGTCCGAAGAAATTCAGAAGATTAGAAAGTTCGCAGAATAACAAGTGAAACGAAGGCAAAGAAAAAGGAAACCTTCGGACTTTTTGTCCGAAGGAATTCCTTAGGACAAAAATCTGAAGAAATTTGGAGAAAGGGCCGTGGAAAAAACCCGAAGAAATGTGAAGCCAATAAAGACAAAAAAAACCCGACTATGAAAAGGAGCTCGGGAAAAAGTCCGAAGAAATTTGGAGGATAAAGCCGAAGGAAAGAAGGCCGCAGGACATACATGCAAAAAAGAGAATCCCGAAGGAATAAATGCCAAAGGGTGACGTCTCGCTAGCCATCAAATTCTAACCGTTGGAAGTAACCGTTGAAACAGGGGTAAAGCCAGAATTCCGAAAAGCAAAGCCCAGTGGAGAAAATCAAGACCGGATATAATTATGAAAATACATCCAAATATAGAATCCCGCTAGAAATAGACCCAGAACAGGGTAAAATACATGCAAACAGGGGCTATCTTCGAACGCTGTTCTATAGAATCTTGCCAGAAATAGACATGAACAGGCAGACCAAAATAGGGTAAAATACATGCAAGCAGGGGCTATCTTCGAACATAGTTCAAAGCTTCAGTTGATTGGTTATTAAAGTCCCGCTCGTCTCTAGATCATCTCACGCATCCGAGGGTCCAACTCAGCTTCAACCGAAGTTTTGAATTCGAATGACAAGTTGACTGTTCTAGATTTAGAGTTGACTAATTGTTAAACGCCGCATCCACTAGGAGCTTTCCATGCGAAGGAGAATGATCTCTTCGTCCAACTCAGCTTATCAAACGACCAACTCAGCCTTTCAAACGTTCCAATTCGGCATCAAGCAGTGCACATAGAGTTCTAAAATTAACATTGGCGTGGATTTTAATGCAAATAGAGGTGGGCAGTTCATAACAAAGACAAGTTCAGTTCCTCAAGCGCAAGAAGCTTCATGCAAAGACAAAAGAAAACATATTTTATTGAAAGACCAAGTCAGCGTTGAGTTAACCTAAGTGAATCCTTCTCTTCAAATTTTCTACACCAATCTTTGGCCTTTTGTAATTCTCTATAAAATGGCTTTCAGCCTTGATTAAAAATCATCCAATCTCTCTCTTGGTTAGACCAGACTTTGCCATTGGTGAGTTGTGTAACCTCTTCGATCAATAGGACTGTACTTTCAAATTTCAAGCATTGGCATAGTGTATATTTCATTCAACAATTTGCATAAGTGGTAGATTTCTCGCCCTTCCCAAATTATGGTTCATACCTAGTTGCTAGATTATCCTTATGCAGGTCATGTTAAAGTGTTCTTTATGTCTTTTGTTGAGGCTGTAAGTGGATGTTAGGTGGCTGCAAAGTGTCTTTTATCAGACCTCTCTCCATCGTTTTCCCTCAGGTTTTGGTTATTGGATCGAACCTCTTCATGAAATATTTATGCATAAGTAATTGTTTGAAATCATAGGTCTTCCTTTTCCCTTGTTCGTTCAGTGTTCAAGGTTCCAAGTTGAGTGGATCAAAATTTTGGTGTATCACCCCCTTTAGGTAGGATTTCCCCTTTAAGTTTTTCTTCTCCGTTTTCCACGGTAGTCCGCAGCGTAGATTAGAGATCCTAATTGACACATCATACAGGAACTAGCCTTCTCTGGAGGTTCTTCTCACCGTTGAGGCACCCACCCTCGTGAGAAGATCCCATTGTTTCAGCCGGATAGAGGACTGGCCATTTCGTGCACGTCTTCGAATCAGGGCACAGCTCCAGGTTGACAACAGGAACTTCCCAATGCAAATTTTTTGCAATGCGTATTTTAATACACATGAAGAATGCATAGAGGATGGAACCCATGACCACTGCATCATAAAAGGAAACTCTAACCAACACACCCTATAATCCTACTTAACCAAATACATGAATGGGAATGAGGGCTTTTTTTCACTCAAGTTCCCGTTCCATTTTAGGCACTTTTTTCCAACAATGTGGCAAGATTGGATGCCTGCCTAGAAACTCTTCTTTCCAATGAATATGGGGTCCTTTTTTCCTTGTAATTTGTTTTTTAAGTTTATTTTAAATTTATAACCTCCAATTTCCCTTACATTTCCACACATTTTTCCAACAATGTCAAAAGTTTGGATGCTTTCCTAGAAAATCCTCTCTTCAAAGTTGCATCCTCTATTGTATCCCCTTCCACTTAACCTTGAATTGTTGGACGACCTAATTTTGAAACTTTTCAACCTTCTCCTTGATGATGCTCTCGAGTTTCTACACAAGCTTCCCTTTTTCATCCTATTTGTGGCACAATATGCACTCCTATATTCTTCAAACCTGATACATGGAAAACATTGTGTAGTTTTCCCTTGTTTAGTATGTCTAATGCATATGCAACTTCCCTCACGCTCTCACCATTTATGTGCCATAATATTTTGGCCGCTAATTTTGCTTCCTTGCATACTTCTACATGACATATTTATATGCTTGTAGTCGAACAAATCCCATGTCCCTAATTTCAATTGTCCTCTTTGTCCAGTGTTGATATGTTGCTTGTTTCATCTAGTTGGATGTAATGTCCCCATTTTTTCTCTCTTAATTAAATAGGTATGAATCCCATCGACTAAAGGAGCCCTTATTGGGGAAAGTTATTTTATTAATTGTTGAAAAAGTGATTTTTATCACAAGACAATTATTAAATTAATTAATAAAATATTTTTAAAGTGGTTTTTACCACTAAAGTGCTTAAGTAAAATAAATATTAAATATATTGGCCTTAAAGTAATTTTTATTACTCTTTTTAATTAAGGCTAATAATTAATATATTTTCAAGAAGAGAGATTTTTAGCATGGAGCTAAAGTGAAGATAAGGAAAGATGTTTATCTTTCCAAAAGGGGTTCAAATCCTTTGGAAAGTTATAAAGACATAGCGAAGGCTTCAAGGAGGATATGTTGATTTTGATATTCTTGTTCTTCTTGCTTGAAGAAGGCTATTGGGTGCATGTCCAATAGATTTGCCCTACTTGGTGATTGCTCAATCTTACAAAAGTGTCTATTGACACCACCTTTTGCTTCGGAACGCTTGTTATGTGGCCTAGAGGTGGGGTGATTGCTTTGAGGGTTTGGTGATTGCTTTGAAGGTTTGGTTATGTGTTTTTTCCCATTTCTTGCTTGCTAAAATTATTCTATCAAACCTGCAAGTGGAGCGAACCACTTGGGAGGGTGGACGCTAGGGTTTGGAGGCATTATTGTGGACAAAACTCTTAAATTATTATCTGCAATTATTCTATATTTTTCTAATCATCTTTGAGGTATTTGGACCTACTATGAAGGATATTGAAGACCGAAAATTAATAGATAATTTTGAGAAATTATTATTAATTTTTCTAACGATTTTTCAGAATAGTTTCTTGCTTGAGGAAGGCTGGAACAACCATCCTATTTTTCTTCTATTTTTCCAGGGCTCCCAAGAGTGTGGCGATTGACCTAGAGAGGTCAATTTGGCAATTTAGAGGCCAAAATTCAGCGCTGGAATTTTCTATTATTTTTTTGAGGTGGGCTGCGACTTTTGCAAGGGTTTCAAAGGTATTTTATTCTCCGAAAAACAGGAAATTTGTGGATTAAAACTGAGTTTTCCTTCATATTTTGTGGCATTTGAAGAGAAGAAAAAGGTATTTATCTGAGGGGTTTAAATTTGAAACTAATTATTTATTTTCAGATTATTGTATTGGTTGAAATTACCCTACGAAACCCTCATTCTTGGCATCTAGGGTTTTTTGCATTAAATAAGGATTTTGTGGATTTTATTTGCAACTAGGGTTTACAAATTTTTGGATTAGATTTAAGGGGAATTTGGGGGAAACCCCTTATTTGCTAATTCGTCCCATTTGGGGACATTACAGTGTATTAGAGCACTGGTCGTGCATACCTGTGTGTTGGTTGTTGGATGCAAATAGGTAAAAACTACTTAGTGTATCAGAGAAGAAGAAAAGAAATGGGAGATAAAGAGCAAGGGTTTTCTCCAGAACAATATAAGCTTATGCATAGCTTCATCGAGGAAAGCTAGAAAGAATTCTAGCAGAGTATGAGTGTGCAAATTGCAGCTATGTTGAAAGATGCCCTTCCTTAGAAAGATCACTTCTCTAATGCATGACATTCAAACAATGGTGAGAGGGTTTTTTTTAATCCATCTCAAAAATTCTTTAATGCCACTTTTTTGCAGAAAGAACTAGCATTGGAGAAAAGGAATCAAAGAGAAAATACTTGGGATACACTCCAAGAGGAATTTGCAACCCTAAGTTTGGCCACAAAGAATTTGTTAAATTTTAAAGATTTTTGTGAGCTAAAGGAACCAAATCAAAGGCTCCAAATACACAACCTCGCAGAGACTTGCAACAAAGGTTGGGTAAGATTACCCTTCCTATTTTTGATGGTTCGGATAAACTTCATGTGAGGTCTTGGTTACAAAAGCTAGAAACATATTTGTCATTTAACTCCATGCTTGCAGAAGAGGCTCTAAAATTCGTCACCTTACAGTTGGAGGGAATTGCTCGTGAGTGGTGGTTTCATGGCCTCATCACACAAGGCCACAGATCTATTGCTACCATGGAAGAATTTGGCCAAAGAATCATGGAACGATTTGATAAAAAGAATCCAGATAGACATTTTCGGGGGTTGGCACAACTCAAACAAGAGCATGATGTTGAAAGGTATGTGGCTGATTTTCAAAAAGTTTTAGTAATGGTTTTTGACATTAATGAAAAAAGATTAATTGTTTTATTTGTTGAGGAATTGATTGAACCCTTGAAAGGGTTGGTGAAAGCTTTTAACCCTCTCTCTTTGCAAGATGTCATCACTAAGGCATTAGATCTAGAATGTTCAGTCTACAGGGGTTATGAAGGACCAAAGGGACAGCCAAGAGCAGCCACCTATTCGCTGCCAAAAGAAACAAATAGAGGGCAGCCAAGGACTGTTTTGAGTGGGCAGCAACGAACACAAGGTGGGCAGTCAAAAGCACCACCAAATGAGCCACCAAGGAAGCCTTTTTCACCATATACGCCACCGCACAAAGTGCTGCCCTACAGAAGCAACATGAGAGATGAAAGAGATGAATTAAGGAGACAAGGGTTATGTTTCACATGCAAAAATCCATGGACCAAGGGCCACCGTTGTATGGGCAAAGGGCATGCCTATTATATAGAGGTAATAGACAATGATTTAGATTTTGATGTTGTTGATACTAATGATGAGTATAATAACCATGTAGATGAGGAGCATGCACATAAAGAGGATGAACAAGATGTGGGCAGCACTCTTGCCTCTCTTTCAGGAGCACCCAAATATTATCCTTTTAGAGTAGGAGGGACTATCAAAGATCACAAGGTAATCATCTTAATTGATGGTGGTGCTACACATAATTTCATTGGCAAAAAATTGGTAGCTAAGCTGGATTTGGTTGTTGAAGATTTCAAAGGTTTCAAAGTAACCATAGCAGATGGATGTTCTATTCCTTGTACCAAAAGAGTCACCAAGCTTCCTATTACCTTGGGGGAGCATGAGGTATGTGATGATTTCTATGTAATTGACATTGGAGAGATGGATCTTGTTCTTGGGGTGCAATGTAGCATTTGTTGGGGGAATTTACCCTCAATTATCAAAGTTTAATGCTCAAATTCAAGGTAAATGATAAAGAGATAACACTTCAAGGTATGGTCAAAGGAGCACCTCAAATCACTTTTATATTTAACAAAGCTTTACAAAAAGATGCAGAAATATATTCCATGTCTTTCATAACAACAAATTGGAAAGAATTGATTTCCATGGAATATGCTAAAAATCAGTTTGAAGAAATAATTGTTGATGACAAATTCAGAATTGTGGATGGCCTCATACTTTACAAAGAAAGAGTTTATTTGGTGCCCGAATCCATGGTGAAATAAATGATCTTAAGAGCTGCCCATGATACTCTTTTGATGGGCCATCAAGGGTATTTTAAAACTTACAAACTTGTGAGGGAAATATTTCATTGGAAGGGTTTAAAGAAAGAAGTCCTCAAATACATCCAAGAGTGTTTCGTATGCCAAAAGAATAAAAGCGAGCATGTTTTTCTAGCAGGCCTCTTGCAGCCCCTTCCCATTCCATCACAAAAATGGTAGAGTATCTCAATGGATTTCATTACCGGATTGCCCATGGTTCAAGGTAAAAATTGTCTTTATGTAGTGGTTGATAGACTTACAAAATTTGCACATTTTTATCCATTTCCAACAAAATATAATGCTCCTATGGTTGCTGATGTATTTTTTAAGGAAATTTTTAAGTTACATGGGCTGTCCAAAAATATTGTGAGTGATAGGGACAGCAGATTTATGAGTATATTTTGGCAAGAACTCTTTAAATTAACAAGTACAAAGCTTACTCCTAGCACCAGTTACCATCCACAAATTGATGGACAAACAGAAATCGTGAATAAATGGTTGGAGGGATATTTGAGGAACTACATTTTAGGGCAGTAGTCAACATGGATAAAATGGTTGCATATGGCTGAACATTGTTACAACACAACCTTTCACATATCCATAGGTATGACTCCTTTTAAAGCACTTTATGGTTATGATGCTCTTTTTTTCATTGACTTGATTCTGACAGATAGTAGAGTGCTTGGGGCAAAGGACTTGGTACAACAAAGCTATGAAATTATGAAAGCTCTAAAAGAAAACTTGCAAAGTGCCCAAAATCGACAAAAATTATATGCAGATCAACATATGACAGAAATGTCATTTGAGATTGGAGATTGGGTCTTCTTAAGGTTGCAGCTTTATAGGCAACCTTCACTAGATCAAAGTGGTGTGGAAAAACTTAAACCATGATTTTATGGACCATACAAGGTGAAAAACAAAGTGGGAGAAGTGGCATATGAATTAGAGCTTCCAGAAAAAGGTAAGATCTATAATGAGTTTCATATTTCTTGCCTCAAAAAGGTTTTTGGGCAGCATACTACTGCTTCTTTAGAGCTGCCTCCATTGGATGAGGAAGACAAAATTGTATTGATTCCAAAAACTATTATGGAGGTTCGTGAAAAGAGGTTAAGAGACCGAAATCTGAATGAATACTTAATCAAATGGATCTATTACTTGAGGATGCTACTTGGGAGGAAGAAGAAATTTTAATGCATCCAAATTTACAATTGCTTGAGGGCAAGCAATTTCTAGAGGGGAGGACTGTAACACCCCCATTTTTTCCCTCTTAATTAAACAGGTATGAAGACCTTTAATCTATCTCCCCATAGACTAAAGGAGCCCTTACTGGGAAAAGTTATTTTATTAATCGTCGAAATAGTGATTTTTATCACAAGACAATTATTAAATTAATTAATAAAATATTTTAAAAGTGGTTTTTACCACTAAAGTGCTTAAGTGAAATAAATATTAAATATATTGGTCTTAAAGTAATTTTTATTACTCTTTTTAATTAAGGCTAATAATTAATATATTTTCAAAAAGGGAGATTTTTAGCATGGAGCTAAAGTGAAGATAAGGAAAGATGTTTATCTTTCCAAAAGGGGTTCAAACCGTTTGGAAAGTTATAAAGACATAGCAAAGGCTTCAAGGAGGATATGTTTATTTTGATATTCTTGTTCTTGCTGTGTGAAGACGGCTATTGGGATGCATGCCCAATAGATTTGCTCTACTTGGTGATTGATCAATCATACAAGGGTGTCTATTGACACCACCTTTTGCTTCGGAAAGCTTGTTATGTGGCCTAGAGGTGGGGTGATTGCTTTGAGGTTTTGGTTTTGTGTTTTTTCGCATTTCTTGCTTGTTAAAATTATTCTATCAAATCTGCAAGTGGAACAAACCACTTGGGAGTGGACGCTAGGGTTTGAAGGAATTATTGTGGACAAAATACTCTTAAATTATTATTTGCAATTATTCTATATTTTTCTAATCATCTTTGAGGTATTTTGGACCTATTGTGAAGGATATTGAAGATAGAAAATTAATAGATAATTTTGAAAAATTATTATTAATTTTTCTAATGATTTTTGGAATAGTTTCTTTCTTAAGGCTGGAACAGCCATCCTATTTTTCTGCTATTTTTCTAGGGCTCCCAAGAGTGTGGCGATTGACCTAGAGAGGTCAATTTGGCGATTTAGAGGCCAAAATTTAGCGTTGGAATTTTCTATTATTTTTTTGAGGTGGGCAGCGACTTTTGGAAGGGTTTCAAAGGTATTTTATTCTCTGAACAACAGCAGGAAATTTGTGGATTAAAACTGACTTTTCCTTCATATTTTGTGGCATCCGAAGGGAAGAAAAAGCTATTTATTTGAGGGGTTTAAATTTGAAATTAATTATTTTTTTTCAGATTATTTTATTGGCTGAAATTACCCTACGAAACCCTCATTCTTGGCATCTAGAGTTTCTTGCATTAAATAAGGATTTTGTGGATTTTATTTACAACTAGGGTTTACAAATTTTTAGATCAGATTTAAGGGGAATTTGGGGGAAACCCCTTATTTGCTAATTTGTCCCATTTGGGGACATTACATTGGAACTCATTGCCAAGTTGCCCATCATAATTTGCTAATGTTCTGCATCTCCTCCATTGTTTCTTCTATTGCTAGTACCTTTCCCCTTGGAATTACCCAGTCCAATGGTGACGGTGGCTAATACCCATATAAAGCCTTAAAGGGTGTCATTTTGATGGCAAAGTGATACGTGGTGTTGTACCAATAGTCAATCAAATATAACCATTTCACCCACTTGCTTTGTTTATCCCCTACATACATTTTCATATGCCCTTCCAAGCACTTGTTCACCACCTTTGGTTGACCATTAGTTAGGGGATGGTATGCAGTTCTTGTATTAAATACAACCCTGCATTATGAAATAGTTCTTGCCAAAAATGATTTTGAAATATCTGATCCCGATCGTAGATGATTTGTTTTGGGATACCATGTAGCTTAAACACATGTTGGAAATACGATTTACCAACCTTAGGATCATTGTTTCCTGCCTTTCTCATGGGAACAAAGTAGACATACTTAGTCAATTGATCTACTACAAAAAAAATCTCATCCTTACCTTCAGAGTTGGGAAGACTTGAGATGAAGTCCATTGAAAAAATTCACCACTTTGGATTTGGTATAGCATATGGTTGCATAAGTCTTGGGGATGAATACTTTCGACTTAGAAATTGTAGAATGTTCACCTTTATGTTTTGCCACAAAAAAATAGAGATGATGTTTTTGTACGCATTTCGGAATCTGACATGGCTTGTAGATGGAGACTCATGCCCATCCTCAAGCCCCTTCTAAACAAGGGGGGATTCATCCCTCAAGTAAATGTGCCCTCGAAAAAATATGATGCCATCCCAAACAGACCAAGTCTTCCATTTTTCCCCTCTTCAATTTCTTGTTTGAGCTTGGTTGTGGCAAGGTGAGTAGTGTAGTCCTATAGAAGATCCTATATCCAAGGAGGTTGACTGACAAAGATTGCGTGAAAGGAGTGATTCTGTAATATCCTCAAACGCCAATAAGGATATCGCAGCCCTTGAAACAAACAAACCCAACAATAAGGAAATCGCAACAAAGGAAATTGCCACAAGGAAATCATCACAAGGAAATCACCCATAAAGAGTAGCGCCACACTTAAAACAACATTCATTAGCCTTAATTAATTGATAAACAACATTCATTAGATGGAAGGTCGCCACCCTTGGAGGAGACATCTTTTGATGGAAGGCTATGAAGGTATTAATAGTCAACAAATAGGAGGAAGGGGATCATCAATCACACATTCAACTTTATAATCATGTACAAGCATCAACTTTACTATTGCTTTTAAGGATGAAACCCCTTAAATGTATTATTATATTTCAAGGACAAAAACTTTTGTCATCTCATTAACCCAAGGACGAAACCCTTTGAGGATTTACATTCTATTATTTGAAATCTAAATCTCTGAATACAATTTTATTTTATTATTTAAAATTATTAATTCAAGTGCAAAGTCTATATTTATAAAATATTATCTTAAAGAGAATTCCGGGGAATCCAAATTATTATATAATATTCCGATTAGGAATATTACAATGGTATCAGAGCTTTCTATCCTGCCAGCTTGTGGAACAAAAAAATATCATATGCAAGATAACAATAAGAATATTTTGTATTACGAAAGGAGAAATAAAACTAAGGAGGCAAGCCAACCAAAAGGAGAAATGGAAGATGATAGAGCTATTGAGAGGGTAGATAAACTTATCCAAGGTCAAGAACAATTGGCAAATACAGTGGCACAAATGGCCCTTACCATGAAAATGATGATGAATTCCAATACACAAAAGGTAGAAACTGGTTCGTCTATCTCTGAGCTCAAATGTAAAACAAACACCACATCATCATGTCGGTATTGCCAACCACCATTCATTCTGAGAGAAGAACCAAACGAAGCAATTCCAAAATCATTTAATGATGAGCTTATAACTTGCTTCGAAGCATATCAATCACTCTCTGGAGGGAATTCAAAGGGAAATTACCCTACAAACTTATATGGCAATAAGAAAAATGGAGGTGTATCTCGGCTAGGATATAAACCCCAAAATAGACAAAGGGATATGCAACATGCATTAGGCAAAATGTCACTATCACCTTTTGATGGTACAAACAAAGGTACGGCTAGGGCATGGATACAAAAGCTGGACACGTATCTTTCGTTATGTCTAATGATGTAAGAGGAAGCCATAAAATTTGGGACTCTCCATCTGGAAGGTATAGCCCATAAATGGTGGTTCCATGGATGGGTCACCCAAGGACATAGCCATATCAATTCATATGACGATTTTGTCAAATGATTGATTGAAAGGTTTGATAGGGCAGATCTCGAGGTCCATTTTAGGGAACTAACACTATTAAAACAAAACAATAGTGTGGATGGATACATGGGAAAATTTCAAAGACTAGAAGGAATGGTTTTTGACATTTTTGAAAAAAGACTCGTAGTATTATTCACGGAAGGATTAATGGAACCTCTGAGAGGCTTGCTCAAAACTTTTACTCCATCAACTCTTCAAGAAGCAATAAAGAAGGCCTTAGATTTGGAAGCTTCAACTTTTATAAGCAAAAATATGCCACTCCTCCAACCTAGGGCAATTGGAAGCGGTCCATTGAAAAATCAATCCTATGAAAAAAGGAGACCAATACAAACAAGTGGATCTCAACCTTGTGAGACACCAAGGTCAAATAAGGAATTGGAAACAAGGAACGAATTAAGGAGGAAAAAATTATGTTTTACTTGTAAAGACCCATGGACTCCAGGCCATCGTTGCTTGGGCAAAGGGCATGTTCACTACATCGAGGTTGGCTCGGAAAGTGATACAGAAGAAGAAATAAAATTAAACAATGGAAACCAATCACAAATAATGGTGGAAGAGACCACAGAAGGAACATTTGCCACTCTCTCGGGAGCACCTTGAGATCATCCATTCCGAGTAAGAAGAACATTGAGAGGGCAAAGAATTATAGTCTTAGTCGATAATGGGGCTACCCATAATTTTATTGATGAAAAATTGGCTAAGAAAATTGGTTTGAAAACGGAAGAATTCAAGGGATTTCCGGTAATGGTTGCTGATGGATTTACTCTTTCATGTATAAAGAGAATTCCACAATTAAATCTGACTTTGGGAGGACATGAAATAAATGATGACTCCTATGTCATTAATATTGGCAAAACAGATTTGGTCTTAGGAGTTCAATGGTTGCATTCGTTGGGAGAGTTTACCCAAAACTATTAGCTAATGGAAATTAAGTTCTAATCAGATGGAAGGGAAATAATTTTGAAAGGCATGGCCAATGGTAGCCTTCAGATAGTAATGGCAAAAACAATGGAAAGAACATTTAATAAGAGGCATGTAGCATGGGCGGTACAATGTTTGATCAACTCCGCACAAGAACACAAAACACATCATAATGATATTCAACCTATCATCGAGAGGCATGCCAAGGTATTTGAGAACCTACTACTTGGATTACCCCCAACAAGAGGCTTCCAACATATCATTGACTTGGAACCTGGAACGAAATAATTAATAACTACACCTTACCGACATCCAAAGATTTATAAGGATGAGATTGAAAAAGCCATTAGAAAACTCTTAGAGATGGGGCATATTAGGCCAAGTGCTAGTCCATTTGCTTCTTCAGTTATGCTGGTCAAAAAGGATGGGACATTAAGAATGTGTATTGATTGTCAGAAGTTAAATAAAAAACCATCAAGAATATATATCCGATACCCAAGATAGATGAACTAATCGATGAACTTGATGGAGCCACTTTTTACTCAAAAATTGATTTGAGATCAGGGTAACATCAAATACGAATGAGGGAAGATGTTCAGAAAACAACATTTCGATGCCACTACGAGCATTTCAAATTTCTAGTAATGCCATTTGGACTTATGAATGCTCTAGCCACTTTTAAATCTTGCATGAACCACATATTCAGTAAGCATGTAAGGAAATTTATCTTAGTTTTCTTTGATGATATTCTAATATATAGCAAGAATTGGGAAGAACATTTGCAACACTTAGACATGGTACTTGCCATATTAGAACAACAGTCCCTCTTTGCCAAGATGTCAAAATGTGAATTTGGTATGACATAAATCCTATATTTAGAGCATATAATTAATAAGGATGGAGTTCATGTTGATCAAGAGAAGATCCAAGCCATTATAATTTGGCCTCTTTCTACCAACATGACACGATTGAGAGGGTTCATAGGTCTGTGCACCTATTATAGAAGATACATTAAAGGATTTTGCAACTAGTAACACCTTTAACCAGTTTAACAAAGAGGGGATCTTTTAGTTGGACAGAGCTTGCTCAATCAACATTTGAACACCTTAAACAAGTGATGAGTTCATGCCCAGTTTTGACAATGCTGGACTTCTCATTACCCTTCGTGTTGGAATATGATGTGTCAAGAGGTGTTGGTGCGGTTTTAATGCAAAATAAGCATCCCATTGGTTTTGACAGTAGGAAACTCAAAGAGCATGAGTGGAGATACTCAATATATGATAAAGAAATGTTGGCCATCATGCATGCCCTTGCTAAATTTTGGCAATATTTGGTATGTGCAAGATTTGTGATCAAAACTGATCACAATAGCTTGAAATATTTCTTGGAGCAAACAGACTTAAATGAAAGGCAACAAAAATGGGTTAGTAAGATCCAAGCCTTTAATTTTGACATTGAATATGTTAAGGGACAAAACAATGTAGTGGTTGATGCTTTATCAAGAAGACCACATATATTCTCCATGGTAGAAATCATGGCCGATTGGAATGCATTCATAACGGCGGAATACATTAAGGATGAGTGGGCCAATGCAATCTTAGAAGGAAAAAATGAAGATGAACGTTATAAAGTAGTAGAGGATCTCATTCTC